>JASDDO010000012.1:201717356-202917356 GCA_030015575.1 Agapanthus africanus
AACACAGCGGATCCACTCACGAAGGCCTTTTCCCAAAGAGAGACTTTTAAGGGATGGTTGAGTATGTGATACTGCAACCACTGCTACAGATGGCCCTAGTGCAAGTGGGAGATTGTTAGTTATATGTATGCCCTAGAGGCCATTACTGTACATTGGATGTATATTGTAGTGGATGCTGGGACATATATATGTAGGACTTTCTTGCTCGACATGATAGTACGCTATCTGGTTGCTCTTTATCTTAACATGTATACTTTCTGTCTCTCTGATTACATGTTGATAAAGCCTTTAGGATGTGTACTCGACTTCCAGGACTATGATGCAGATCATACTAGTGAGGCCTGGATAGTCAATGAGTACATCCTTCATTGTTCCTAGTCGTGGGAATATCAAGACGGGGCATCGATATTCCAGAGTAGACTAGCGTATATCTTTTCGACCCATGTGATGGGCGATGGATGATCCCATATCCATTGGTGTTTGACATCAGAGATGGTATGCGGGTGCTCAGTGGAGACTGGGTATACTGAACGGACTCGCTGAGAACTCCCAGATGGTATTATACCTCACGTCAGATGGCAGTTCTCTGGTGACACTGGTACAGCTTAGTCTGTTGACCCGAGATCGTCATAGAGTCTTGTGTGTCTCCCACTGTGCTTTGATTTCCACCCTACCACGGCTCTACTGAGTCGTGCAAACAGGTGGTTTTTGGGTACAGTCCCGATTCACATGGAGGCAATGAGCGATAAGAGGGGATTCGTCTCTCCCGGTATTGGGGGTTGATGTTGTGCTATGCTCGACTAGCCATAACTGGAAATCCCTGGCAAGGGTTGAAGTGATATACTGGTAAGAGTTATCAGTAGTTTCACGAATGTTATGGACCTTACGTCGGCATGACTTATCAAGCTACTGGGGTCTGACGTTTACCACCCCTAGGCGAGATATGCGACATATCAGACGAACAGACCGGACTATACGGTAAGTGTTACTGGTTGGATTCACAGGAGTGTGAGCGGGCTTGCTCGTCGATCTTCTGATCGCTCAATACCCGGGTGGCCGTTACGTTTAGCAGACCGCTTGCGGCTTGTGGGTGCTTGATATGATCATCATCTGCTGCCGGCGTATTGACGAGTCTTTAGAGTCCTACACAGAGGTTTCCTGGCTCAAGCGAAACGAAATAGGAGAGCATATGAGATATGTGCGGGACCGAGAATAATGCGTGTATGTGATACCGTATTCCAATTCTCGCGATGAATGTATCGATTGGTTGTATGCGATATAACCTAGTTATCGAATCGAAGATTGATTCGATAAGTCGATACATTGGATACTAGTCGGTTATATGCGACATGACCGGATCATTGAATCAAGTGTTGATTTAATGATTTAATGTATAATTATATATTTGATATATTACTTTGCATTAACTAGTATTGGTTCACTTTAAATGGATTTTCTCACTTAAAATGCACATTGTATATGTGATATACTTTTGTGCACTTGTTTGTATCTTATTTGATGATACATGCTAACTTGAGTTTGTGTAAAGATTAAACCATGGTTATATGTAATGGTTAGGGTTTTGATCTTATTTAGTTATTCTTTTTATTTATTTATTTATTATTTTGGCAAGAAACAAAAGGGTGGCTACTTTTGTTTTTTCTTTGAAGCTTCATGAAGCTTTGAAGCTTCATGAAGCTTTGAAGCATTGACCATTTTGTTTCTTTTCTTAACCCTAACCATTCACTTGAACCATAGTTTATTCTCTACACTTGTTTACTTAACCATGGTTGCTAATATGATAAGTATCATTTTCTTTTCTATTTTAGATATACTTATCATATTATCTTCTTCTTCTTCTTCAAGAAGAAAAAGCTTGATAGCTTCAATGGCAACTTGAGCAAATGAGTGAGAAATCCAATTCCAAAGTGAACCCACTTCCTATTTCTTCATCCTCTACCTCTTGCCAAGTAGTATAGGGTGTTTTCTTCACAAGTTTCAAGACTTGGTGAAGTTGGAGTTTGATCTTGAGTTGCCTCGACGTAGATCATCTTCGGCATCGAAGCCGACGACCTAGCCCGCCCATTTCTCCGATGAAGCCGATGCTAGAGTCTGGGATTCAATTTGGACAGCGGAGGGACGTCATCACGGAGCCTAGGAGGTGGAGAACAGGATCTACAAAGGTTGTAGCCCCTTCCCTTTAGCTATAAAGTTGTTTACTTGCATCGCATCGCCTATATATCTAGTTAACGATCCGTATTAGGGTTTCTCGGCACTTGTAAAATATTAATTGACCATCTTTGATCACTTGTGAGACTTCATTAGTGTGCCTAGGAACCCTACAAGCCGTATTTAGGCTAAGATCGACTTAAACATTTGTTAAGGATACGTTAGTCTAATTTGAGACTAAGATCAACTTAATGGGATCGTTTTGGATCCGACAAAAGAGCGTTTGGGGACTCTATTGTTCCAGTTTAGGGACGTGGTGGTCCATATTCCAGTTTAGGGACGTGGTGGTCCATCATTAGTTTAAGGACGTTTCGGTCTACGAGTTTAAGGACCCCGCAGTCCATATTGATGTGCGGTCGTTGGGACCCGTCACCTCTCTGACATCTTTGAAGGATTACAACGATAAATGTCAGAGGAGTTCGGAGATGTACCCTCGAACCGGATATAAATTGATTTAAAGAGCAGCCGTGCCCAGTCAATTTAATTTGAGGACTTATGGCCATGCTTGGGCTAAGTCCAGTTGAAAAATATTCAACGCTTTTATTTATTTTTAGTCTATTAGACCTGTGTTGGGGCTTTGCCCACAGTTAAATAATGCATTGCATTACTTTTTATTTTTGTTTGGGCTCTGCCCATAAAGGATGCAGAGCATCAATTTGTTTTGGGCTCTGCCCATTTATGAATGATGCAGAGCATCAACTTTATTTGGGCTCTGCCCTTTTATTTCTTTGCAATTTATTTTGGCCTGCTAGGTCTTTTTGACTTGGGCCTGGCCCTTTAGCAAAAGAAATGCATTGCATTTGTCAGGCGCTTTGCGTCAATCAAAGAGCGCAAACGCTTATGGTGAGGACACGTGTCATGCAAGCACAGTGCGCTGCGCTGCTGACACGTGGCGCGCTCTGATGAGCTGCGCCAGTTTCAGAGAGCAATGCTCTATTTCAAAGCGCATAGCGCAAATGATTCAGATGTTGACACGTGGCGCGCTCTGATGAGCCGCGCCAGTTTCAGAGAACAAGGCTCTATTTCAAAGCGCATAGCACAAATGATTCAGATGTTGACACGTGGCGCTCTCAGGTGGCTTGCGCCAATCCAAGAGCGCAACAGCGCAGTTCTGCAAGTGCAAGGCACTATTAACTTGAGAATCTTTTAGATTCAGAACCAATGGTTCATAAAAAGAAGTGCAAAGCACTGTTTGTTTTCTTGATCTAATTTAGATCAAAGAAAACAAGTTCTTCTTGTTTTTCTTATCTCGGGGAACCAATGGTTCATAGAAAAGTGCAAAGCACTTATTATTATTTATTTTTCTTTTCATTAGAGATCCTTGATCTTGTTCTCCGATCAATGATCCGTTCATAAGAGAATTTTCTCTTTTTCTAAAGGTTTTTTTTACCTTTTTTGTTCTTGAGGAATTCTCTTCAATTCTTCAGAGTTCTCTCTGTTTGATTTCTCACAAAATGTTGATGATTTTTAATTGAGGTCTAGGGTCCTTTTTATAGTGCCCATAAATTAGTTAAATTTGTTAAAGAGATCTTTCTCTGAGTGATTTGGGGAATTTTCCCCACCGTTGGATCTTTGATCCAAAGGCTTCTGTTTTACAGAAGAAAATCTTCTTGTTTTAACAAGAACAGAAAGATTTCTTTAAAATCTTAATTCTGTTTGGCGCAAACGCCCCAGCGCGTGACACGTGTCACGCAGCGCAAAGCGCAGCGCAACTGCGCCAGCGCATCTGCGCTGACACATGTCGCGCAGCGCAGTGCTTGCGCAACTGAAGCGTTGCTTCCTTTAATTTTGTTTTTAGATAGAGCTTTGCTCTGATTGGGCGCGCTGTCTCGGGCGCTGCGCTGATGTATCAGCGCCTGACACGTGGCGCGTTGCGCCCGGTATTTGAAGCGTTGCTTCAAAATTTGAATTTTGAATTTCAACAGTGCTTTGCTCTGATTGGGGGAAACAGGTGCTTTTGGCAACGGGGTTCTCCTACAGTAACTTGGTCGGGGCTATGAGGTGCGGCTATCTAGTAATGTTATCCGGCGAGTATCCGTGTACAATACGCGATTGCGACAAAATTTTGATCCGAATCAAAACTCCGTAGTAATCGATTAACCGAGACTAAAACTCTAGATTTACAAAATACTAACTAGTTTTCACAAAACTAATTATTTGGATTCTAAGAATTGTATCACATATCATCAAGATCTATACAACGTTAAACATTTTGATCGATTTATCGAACACCAACAAATACCAGAGACCTCAACAGCTTGAGCATCATTAAAAACATCCAGAAAGTTCCAAATTTACCAATGGAGCAGGACAGAAAATTTCAACCCATAACTCCACAAAAGTGCGGCGAAACCGCGGCCAAACTAGGGTTTGGGCCGCGGTTCCGCGGTGGTTTAAAGGGGTTATGGGTTCTAATTTTCTGGGGCTCCATAAAAATGCCTGCAATATTTTCTGGATATTTTTAATTTCGAAAATTTCAACATTTGAAAAATTCGACAGAAACTACACTTTTGCGAACTTTGAAAACCGATCGAACACTTTATCATCATAAAGACCTACCCTAATGTTCTAGCTTGGCTTTGATACCATGAAAGTGAATGCTAGCACCGCGACGGGGTTTAAACGGGTATCACACATGCAATTTTAAAATTTTCGGATGCTAACGAACACTAACCAAGATCTTAACTAGAATTTTAGGGTTAACATGATGATATCAACTAAACTATAAGAAGTGAAAAAGATTATACCCTTGTAGATCGAGTCCTTCACTTCACAAGCTCTGGATTGTAGTCCCTACGACTCCACAAGGCTCCACTTGAGAGTTTGAACGAGCCTCCTTCGTGATCTTCGTGCCGAAGACGATCCCCCCGAAGTCCCTCTAGCTCAAACTACCTCTTCACTAAACTATCTTTAGTGAAGGAAACACACTACACTTGATTGTTAATCAAGTGTAGGATGGTGAAGTAGGAGTTTTAAGGCTAACTAGATTTTATTCAAGCTTCATGGTGTTGGAGATAGTGCCCTCAGAGTCAATTATTTGGTCACAGGTATGTGATTGCAATGATTGATGGAGGACCTATCCCGGTAGGACAGTCTTACTCGAGATGATAGTATGCTATCTGGTTTACCTTTATCATTGTGTACTGCTTTAGGTGAACTGACAAGTCGCTATTACACGTTGGTAGAGCCCCTAGGATTCTTGCTTGACCACCAGCAGTATGAGGGCGATCATATAAGTGGGAGCTGGGGTCTATAAGCATATCCTTAAATGGTCCCTAGTCGTGTGAGTTTCGAGACAGGGCATCGATACTCCAGAGTAGACTAGTGTGTACATTCGAGACCCCGACGAGGGGTGGTGGCCTTTCTCACAAGCCACTGGTGTCAGTTGGATCACCTAAGATGTATACAGGTGCTCATTGGGTTATGAGTACACCGGACAGGACTCGCCGGGAACATGCTAGTTGGTCATATACCAGACGTCAGATGGCAGTTCCCTGGTGACATGTGTGCAGGTTAGTTCATCGACCTGGGGATCGTCATTTGTCTCGTGTGAGTTCCCACTGTACTTTGATTACTACCCTACCACGGCTCAAAGGAGTCGTGCAAACAGGTTTTAGTTGGTTACAGTCCCGAGCCACATGGAGGCGGTGAGCGTATCTTCAGGGGTTCGTCTCTCCCGGTATTGGGGGTGAGGTCGCGCTGTGTCTAGGAGAGCCATTACACGAAGTCCTTGACCAAGGCAGGAGATTTACTGGTAGGTATTCCAGTAGTATCTCAGGGTGTTCTGGGCTACACTCCGATACGACTTGTACCGCTTTTGGGGGTCTGACTTTTACCAACCCCCTAGGCCCGCCATGCGATACTCATAGACGAACGGACCGGACTGTACAGATATTGTCACTGACAGGCTCAGTAGGGTTGTCAGGCTGAGTTCGCTCACAGACGTCCCTTTTAGTCAATACCTGGTAGCCCGTTACGTATTGGCTTATACCTCTGACGTGCTAGTGGTTAAATCCACAACCAAGGTGTTGACGAGTCTTTAGAGTCCCCCACATTCAGTTACTCAGCTTTCGGGCGAAAGGTTGTAGAGGCCGTATGGAGATATGGCAAGGTCCGATCAGATACGTGCGGTATTGTACGGATCAGGATCGGACAGTTTGTACTATAGGCCGTATGGATATATGGCAGGGTTCGATCAGATACGTGCGGTATTGCACGGATCAGGATCGAACGGATGTTACTAGCCGGCTTTGGTATAAGCCGGATCCTAGTATAGTACAGTGTAGATTTTGTCTCATTGCATTTGTATTTCGGTCGGAATACAAATGCGGGTATGTATGCACAGTATCGGGGTTTTCCTGTAATTTATTACGGGACCAGTTTTCTGGAGTTGCCAGTTTGCTTTCTGTTTCGGCCGATTTCCTTTGTATCGTTCATTGGCCGAAGATTGGTGGAGGAGGGCTTATTTGCATTGTTGCAAATAGGCATTTGTGGAGGGGGCCTTTTGCATATTGCCATGTCATGATCACTTGACTTTTTGACTTCATCATGGTTGCTCCATACCTTGACCTTTTGACTTGACTTCTTGTCATGATGACATGACTTTTGTAGACATGATTGTTGATGATGAGAGATGGTTGTTGGTTGAGTGTGGGTTTTGATTTGGTGATCATTGTTTGTCCTTGCAACCCTCTCTCTCTCTTGTATGATGGTGGGCTTATTTTCTTTGATTGATACACCCACTCCCTCATGCTCTCCTCCCCATGGTAGTGGCCGGCCATTCCTCTTTAGGGGCTGTCCCATTTTTTACATGAGGGGATTACACTCATTTGGCTTTGGAAAATTCCTACAAGTTCCATCTCCAAACTCCATAGTTCATCCCTCCACCAAAAGGCAATTCCTACAACCCCAAAATGAGACTTGTACACTACATTCTACAGCAAATCTTGGGCACGTCGACTAGCCAGCTTCGTGCCCGAGTTGCCTCGGCATTGAGGTGGGAGCCCGTAAAAGAAGTAGGCGATGTGGTGCACTTCCGGCGACGAGGTGGAGACCGGATCTTCCGCAGGAGATCGGGACGACGATGAGAAGACCAGAGGACTTGGATCACTCGGTATATCTCTCTTCCCTTTCTTGTAGTTAGCTAGGACTAATTAATGGTTCGATCCGGGTATTAGTGCGCGGCGGTTTGCCAGTTCAAGAAAAATTAAAGTTTATCACCGCTTCTGCATTTGGCCGTCGGATTGACGGCCGGGGCGCCGCCATGCACTTACAGTGGTATCAGAGCCTCGCCATTAACTTAGTCTAGCTTGCCTTAATGTGTTTTTCAGTTCCGATCGATCAAATGTTCCAAAACCCGTATTTCCTTCACGACAGTTTTCTGTTGAAATTTTTTGGTCTCGAAAAATTTTTCAGGTTGTAAAATAGTGATGTACTGGAAATTATAAGGATACTGTAGAAATTCGACACTGTGATTCACCAATGGGAGCGCGGAACCGCGGCCAAACCCCCCTTTGGGCCGCGTTTCCGCCGCACAATGGAGTGATCACTGTATCCAATTTCTACAGTTCCTTTCTGGGGTTAAAATTGGGGTTTTGAAATATTAATATTGGGCCCAGAATTTCTTGATCTGCTACAGTAATGCTTGGGGGCCCACTTGTTAAAATTTGATTGATCGGATATTTTAAACACATTATTTCACAGTATTTACATTATATCTGAGACCGTGAATGTCACTCGATCGGTAAATCCGGTCTAACTGCTATAGCCCGGTTAGACGGATTTGTGAACGTGACTTTCACGTTGATGTTCTGTTTTTGCTGTGATGTTGCGGATCGGTCGTGGGGATAGCCTGGATGCAATGCTAGTACAGTTGTGGTTGTATTATGTACATTTGATATTGCGGGGCGAGCGTCCGACATGTGGACTGCCGTCACTGCCTGTTTGTATTATTATTTTGGGGCACGGCCAGGTTGCGGTCGATGTACCCGTTGTATGTATATTTTACTTTCTGTACTAGGATTACCCCGCGGAGGGGTGCACGGATAGCCGGGTTCTAGAGGGCAACAAGCCCGCATCTCATGGCATTGAGACGGAGGGGGCTTCACTGGCGGGATATTCGCCGCACTCGTAGGGGGTACAGGTTGACCCAGGAGGGGTGCCCAAGTTACCGGATTCCGTGAAGTGCTGGGTGGTCCATTCACGGTGCTGAAGGGGGCTGCCTCGCTTCAGGTTTTGGCGGGGAACTTGCCGCGCCCGTAGGGGTCTAGGATTTCATTGCGCAGGCTATCCACACGACCAGGAGAACGTCGGGTTTCAGTAGTGGCTCTGTGAAACCCGGGGATCCCAGATATCTGTATTGTTTCTGTGATGCTGTACATTTTCTGTGATGTTGCATTTCTTATCACGCCTTGAGCGAATATAATATATTGGTATATATATTAGTAGATGTTGTATATGTTTTACATCCGCGCTAGTCCAGTCCCCGCTCTGTCGTTAGTTAGCTAACCTAACGGGTAATGACGGGACCCAGTGGCGAATGCGGATGGCATATACGCACATCAGTATATTTTCGTTCTTTTTGGTGTGATCAATTGATGGGACTGCATTGATTCGGATCAATGCAAGTTAAAACAAACCTAATCTGATGTTGTTGGAACACTTTTCAAAAAGTTGTTATTGCAAGGACGTTCACTTTTGTTTTGCATCATGGTATTCAGCTGGAATATCCCGCTCCTCAGTCGACGAGGCAAGGGCCGAGATCCCTTCACCGGGAGTGACCCCTTGGACAGAAGTTTGCGTCAGGGCAATGACTTCACTATAGCCGATTACTTTTGCTTTGCACCGTGGTATTCAGTTGGAATATCCGGCACCTCATTCTACGGGGAAAGAGCCGAGATCCCTTCACCGGGAGTGACCTCTTTAGTAATGGTTTTCGTCACTATATTTTAAAAGCTATCCGTTCCTTCAACGATATCAAGTTCTTTACGTTAAAGGTTTTCGCCAGAAACCATTCGTAGCCCTCCGTCGTTTCATATGGGTAGTCAATAGTATTCAAGCTGTGTTTGTTGGCCAAAGTCAAGGCACAGTGTTTGGTAGCTGTTGGTTATTCATATGCAGCATAGATAGATGCGTTGGTTTGGAACAGTTGTATAGCCTTGTTGGCCAAAGTCAAGGGCTTGTGCGGGTGGATTCGAATCAACCTGGAGAATGACGGGTAGAACTTGACATGTGACTTATGATTTGTTGGCCAATGTCAAGGTCATAAGAGCATGGGGCAGAAATCACATCGGGAGTTTCAAAAGAACTGAAACTTGCCAGATATGCGCATACCTTCTGGAGTGTGATACCGTGAGCGGATTCCGTCACGTTGTCATGCGATGAGAGTTGGATCCCGATTCCCACTGATGAGTTAGTTTACTCCTCGGGTGACCCCGACTAATTCTTCTTTCAGGTTTGGAGGAGAATTTGACGGTACAGTGGGAGGTTTCCAGATTATATAAATTGGTAACCATTCTGATCTAGGTTAGAGTGCACGCTGAGTGTTTCTTTTCTCTCTCTCTTTGGCAGCGACCATTGACCCGACCCTAAGACTATGACTCAGTGACCAAATTAACCGAACCTTCTTAAACACTGGCTTTTGGATTGTCAGAGTTGCAAACCTCATTGCCACTCCTATTTTTACCCTTTTCTCCAGGACACCCCGTATTACTACGAACGTCCACTTCCATTGGACAAAACCATCGTATGGTTAGATACGAACTCGAAAGAATTTATTCGAGGATGGTTTCCGGTTCTGGAGAAAACGGATAGGACTATTCAGTTGTCTTTTCCTTTCACCTTCTCTCAGGTTGCGAGTACTCCTTGGTTTAGGAGTAGTACACCTATTACGCAAATTGGATAGTCTTCTTCCAAACCTTAGGCTGGTGCCGACCGGTAGGGAATGAAGAAAACCAATTAGCATAACGATGGTGTGCAGAAGGTATTAAGTTAAGATAAAGAAAGGGATTAGTAAGAGGGCAAAGTAAATTGCGACTGCTATTCACGACAAAACCAGGTACTTCTTTACCACTCCCATTTCACCTTTGTATTTCTCCAGGACACTCCGTATCACTACAAAGATCCACAGTTTATTGGATACTCCATCGTATGGTTATATACGAACTCGAAAGGAACTTGTTCCAGTTCGGGGATGGATTCTGGTTCAGGAGAAATTGGAATAAGGTTTATTCGGTTGTCTTTTATCTTCACCTTCTCTCGCATTGTGAGTATTCCTAGGATTAGGACAGTACACCCATTATGCTTATTGGATAGTCTTCTTCCAAACCATAGGCTGGTGCCGAACGGTAGGGAAGGAAGAAAACCATTTGGCCTAAAGGGGTGTACAGAAGGTAATGACTAAAGACATAGAAAGGGATTCAGAGATATGGCAAAGAATTACAAGGTTACAGACGTGAATCTGGAAGAGGCATTACTAGGAATACCGGGATACCCCATCGAAACATTTCAATGTTTCAGTTTCGCTGTGTACTGTTAAAGGAAAACTGATTTCCCAATTAGTCCTTACTCCAGGGTATGTATTTACCAGGTATGAGGTATGATTCTCACATCTGTATGGTTTTACAGATGATGAGTGGGAGTAGGTTAGTGGGAATTAGGTGATCATCCTCATTATATCGGGATTCGTTGTAATCGGTGATATTTGAGGAAGTCACCTGGGTTGTTTGCCGGACGGCAAATATTTGGTTTTGAATATCCGCTGTTATGCACCAATTTCAAATTGATATATCTGTACGTCTATTTTCATAGAGTGAGATATACCTTTTTGAAATTATGTCTGCGACATTTACCTATATCAGTGGATGGTTAGGTAAGGAGTATTAAACAGCGGTGTAATTCTTCTTAACCATAAGTACAGTTTTCAACCTACGACACACAGTGAATGAGTTATCAGACTCAAGGGACTTATACAGAGTATTGTATGTTGTCCAGGGTCCATCAGGACAGAGGGGTTGGTCCTCATACTATATTCGGTTTACTTATGACTTCTCTGGTTTTTAGACAGGTGTTTCGTGGAAACACAGGGTCCGAATTTTGAGAAGTTATAGGTATTTGAATAGAGTAGAGAACCAGGTGTAGCAAGTATCGGGATTCTTCAAAGAGATCGAAGATGTAGATACTTGTGTATGGTATTCAGTTGATAGTAATGGTTAAGAGAACTTGCTTCTTTTTCAGGTTACTCATAATTGGAAGCATTCCTAAGTTGAGTAACGCTGATAGGCCTCCTTCCATTTAGTTGACATGCACTGGAGACAGATGCGTGATTTGAATCTGGTTCAATTAAATCAGTGCCTCTGGTTCTATATTGGATATAGTACAGTTCATATCTTAACGATGTTAAGATACGGGGAGTTGTCCGGCTTATGATTAAAACCAGACTCTGGATAACTCAAGACACGTTTCTGTAATGGCTGTTTGTGGGTTGACCCAGGCTATGACGAGGGTTGACTTTCTACCATCTGGATGAACAATAGCAATATTGTTCTAGACTCGCCACAGTTTTATTAAAAATGGTTTTTTTTCAGAAAACGGTAGTGGGAGTATGGTAGAACTGGAAGTGATTCCAGAACCACAAACGATTACTGAAGATTTGATAAGGAACCTAAAGATTCAATCTGGATTGACATTCCATTGGCCACTCCGCAGATAAGGTGGGTAACTTCAGGCACCTGAGAGGTACTACGGTAGCCTCAAGGACGGTGACAGGGAAGTTCTTGTTTACCCACAATTACCACTGCTGTTGTTCCAGGCTGCGAGACCCGGCGGGAGGATGAGTATAGCGTCGTTCTAAACTAGTTTTAGAAATGTACGTCTATATGACTCTGCCAGAGGGTTGTCGTAGTCAGTGGGAGCAGCGGAAGCATTGGTGGACAGATGGCTTATGTCTATTTATAGACTAAAGCAGATATAGCGGAGATAGATCATCTATTTCTGACGTGACAGTCATGGGTTTGACTTCATCAGAATAGGGGATGGATCTGTTGAGAAAGTAATAGGGTGTGCTGTCCTGGTATTTGGATGACATACATAAGGCAGGAAAAGAAATTCCTATACTACGATCGGTTATATTTTGGTCGTCACACAATGGTTTCTCCACAAAGGAAATGGATTTTATATCAGACATACTGGTTACTAGATCTATGGTTTTAGATCTAGATTTGGGTGGTTTCCCAATCAGGGTACTTAGACAGCATTCTAAGGGTATTTGGAATGGACGGCTCCATGCACGGTAGTGTACCTGCAGAAGATGGAGTCACCCTCTCTAAAGGTGTCTTACAGACTAAAGTAGAGAGGGATGTGCATGATTGGCAGATCACTTGCTCAGGCAATTGAGTCAATCGTGAGATGTCAAGTACCACACCAGATGTTGTTCTTGCACTAGATGCAACAAGTTGACATTGATCCAATCCTGGAGAAACAGTCGCAAGCAGTTTTAGAACATAAGTGGATGTTCTAGGGATATGATAACGACAGCCTCATTCGGGAGACAGTTATCATTCCAGGCTTACAAGGTGACATGGACGACAAGGAGGTTGTCAGAGTTATAGTTTTTCCTTCTGATGAGGGGCAGTATTTTGGACAGGTGGTCCAAGGCAATACTGAGGGTGGCATGGCGCAGGATACTGATTAAGTTCAGTTGACGATACAGTCTAAGAAGTTTGGATTTGGAGTTCATTTATGAGCTAGGTCCCATCAGACATCCAGACACATTCTAAGACAGGTATTGCTCATTTCGGGAGATGGGTTTCTCCGCGAACTTGAGATATAGAGAGACATAGAAAGAAACAACAAAGCGGATCCACTCACTAAGGCTATTCCTCGAATGCAATAGTTTCGCAAACGAGCTTTGTGAGACTGACTAGTAGAGGAGTTGGGTGTTCGGTATCACACGGGCTGTGAGTATGCGACATCGCAATAATTAGCCTTGAGTGCAAGTGGGAGATTGTTGGAGATAGTGCCCTCAGAGTCAATTATTAGGTCACAGGTACGTGATTGCAATGATTGATGGAGGACCTATCCCGGTAGGACAGTCTTACTCGAGATGATAGTATGCTATCTGGTTTACCTTTATCATCGTGTACTGCTTTAGGTGACCTGACAAGTCGCTATTACACGTTGGTAGAGCCCCTAGGATTCTTGCTTGACCACCAGCAGTATGAGGGCGATCATATAAGTGGGAGCTGGGGTCTATAAGCATATCCTTAAATGGTCCCTAGTCGTGTGAGTTTCGAGACAGGGCATCGATACTCCAGAGTAGACTGGTGTGTACATTCGAGACCCCGACGAGGGGTGGTGGCCGGTCTCACAAGCCACTGGTGTCAGTTGGATCACCTAAGATGTATACAGGTGCTCATTGGGTTATGAGTACACCGGACAGGACTCGCCGGGAACATGCTAGTTGGTCATATACCAGACGTCAGATGGCAGTTCCCTGGTGACATGTGTGCAGGTTAGTTCATCGACCTGGGGATCGTCATTTGTCTCGTGTGAGTTCCCACTGTACTTTGATTACTACCCTACCATGGCTCAAAGGAGTCGTGCAAACAGGTTTTAGTTGGGTATAGTCCCGAGCCACATGGAGGCAGTGAGCGTATCTTCAGGGGTTCGTCTCTCCCGGTATTGGGGGTGAGGTCGCGCTGTGTCTAGGAGAGCCATTACACGAAGTCCTTGGCCAAGGCAGGAGATTACTGGTAGGTATTCCAGTAGTATCTCAGGGTGTTCTGGGCTACACTCCGACACGACTTGTACCGCTTTTGGGGGTCTGACTTTTACCAACCCCCTAGGCCCGCCATGCGATACTCATAGACGAACGGACCGGACTGTACGGATATTGTCACTGACAGGCTCAGTAGGGTTGTCAGGCTGAGTTCGCTCACAGACGTCCTTTTTAGTCAATACCTGGTAGCCCGTTATGTATTGGCTTATACCTCTGACGTGCTAGTGGTTAAATCCACAACCAAGGTGTTGACGAGTCTTTAGAGTCCCCCACATTCAGTTACTCAGCTTTCGGGCGAAAGGTTGTAGAGGCCGTATGGAGATATGGCAAGGTCCGATCAGATACGTGTGGTATTGCACGGATCAGGATCGGACAGTTTGTACTATAGGCCGTATGGATATATGGCAGGGTTCGATCAGATACGTGCGGTATTGCACGTATCAGGATCGAACGGATGTTACTAGCCGGCTTTGGTATAAGCCGGATCCTAGTATAGTACAGTGTAGCTTTTGTCTCAATGCATTTGTATTTCGGTCGGAATACAAATGCGGGTGTGTATGCACAGTATCGGGGTTTTCCTGTAATTTATTACGGGACCAGTTTTCTGGAGTTGCCAGTTTGCTTTCTGTTTCGGCCGATTTCCTTTGTATCGTTCATTGGCCGAAGATTGGTGGAGGAGGGCTTATTTGCATTGTTGCAAATAGGCATTTGTGGAGGGGGCCTTTTGCATATTGCCATGTCATGATCACTTGACTTTTTGACTTCATCATGGTTGCTCCATACCTTGACCTTTTGACTTGACTTCTTGTCATGATGGCATGACTTTTGTAGACATGATTGTTGATGATGAGAGATGGTTGTTGGTTGAGTGTGGGTTTTGATTTGGTGATCATTGTTTGTCCTTGCAACCCTCTCTCTCTCTCTTGTATGATGGTGGGCTTATTTTCTTTGATTGATATACCCACTCCCTCATGCTCTCCTCCCCATGGTAGTGGCCGGCCATTCCTCTTTAGGGGCTGTCCTATTTTTTACATGAGGGGATTACACTCATTTGGCTTTGGAAAATTCCTACAAGTTCCATCTCCAAACTCCATAGTTCATCCCTCCACCAAAAGGCAATTCCTACAACCCCAAAATGAGACTTGTACACTACATTCTACAGCAAATCTTGGGCACGTTGACTAGCCAGCTTCGTGCCCGAGTTGCCTCGGCATTGAGGTGGAAGCCCGTAAAAGAAGTAGGCGATGTGGTGCACTTCCGGCGACGAGGTGGAGACCGGAGCTTCCGCAGGAGATCGGGACGACGACGAGAAGACCGGAGGACTTGGATCACTCGGTATATCTCTCTTCCCTTTCTTGTAGTTAGCTAGGACTAATTAATGGTTCGATCCGGGTATTAGTGCGCGGCGGTTTGCCAGTTCAAGAAAAATTAAAGTTTATCACCGCTTCCGCATTTGGCCGTCGGATTGACGGCCGGGGCGCCGCCATGCACTTACACATGGTTCACATCACATGTGAGGGGTTGAAGCTTGAAGCATGAAAAGGAAGAAGATGGAAGCTAGAGAGCAACTCAAGAGAGCAAGCATGAAAAAAGATCAAGTCTACAAGAAATGAAGTGATGAATGGCTTATCAATTCTCACAATACTTGAAGCATCCAATTTTTATCAATAAACAAAAGCAAACATGCCTCAATAGTGAGTCAAGACTAATAGAATAATGATAAAAGCCATGCTTCACCCATGCTCCTCATTTTTTACCTCCTTTTCTATTTCCAAAAAATAGAAAAATCATGTCATGCTTCATATATATTTATATATATATATATATCATATATATATATATTAATATATATAAGAAAATATTTAGTGAGCTAATAATATTAGTTTAAGATATAATTATATCAAATATAATATATATATATATCATATTATTAAATCAACACTTGATTTAATAATTCAGTTATATCACATATAACCGACTAATATCATTTATCTGTATATCACATTATCAAATCAATACTTTATTCGATAATCCGGTTATATCACATATATCCTAAGCGATATCAAATAACTGCCAAATTAGAATACGGTATCACATACACGTATTTAATTAGGCCCCCCGCACATATCACATATGTGTCCTACTTCGTTTCACTTGAACCAGGAAACTTCTGTGTGGGACTCTAAAGACTCGTCAATACGCCAGCAGTAGGTGATGATCACATCAGTCACCCACAAGCTATCAGCGGTACTAGCTGGACGTAACGGCTACCCAGGTATTGAGCGATTAGAAGATCAACAAGTAAGCTTGTCCATACTTTCCATGAAGCCTATAAGTAACACTTACTGTACAGTCTGGTCTCTTCGTCTTATTTGTCGCATATCATGTCTAGGGGTGGAATCATCAGACCCCAGTAACGTGATAAGTCATGCCGATGTCTGGCCTATAACGGTTTGAGAAACTACTGATAACACTTACCAGTAAATCTCATCAACAGCCATGGCCAGGGACTTACTGTTATAGCCAATCGAGTATAGCGCAACATCAACTCCCAATACCGGGAGAGACGAAACCCCTCCTATCGCTCATTGCCTCCATGTGACTCGGGACTGTACCCAAAATCCACCTGTTTGCATGACTCCTTTGAGCCGTGGTAGGGAGGAAATCAAAGCACGGTGGGAGCCACACAAGAATCTATGACGATCTCGGGTCTACAGACTAACCTGTACCAGTGTCACCAGAGAACTGCTATCTGACGATAGGTATAATACCAACTAGGAGTTCTCGGCGAGTCCTGTTCAGTGTACCCAATTCTCTAATGAGCACCTGTGTACAATCTTTGATGTCAAACATCAATGGATATGGGATCAACCATCGCCCCCATACAGGGTCAAGAAACGTACACACTAGTCTACTCTGGTGTATCGATGCCCTGTCTCGATATACGCTCAATTAGGAACAATTAAAGGATGTGCTCGTGGACTACCCAAGTCCCTATAGTATGATCCACATCATAGTCCTGGTAGTCAAGCCTACATCTTAAGGGCTTTATCAACATGTATCTGAGAGACAATATAATAATACTAAATGTACATGTTAAGATAAAGAGTAACCAGATAGCATACTATTATGTCGAGTAAGAAAGTCCTCTATATATATGTCCAAGTATCCATTATAATATACATCAATGTACAATAATGGCCTCTAGGGCATACATATCCCTAACATAGATAATGATTTAATTAATGAATTAAAAATAAAATGAAATGTGTCATTTTCTAAAGATGTTTGTAGAAGCCTTGAGAAGCCATGACTCATCACTTCTCTCTTGGATTTATTCATTGATATTTATCATTATCAATCTCATCTCATCACTTCACCTCATGGTTCATTCTCTCTCATCCAAGTTCATCTCCTTCTTCCTCTCTAGAATTTTCTTGAGATGATAAAAGAAAAGAAAAAAGAAGAAAAACATGTGAGCAAAATTTCTACTTCATCAACCTATACTAATTTAGCCCATTAGTTTAGGTTGTTTGCTTCACTAATACCTTGATTAGTGAAGAGTGAGCTTGAGTGAGAGAGACTTCAAGGTGGATCATTTCAGCATCGAAGATAACAAGCAAGCTCGATCCTTTCTTCAAGTGGAGCCTATAGAAGAGTTCTAGGGACTACTACTTGGAGGTTTAGAAGTGAAGGACCGGTCTACAAAGGTTGTAAACCCCTATCACTTAGTTTAGAACTTGTTTGCTTGTTTTGAAACCCTAATTCTCTAGTTCGATTCTAGATTAGTATACTTAACACTTTAGATTTTTTAAAATTGCATACTTGATACTTGTTGAAACCTAGTAGAGATGTTAAGACATACTTTCAATATCGTGTCTAGGAGGGGGGTAAACTTCAGGCTCCTAATAATGCAATAAGTCGTGCCGATGTCAAGCCCATCACCATCCGAGAAATTACTGAAAAATTAGTAAATCTCATCTGCCTGGCCAGGTCTTATGGTGATGGCCAACCGGGCACAGCGCGACATTAACCCCCAATACTGGAAGAGACGAATCCTCGCAATCCGATCACTGCCTCTATGTGGCTCGGGACTGTACCCAACTAAAACCTGTTTGCACGACTCTTTTGAGCCGTGGTAGGGTAGTAATCAAAGTATAGTGGGAACTCACACAAGACAAATGACGATTTTAGGTTGACAGACTAATTTGTACTCATGCCATCAGAGACCTACTGCCTGACAATAGGTATAATACCATCTAGCATGATCTCGGCGAGTCCGTCCAGTGTAACTCATAACGCAATGAGCACCTGTATACAATCTCGGTGACTAACAAATACGAATGGCTGTGAGACCGGCCATCGCCCCTCGTCGGGGTCAAGAAATGTATACACTAGTCTACTCTGGAATACTGATGCCCAGTTTCGATATTCCTACGACTAGGGACATTTAAGGATGTGTTTATAGACTACCCAGTTTTCACAAGTGTGATCGCCACAATAACCCTGTCAGTCAAGCATGAATCCCATGTGCTCTATCAATATTTAATAGCGATATACTATACCCTACAAGACATGTACATAATAATAAAATCAAACCAGATAGTATACTATCATCTCGAGTAAGACTGTTCTATTCATATAGGTCCAAGCTCAATCATCATAATCGGCTGCTTGCGATTACAATAATTGCCTTGAGGGCATTATATCCGTATCGAACCAAACTTTATAAGTTTAATCTAATAACAATTGCTATGGCATTTTCTTAAAAAATTAGCATAGAGCTTAATTGCAGAAAACACCCTCTTGTTTGGCTTATAACAGCACTACACATCCTTTACATGAGGAAACTAGATTCATTATGGAACATCAAAATGCAATTATTACAAAAAAGTAGTTGAGTTTCTGCAATATTATTTCAAAATATTACTCCCTCGTCACTTTTTACTTGTCATTTTAGGGGAATGCACACAAATTAAGAAAATTATTATCACTTTTTTAATATCAGTAATTAATCTACCGCCACATCACAACTAAAAAAATCATATCATTTCTGTTCTGAACTATTAAAGAAAGTATTATCATTTTTTCAATATCAATGATTAATTTTCTAGGCTATTTTTGATATTGTATCATTTATTGATATCTTTATAATTAATAATTTTGTCGTTATTCAAAAAATATCAAGGAAATTGGGACACTTTTATCTTTCCAAACTGAACTGAGCGAGATGAACAAAATCTGATTCTTACAGAAAAAATGGACGGTGAGATCACGGCCAAAACAACAGAAGCAGATAATGTAAGGAAGAGTGAGAGCCCCATAGACGGGGACAAAGAGAGAGAGAGAGCAGCAGCAGCCATGGAGAAGTATTTTGGTAATGCATATCGGGGTGATCCGGGCGTGCCGCACACCGATCCGGAACGGTTCGTGAACATATGGATCGGATCGTTCGCCTTCTCGGCTCTCACTTGGAACAATCCTTACATGTGGCAACTCTCCAACCAATTCAAGTAACTGTCATTCTCTCTTTCTTTCTATGGTTTATCTGCCCCAAATCTTGCTATTTTCTTGATTAGGGTTTTGGGGATGTTATCTCGATTATCGTCTAGCAATTTCTTCTTAATTTAGGCTTTCTGTAGAAAGCCATCTGATTATTGAATGATCAATCATCTGCTACTTGCTAACTTTGTACACAGTGATCTGAGTCCTTTTTACAATCTTTAGGGATTGGGTCTTGTTAATTGTAATTTGGATTGAACTTTTTGAATTTGTGATACAAAAAACTATTTTCTTTTTATTCTAGACTTTTGTAAATTTATATATTTGGGGCAGAAACTTTCATTCATCTAACTAGGTCGCAAAAACTTGATTATGACAAGGAGCACTATTTTTTGTAAGTAATGACAAGGTGCTCTATGAATTGATTTTGGAATTGGCATTCATTTATCTTTTCAGGTTTTGATCAAGATAGATTATATATGGTCATGTTCTTTCTTAGCCTTTTAATTTTTATTTCAGATGGTGAAACTATCATGCATTACGTTTTGGCAGTATTATAGTATGCGATCTATGCGGCCACATATGTATATGTGTCCACATGGCACATAGAGATGGGGCTATTTTTTGCAATATGTGGAGCAAAATAAGCTTCGAAGCATAAAAATAAAAATCATTATGCAACCACATAATGCAATATACGGTTGATATGTGGCCGCATAGTGCATTATCCGGCCGTATAAATGCATAATAGCTTAAGAATTAGGTTAGGTTCCATGGAGTGGGTTTACGGTTTTTTTTATATATGTATTATATATATATATATATATATATATATATATATATATATATATATATATATATATACTTGATAACTTAAAGGCAAGTCTAAAACATTTTCCGAAGCAAAATAATTCGCCCTATTCATTTCTTCACTTTCTTTTCTCTCTCATAACAAATTAGGGTTTTCTTGTTACAACTTCTCCTCTCTTCCGCAAAAACTCATGCAAGACGACGTTTTTAAAGCAAAATGCTATAAATGATGCCTTTTGGCTTCTATTTCTTTACAAAAATTATAGTTTAGCATTCATGTTAATTTTTTTCATATAGTCCAAAGTTTACCTTTTTTTTTATTTTCTTCAGTTATTTTTTCACTTTCCTTTTCTTGCTCACTCGTTCTTTAGTTTTGTTTTCTGTCTGAATATGTTAGTTTCCTATTATTTGCTAGTAGAAATGCATATGTTTCTATTTGTTGTTAGAAATTATTTAATTCTGTGTGGTTATACCGTCTACGAAAAGCTTTCTTCGAAACATTTTGACTACACCAAAGATAATTGATTGCTTGGATCGTTTGATGACATTGACTTTACTAATTTGTGATACTAATTTGTGACGATGACAATACTTTAATTGTTTTTTTCGAATTATTTTCTATCTATGATCTCGATGAACTTTTGATCATGAAATATTCTCATTTTGGTTTTTCAATCTTGGAGTTTAATTTAGTGTTATATAGGATGAATTTACATATACAATTACGGTTTGCTTTTTATCCTAGCATTGCATTATTATCAATGTCATGTAATACATTTGTCACTTTTTGCAATTTTGAAATAAATTCATGACTCGGTAAGTTATTAGCATTCCATTTGGGCACTATATTTTATACACATTCTAGTATTGTTTTTCATATTTACTCTTTTTTTCGTCATATATACATAGAATAATATTAATAAAACTTGTATTAGGAGAAGAGATAATTCATATTATTAGCGTGTATGCTCCCGAAGTAGTTTTGGCGGAGAGCATTAATAGAAAATTTTAGGAAAAGATGGATGACTTAATTCAGGATATTACTCTGAATGAGAAGCTATTTATAGAAAGAGATTTAAATGGTCATGTTGGTAAAGATGCCAGTGGATATGAGAGCATGCATGGAGGGAGGGCATATGTTTGAAGTAGAAAATAGTATGGAAGATACGATATTGAATTTTGCAGCTATCTACGATCTTATAATAGAAGAGTAATGAACATTTGATATTATTTAAAAGCGGATTGAACAATAGCAAGATAGATTTTTTTTCCTTACTAGAAAGCTAGATAAATAACTTGAAAAATTGCAAATATATTCTAAAAGAGAGTGTCCAGTCAACATAAATTGATAGTATTAGATATATGTAGTAGAAGATGGAAGAGAAATGCTAAAATTGATAGAAGATCTAGAACTAGATGATAGAATTTAAAAAAAATAGAAACTTAATTTTATTTAGACATATAATGATAAATGAAGGAAACTGGATTTCTGTAGATTAAACTAACATTATATAAAGAAATATGACTAGTTGCATTAAAAAATAGCTAAAGAAATTCTAGATGAATTTAAAAGTAATGTGGTAGAATGAAGATTTCAAAGGATAAATAAAGTAAAAGGAAATTCCTATCAAATTTGGCAAAAATGTAAAATCAAAGAAAAATTTAAAAATATATAAATTAGTAAATAAAGAAGCTAAAAAGGTGGTTATTAAAGCTAAATTAGAAGCTTATAATAATTTATATAAAAAACTAAAAACAAAGTGTCACGGTCCGGAAACGGAAGTGACCGACACTTAAATCACACAACGTCTAAAGACGACGCAATCCATGTAAGCCAAAAACCCATAATTTAAATCATTTTAAAAAGAAATAGTGGAGGTAGAGTTTTGAAAAGTTTTGTAAAAAGTGAAGCTTGTTTTGAAACATTGCTTGAAAAATGGACCGCACCTTCTTTGTAAAGTTTGAATAAAACGAGTACAAAATGATAAATATAAAGGTATCCCACATATGGGAGCAAAAGCAACGCCCACTTTGCGGAAACACAACCACGCAGTAATATACGACGCCTCAGGTGAAGAATCACAAGCAAAAAATTAAGCAATTGCATAAGTAAATTCATAGACAACTCTACCCGAGTTCGACTTAAAAAAAATATACATAAGTCTCGACTCTATCTAAGTCAAATAATTATATAAGTGGTAGATGAAGCGACAATAGATACAAAAGAATATACATCCAAGATGGTTACCCTATACATCGTAACCCACCGAGCAAAAGCAAGCAAGAATTCCAAAAGATACCGCGCCAACGCCGCCGCTAGGTATCTGTACGGTCGGTCCTGCAATGAACTATGGCACAACGAGTGTGAGTTGTTAACTTAGTGAATGGAAATAATATCGCAAGATATATGTATATATACTATATAATAAGCATGAAGAATAAAAGTGAGCGCAATGAAATCAATATCATCAATAAGATTATCACAGAATCCATGTCAATTATCGCTAATCAGAATCTTATCATATCACACCGGTGTATCCGAATTGGTCTCTCCCCTTCCTCGATTACCGGATCACACCAACCGTATTTCGCAGCATTGTATCCGAATTGGTCTCTCCCCCTTTCTCGATTACCGGATCACGCTAAATATATCTCACACCTGTGTATCCGAATCGGTCTGTCCCCCTTCCTTGATTACTGGATCATACCAAATATATCTCATACCGGTATATCCGAATCGGTCTCTCCCTTTTCTCGATTACCCAATCCTACTATACTAACCACACAAGAAAACCATGATACCTGTATCGGTCTCCCCCCTTTCTCGATAACCGGATATCATCACATACAAGTAAGCTTTATAATTAATAATAATAATGATATATATATATATATATGCATATATTAGTGTCCCATACCATTGATACACACACAATAAAGATCGCAATCTCACAAGATCAACAGTATGTAACGTGTAACGGAATCATAACGTATAGCATAACATATAACAGAATCGTAAAACAAACGGATAACGTAACAACAGATAACATAATCACAAAATAAACGGATAACGTAAGTATGCCAGTCCTAAGTGTTATTGCAGTACCAATGATGTGTACCTGCGAGTTTGTGATTGTGCAATATGGCAATCGTTGGTAGTTGTGCAGTGTTTTATCGGGTGTGTTCCTATAATGATGGCGATTGGAATATAAAATATGGTATTGTAAACTAAATACAAGAAACTAATAAGAACGAATAATATAAACGTAGCGTACTAATAAACTAATCGTCGTGCGAACGTGCATTGTAAATGAATAAATTGTTATGAATAATACAATTATGGTTTAAAATAGAACAATTGTTAGTTTTAAAATGAGTATAATTTTTAGCATTTCGTAATATCCCAGTCTGGGTAAATAGCACGACTCCACGAGTCAAATAAATAAAGACCATACTCGGCAATCAATTATTATCTTATTCAGTACGGAATCTCACCTCGTACGATATCAACCAAATATCCAATCATAATCGGAATATAAGAGATGAAATGAAACATGACATTTTAACTAAGTATCAATAAACATAGAAAGACTAGCAAGTATAGGCATGCAACATGGTAGGGTACTCAATACAATACTAATCGAATGATAATGTAATCAAGTGACACGAATAGGTTTAAAATTGTGACACGAAGGTTTATAAATTTTCTGGTAGTCGGGGTTATACGCCATCCTTCCAATTTCCCACTTGTAGATGCTATTCCACTCACAGTAATGTGGATCGAGCTAGTCGTATCGTACGACCATCTTGCGCTTCATCACCGTCTCGGAGGTCTCCGTAAGAACCTAGAATCGAACACTAACTTTCGTGCATGAGAAAATAAACTGCCGATACCGACATATATACATATACTAAGCGCACCAAACTCACTTAAGTTAAAACGTGTGATCATGTGCTAATCATGTGCGCAGTTATCTAGAACTATCCTGAATCGTCGAATTTCAACTTTAAACGCTTGCGGATTTTATAATGGAAGTTCTGAAACTAGCAGTTTTTCGGCTCACTTTGAAAAATCACCAAAAATAGTAAACGCGATATTTGGACTCAAACTAAAATTCTACATATGGATAAATGAGTTAACTTTGATACCTCAAAATATCTTTTCCAATTTATAAGTATAGAACATGAAATAAAATACAAAGTTAAAACATGTTTCTGGATAATTTTACCAGACCAGAAAACACCATTGCACTAAATAAATGACATCTTTAGATTTTGTAAAGTGAATAAGGCAAATGAAATTTTTTGAGATATCTACACAAAATTATGTACAACCTACAATTTTCGTATTTTCCAACTTGTTAATATAAAAATTAAGAAAATTGTTACAATTTGAGTGAAAACAGCCATTGGAAATGAAATTTCCAGTTTGGATACCCTTCCTTTAAAAATTTGTATAAAATTTATTTTACAGTAAAACTTAACTAAATTCTTTTGCTAAAATATAAGCCAATTATTTACAACTTTGTAGTTTTAATTTTTAGCTAATTATTAACATAGAGTTGTCAAAAAATTCGAAACGCTGGGCATGTCACTGATTTTTCCAGCCCAAACATCATAAAACTTGACCTTAACTAAACAATTAGTGTTCTCATGGAAAGTAATAGTTAAAACCTAACTAAATATAGCATTTTTGCCTCTTGATTGGGATTAGAGAAAATAGCAAGCTTGCAAAGTGGCCTCAAGTTGAAATCTTGGCCTCTACTTTAAGTATTTGGATGAAAATTCAATGTTATGGAATATGGATTTGTGTGTAATTTGGAATTGGGAAAAAAGAAATGAGAAGAAGAATGAGAAGAAGAGGATGAGGATGAAGAGGGAATGGCTATGGCTTAACCATAAACCACCCCTCTCCTATTCCAATAATAAAAAAATAGAGCCATGCCCCCTTCCATACCTTAATGTTCCCTCTCACAACAATAATATAAAATCAACAAAATAAAATAGAATAATGAATAAGAAAGGTGTTAACTTGCCATGACACCAAAAACATGTTTTGTTAAATCTTAAGTAATTATTATTATAGTTAAGAAAACTTATCATTTTAAATAAGTGTGCACAGCAAAAGAAATTACTACTTATATACTTAAACTTGTAATATGGCTAATTAAGTTATACAATAATCTTAATAAATTTTCAAAACGTTACACAAACGAAGGATATATATATATATATATATATATATATATATATATATATATGAGCAAAAAAATAGACCTAGGTAACGTTACACGTATTAAGAGTAAGATGAAAAGTTTTAGTAAAAGAAAATGAAATTAATGAATTATGAAGAAATTACTTTCATAAATTATTAATGAAAATAATAATTACGATCTTAAGGTAGAAACAAGCAATGCAGGAAATAATAGGGACATTTTGTATTGTCGTAAAATTAGACTTAATAAAGTAAAAGAAGCTTTAAAAATGAAAATAGGAAAAACCAATCTTGTAAAGAATGGATTCGGAGTTTGTCCGATTAATCGGCGAATAAAGAATATCCGGTTTATTCGGTGAATATTCGGTTTATTCAGATTATGCGGCCATCTATATTTTCATATAAATATTGCATATAAAAATTCAAAAAATATAAAGATATAGAAAACTAATATACATATAGCCTAATGGTAAGTCGTTCAAACTAAATCGGAAGATTGTGGGTTCGAGTCTTGGTTGAGAAAGAAGAATGAGAAGATAATTGAGGAGAGTGTTTGTGAAATGATAAGTGTGGGTTCCACTAGGTTTTTTAATTAAATTGTGGATTCCACATTTGCATTTTTAGTTGTGAGATTTTTTGTTTTAGGCATAATGAGTCAATTTGGCCGAATATTCACGTTATTCATCCGAATATACGGTTTGTGTCAAATATTCGGTTTGACCGCATATTTGTCCTAATATTGCTTTGTTTGTTCGTTTTACCATCGAATCCGAATATTCGGCCGAATATTCTGTTTTTTCAACACTGGAAAATGCAGTAGGACTTGATGATATTTCTATTGAATTTTGGAAGTGTTTAGGAGATATATCCAATATGGTTAACTTATTTAACAAAATTATGGATACAAAGAAAATGCTTGATGAATAGAGTAAAAGCATCTTGATACTTATAATAATAAGAAAGATATACAAAATTGTTCAAACTATCATGAAATTAAGCATACGAGTCATAATATAACTATCCGAAAGAGTAATTGAACATAGATTAAGGAAAAACGTTCATATCTGAAAATCAATTTGGTTTTATCCTAGGAAGGACTATTATAGAAGCGATCTATTTATTACAGAACTTAATGAAGAGATATAGAAAAAAGAAAATCAATCTACATATGGTTTTATCGACTTAGAAAAGGTTTATGATAGGGTCTTCAAGAAGATATTATGGTGTGGCTTTAGAAAATAAACTAGTGTCTCACTAATATATAAACGTGATTAAAGATATGTTACAATATATAATTGAGCAATTACTAGAGTGAGAACAATTAGAGAAGAGACAAATATTTTCCTATCACTATAGGTTTACACCAATATTCGTCATTAAATTCTTATCTCTTTACACAAGTTATGGATGAATTTAGTAGACATGTCAAGATGTTGTGTCATGGTAAATGTTGTTTGCTGATGATATTATTCTAGGTGATGAGTCTAAAGTAGGGTAATTACGAAAGTAGAAAAATATAGAGTGGCCTTAAAATCGTTAGGATTTGGAATTTAGTTTTAGATTTTAGTGCCAACATAGTTGTGCATGAAAAGTCCAATAGTGACTCGTTTTGTTTCCAACCACATCATGAGCTCATGGTATTCAATTTCAAATCTATGAAATGTCCGTCAGTAACTTTAGAAACTTCTGATTATGATTAAAATTCTAATAATGAGATACAGAATGGACTATTCAAGTGTACAATATGTTGTGAATTAGATGAATTCAGTCCAAGATGAACTTAGCATACATATTCAGGATGACGTGCTATCGTATATGTTGTTTTCTAATGATATTATTCTAGTTGATGAATCTAAAGAAGGGTTATTATGCAAGTAGAAAAATGGAGAGACCTTAGAATCTAAAGGATTTAGTACAAGTAGAATAAATACCGAATATATGGAATATACTTTTAGCAAAACATTATGTAGGAATGAGCGTTCGTGCAAATTGATGGCCATGAAATATCTAGGAGGAATCATTTTCGTTACTAAAGATCTATAATTAATCATGATGGGAAGAATTAAAAGGATGTAATTCATAGGATTAAGACGAGATTGTTGAAATGGAGAAGTGTTTCGGAGCGTTGTATGATCGCGGGGTACCTTTGAAATTAAAATAAAATATTATAAGATGACAATAAGACCACTCGTCCTTCTTTATAGATTAGAATGTTAGACAATTAAGAAACAATATGCTCAAAACAATAAATGTGGTTGAAATACGAATGATAAGATGGATGAGTGGTAATACATTAAAAGATAAGATAAGAAATGAGTATTCGTAATAAAATAGAGATAGCTCTCACAGAGGATAATATACGGGAGAACCGATTGCGATGATTTCGACATCTCTAACGAAGACTAGTCGATACCCCGGTTAGAAAAAATGACAAAGTTGTAGTTTTTGGCACAATTAGGTGTTAGGGTAGGTCTAAACGAACATGGATAGAGGCTATTAGGAACAATATGCTAATTGTTAATTTAATAAAGTAAATAGCCTTTGACAAGAAAAAATGGAAAAGGATTCATATAACCAACCCCAAAAATTTAGGATGAAAGCTTGTTGTATACATATTTGAATTTTATTAATTTAAAAAATACAGATCATGTATGCATTTGCATATGCGTCGCATAATCCACTTATGCACTATATGGTCCTCAAGCGTATGTAATCGTATATCGTATTTTCATAACATTGAGATATTGAGAGTCGATGCTCAGCTTGCAAACATTCACCATGTTTCCATATTTTCCCCTTGAAATTGTAACATTGAAGCTGCAATGCAAGAATTGTTATGGATTTTATAGTTGTTTTGGTGCATTGATTATCGTGCACAATTCTTTTGTATTATTTGGGCATAGCTGTTACGTTTGTTTAAACTTCTTTTTCGTCTTGTTTTGGAAGGTGAACTTTGACATGAGACGTATTTAAATCCACAAAGTAGAACTTTAAGATGATTCTTTGTAATAGTGATATGCCAGATGACTTATTATCATCATCATTGTCGTCGTCATCATCCTCTAGGCCCTCCCGATAAAAAAACCGGGTGACTATTATCAAGAAGCCTTTACAAAAAAAAGGAAAAACTTTTGCGGTTGAATGAAGTGAGGGGCTTGGAATGCAACTTAGCAATTAATTTATATCACCAAATAGTAAACCTTCTGGTTCAACTAGACTATTAAAAGGCTTAGAAGAATGGGCACAGACCATACAATTTACTGTAAGAAATTGCATTCATCTTTGAGACATGACATGAAATAAAGAGCCATACATGAGGGCATTTTCGATATTCGTTGAAGTAGTGTGACAAAATACAAGCGTGCTTCAAATTCTTCATTATGCTTAAGTACATCCTGAAAGGGTGATATGTTTTCGTTGTGAGTAAATGTTACTTAAGATTGCTCATATTTTTTTATTATGATGATGAGATAGTGCTATGATACAAGCAGTTCCTTTCCGGATGGTCGAAAATGGCTGATTCTATAGTTGGCTGAAACTATGATTTTCTAATCGTTCTATTTGTATTTACCCTCTTGAAATCTTGAAAATTGTTATAAAAAACACTTTACTCAAAACTTCATCCTTTGGAGTTGCAATGATAACCTTTCTTGGTCTATAGTATAATATAGGATGAATATTATTTTCAATTTGTTTTAGTTTTTATCACTTTTGGTAATTATATATAAGAAATATATTTTCTTGGAAACTTTCATTCAATTGTCTTTGTTTACACTACTATCATTTTATTATCCATTTCACTATATCATGTTCAGTTTCCTTAGATATGACCACAAGATGAAAACTTGAGTGGTATATTTGAATGTTAAACCGAAGACTTGAGTGGTATATTTGAATGTTAGGTTTAACATAAGTGAAATGGTTTTACAATGGAAAAATGGTTAAATTAAAAATTATTGGATAAATGTAATGCACTTGCTTTAAACAAAGCTAATGTCCTCTTTATGTATATCCACTCTAATGACAAAGGGATTTCTTGAAGCAACATATGAGATTTGAGGTTTTTTTGGGGTGGGGGTACAAATACGTAGGGTTGCAAGGAGTTATATATTAAACACTTTTCAGTTAAGAATTGGTCCAGATAAGATCATTGACGAACAAGATATATGGTTACTTTAGAATAACCTGGAGAGTGGACGCTGTCGCAATAGGATGTTATAAAATTTCTAACGATGGTGATTTACATATAAAAGTGTTATATAGCTGTAGTTTCCTAATTTGCTTCCATCATACACAAGAAGTAATTATGTATTTGTAACATATTTGCGTAGGCTTAATTATGGTTGCATCCGGATCGGATATGAGAATTACTGTATCCGCTTTTTAGTTTCAGATACGGATATGGTGTGGTAAGGAATATTCATATCCGTAGCCGTAAAAAAAAACGGATACGGATACGAAACGGATATTAAAGAGATGGATACGACTATGAGTCGGATATTTGTATAAATAACATATGATATAAAACAAATATAAATGTGAAGCGGAAATGTGGATATGTTTCATTAAATGCTTATTTAATGACTTAAAAATATTTGATAGAGACAAATTTGCATCAAAATGAATATTATATGAATAAATAAACATGTTAATAAATATGCTAAATATAACTAGTGTATTTTAGAAGTTATTTATAAAAAATATTGATAGAATAATGTCATAATATTCTTTTAAATGCATAGCATATAAAATGAGTAAAATATGTATGGTTTAAATAAGCATTATTAATGAAAAAAATAATTTTAAAAGATATATTTTCTTGTATTTTCTACGAATATCCAGATCCGTATCTGGATCCGAATTCACATATTCGAATATCCGTATATGTATCCAGATAATTTTTCTAAAACCGTATCCGTATTCGGAAGAATATGTACATATATTCGTATTGGTATCCGGACGGATATCAAAATCCGTATCCGTATCCAGCGGATATCCGGATTTGGATGCAACCCTAGGCTTAAATCAAATAAAAGTGTACCATTGTAGATTTTTGAAGAGCAAATGCATATGAATGTCATGAAGTCTCTTTTCGAACGCCACAAATGTAAATGAAACTCATAAAACAATATCAAGAAGAAATCAATACTAAGTTTTCAGTAACGCTTTTTATGAAGCCTCTAAAAGGCTCATAAATCTATTCAGAACAGATCAAAAGCAGTAAAAACTTAAAAAAATAAATAGCTAATCAAAGAATACATAATATAGGCCAAATCACAACATACCAGAATACTATATATTTCTCATTTCTGTAGACTATACTTTAAATTTTTTTTATGGAAACCCAATTTCGTACCAGATCAAAACAAGGCCCATTTTTCTATTAGATCAAAAGTGGACGTGGCCAATATATCTTACGTAATAGACGTTTGGAGATTTTCGAATGTAGACTAGATAGATTATAGATGTATGTCAGTAGGTGAAAGAAAAGCAACATAACAAATGAGGTGTCCTTCGGAAAGTTAGCAGAAGTATATATATAATTGACTAATTGATTTCACAGATATAAAACTTTTGTTATATTTGCTTGTATTGGCTGATTATAAGCGCACTTATTTACATTGTCATCAAATATTTAGAATATATCCTATATCAATTTCTAGCTTGCTTGGTAATATCTGAAACAATTTTCACGGTATTTTAAACTCAAGGGTAATGGTCTGCAGTATGCCACAACTAATTAGCTGCGATACTGCAGACCTACGGGGTAAAACAGTTGGTCCCCGGGACCTGCTTTTTAAAATTTTGACGGGCCTACCCATTAGTTTTCCCTCTGTTAGGACGGTTAATGGGGCTGCGACATACTGCAGCCCTATTAAATCCTTTAATCTTTAGGTGATATTTACGCACGTTCTGCAAATGTATTGTAGCATTCATGAAAGTACTCTTAAACTTACATTTGTAAAATTGTTTGCATCCTCTCTGAGGCTGTCCAGGTTTTGATACATTTGTGGTGGTTGCATCATTTTATTGTAATTGTGGCTTTAAATACATTTTTACGCGTAAAACTATTGTATTTGATTTTATGTGAACATTTAAACACTCTTTAATTGGTTCAATTAGTGTACCAATCTCGTGAGGGTTTTTATAAATATTTACAGTAGTTAAATTGCTGAGGGATCTTTATGTGTAATTGATTAATATTTGTTACATTAATTTCATTAATCTATCAAGACTAATGAGCACAAGTAACATTTCTTATCACTATTTATGTTTTTTTAACTCTCGAACTTTATACTCCTTGTTCTGAAATAATGTACACAGCTGGCATGATAAGGCCATGATGTTCGAGCATTACCATTGGAAGAAAGCCGCAGAGAAAGGGGAGCCTTATCAGTTTAAGGTGGGCGCAAAATCCTCATTTTACCACTCGTTCTTACTCTTTCTTATTTGTTAGCTGTCGAAGTACAATTCAAACCCTTCACAATTATCATTTCTACTGAAGAATTAAGATATTAAAGTTAAATTTCACGAATTACCATGAACAATCAACAACTGAGCCTTTTATCCCAAGCATATAGGGTAGGCTATATGAACCAACATGAGAATCACGCCGGGTCCAGCACATGAATCATCCGCCTCCACTCACTCCTATCGAACATTATACTTTCATTGAGGCCTTCGGCAACCATTTCTTTTCGTATCACCTCCATCCACATTTTCTTCTGTCTGTCATTCGTCCTTTTGACATTGTTTATATCGAGAGTACCCATTCGTCGAACCGGTGTTTCCATAGGTTTGCGTTGCATATGACCAAATCATCTTGGCCGGTTTTCCCGCATCATCTCCTTCACAGGTGCTACACCACCTTATCTTTTCTAGTGTTACCACACATCCAACAAAATATACGCATCTTCACTATGTGCATTTTCTATGTATGATGCTTCTTAGGAGCCCAGGATTCTGTACCATATAATAAGGCGGGCCGAATAGTGCTTCGATAAAACTTATCTTTCAACATTAACGAAAAGTTACAATTGCACAAAATCTTTGTTGCACTCCATTTTAACGAACCAGCTTGGATTCTTTGGTTGACATCGCTATCGATCTTCTCATTCTTTTGGATGATAGAACCTAGATATCTAAACTGATCGTTCGGTGATATCTTTGCCCATCCAATGTTATACCATTGTGGCCTCTCAGTTTGCTAAATTTGCATTGCATATATGCTATCTTGGACCTGCTCAATCTGAACCCTTGAGATTCCAACGTTTGCCTCCATAACTCCAATTTGGCATTAACCAATGCTTTCGTCTCATTTACCAGAACACTATCATCATCGAATAACATACACCAAGGCAGCTCATCCTGGATAGTTCTAGTAAGGTCATCTATCACGATGGTAAACATGAATGGACTTAGTGCAGATCCTTTATGCAAGTCAGTTGTAATCGGAAAATCACTCGTTAGGCCGCCGCAAGTTCTTACGTTTGCCACTAGTTCATCGCACATGTCCTTGATTATATCAATGTACTTGACCGAGACTCCTTTCTTCATCATTGTCCCCTATAATACCTCTTAGGTATCTTGTCGTACGCTCTCTAAGTCAATAAATATCATATGTAAATCTCTTCTACTTCCTCGAAAACGTGTGATAAGATGACGTAGTAAAATGAATAGCCTCTGTCGTTGATCATCCATGCATGAACCCAAACTGGTTCTCTGTTAGCTTAACATCCTTTCTTAGCCTGTGTTCAATCACTCTCCCAAAGCTTTATGGTGTGACACATAAGTTTTATTATACGGTAATTTGAGCAACTTTGAATGTCACCCTTGTTCTTGTAGATTGATACAATAGTACTTTTCCTCCACTTATTTGGTATCTTTTAGTCTGCCAAATCTTATTAAACAGATTTGTCAGCCATCTAACGCCAATATCTGCTAAGCATCTCCAAATCTCGATAGGATTTCCGTCTAAACCAATCGTTTTTCTTGGTTTCGTTCTCTTCAAGTCCTCTTTAACCTCAGGTATTCTTATTCCACGCATGAAATCACAGTTTATATCTTGAGATTGAATGACAAGTCCATTCAAATCCTTAGTAAAGCTCTCATTAAACAATTTGTCAAAATAATCTCTCCATCTTTTCTTGATATTCTCATCTCGAACTAAAAGCTTCTGATTTTCATCTTTGACACACTCACCGCACATAAGTCTTTTATCTTCCTTTTTCGTATCCAAGCAATCCTGTATATATCATTTTCAGTCTCCCTAGTATCCAACTTCTTATACATCTCCTTATATACCTTTGTTTTAGCTTTGAACAGCTTTCAAAACTTCTTTTATAACTATTTTATACTTAAATCTCTCAACATCTATACTTTTCTTCAAATCTCTATAAGAATCTCTTTTGAATTTAATAGCAGCCTTTACTTTTTCGTTCCACCATAACGTGTTCTTAGATGGTGGAGCACCACCCCTCGACTCACCATGTAGAACTCTAGCTACTCTCTTAATACAACTAGCCATCTTGTTCCATGTTGTGTGAATCATTTTCAAACTGTCAATCCGTCTTTTGAAGTACACGATCTATAAAGGTTTTTTTGGTTATCTTCCTTCAGTCGCCGCCACTTAAATCTAGGCTCTATCTTTTGTTTAATCTTTCTAGGTATTCTAAATCGAACATCTAGAACTAAAAGTCTATGTTGAGTGGTTACACTCTCACCTGCCACTACCTTATAATTGATGCAACAATCTCTATATATCCTTCTATTCAGTAAAAAAGTCTATTTGACTTGCACTCGATCCACTCCTAAAGATGATAAGATGACTCTTTTTCTAAACTAAATGTTTGCTAAGATCAAGTCATAAAACGCAAAATCTAGAATCGAGCTACCTGCTTCATTTCTCTGTCCAAAATCAAAACCTCTATGGATAGAATCAAACGCACTATGACTAGTACTACATGTCCATTGAGATCACCACCAATAAATACCTTATCTCCACTAGGTATCCTTTGTACCATCTCGTCTAAATTCTCCCAAAGTAGATGCTTACTAGTGTCATCAAGATCTATCTGTGATGCATAAGCACTAATAAAATTAAGGATCCCTATCTAGAATAAGCTTGATCAATAAAATCCCATCACCTTTTCTCCTAATCTCAACTATATCCTCAAGCAATCGTCTATCTATAATTACGCCTATCCCATTACGATTTTTATCTCTACCTGTATACCAAAACTTATAACACAAGGCTCTATGATTCTAACCTTTTCGTCTACCCATTTAGTTTCTTGCAAACACATTATACTAACTCTTCTCCTAATCATCACCTCCACTTATTCTGTTAGTCTACCTGTAAGAGAACTTATATTCCAAGAAACTAGATGGATTCTATGAAATTCTTGCTTATTTGTCACTACACCCGGGGTCCAATGTAGCACCCCGCTTCCGGACGATGACCTAGAAGACTTTACATACTTAACACTACATCCGGGATCTAATGTAGCGCGTCACCAGGTAGAGGACGCCCCAACGATATTCTTATTATGGTTCATGTCATAGAATGCAATAAAATTTAGATAAATCCTTAACTATATAAATTTCTAATGAATGCCATGAACTTATTAGGTTGCATATAATTACTATCAACTTTTAAAGTTCTTCAATCTAAAATCAAATGTCGTTTCTCCAATTTTATCCTTCAATTTATTACTAAATTTGAACACTTCTGAGAAATGAATGACTAAGTTCATATTTGCAATTTAAGTTTACGGTTCTAGTGAAATCTATCCTGATTGAAATTTATACTTTCAATTTAGTGGAGATGAAATAGAACCTTTGATAGATCTATTTGTCAGTGCTTTTTTCCTTGATACATGTGCAGAAGAAAACTTTCTGAGACCTTTAAAAATTATCGATTTTGCTGAATGTATAAATCATTTTTGGCCATTTAATTTTTCTAGAGTAAATTTTTTTAAGGTACCCTTAACTTTTATTCATTATACCACCTAATGGTTTTTAAAATTATAGTAAGCTCTTTTGCTGTGCTACATTTAAGGGTAATTTTAATGAAAAAACTCCTTTAAGACCAAAGCTTAAGAAGATAATTAAGGGTATTATTGTGAGAATTATCCTCCAATCTATGAACAAATTACTTATTTTCAATGATTCGCTATTACCTTGCAATATAACATATTTGTTGTTTTGTTTTACTCCAGTGGAACCAGTACATGACGAAGCCGCTGCGTGATTCATACTACTTCAATTGGCCTGTTTATTTCCCATAAAGGAGTGCTTATGGTATCTTGCTTTCCGTATGGAGCTTTTTGTTGACAAAAAGACATAATAGTTCGGCTTTCATTCATGAGTTTGTACTACTTTTGGTGTTTCTTGATGTTAATGTTAAGCGCTTAGTTTGTCTGCCATTGAAGATTCGTTTTATAATATAATTGAGACTTGATGCAATGCTTCTTGTTAATAGTGTGTGGTGTAGAGACGTCCAAATGCTTGAAATCAAGCCTGTGGTAGTTTGTTGAGTAACAAAGCAAATGATTTATTCTTGGGGGTATTTACCGAAAGCCTTCTATGGTTTGACACTTTTGCAAGATTTAACCCTTTTGACGGAGACCATCATTTTTTTAAGCAAATAAATTCCTTGATGTATGCATTTTCTGTCGTTAGTGGAAAACGACCTTGTTCTTGTAAGAAAATTTCTATCCACAAAATGCCCTTGTCATCTTTGATAAGTTAGATATTACGATTTTTTTTTATATTTTACCTAATTTGTTCTTGATTTTGAACTGGGTCAGTGTTTTCAAGAAAGATGTCGTCTTTTTTTTTTTTTGCTTGTAGTTTAAAACCTGAAGCCACAAAATTAAGAGATATCTAGAACTTGGAGATTTATATATGGCAAATTTTAAAAGATTATATTTTGCTACCAAGCCAAGAGCAAACATTGAGCAATTACAAAGGAACATAAATAAATTGGAACATTCATATGTTTTTGTTGAAGATTCATAGATTTTGCAGCGAAAATTGGATTGAATCCTATCCAATAATAAAAGAATGACTTGGGACAGGTAAAAACAACTCAATGACGCTAGAGACATGAGAAATTGTGAAGAATTGACAAAAGTCGAACCAAATGATAATTTTTCATAAAAACTCTCAAACTATAAGGTGGTTATTGGTGAATGTCTTTGTTTATGTAGTTAAAAAATGGGGTGGAAATGTCATTTGATACATTTAAAGTAAATGCAGAAGATATATAAATAAACAAACATATTTTTTTTAAAGAGTTTAATTAGATTTCATCTTAATTAAAGATATTTTTAAAAACAAACCTTTTTGTTTGTCTCTTTAAGCCGTTAGATTTAATCTAACTTAATCTTATCCCTTGATTTTGAAACGCTAATCTCTAATCTTATAAATAAACCTAGCCTCTTCTTTTCCTTCCATCTTCCTTTCTCTTTTTTATTCCTCTTTTTTATTCATCAAAACTCTGAATAAAGTCTCTTCCCTCATCTTTGAATCTGTCACCACATTCTTTAGGATCACTGATCTAAATGGTGTTAAAGTCTCACATTTTTTAATTAAAAACAGAAGAATTTTTGTAAAACCTCTTACCATGAAATCGTTACCCTCAACATGAAACTCTCATGACTTGTTCTTGTTTATTTTGGATGATGAAATTATTTATATGTTATGAAACTTGGCTCTTATGCATGCTAATGTGGTTATATATAAGTTGTGATTGCTGGATTGTGGATTTATCATGTTAAATTCTCGGATCGTTATCATTGCTACACAAAAACCCTATGAAAATTATCAGTAACGAACTTTTAGGTTTATTAGTAACGGACTTCCGGGTTGGAAGATATCGAGGTTTTACTACAGGCATGTCATGTCGTTCCAGAAACATATAGGATGGTTTCTTATCCCTAATGTACATGTCTAAAGTTAATGTAAACTTCTAAATAAATTATGTAAAGTGTAAAACAGGTATATCCATCCATAGAAAAAAATGGTTCTGAAAAATCTTATCTAGATTGGGAATTAAAAATCATACATGCAACTGATTGGGGATTTTCAACCTCTGGCTGGCACACAAGTCTTCGTTTCGTGGACAGTTTTGAAAGGGTTGTGATCGTTTCTAAAATTACTTTAAAAAATAACACCGTGGTTTGCTTCAGAAAGGTTTTTCGCTAACAGAAAAACCACAGGGTTGTTCTCGTAAAAAAGATTAAATCCAGAAGTGGTTTTTTTGGATATAGGTGCCCTCAAGGCAATTATTGTAATTGAATGAGGACTTGTACAAGAGAACTATCTTACTCGAGATGATAATATACTATCTGGTTTGTCTTTATCTTTCATGTGATGCGTTTTATTTATTATCACGTATCGTTTAGATATGAGATAAAATCCTAAGGATTTTGCTTGACCACCAGGACGATGATGGAGATCATACTAGTGGGGCCTGAGTGGTTGATAAGCACATCCTTAAATGTCCTTAGTCGTAGGAGTATCGAGACTGGGTATCGGTACTCCAGTTTAGACTAGTGTGTACGTTTCCTGACCCGGTTGGAGGGCGATAGCTGGTTCCATAGCTATTTGTGTTTGATACCGAGAATTGTATACAGGTGCTCATTTGGATGAGTTACACTGGACGGACTCATCGAGAACTCCTAGTTGGTAATATACCAATGTCAGGTAGCAGTTCTTTGGTGACATGAGTACATGGTAGTCCTTAGGACCTGAGATCGCCACGGTGTCTCATGTGTGCTCCCATTATACTTAGACTTCTACCCTACTACGGTTCAAAAGAGTTGTGCAAACCGGTTTTTGTTAGGTATAGTCTTGAAGCACATGGAAGCAGTAAGCGGTCGAGAGAATTCGTCTCTCCCGGTATAGAGAGTTGATGTCACACTGTGCAGCACATGACTAAAACCACAAGTCGGTGGCCACCACAGTGGAGATAAACTGATTAATGTTATCAGCTGTATCTCCGGATGGTTATGAGTCCTCTGTCGCACGACTTATTGAGTATCGGGGTTTGAAAGATTCCAAACCCTAAACCCGATACGCGACACTCTTAGACGAAGAGACCAGACTGTACGGTGATGTCACTGATAGACTTTGCAGGGTTCAGATGAGCTTGCTAGTTGATCTTCTTTCGATCAATACCTGGGTAGCGCTGCTAGTACCGCTGACGTGCTTGTGGGCTATGGATATGATCCTAACCTATTACCAGCGTATTGTCGGGTCTTTAGAGTCCCATACTGAGGTTTCTCAGCACAGGCGAAACGATGTAGGGCACATATGAGGATATGTGTAAGTGTTCGATTAAGCACGTGTATAATCGGGTGCTTAATGATATTAGCCGGTATATATATATATATATATATATATATATATATATATATATATATATATATATAACTGGATTATTAAATCAAGTGTTGATTTAATAATTAAATGTATATTTATATATTAATTAACATCATGCTCATTTTATCTTTCCTTCTCTTTATATATTATTTATATATAATATAAATAATATATATATCATTTGTCATGGTTGTATATACACATTAGATGTGTGTATAAGAATCACATATGATTCAAAGATAAGGATAAATGATATTTGCTTATTTAACTAAATGAAATAATGAGTCATTTATTAGAATTGTATAGACTTTAGATTGTTAGTTGTATGTATGCCGTAGAGGCCATTATTGTACATGAGATGTATATTATAGTGGATACTGGGACATATATAGGGAGGACTTTCTTGCTCGACATGATAGTACGCTATCTGGTTGCTCTTTATCTTAACATGTACACTTACTGTCTCTATGTTACATGTTGATAAAGCCCTTAGGATGTGTACTTGACTTCCGGGATTATGATGCAGATCATATTAGTGGGGCCTGGGCAGTCCATGAGTTCATCCTTCAATTGTTCCTAGTCGAGGGAATATTGAGACAGGGCATCGATATTTCAGAGTAGACTAGCGCATATGCTTTTCGACCCATGTGATGGGCGATGGATGATCCCATATCCATTGATGTTTGACATCAGAGATCGTATACGGGTGCTCAGTGGAGACTGGGCACACTGAACGGACTCGCCGAGAACTCCTAGATGGTATTATACCTCACGTCAGATAGCAGTTCTCTGGTGACACTTGTACAGGTTAGTCTGTTGACCCGAGATCGTCATAGAGTCTTGTGTGTCTCCCACTGTGCTTTGATTTCCACCCTACTACGGCTCTACTGAGTCGTGCAAATAGATGCTTTTTGGATACAGTCCCGAGTCACATGGAGGCAATGAGCGATAGGAGGGGATTTCGTCTCTCCCGGTATTGGGGGTTGATGTTGCGCTATGCTCGATTGGCCATAACTGGAAATCCCTGGCCAGAGCAGATGAGATTTACTGGTAAGAGTTATCAGTAGTTTCTCGCCCGTTATGGACCTTATATCGGCATGACTTATCAAGTTACTGGGGTCTGATGTTTACCACCCCTAGACTAAATATGCGACATATCAGACGAACAGACCGGACTGTACGGTAGTGTTACTGATTGAATTCGCAGGAGTATGAGCAGGCTTGCTTGTTGATCTTCTGATCGCTTGATACCCGGGTGGCCGTTACGTTTAGCAGGCTTCTTGCGGCTTGTGGGTGTTTGATAATATCATCACCTACTACCGGCGTATTAACGAGTCTTTAGAGTCCTACACAGAGGTTTCCTAGCTCAGACGAAACGGAGTAGGAGCACGTATGTGATATGTGCGGGACCGAGATTAAAACGCGTATGTGATACCGTATTCTATTCTCGCGATTTGTGTCATCGGTCGGTTATATGTGATATAGCCGGGTTATCGAATCAAGTGTTGATTCGATAAGTTGATACATATAATATTTGTCGGTTATATATGATATAGCCGGATTATTAAATCAAGTGTTGATTTAATAATCTAATGTATAATTATATATTTGATATATTAATTTACATTAACTAGTATTAGCTCACTTAAGCATATCTTTTTCTCACTTATGTGTGCATTAGTATATATGTGATATATATTAGTGTACATTATTTTGTGTCATGCTAGATGATACATGCAACATGGGTGTATAAGACTCACACCATGCTTATCATAATGTTGGGTTATTATTTATTTTAAGTAATTCAAAATTAGTTGGAAATTGTCATGCTTAGAAGCTTGGAGAAGCTTAAAGCATCTTTGACTTAGTCTACTAATTTTGTCTCACTTAAAATATTTATTAACACAACCATTATCTCAAACCATGGTTTAGTCTCTACAAGGGTTAATATATGATATTAACTCACCCATGGTTGCCATTCTTCACTTGATTTTTATCCATGAGTGTTTTCTTCATCTCCTTCCTCTAGCGCTCTTGCTTCATGGGAGGTGAAGAAAATGAGTGAGAAAAATATATCTAAAGTGAGCAAAATTCCTACATCATCATCCTACACTACTTGCCATTTAGTATAGGGTGTTTTCTTCACATCGTTCATCACTTAGTGAAGATGTAGCATGAGTTTGAGTCTCCTCGACGTAGATCATTTTCGGCCTCGAAGACTTCGAGCAAGCTTGTTCATTTCTCCAAGGGAACCCATACTAGAGTTCGGGAGATCACTACTCGCAGCGAAGGGACCACTACACGGAGTTTTAGAAGTGAAGGACCGGTCTACAAAGGTTGTATTCCTTGTTCACTTGCTTGTAATGTTTGATTACATGTTTTGTATTATCTAGCTACTCTAGTTAGATCCTAGTTAAGGGTTCTTTAGCACTCTAGAATTTTTGAAATTAGCATGCTTGATGCATTGAAAACCCAGTAGGGTGCTAAGGAATCCCAACATAGATGACTCATTTTGTTTTATTCATTTAAATAAGCTATGATATATTTATTCTTATCTTTGAGAATCCAATGCCATTCTCATCACTTCATCTCTTTCTTGAGTTTTTGCTCAAGTGAGAAAGAAAGAAAGAAAAGAGAAGAATTTAGTGAGCTAATTATTCTACATCTCTTACTAATCATTCTTACCAAGTTTAGTTAGTGGGTTGCTTCATTTTGATGAGATCAATTTAAAGCTAAACCTTGTGATGGAGTTATCTCAAGGTGGATCATCTTCGGTAAGAAGATCACTGAGCAAGATTGTTTCGGGCTTCGTGGAGACTAGCCGGGGTCCAAGGAGAGGTGGCTAACGCGCTACAAAGGTTGTAATCTCTTCTCCTCTAGTTCTTTAATTTAGATCTTTAGTCAATTGTATGTTATTTCAATAAATTCTTGTTTAAATTGGGGCTATGCTTGCTACTAATTTTTTGTGTGCAATTCCGCTGCGGTCGTGAGTGTCACGATCTTAGCCCCCGTCCACTTACATGGTATCAGAGCCAAATCGAATAACTTAGCAATTGTTTCTGGCCAATTTGAAATCCAAAACCATGTTTCAATGTGAAGTGTTCACTGTTTTGGAAACATAGACTTAAATCGATTCTTTTCGTCTCAATTTGTCGCACTTAGGCATCGTTGATGTTCACTAGTCCATTTCGACATGTTTCAGAGCTAAAAAGTACCTATTTAATGTCGAGGTGAATAGTGTTTTCAATTTTCAAAATCTTCGCTTCGACTGAGAAAGTTGTTTGATTCGTTAGCCATTTGCGATGGTGTAAACTAGATTAAAGTGTTTAATGTAGTTGTATCGTCGGCATGTGCGATACGCGCGAATTAACATTTTTTTTTCTATATCGGAGTGAATAGTGTTTTTTCAAGTGTTGAATTAACGGTTTTGTCTCGACGTTTTTGTGATTGTTGGCCATGGGCGATGAGTTCAATAGATTAAATTGTTTAATTGATACAACTCGTTGGCATATGCGATACTCGTTGTTTAACGCCGACGAATTGATGTGTTCAATTCGACGGGGTTGCACAAGTGAGTATGAGAAGTTGGTTTGTTGGAGTGCGTTGGATTGTCGCGAAATGGATAGCTTCCATGCGGAAGTGTGATGTTGCGATAAGTGTTATTTCCATTCATGCTTGTAACCATCTTGTATATTCATTTGTTCGGGACGAGCTCCAACTTGTGGCCGCCGTTTCCGCTATATGTATATTTTTTGTTTTGGAACTTAGTGGTATACATGTGGCCATAGTCACCACATGATGTATTATTTTTTGTCGGGAAACGATCAGGTTGCGATCGTTATCGTCGTTGTATTAATACAGGTTTAGAATTTACCCCGCGGAGAAGTGCACGTGTAACGTTTTGAAAATCGTTTCGGTGAAATTTCGAAAAAACGGTAAAATAAGGGGGTTTTCTGTAAAAAGTCAAAATGCAAATATCTTTATTATAAAATTAAATATACATATTCTAGCTATGTAATTACTAGTATTTGGTGTTTATTGAGCCACTGGTGAAATTTCAAATTTTCTGAAAAAAATATTATTTTAATATTATTTTAAGCCGGTAAGAAAATACATTAAATTAGCAATAAATACAAATTTAAATGGGCTAATTTTAATCTTTAAAATCATGTTAATTAAAATCTAGTTGTAATATAAATTTTTAGTATTTTATTTCAAGTTTTAATGGGTTTTTATTATGGAGAACAAAAAAATAATTAATTTAAGCTAAAACTTGCAATTTTGAGCTTGTGGGGGGGTCTTTTTGCATGGAATTCTTTTTGTAATCACTCACACACACCCTCACCCCTCCATGGCCGAGCCCACCATCAGCATCCCACTTCTCCCCCTCAAAAATTTCTTCATCTCATTTGTATGGGTGAAATAGAATTTATAGGTGTAGGTTAAGATGTATTGTTTTGGAGGCTCATTGTACCTTGATTTGAGGGGGGTTGACTTGACCAATTGTGCACAACACCCACACCATTCCCCCCATCACCCCATGGCCGAAATTCTGCAGCCCTTCCCCCTTCACTTTCCTCTTTTCATTTCCTTCAATTTTAATCAAAAAAATTGCTCCAAAATCCAATTTAAATCTCACAAATTGATTTCCATTCTTCATCCCATTCTCCTTAGCTTTTATCACTTGGATCATGGTGTTATGAAGCCATCATTGGAGGCAAATTCTTCTTGCTAGATCACTAGATTTTAAGGTATAATTTCTACCCATTTAAATTCTTATGTTTAGATTTATTTAATTGAGTTGTTTTAGTATTAATTTTAGTGCTATTTGCATACTAGTTTTTTTTTAAAGTTTATGGCTTGAGTTGAATTAGGGTTTTGTTGTGGAAATGGGTTATGATAAATTGTGCATGGTTTTGTGTTGTGGATTAACATCTTAAGTTTTATAGAAAGCTAATTTAGTTGTTAATTCCAACCCATTACTTATAAAATGCCCTAATTAAGTTATTTTGCTAACTAGAGTTTTGGAAAATTTGTAAATGCTTTAGATTAAATTATAATAATGGTTTCATGTCATTATAGATAATATATTGAGTGGTTTAATGCTTTTAGTTCATGAAAATCCTAGCTAAATTGTTGTTTGTGCATTTTTGCTATAAATTGTTAAAAAAAATTGGGTATTTTGTAAACTAGAATTTTGGGGTTAATGGAATTTAATGAGATTAAATTATGGAAATTGTTTTTATGACTTATTTAAGATATTTAATAAGTATTATGGCCACTAGATTTGTTTAAACATCATGTTTTGTACAAAAACGGCGAATTGTGCTTGCTAGATTTTCGGAAAAAATGACTTTTTAAGTGAAATTGGGGGTTTTGTGAATTTTAACCTATTTTATATTAAAATTAGTGTTCGTGAATGTGCAAATGAGTGTATTTGGGTTTTTCTCGATGATTTGGCGTTTGTACGCCGACGTCGAGGGTTTTTGGGTTGATTTGTGAAAGCAACCACAGGTTTTGACCTATGTGGGATTCGTGCGTCGTTTTGGTCATGAGTCGGATTTTAATACGATACGGTGCGTTATGATATGTAGGTACCCCATGTGGACTTCGAGACGACAAGCAAACGCGTGGTGACGTCGGCACCGGCGAACGAGGACCGGGTGAGTAGATTTATATCTACGGGGAGAAGTCGGGTGGATGACGTATAGCACCCCCGCAGTTCGTGGTGATGTATACGAATATGTATACACACAGTTATTGATTATATGTTGTTGAGATTATTGATGATAAGATGGATATTTGGTATTTTTGGATTGGTTTAGTGTAGTTGCGAAACCCTAGAGTAGTGGTTGCACACACACACGCACACACACACACACATACTTGCATATATTCTTTCTTTTATATGTGCGTATATGGGAGTATATATTTATGTGTTCACATGGGTATGGGACTATGTGTTCATATACTGGATTTGAGGATAGTATTTGGAATTTGAGATGAGTCGATGATTTTGGGCTTGAGGCCAGAAGATCGGTGATGTGATTTGGTTCGTATTGAGATACGACATGATGTTTTAGCGGGTCTTTTAACGTAGCAATTCTTACACCTGTATGCATACTTAGGCGGTATCAGTATTGTACTAGACGTAGGACATTGTCCCGGATCATGATATTTGATAAAGAAGATACCAGATGAATAGTGTGATTGAATGTGATATTAACCCGTACCCAGATTTGGGGATGCCGTACGACGGATTTACGTACGAGCTATATTTTGATGATTGATCCGCACTCTTGACTTGGGATGTCTGATTATAGATATGGTATCATATATGATATTATTGAGGCGGGATCACCGACTAATATATATACAGGTATGTATATGTATCGACTCAGATGTTAGGCAGTTTCCTTACCTGTAGTCCAGCTGGTTAGCTTAGACCTTTAGTTTAGTTTAGTTGTTAGATTAGATTCGATTCTTACCTATTTCAAAAACTAACGAATCGTGGGTATTTTAAAAGACAGCCCAAGGGATCCTACGGATATTTCAAAAGACGTATCTTTTCATAAAAACACCGTAGCCCCTATTTTCAAAACCCCATGTTCGTGTTATTTCAAAAGGCACCATTTGTAGGACTTATATTAGATTAATGTAGATTAGTTATAGTTGCGTCTAGTATTCAGCTCCCGCTCATTATTGTGGTTCGCTTCGCATCGCATACTTATATTATGTTTCATACTCCATTATTGATATCATGCTGTTAGGACACCAGCACCATTACCGATGATGCGTATGTACCACGTACACTTACTTGCCAGCTCACACACATCTTCATCGGTAATTACCATGTCACGTACACCTTAGAAAATATTATTGCTTGACATAGCCTGTTAGCTAATAGTTTAGACATTGTAGTTATTACCTGCTACTTCATGCATACTGTTATTCATTGTTATGCCGCATTCATGGATTCTCATGCATATATTCACTATTTTATGTGTTATTGAGGTTTTGGATTCGGATTCCATGAGATTTTCTGGATTTGGAGGAAAACCGCAAAAACATAAATAAACCTTTTCTCTCTTTTAAAATAAAAAGTGCGGTTTTCCAATGATGTATGAGTCGTCCACCATGAGTTTGCTGATGGATTTCGAGACCCGATTCGAGGAGTGGAGGAACCGTTTCGGGTACATGGTGGGCCCGGTGCGGTACCCCGGGGCAAGAGGAATGTGTTGTTGACGTTGAGCCCGGCAGGGGAGCACTACCGACCGGTGATATTACCCGACGCGTCGGATATCCGGAGAATACCGTCGTAGTCTTGAGATGGATGGTAGGGGCCGATCTGGATTGACGGCACCCTAGATATTGATTTTGAGATATTGAGGTACAGAGATTGTGATACAGAGATATCGAGATATTTGGACACTTGTTTTGTGTCGATGCTGGGCACTGTTTTATGCTGATTTCATTATGATATCTCATTTTAAAAATACAAAGAAAATCTCATTAAATTATGAAAACAGTTCTTCATTTACATGTATTCTGTTTTCATGCATTCATACCTCATTCATATGATATATTGCTACCTGAGGCACTGACACGGGCACATGAGATTACACTCGGGTTAGATATTTACCCTAGCCTTGTTATAGGCTGCTGGTTATATATTTTGAGGATATATTATGATCGTATGACCTAGGATTGCGTCATACATGCGATTCCTGTTCGTAGATGTTTTTCTATTCACGAGTTGGCAACTCACCCCCGTTGTGCCCCAGTTTCTTGCAGGTTTGCCGTACAGGTTTCATTACGGCTTGCGGGCATAGTTTCCTTCGGGTGATTTGCTAGTAGGTGGGTTTATTGGTATCGTACCCATCATATTACCTTGTATTATATGATTCAGTTGTATCTAGTAAATTCCATCAACCAAACATGTATTTATTTTTGAGATAGAGACCAGTGATGTTATTCTTTCGACCTTAGAGTCGCGCGTCTATTTCTGCAGATTTCTTGTGGTTTTGAGTTTCCTTTGAGTTTTTGATCCTCGCCGTTGGCGTTGTTTATTATATTGCTTGTGTGGTTGTAACCATCGATTGACGAAGAGCTAGCTCCCCCTTGGGGATGCCTTTTATTGATTTCGTATACTATTCATGTTGTATCCCGTTTGGGAGCCAGTATTTACAAAGGAGACTCTGCCGAAATTTTCAGAAAATACTTGATGTTTTAAAAACCGCATAATTCGGCTTATGCTATTAAAACTTCTGGATTTAAATTGGTTTTCCTACTCTCTACTACTCTTCTTGGTTTGGATTTCTGGGTTTTCGGCTTACTTAGAATACGTACGCCTTGAGACGTTCGTAGTTTAAGTGCCGGTCATGTTCCGTACTTTCGGGTCGTGACAGCGCGGACGGCCGGGTTCTAGATTGCAGCAGATGGCCATCTCAAGGAGTTAAGATCGGGTCACTCGAGTCTTGAATTAGCGGGTTGCTTACCGCGCTTGTAAAGGGTATAGGATAGACCCGCGGTGGGGTGCTCAAGTCACCGGATTCAAGAAATTGTCGAGTGGCCCCCTCATGATGATGATGTTGGGTTACCTCTTTTCTTGGATTGCTTGGTAGCTTGTCGCACTCGTAGGGGTCTACTTTTAGCTACACATGGGCTATTCACACGACCAAGGAATGTCACGTTTCGTTTGATGTCTCAAACGAAACGTGAGACATCAAACGAAACGTGGGATTCTTAGGTAATCTGTCCATTCCATTTATGTGATGTTCATTACTTACTTGTGATATGATTACCTGCCTGTGATGATATTTATCGCTTACCTGTAATGTTGATTATCCGCCTGCGATGAGATATATGATGATATATTGATATATATGATATACAAAGTACATATAAATAAATGCTTTTAACATTTTAGAAATCGTTTTGCGAATTTTCCGTTTTTAGGGCAAAATAGTCGGTTTTTTCCGTTTTAACCCGATTGTGATCAAATTTCAATATAGATTTTCCGGCACGTAGTTTAGCTAGAATAAAGCTAGTACGCGAACTTTGGGGGTCAATGGGAAGTTTTGGTTCACATAGAATTTTTCCCTAATGTTATTTTAATGCTTTATTTGTGCACTTTATTAGTGGTAATTACTTTTTATGCGGGTAAATTACTACTAATGTAGTTTTATGCTAAGTTAATCACTAGATTTATGTTTAGAACCTTCTCTCCAAATATCTTGATATTTTGATAATTAAAATAAAAAATTAAAAAGAAAAGAAAAGAAAAGGTGGCAATTTGCTTTAAATGAAGCATTAATTGATTTACTTTGCTAGAACTTTCTACATTTTCTTCACAAAACACCCCCCATTTTCCATGGCTGACCCCTCTCTCCCCGTTGCTGCCCTTGTGTTTCCTCACTTAATTTTCTTCATTTCAAGCCAAAATAAATCATGAAAAATCCAAATAAATTCATACAAACTTAAATATAATCCAAAACCTTCATTCTTCTTCACAAAACTTGCTTAGATCTTCATTCTAATGAGGATTTTGGAGGCAAAAGTATGGATTGTTCTTGTTTCAAGTTGTGTTCCTGGAAGGTATAAAACCTTAACCCTAATCTCTTTTGTTGCTTAATACCTTTAATTAGATGTTTAAATTAAGCTTTTAAATTAATATTTAGAAATTTAAGATATCATTTTTATAATCAAATTAGGGTTTTGATTAGTGGAATGGTTAAGTGTTAAGCTAAGACAAATGAAAACTTAATCAAGTTGCTAATTTGTTAAATGATATTTTCCTAATCGGATAATTAAGCTAATTAACAAACTAAACTTTTGCTAATCCTATTTAGTGAAATCTAAAATTTTAGTAAAGATTTAAATGGTTTAACCTTGCTATTTTGTGATGTTTGCAAACTTTAGTTTTCGATAAAACTTGTAGTTTTGTGCTAAAATGATAAATACCGCTTACTAGATTTACGGATATTTTAGGCGTGGATTTCTTTTGACGTTGCGACGTTATGTATATTGATTCCACGCTATATCTTGAGTTGTGAATGTGCGATTGGTACGATCAGGGTCTAGACTTGGTAGATGCGTCGCGTCGCGTTCCTAGCTAAGGTCGTGCCGATGTCGTTCGTGTCTTTGTGTAGCTTTTACTCTTGAGTTCGTTTCGTAGTGTCGCTATGCGCGTTAGCCACTAAACAGACACTCAGGGGTATGTTTGGAGTTGGTGCGTCGGTCAACCGTAGTTATACGTATTTTTGTTCGATTGCTTATATACGCTTGCTTTATTGTTATATGTGTTCAGGATCGCAGGCGGGGACTTCGGGCGCTGCGAACAGGGGGAAAGCGAGTTGTTGGCTTTACTTAGCCAGGATGGTTGGTGAGTAGATTTAACATCTACAGGGGAATCGCTCACATGACGTTATGCGTCTGGGCTAAATTTAAATGATATAACCATTGGATTGATTTATACGGATATTGATTCATACTTCATTGTGCATATGACATATAGCATACCTGTATACCTACATGCTTACACATATGCCATGACATGCTTACATGCTAGTTACTTATATACCTATAGGGTATTGTACCATAGCGATAGGTACATACACACATAATGACATAGCTACGTGTATACCTTGCATACATACTTCACTTATACCTGGAGGGTATATTACATCATTACTGATAGGTAGATACATATACCTTGCTATACCTTTATGTTTACACATATACCTGGCTATAGCTACATGTTCACCTTTATTTGATGTTGTATGGACTTGGAGAAATTAGGAACCGCATGATATATATATTAACTTGTTACAGTTTAATAGCGGTTTTTTCTTTATATGCTCATATTACTGTTTCATGTTGCATATATTACATTTATGGATTTCATATGATGTTCTATGATATTTTTACTCCTTCGTATATATAACAGTGGAGTGGGACGCTGTTATATATGCCTATATATATATATATATATTAGTGGAATGGGACGCTAATATATATGTATTGATTCATGCATTTATACTTATTCATTACTTGATGTTTGTATGCATCCACTCAGAGATTTGTTATAATACCGATACGGGGATCGAGAGTGTCATTGTTTGGGCACTTAAGATTCGAAGGACGTATAATACCGATACGGGATCGAGAGTGTCGGTGTTTGGCACTTAAGATTTGAAGGACGTATAAATCTGTTTTGGATTATGAGTGTCGGTGTTTGGCACTTAGGATTCGCTTAGACTTACAGGATATATGAGAGTTACTTGATATTGGACATTTAGGATATACGAGATTTACTTGATAAATTGGATACATGATATATGAGATTGACTTGATATTGTACATTCAGGATATATGAGATTTACTTGATATTGTACATTCAGGATTTATGAGACTTACATGATATGAGAGCCAATTTGGGAGCTGATTTGAGGAAATTGGGATTTGGATTGTCTTGATGGACTTGGGTCCTACCACGATGTTAGGATTCCATGGGAATGACATGTTTTACCCCATACTCCGCATTTATTTATATGCATTGCTTTATGTATTAGTTGTACCTGCTAGAGTGCCTTTCATGACTGTTGCATATATACATTGTCATATCATTGCTTCATGTATTAGTAGTACCTGATAGAGTACCTTAGATGACTGTTGCTAACATATTGTCATATTATTGCTTCATGTATTAGTTGTACATGCTAGTGTACCTTTCATGACTATTGCATACATATGACCTTTTTTTGTTATTAGCTTGCCTATGTTAGATTCGCGTTGTACGTGCATACTTATGATTACCTGCATATGTTATTTACTATTCACGAGTTGGCAACTCACCCTCGTTATGCCACAGGGTTTTGCAGGTTGTTTCCCCAAAGTAGTCGAGGCAGGCTATTCATCTATCACATTATCTTTTCCAGCGGATACCGCTTCGGCTCACAGTGTGCAGTTTTGCTTAGGTGGGTTTTACGGTTATCCGAGGTTGTTTATTGTATATTCGTTGTATCCATGTACTCTCCATCTACCATTATCTTATATGACTTAGAGACTTGATGTGAGGACGATATTGTATGTTATTTTTGTGACTTGGAGGTCTTTTATGCAGTTTTACTTATATCGTCTTTTATTTCTTCGCTACGGCGTCGTATATCTGTTGTGGTGGTTGTTTTTCGCTGTTGGGCATGGATTTTTCTCCCGTTTGGGATGTTTTACTTATATTTATGTTGTACCCATTTTTGGAGTTTTTACAAAGGAGGTGCTGCCAAAATTTTAAAGGAAAAAAGTTGGACTTTAAAGAATTTGGTTTGAGATCTACAAGTTTTAACAATGTTCTTATTTATTACTACTTTTGATGGTTTAGATTGCTGGGTTTTTCGGCTTACTTAAATTGCGTTACGCCTGTAGACACTGCGTAGTTTAAAGGCCATCACGTGCCAATTTCGGGTCGTGACAAAGTTGGTATCAGAGCGCTAGGTTTTACCTTTCGGAGTGTAGGATGACCTTGGTATGATGGAGTAGGTAGCTTAAGCAGAGTAACGTAGTGTGTGTATGTCCGCGGCATACTCACGACACGGTACTCCGTCTAAAGTGACCTAAGTACTAATTGCTTGAAATTCCTTCCTTGATGATACATATTCTTGTGATTCGATTGCCGTGTTCATATCGAATCCTATTTCCATTTATAGCCTTTTCCTCCTATGACTATGAGGACTCAGAGTGATGCAGCGAGAGCTGAGGTCAGAGTAGACTCGTGTGGGACGAAGACTAACTAGGATGGCATGCTCGTTGCACATGAGCAGTTGGATCCGCCTTCGATAGATTGTATCGCTAGGCTTAAGGCTGAGATGCAGGACTTGCGCCAGACAATGAGGTCTTTGGTTAAGGCCAGTAGAGCGCAGCGACAGGAGGTTGTCACCCTTGTTACCCGGTTGTTCCTTGTGATCAGCACACAACATTTCGTCGCTTACACAACACCAGTGGATGCAGCCATAGTCGACGAGGTACGCCTTCCAGAGACTTTAGGAGTTCGAGGACCGAGGAAGGCTAGTACAGGTGTGTCGGCCCAGAGACAGAGGTTCAGTCGCCGTGACAGGTTTCGTGCACGTCGCGGGAGCAGCAGAGGCTTGGGACGAGAGGCGTGTTAGTTAGATCAGCCGTTGTTGTGTTAATTTCTGTCAGCGATTCTTTTGTTACGCGACACGTATTTCAGTCGTGTGCCAATCAGATAGGAGATAGGGATTCGTCCGTCGATTTGTTCCTTCTAGAGATGTTGGACTTTGACGTTCTCCTGGGCACGGACTGGTTAGCTACATGCTAGGCGTCCGTGGACTGCCGTGAGGAAACAGTCAGGATTTGTTTTCCCGGTGAGTCAGTTCTTGTTGTGCAGGGGGACAGTGGTGTCACCCATCATAGCTTGAATTCAGCCTTTTTCGCTAGTCGTCTTTTGAGGAGAGGATGTCGAGGATTCTGTAAGTCTACGGTAGCGCCCCGGCCGTCTGTCCGAGGCCAAAATGCGGAAACGAAAACTTTTTCAAAACTTGAAACCGGTGCTATCGTATACTTTAATCCCGGATCGAACCATTAACCTACAACTAGCAACTAGAGAAAGGGTCGGAAAGGCCATACCGATCGATCCGTGTCCTTTGGTCTTTGGCCACCATCCCAAGCTCCTCGCGGCATCTCCGGTCTCGATCTCCTCGTCGGAAAGGGCACCACATCTTCGAGTCTTTTTACGGGCTCCCGCTTCATCCGAAGCAACTCGGGTACGAAGTTCGCTAGCCGACGTGTCCAAGGCGACGTAGAGAATGTGTGTGACAACTTTGTCTCTTGCATCCATTGCATGGATGGAGGTTGAAGATGAAGCCATCAATGGAGTTTGTGAGCTAGAGGAAGAAGAAGAAGAGGAGCCATTTTCTTTCTTTTGTTATGCTTATGAAAAATGAGAGTGTGTATGAAAAATACAAGACCCAACTCAATACAATGGCTGCCCTTCTCTCTCTTCCTCTCAATTCAAACCACAAATCAATCACATAATGTGACATTAGCACAAGAAAAGAGACCATGAGTCACTAATGAAGTCTATGTCATATTAAATGCATAAAATGATGATTTAATCTCACAATTTCTATTTGTAAACATTAATCCAAATGTTTACAACAATAAAAAGATACGACAACATCTAAAGTAAACTCGTGACGGATCACAAGGATACCCCTCACCTGTATATACATACTTGCATCCGCATTCCGAGAATGCGAATGCGATGAGACTAAAGCAATCCAACAAATTTAATACTAGGATCCGGCTTAAACCAAAGCCCACTAGTATGATCCGTCCGATCATGATCCGTGCACTACCGCACGTATATGATCGAACCCTGCCATATATCATACGGCCTCTACAACGTTTCGCCCGAAACTTGAGAAACTGTCTGTGGGGGACTCTAAAGACTCGTCAATACTTTGGCTGTGGATTTAACCACTAGCACGTCAGTGGTACTAGCCGTACGTAACGGGCTACCAGGTATTGACCAAAAGGGAGGTCGATGAGCGAACTCATCCTGACACCCAATTGAGCCTGTCAGTGACAATATCCATACAGTCCGGTCCGTTCGTCTATGAGTATCGCATGTCGGGCCTAGGGGGTTGGTAAAAGTCAGACCCCCAAAAACGGTACAAGGCATGTCGGAGTGTAGCCTAGAACACCCTGAGATACTACTAGAATACCTACCAGTAAATCTCCTGCCTTGTCCAAGGACTTCGTGTAATGGCTCTCCTAGACACAGCACGATCTCACCCCCAATACCGGGAGAGACGAAACCCCTGCCGATCCGCTCACTGCCTCCATGTGGCTCGGGACTGTACCCAACTAAAACCTGTTTGCACGACTCCTTTGAGCCGTGGTAGGGTAGTAATCAAAGCACAGTGGGAACTCACACGAGACAAATGACGATCTCAGGTCGATGATGTAACCTGTACACATGTCACCAGGGAACTGCTATCTGACGTCAGGTATAATACCAACTAGCATGTTCCCGGCGAGTCTTGTCCGGTGTACTTATAACCCAATGAGTACCTGTATATATCTTAGGTGTCCAACTGATACCAATGGCTTGTGAGACCGGCCACCGCCCCTCATCGGGGTCTCGACTGTATACACTAGTCTACTAATGGAGTATCGATGCCCAGTCTCGAAACTCCCACGACTAGGGACCACTTTAAGGATTTGCTTATAGACTACCCAACTCTCACGTATATGATCGCCATCATACTGCTGGTAGTCAAGCAAGAATCCTAAGGGCTCTATCAATATGTAATAGCGACCTGTAAGGTTACCTAAAGCAGTACACGATGATAAAGACAAACCATGCTAGCATACTATTCTCTATCAACGTGTAATAGTGAACAACAATGTCACCTAAAGCATGTACACGATGATAAAGACAAACCAGATAGTATACAAACCTCTCGAGTAAGACTGTCCTACCGGTATAGGTCCTCCCTCAATCATTGCAATCACGTGTCTGCGATCCAATAATTGACTCTGAGGGCACTATATCCAACAATCTCCCACTTGCACTCAAGGCTAATTATTGCGATGTCACATACTCACAGCCCGTGTGATACCGAACACCCAACTCCTCTACTGATCAGTCTCACAAAGCCCGTTTGCGAAACTATTGCGTTCGAGGAATAGCCTCAGTGAGTGGATCCGCCATGATGTTTCTTTCTATGTCTCTCTTAATCTCAAGTTCGCGGAGAAACCCATCTCCCGAAATGAGCAATACCTGTCTTAGAATATGTCTGGATATCTGATGGGACCTAGCTCATAAATGAACCCCAAATCCAAACTTCTTAGACTGTATCGTCAACTGAACTTAATCAGTATCCTACGCCACACCTCCCTCAGTATCCACTTAGACCACCTGTCCAAAATACTGCCCTCGTCAGAGGGAAAAACAACGACTCTGACAGTCATTCTATCATCCAGGTCACCTTGGAAGCCTGGAATGATAACCGTCTCCTGAAAGAGGCTGTTGTTATCATATCCCTAGAACATCCACTTATGTTCTAAAACTGCTTCCGAACGTTTTTCCAGGATAGGATTAATATCAACTTATTGCATCTAGTGTAAAAACAACATCTGGTGTGGTACTTGACATCTCATTATTGACTCAATTGCTTAAGCAAGTGATCTGCCAATCATGCACATCCCTCTCCCCTTTAGTCTGTAAGACACCTTTAGAGAGGGTGACTCCATCACCTGCAGGTACACTACCGTGCCAGGAGTCATCCATTCTAAATACCTTTAGAATGCTGTCTACGTACCCTGATTGGGAAACTACCTAAATCTAGATATAAAAGCATAGATCTAGTAACCAGAATTTCTGATATAATATCCATATCTTATGTGGAGAAACCACTGTGTGACAACTAAAGTATAACCGATCGTAGTATAGGAATTTCACTTCCTACTCTGTGTATGTCATCCAAATACCAGGACATCACACCCTACTACCTTCTTAACAGATTCATCCCCTATTCTTATGAAGTCAGACCTATGACTGTCATATCAGAAATAGATGATCTATCTCTGCTATATCCGCTTTAGTCTATAAATAGACATAAGCTACTTGTCCACTATGCTTCTGCTGCTCCCACTGACTATGACAACCCTCTGGCAGAGTCAAATACTCGTGCAATTCTAAAGCTAGTTTAGAACGACGCTATACTCATCCTCCTGCCGGGTCTCATAGCCTGGAACAACAGTAGTGTCAAATCTGGGTAAACAAGAACCTCCCTGTCACCGTCCGTAAGGCTACCGGAGTACCTCTCGGGTGCCTGAGGTTACCTAGCATATCTGTGGAGTGGCCAATGGAATGTCAAACCAGATCGAATCTTTAGGTTTTTATCAAATTTTCAGTAATCGTTTGCGGTTCTAGAATCACTTCCAGTTCTACCATACTCCCACTACTGTTTTCTGAAAAAAATCCATTTTACTAAAACTGTGGCGAGTCAAGAACAATATCACTATTGATCTTCCAGATGGTAGAAAGTCAACCCTCATCATAGCCCGGGTCAACCCACAAACAGCCATTACAGAAACGTGCCTTGAGTTATCCAGAGTCTGGTTTTAAGCATAAGCCGGACAACTCCCCGTACCTTAACATTGTTAAGATATGAACTATTCTATATCCAAATCATGCAGCTGTCTCCAGTGCATGTCAACTAAATGGAGAGAGGCCGATCAGCATTACTCAACTTAGGAGTGCTTCCAATTATGAGTAACCTGAAAGGGAAGCAAGTTCTCTTAATCATTACTATCATCTGAATACCATACACAAGTATGTACATCTTTGATCACCTTGAAGAATCTTGATACTTGCAACACCTGGCTCTCTACTTTATTCTTATACCTATAACTTCTCAAAACTTAGACCTTGCATTTCTACGAAACACATGTCTAAGAACTAGAGAAGTCACAAGTAAATAGAATATAGTACGAGTACCAACCCCTCTGTCCTCATAGACACTGGACAACATACAATACTCTGTATAAGTCCCCTGAGTCTAATAACTCATTCCCTGTGTGTCGTAAGTTGAAAACTGTACTTATGGTTAAGAAGAATTACACCGCTGTTTAATGCTCCTTACCTAACCATCCACTGATATAGGTAAATATCATAGACATAATTTCAAAAAGTTATATCTCATTTTATAAAAATAAACGTACAGATATATCAATTTGAAATTGGTGCATAACAATGAATATTCAAAACCAAATATTTGCCGTCCTGCAAAACAACCCAGGCGATTTCCTCAAATATCACCAATTACAACGAATCCCGATATAATGAGGATGATCACCCAATTCCCAACAACTTACTCCCACTCATCATCTGTAAAACCATACAGATGTGAGAATCAAACCTGGTAAATACATATCCTGGAGCAAGGGCTAATTGGGAAATCAGTTTCCTTTTAACAATACACAGTGAAACTGAAACATGTAAATGTTTCGAAGGGGTATCCGGGTATTCCTAGTAATGCCTCTTCCATTATCAGATTCATAACTGTAACCGTATATTTCTTTGCCATCTCTCCAAATCCCTTTATATGTCTTTAGTCATTACCTTCTGTACACCCTTTTAGGCTAAATGGTTTTCTTCCTTCCCTACCGTTCGGCACCAGTCTATGGTTTGGAAGAAGACTATCCAATAAGCATAATGGGTGTACTCTCCTAATCCTAGGAGCACCCGCAACCCGAGAGAAGGTGAAGATAAAAGACAACTGAATAAAACCTTATTCCTATTTCTCCTGAACCAGAATCCATCCCCGAACTGGAACAAGTTCCTTCGAGTTCGTATATAACTATACGATGGAGTATCCAAATAACTGTGGATCTTCGTAGTGATACAGAGTGTCCTGGAGAAATACAAAGGTGAAGCAGGAGTGGCGATGAAATACTTGGTTTGGTCGTGAATAGCAGTCGCAGTTTACTTTGCCATCTTACTGATCCTTTTATTTGTCTTTACTTAATACCTTCTGTACACCATCGTTAGGCTAATTGGTTTTCTTCATTCCCTACCGTTCGGCACCTGCCTATGGTTTGGAAGAAGACTATCTAGTTAGCGTAATAGGTGTACTGTCCTAATCCAAGGAGCACTCGCAACCCGAGAGAAAGTAAAAGGAAAAGACAACTGAATAGTCCTATTCATTTTCTCCAGAACCGGAAACTATCCTCGAATCTGGAACAAGTTCCTTCGAGTTCGTATATAACCATACGATGGTTTTATCCAATGGAAGTGGATGTTCGTAGTAATACGGGGTGTTCTGGAGAAAAGGGTAAAAGTAGGAGTGGCAATGAGGTATGCAACTCAGACAATCCAAAAGCCAGTGTTTTAAGAAGGTTCGGTTAACTTGGTCACTGAGTCATAGTCAAGGGTCGGGCCATGGTCGCTGCCAAAGAGAGAGAGAGAAAAGAAACACTCAGCGTGCACTCTAACCTAAATTAGAATGGTTATTAATTTATCTAATCAGGAAACCTTCCACTGTATCGTCAAATTCTCCTCCAAACCTGAAAGAAGAATTAGTCGGGATCACCCGAGGAGTAAACCAACTAATCAGTAGGAATCGGGATCCAACTATCATCACATGATAATGTAATGGAATCCACTCACGTTATCACACTCCAGAAGGTATGCACATATCTGGCAAGTTTCAGTTTCTTTAGAAACTCCCGATGTGATTTTTACCCTAAGCGGCTTATGACCTTGACTAGGTCAACAAACCATAAACCGCTAGTCAAGTTCAACCCGTCATTATTCTGGACTGCATTAAACCCACCCGTACATGCCCTTGACTAGGTCAACAAGGCCGCACGACTGTTCTAACCAATCCCATTTATGCAACAAACAAGCACCACTTAGCTACCGAACACTACGTCTTGACTAGGTCAACAAACGCAGCGCGAATACTAAATAATACCCGTAAGAAATGACGGAGGGCTACGGCTGGTTTTTGGCGAAAAACCTTTAACGTAATGAACTTGATATCGTTGAAGGAACTGCATAGCTTTTATAAAAATATAGTGGCGAAAACCTTTGCTAAAGAGGTCACTCCCGGTGAAGGGATCTCGGCTCTTTCCTCGTAGAACGAGGTGCAGGATATTCCAACTGAATACCACGATGCAAAGCAAAAAGGCAATCGGCTATAGTGAAGCTATTACCCTGACGCAAACTTCTGTCCAAGGGGTCACTCCCGGTGAAGGGATCTCGGCCCTTGCCTCGTCGACTGAGGTGCTGGATATTCATAACCGAATACCACTGTGCAAAACAAAAGAGAACGTCCTTGCAATAACAACTTTTTTTTTTGAAAAATGTTCCAACAACATCAGAATAGGTTTGTTTAGCTTGCATTGATCTGAATCAATGCGGTCCCATCAATTAATCACACCACAAAAGAACGAAAATATGATGTACGTATATGCCATCCGCATTCGCCACTGGATCCCGTCATCACCCGTTAGGTTAATTAACTAACGACAGAGCGGAGACAGAACTAGCGCGGGTGTAAAACATATACAACATCTACTAGTATATATATCAATATATAATAATCGCTCAAGGTGTGATAAAATGCAACATCACAGAGAGTAATAAGCATCACAGAACAATACATATTATCTGGGATCCCCGGGTTTCATAGAGCCGCTACTGAAACCCGACGTTCCCCTGGTCGTGTGGATAGCCTGTGCAATGAAATCCTAGACTCCTACGGGCGCGGCAAGTTACCCGCCAAAACCTAAAGCGAGGCAGCCCCATTCAACAAAGTGAATGGACCATCCAGCACTTCACGGAATCCGGTAACTTGAGCACCCCTCCTTGGGTCAACCTGTACCCCCTACGAGTGCGGCGAATATCCCGCCAATTCTAGAGTGAATCCCCCTCCGTCTTAAAGCCATGAGATGCGGGCCCGTTGCCCTCTAGAACCTAGCTACCCGTGCACCCCATCTCGGGGTAATCCTAGTAAAGAAAGTAAAATATATACAACGGGTACATCGACCTCGTCCCGGTCGTGCCCCAAAAGAATAATATACAAACAGACAGTGACGACAGTCCACATGTCGGACGCTCGCCCCGCAATATCAAATGTACAACTACAACCAAACTGTACTACCATTGCATCCAGGCTATCCACCACGACAAATCCGCAACATCACAGCACAACACAGAACATCAATGTGAATGTCACGTTCGCAAATCCGTCTAAAAGGGCTATAGCAATTAGACAAGATTTACCGATCAAATGACATTCACGGTCGCAGATATAATGTAAATACTATGAACTAACATGTTTAAAATTTTCGATCGACAAAATTTCCCAAAGTTGGCCCTGATTGAATGATTTTTAGGATGTGTAGTATGAAATTGTAAAGAAATCACAACCAAAAATTATTTGACCGCAATCAACTACGGTGTCGGATGTAGATTGTTAGTGAGTGCGGATCGTCCACAGGGAAAGTGTAATCGTTCGTCTTTCGAATTAGATGAATTGAAACTTTAATGAAAAGAAAACAAACAATTCAAGATTTAAAGTTGAAGTTCAAGAATTAGAAAATCTAGATCTAATAACAAGAAAAAGATAGAATCAAGAATTGATACTTTGTTGATTTTTCCAAACCAAATCTCAAGAATCGAAATGAGGCTCGTAGGAATCGATCGGATCTATAGACGTGATGTAATCTTACAATTACGTATTCTTATCCTTCAATGAATTGATACTAGATCGATGATGATCGACGAGAATTAGGGATTTCTTGTGAAACTAGGGTTTCATCTTATCCCTTGTTCATTCATCGATATCATTCATATTCTAGCCTCTAGTAAATTCAAGAAACGATCGTTGATCCCTAATTTCGAGCGATCACAATCAAGAAAGCATCGCAACGAAACTAGGTCATCGATTCTTGAACTTTCTAGGGTTTACAAAACTCGTAGGACTTAAAAATCGTATTAAGATTTGTTACATCATCATTCTACAATCGTCTCGACTCCTTTACGAGCGGAGTTTTACTCAAACATCACAACAAGAACAACAATTACAAATTGAGATCTAATCATGATGTAAGAATTAAAAGAAAGCAAGATTAAAGAATTTCACCTTTTATTTATATCAACAATTTAGTTACATTCGCTCAAGAACTACAAGAGGAAGAACTCGATCGTCGATTTGGCTTCGCTCGTCCCCGTGAGTCGCGGATCGGCTTGGATCACTTGCCCGATTGAAGATCGGCTCGGCTCCTAAAAGGTTGAAGGCTTCTCACTTGATTTGGTACTCAAGATCTTGGATTTGGAGTGGAGTTAGGGTTAGGGTTTCGCACAAGCCTTGTCACTAGACTTGTGGATGAAGATGAAGAATTGAAGAAGACTAAAGATTAATGAAGAATTAGCTAACTAAAGAACAACCTCAACCATTAGATCTAGGTTCCTATTTATAGATAACCAAACCCTAGATCTAGGATTTCAAATTCTAAGTTTCCCTCCTAAAGTTTGTTGAGGAAATTTGAATTTCCCTCCAAAAGTTAGTTAGAGGAGAAGCTTCTAGATGTGATTAGTTAGAAGCTTAATTAGGATTAGCCTTGCTTAATGATCTTTGCTGATCTGGTAGTAGCTTCTAGATCCTTCTGGAATTTGAGGTATCAGAAATGAATGTGGGCCAAGAGATAGGAGTTTTGCACAAAGTTTTGGGAGCTGAAGCCTTGAAACCGCCGTGGATCCGCGGCTCAAGCAGGCTCCTGCCGCGGATCCGCGGCTCTTTGTGGGCCTTCGGCTTTGATCTTTCTGGTACAGTCTTGGGCTGATTGTTGGGCCTTTTTAGGATATATTTATTTGTATAATTCCTTCTGAATTGCTACCAGATCTGAAATCATTGAGTTGGCGTATTTTTGATCAGCTCTTTGGTTTTTCTTCCGTATTTTCCTGCACAGACTCAAGACAAGTGTTGCGCAAATACAGAAATGATGCGATGCCATGAAATGCGGTTAATTTCCCTTAAAGTGTCGGTTTAAAAGTCTAACACATGCAATCTGATATTTTACGACTGATTTGCTAATATGTGAAATATGAATACTGAACACTTCTAAATGAGTGCAAAAGATGGGGAAATTGCCGGCTAAAATATACAATATTTTCGACTGATCAGGCCCCAAGCATAATTCCGAGTACTCAAACAAAACTGGGCCCAAACAAAAAATACCAGAAACCCCAATTCCAACTCAGAGACCACTGTAGAAATTTTGGTGCCCTAATGCTACAGTATTGCGGTGGAACCGCGACCAATACAAGGGTCATGCCGCGGTTCCGCGGCGCTACAGTGGGATCAGGCAACCAATTTTCTGCAGTGGTCTTATAAAAGCCTGCATGATTTTCTGACGTACTAAAAAAAAAAATTTCGACGACAAAATTTTTTCGATAGAAACTGCACAAATTGGAATCGCGGTTTTGGAAATTTCGTTCGATCGAAATTCTAAACACGTTAGAGCAAGCTAGTAAAGGTTAATGGCGTGGCTCTGATACCATGTAAGTCTACGGTAGCGTCCCGGCCGTCTGTCCGAGGCCAAAATGCGGAAACGAAAACTTTTTCAAAACTTGAAACCGGCGCTATCGTATACTTTAATCCCGGATCGAACCATTAACCTACAACTAGCAACTAGAGAAAGGGTCGGAAAGGCCATACCGATCGATCCGTATCCTTCGGTCTTTGGCCGCCATGCCAAGCTCCTCGCGGCATCTCCAGTCTCGATCTCCTCGTCGGAAAGGGCACCACATCTTCGAGTCTTTTTACGGGCTCCCGCTTCATCCGAAGCAACTCGGGCACGAAGTTCGCTAGCCGACGTAGAGAATGTGTGTGACAACTTTGTCCTTTGCATCCATTGCATGGATGGAGGTTGAAGATGAAGCCATCGATGGAGTTTGTGAGCTAGAGGAATAAGAAGAAGAGGAGCCATTTTCTTTCTTTTGTTATGCTTATGAAAAATGAGAGTGTGTATGAAAAATACAAGACCCAACTCAATACAATGGCTGCCCTTCTTTCTCTTCCTCTCAATTCAAACCACAAATCAATCACATAATATGACATTAGCACAAGAAAAGTGACCATGAGTCACTAATGAAGTCTATGTCACATTAAATGCACAAAATGATGATTTAAGCTCACAATTTCTATTTGTAAACATTAATCCAAATGTTTACAACAATAAAAAGATACGACAACATTTAAAGTAAACTCGTGACGGATCATAAGGATACCCCTTACCTGTAAATACATACCTGCATCCGCATTCCGACCGAATGCGAATGCGATGAGACTAAAGCAATCCAACAAATCTAATACTAGGATCCGGCTTAAACCAAAGCCCACTAGTATGATCCGTCCGATCATGATCTGTGGACTACCGCACGTATATGATCGAACCCTGCCATATATCATACGGCCTCTACAACGTTTCGTCCAAAACTTGAGAAACTGTCTGTGGGGGACTCTAAAGATTCGTCAATACTTTGGCTATGGATTTAACCACTAGCACGTCAGTGGTACTAGCCGTACGTAACGGGCTACCAGGTATTGACCAAAAGGGAGGTCGATGAGCGAACTCATCCTGACACCCTACTGAGCCTGTCAGTGACAATATCCGTACAGTCCGGTCCGTTCGTCTATGAGTATCACATGTCGGGCCAAGCGGGTTGGTAAAAGTCAGACCCCCAAAAGTGGTACAAGTCGTATCGGAGTGTAGCCTAGAACACCCTGAGATACTAGTGGAATACTGATTGATTATAAATTCAAGACTGTGTCGTGTAACTCAAATAAGTTTCTTTGTGTCGGTATTTAGAAAATGAATAAAATTCATAATCAAAGAATTGTTTTGACCGCAATCAACTACGGTGTCAGTTGTAGATCGTAAGCGAGTGCGGATCGTCCACAGGGATTGTGCGATTCGTTTGTATGTTTGATTTGTTTGAATTGAACAGTTAATCGAAAAGAAAAGAAAACATGATTCAAGATTTTATCGATGGATTCAAGTGTCACTATTCTAATCAAGAATCAAGAAAATGATAAACAATCGAGAATCGAGTTTCGATGATTTTTCCAACCAAATACCAAGAATCTAAATGAGGCTCGTAGGAATCGATCGGATCTATAGATGTGATGTAATCTCAAGATGTCGTATTCTTGTCCTTCGAAGAGTTGATACTAGATCGATGATGATCGACGAGAGTTAGGGATTTCTCATGAAACTAGGGTTTCATCATTTATCCCTTGTTCTTTCGTCGATATCATTCACATTCTAGCCTCTAGTAAATTCAAGAAACGATCGTAAATCCCTAATTTCGAGCGATAACAATCAAGAAAGCAGCGCAACGAAACTAGGTCATCGATTCTTGAACTTGCTAGGGTTTACAAAACTCGTAGGAATCAAGAATCGTTTTAAGATTTGTACATCATCATTCTATTGATCGTCTCGACTCCTCGATGAGCGGAGTGTTACTCAAACATCACAACAAGAACTACAATTACAAATTGAGATCGAATCATGATGCAAGAATTTAAAGAAAACAAGATTAAAGAATTTCACCTTTTATTTATATCAACAATTTCATTACAGTTGCTCAAGAACTACAAGAGGAAGATCTCGATTGTTGATTTGGCTTCGCTTTTCTCCGTGAGTCGTGGATCGGCTTGGACCACTTGCTCTGTTGAAGATCGGCTCCGCTCCTAAAAGGTTGAAGGGCTTCTTGCTTAATTTGGTACCCGGGATCTTGAATTTTGATTGGAATTAGGGTTAGGGTTTCACACAAGTCTTGTCACTAGACTTGTGGAAGAAAATGAAGAAAGAGGTAAAGATGGGAGATTTTTCTAAGTAGAGATTGAATGGCTCTAGATTCTAGATTCAATGATGGATCTCCTTAACCCTAGGTCTAGGCTTCTATTTATAGACTTCCCAAACCCTAGGTCTAGGTTTTGAAATTACAATTCCCTCCAAAAGTTTGTTGAGGAGCTTCTAGAAATAGTTTGTTAGGAGTTTAGCTTAGGTTTTAAGCTAGGGTTGTTTAAGCTTAGAAACCCTAGTTTGCTGAACTGGCAGAAGCTTCTGGTGTCTTCTGGAACTTGCATAGGTTTTCTGAGGTGTAGGACCTGAGGTAAGAATATTGAAGCAATTTTGGGGTGATGATGTGGCAAGGCTGCCGCGGAACCGCGGCGCAAGCCGGCTCCGGCCGCAGTTCCGCGGCCATGTTGGCTCCTTGTGGTTTGGTCTTTCTGGCACATGCTTGGGCTGATGTTTGGGGCTTTATCTGATGTGTTGATTCTCAAAATGCTTTCCAGATTACTTCCAGATCTTTAGCATTTGAGTTGGCGTATTTTTCAGCACTGTTTTCATAATTCTGGCTTTTGTTCCTGCAAATTCTCAAGACAAGTGTTGCGCAATATAGGGATGATGCGATGCCATGAAATGCAGTCAATTTCCTTTATAGTGCTGGTTTTAGTGTCTAACACATGCAATCTGATATTTAACGACTGATTTGCTAATATGTGCAGTATGAATGCCGAACACTTCTAGATGAGTGCAAATGATAGGGAAATTGCCGTGTTAAAGATGCAGTATTTTCGACTGATCAAATTCCCCCAAACTTATTTTCGATCGTCTCGAGCGAACTGTTTTATTAAAAAGAAGGAGAAAATAAAGAAAGAGAAAAACTAACTAGCATACTTTCGTAGGCAACACGATTGCACTGAGCATGTGCAACAAGCCTTTAAACCTCTAGGTGTCCCTAATAGGAGGAGTGTTGTCTCCTGAGGGTTTTCAGCGGATTGCACCCACAAAATCCAATAATAAAAGGAAGATCATGAATATTACATTTAAAGAAAAGAATTGTAAAAGAAAAGCTTTGAAAATTAGGGTTTCCAACTAAGATAGCTTTTCGGTTGTCATGAGCCCTATCTTAATGGTCATGAAAAGATGTCGGAAATCACGTCCTCCCTCAATAAAACATCGTCTTATTTTTCATTCCTATCTTTCTTCCAAATATCGATCATATAACCCTACGTGTGTGTAAAGACATCCCTACACCCGAAGAATTCAATTCAAGCTATCATACTCTTGCCCATCAGCCTCAGTACTTTTTAATTAATGAATATTTAGATGAGATTGCTCACACACTTTCATGCGACCGTTAATACTTCTTGAGGTACTAACCGACTGATTACTCATGTGCTTGCTTATTTGGTGTATTTTCCTCGTCTTGCACCACCTCAGGCATAGCAGTGACTCCCAGACCAGTTGGCCTTAGGGCACTAGGTGAAGAGGCACCCTCGCTATATATTTTTTTATTGCCCTTGGTGATAACAAAACCAGTGTCCATTTTTCTCACCACTTTATATTTTCTTCATTTTATTTTTTTTAAATTTCCTTCATACTTTTGGCTTTAAGACAAGAGCATTTCAAGGTATCCTCTACTATCCCAGGCTTTAAGACGTGTGTAAGTGCGAATAGCAGGGTATCAACGTTCAAAATGTTTGGCTTCCAAAATAGAAATTATTTTTCAGACTTATTTTTATTCTTAGATTAGTGACGTCTTTTATCTTACTAACCCTTGGGACAACGGCTCATAACTACTTATTACTAGTTCGTATAAGAAAACTTCTAATTTTCTTGGTTTTCTTAAATTTTTCTAATCTCATGGATGTAATTTTTTATTATCTAAACTTTCATTATCTTATTTATGTACAAAAATGTTTAAATGTTAAAATATTTTTATATTTTGAAAATTTTAAATTTTTATGGATTTTGGAAATTTTTAAGTTTTTATAAGTTTTTAAAGAAATGTTTTGGGCTTATGCAAATGATATGCAAATGATGCAAAAATAAGCACAAACCTCCCCCAAACTTGTTTTCAACAGTGTCCTCACTGTTGCCAACAGCTATATCTACAAAACCTGTAAGTCTGGGAGGAATTATTAGTGGGGGCAAAATATATAAGTGAAGAACTTCTCCCAAACTTACTCTTTTCACTCACCTCCATTCAAAAGATGATGCAGTGATATGCAGGACATGGAGATGAGACGGAGGAATTTTAATCAAGATAAACTGGCTCCTGTAAGAACAGGAGCTCCTCCGTGGGGTCAGTGGAAAAATACGGCTTTAGTCTATGTCCATTCACTTTGAAAAAGGTGCCGTTTTTAATATTTTCAACTTCTACTGCCCCGTGCGGGTAGACAGACCGCACAACAAAAGGTCCCTTCCACCGAGATCGGAGCTTACCCGCGTGAAGGTGTAGTCGTGAATCATAAAGAAGGACTTGTTGACCATGTGAAAATTTTTTCCTCAAAATGTTTTTATCGTGAAAAACCTTAGTCCTATTCTTTACAATTACAGCGTTATCATAAGCTTCATCGCGGAGTTCGCTTAGCTCATTTATTTGCAGCTTCCGAAAGTTGCAAGCTTGGTTTAGGTCAAAATTTATTTCCTTAATAGCCCACAATGCTTTATGCTCAATCTCGACGGGTAAATGACATGCTTTCCCAAACACTATCCTATATGGAGACATTCCTAGGTCGGTTTTAAATGCAGTTCGGAATGCCCAAAGAGCATCCGTCAGTTTGGTCGACCAGTCTTTTCTATTCTTAGCAACAGTCTTCTCCAGGATAAGTTTGATTTGTCTGTTTGAGCTTTCAGCCTACCCGCTTGTTTGGGGATGATAGGGTGTAGAAAGTCGGTGATTGATTGAGTATTTCCGCATCAATGTCTTGAAAGACCTGTTGCAGAAATGTGTCCCATTATCGCTAATAATAGCGCGTGGGTGTCCAAATCGCGAAAAGATATTCTCTTTCAAGAACTTAATGACAATTTTCTTGTCATTAGTGCGACATGGAATGGCTTCAACCCACTTTGAGACATAATCAACCGCCAGCAGTATGTACAAATTCCCAAAGGAGTTGGGAAAAGGACCCATAAAATCAATGCCCCAAACATCGAATATTTCAACAACCAGAATGGGTTGCTGAGGCATTTCATTTCTCTGGGAGATTCTACCCGTGTACTGACATTGTGTACAGCTTTTGCAATAGTCAAATGCGTCCTTGAATAAGGTCGGCCAATAAAATCCATATTGCAAAACCTTCTCCGCCGTCTTTTTAGGACCGAAGTGACCCCCACAGGCCTGATCATGACAAAAAGAAAGAACACTCTTGAACTCTACTTTCGGGATACACCGGCGAATGATCTGATCAGGACAATACTTAAACAAATATGGATCGTCCCAGTAAAAGTGTTTTACTTGGGATAGAAAGCGGTATTTGTCCTGTTTTGACCAATCGCTGGGTATAAGTCCCGTGACAAGATAGTTCACAATATCCCTGAACCATGGTTCATTGGATACGCTCAAGAGCTGTTCATCAGGAAACGAGTCATTGATCGGCAGGGTCACAGGGGAAGAAGAGATGCGTGAAAGATGGTCGGCTACTACGTTTTCACATCCTTTCTTATCTTTGATAACAAGATCAAATTCTTGTAACAGAAGGATCCAACGTATTAGTCGACTTTTTGCATCTTTCTTCGCCAGAAGATGTTTTAAGGCGGAATGGTCAGTGTACACAACTATAGGTGAGCCAATTAAGTAAGGTCTGAATTTTCTAATGCAAATACAACCGCTAAAAGTTCTTTTTCAGTGGTTGTATAATTGATTTGTGCATCATTCAGGGTCTTAATTGCATAGTATATCACGTGTGGCATCTTTTCGATGTGCTGTCCTAAGACTGCACCTACTGCAAAATCAGATGCGTCACACATCAGCTCAAAGGGGTAGTCCCAATTTGGCGATGATAGCACGGGGGCTGAAGTGAGTGAGTGTTTAAGTGAGTCGAAAGCTGTCTCACAGTCCGAGTCAAAATGGAAGGTCGTATCCTTGGCCAGGAGAAGAGTTAAAGGTTTAGCAATTTTGCTAAAGTCCTTAATAAATCTCCTATAAAAGCTCGCATGGCTAAGGAAAGATCGAATATCTTTGACGCTTTTGGGATGAGGGAGGTTTTGAATGACATCTATCTTAGCTCTGTCAACCTCAATGCCTTTCTGTGAAATAACATGTCCAAGAACAATTCCTTCTTGGACCATGAAATGGCATTTCTCCCAGTTCAAAGTTAAGTTCTTCTCTTTGCAACGAGTAAGAACAGCGTCAAGATTCGCTAGGCAATCAGAAAAAGAGTCTCCAAAAATCGAGAAATCGTCCATAAAGATCTCCAGAAAATTCTCTACCATATCAGAGAATATCCCCATCATACACCGCTGAAAGGTAGCGGGAGCATTGCATAACCCAAAAGGCATGCGACTGTAAGCAAAGGTACCAAAAGGACAAGTAAAAGTGGTTTTATCTTGATCCTTTTTGGCGATGGGGACCTGATTATAGCCTGAGTATCCGTCCATAAAATAATAATATTCTCGTCCTGCTAAGTGTTCCAGCATTTGATCAATGAATGGTAGAGGAAAGTGGTCTTTCCTCGTGGCAGCATTGAGTTTTCTATAATCGATACATACACGCCACCGAGTTTGGGTGCGTGTCTGAATCAACTCATTTGCCTCATTGGTTATAACAGTGATGCCGGATTTCTTAGGAACGACATGTATAGGACTCACCCATTGACTATCGGAGATGGGGTATATAATACCATTATCTAGGCATTTGACGATCTCTTTCATTACCGCTTCCTTCATGACGGGATTCAACCGTCTCTATGGTTCTCGGGTTGGTCTGCCATCATCCATCACATGTATATGATGTTCAACTATCAAGGGACTAATCCCTTTGATGTCCGCCATACTCCAACCAAACGCCTCTTTGTCAGATCTCAATACCGATAAAAGTGCATTCTCTTGCTCTAATGCTAGAGAAGTGGATATTATAACCGGTAAAGACTCCTTCTCACCTAAATAAGCATATTTAAGATGAGAAGGTAAAATTTTTAGATCTAATTCAGGCGGAGAAATGATAGAAGGAGGGATCATCGAATGATTTTTGGATCTACAAAGAAGCTCAGAGCCTGTGAAAGATACTGACTCGGGTGGAGAAAAGTCAGGAGTGCAGGACTCAAGTGTAGGAAAAGTGTCCTCACTAAGATCATGTGTCAAGTCAAACAAAGATGTGGTAATGTCGTCGAGATCAGTAAAGCAAAGTTCCTCAGCTCCGCAACTATCGGGAGCGATCTCGTGGACAGAGCACACATCTAAAATATGAGCAGAGGGTTCTGATGGCTGAGTTCCAACTTTGTAGATATTTAGTTCAATGGTTATATTTCCAAATGATAAGTTCATTGAACCGTTTCTACAGTTTATAACAACGTTGGAAGTGGCAAGGAAAGGACGACCCAGAATCACCGGAATTTGGCCCCGGGGGTTTGCTACAGGCTGTGTGTCGAGCACAATGAAGTCTACAGGGAAAAAAAATTCCCCGACCTTTATCAACACATCCTTTAGTTCACCCCTTGGTTTGGTGATTGAACGGTCTGCCATTTGGAGAGTGTAGTGAGCAGGTTTCAGCTCTCCAATCCCTAATTGCTCATATACAGAATATGGAAGTAGGTTAACACTTGCGCCAAGGTCTAAAAGAGCATGATTTATGTTTTTACCCCCAATAGAAATCGATATTGTAGGACATCCTGGGTCCTTTCGTTTCTTTGGTAGCTGGGGAATAAAAGCAGTGCTAATATTATTAGACATAAAGACCTTCTTCGGCACTTGAGTCTTCCTCTTCCTAGTGCATAAGTCCTTAAGAATTTTCGCATAAGCGAGGACTTGTTGAATCGCATCTAGGAGAGGGATGTTGATGTTAACCTGTTTGAACATTTTCATAATTTTCTCCATATGAGGACTCGTTCTGTTACCCCTTAACCGATTCGGGTAAGGAGCTTTCGCAATAAGTGTTGGGTCCATCATAGGAGAAGGAAGAGGGGGTAGACGAGATCCTAAAAGAGGAGTGGGGACCGTCTGTGGAGAACTATAAGGGTTGGGCTGAGGTGTCGAGCCTAGTGGGAAATGGAGAATAAGCTCTCGAGAAGGTGGTGGGGTAGAAGAAGAAGGATCAGAAGTAGAAGTGTGTGTGTGAGAAAAGGTCTCAGCCGGGGTGTTATTGATAGGATTCTTAATATCATCAATTCCTTCCCCGACATGATTGTTCAGCACTCTTCCCTATCTCAACGTTGTGACGACATTTACATTGTAATGCCCAGGATTCTGTAGGGGTTGAGAAGGAAGTTTCCCTTTTTCTCTCACACTCATTTCGGCTTTAAGTCGTGCGATTTCAGCTTCTATCGATCTGATACTCTCAGCTTGGGACGCTGAGTTTTTCTTTATCTCACTGACGGAAGTTCTAATCTCAGCCGAAACCTCTATGAAATTTGACAAAAGTGATTTCATGGTTTGATTGAATTGAGTGAATTCGTCAGAACGGGACAACTGCATAGGATTAGACTGTGCAGGAGTGTTGACCTGGTTGTGGAAATTTTGTGACTGGTATGGGTGCCGAGTGAGTTGAAGTGGTTGCTGTTGTGGTGGAAGAGACCTTTGAAAATTATTTTGGCTTGGAACCGTGTTTTGAGATTGTTGTTGGTTCCAAGCAAAATTCGGGTGATTACACCAACCCTGATTGTACGTGGAAGAATATGGATGTTTCTAGGTCTTTGAAATGCGACATTTGTATGCTCGTGACCTTGAAACGCAGAGTTTAATGGACATTCTTCCGTTAAATGAGACGGATCAGAACAGCAGCTGTAAGTCTACGCTAGCGCCCCGGCAGTCTACAGACGCCAAATGCGGAACAAAAACTTTTTAACTGGCGCTATCGTATACTTTAACCCGGATCTGCCATTATTGCTAAACTAACAAACTGTAAAGAGTGTAGAAAGATTGTACCGAACGATCCGAGTCCTTCGTTCTTCAACCATCATCCCACGCTCCGTTGCGGCTGCTCTGATCTCGTCGATCTCCGATATCCTCGTCGAGGTGGCACTACATGATCGGTTATTTAAACGGGCTCCCGCCTCTGACTCGAGGCAACTCGATCGTCAAGTTTGCTAAAAGAGACGACTAAGATTGATGTAGAGAATGAGTAGATGACTTTGTCTCACTTCGTCCAAATCCGTGGACGATCGGTTAATGAAGTTGCCGTGGAAATCGGGTGATGGAATGAAATGAACTGTAAAATTCCATACACCCCGAACACTATCATAATCTTTTCTAACCAAAATGAAACATCAAGTGAGGTGAGAGAGAGAGAGGGGCCGGCCTCTTTATATGATGGAGGGAGGTGACCGTAGGAGGAGGGAGGTGACCACAAGCAAAAAGCTTCTCACTTCAAAATATCTTAAGCAATCCAAAAGGTATTAATAACAAAGCATGAGTCATTAGGCTAGTCATCAAAAAACCATTAATGCACTAATGAGTCATGAAGCCTAGTCATCATCTAGAACCTTCTAGAAACTTCTAGAAGCACTGACTCACCATATCTGAAGAAAAGATAAATCCGCCTTTAACCAAATGTTAAAAGACGGCTGATAGAAAACTGGAAACTGGCAACTTCCAAAAGTGATCCTGAAACGAATTTCAGGACAACCCCGAAACTGTATAAATATACCCGCATTTGTATTACGACCGAATATAAATGCAACTGAGACAAAGATATTATACCTACTCAATATAATACTCGGATCCGGCTTAAACCAAAGCCGACCAGTATCATCTGCCCGAAAAATAACACGTGCGTAAACGCACGTGCATTTTCCGAACCCTGCCATAAAACCATACGGCCTCTACAACGTTTCGCCCGAACTTGGGAAACTGTCTGTGGGGGACTCTAATGACTCGTCAGTACCCTGGCAGTGGGTTTAACCACAACCCGTCAGCGGCACTAGCTATGCGTAACGGCTGCCCATGGACTGACCTCAAGGGATGCCGATGAGCGCACTCATCCGGAAAACCCTACTGAGCCTAACAGTAACAATGTATATACAGTCCGGTCCGTTCGTCAATGAGTATCGCATATCTGCCTAGGGGGCTAGTAACGTCAGACCCCCAATAGCAGTATAAGTCGTGTCGGAGTGAAGCCCAATAACACCCTGAGATACTACTGGAGTACCTACCAGTAAATCTCTTGCCATGGCCATGGACTTTGTGTAATGGCTCTTCTAGACACAGCACGACCTCGCCCCCAATACCGGGAGAGACGAATCCCCTGCCGATCCGCTCACGTGCCTCCATATGGCTCGGGACTGTACCCAAAAGCTACCTGTTTGCACGACTCCTTTGAGCCGTGGTAGGGTAGAAATCAAAGCACAGTGGGAACTCACACGAGACAAATGACGACCTCAGGTCGATGAACTAACCTGTACACATGTCACCAGGGAACTGCTATCTGACGGTAGATATAATACTAACTAGCAGATTCCCGGCGAGTCCTGTCCGGTGTACTCATAACCCAATTAGCACCTGTATACATCTTAGGTGATCCAACTGACACCAGTGGCTTGTGAGACCGGCCACCGCCCCTCGTCGGGGTCTCGACTGTACACACTAGTCTACTCCGGAGTATCGATACCCTGTCTCGAAACTCCCACGACTAAGGACCACAATTAAGGATATGCATATAAACTACCCAACTCTCACGTATATGATCGCCATCATACTGTTGGTAGTAAAGCAAGATCCTAAGGGCTCTATCAAAGTGTAACATGCAATCAGTCACCTGAACATGTACATGACTGATAAAGGCAAACCAGATAGCATACTATCATCTCGAGTAAGACTGTGCAACCGGGATAGGTCCTCCGCAATCATTGCAATCACGTACCCGCGATCCAATAATTGACTATGAGGGCACTATCTCCAACAATCTCCCACTTGCACTCAAGGCTAATATTGCGATGTCGACTACTCACAGCCCGTGTGAAACCGAACATCCAACTCCTCTACTAATCAGTTTCACAAAGCCCGTTTGAAAAACTATTGTGTTCGAGAAATAGCCTCAGTGAGTGGATCCGCCTAGAAGTATCTTTCTATATCTCTCTTAATCTCAAGTTCGCAGAGAAAACCATCTCCCGAATTGAGTAATACTTGTCTTAGAACATGTCTGGATATCTGATGGGACCTTAGTTCATAAATGAACTCCATATCCAAACTTCTTAGACTGAATCGATCACTGAACCTAATCAGTATCGGGCACCTAGCTTCCCACAGTATCCTCTTGGACCACCTGTCCATAATACTGTCCCTCTTCGTCAGAGGGAAAAACTAAAACTCTGACAGTCACTCTGTCATCCACGTCACATTTGAAGCCTGGAATGATAATCGTCTCTCGAAGGAGGCTGCCGTCATCAAATCCGTAGAACATGTACTTATGTTCTAAGACTGCTTCCTTATGTTTTCTCCAGGATTGGATTAATACAAACTTATTGCATCTAGCGCAAAACCAACATTTGGTGTGGTACTTGACATCTCATGATTGACTTAATTGCCTAAGCAAGTGATCTGCCAATCATGCACATCCCTCTCCCCTTTAGTCTATACGACACCTTTAGAGAGGGTGACTCCATCACCTGTAGGTACACCACCATGCTAGGAGTCAACTATTCCAAAAACCATTAGAATATCTGTCAAAGTACCCACATTGGGAAACTACCCAAATCCAGATCTAAAACCATAGATCTAGAAACCAGAATGTCAAATATTATATCCATATCCTGTCTGGAGAAACAACTGTGTGACGACCACAGTACAACCGATCGTAGTATAGGAATTTTACTTCCTACTCTGTGTATGTCATTCAGATACCATGACATCACACCCTACTACCTTCTTAACTGATCCATCCCCTATTTTGATTGAAGTCAAACCCATGACTGTCACATCAAAATTAGATGATCTATCTCCGCTATAACTGCTCAAGTCAATAAATAGATATAAGCATCTTGCCCACTATGCTTCCGCTGCTCCCACTGACTACGACAACCCTCCTACCGGGTCTCATATCCTGGAACAACAGTAGTGTCAAGTCTTGGTAGATAAGAACCTCCCTGTCACCGTCACCGAGGCTACCGAAGTACCTCTCGGGCGTCTGAGGTTACCCACCATATCTGCGGAGTGGCTATTGGAATGTCAAACCTGATTGAATGTATAGGTCCTATTAAATTTTCCGTAATCGTTCGCGGTTCTGGAATCACTTCCAGTTCTATCATACTCCCACTACTGTTTTCTGAAAAAGATCCATTTTTACTAAAACTGTGGCGAGTCAAGAACAATATCACTATTGATCTTCCAAATGGTAGAATATCAACCCTCGTCATAGCCAGGGTCAACCCACAAACAGCCATTACAGAATCGTGCCCTGAGTTATCCAGTGTCTGGTTTTAATCATAAGCTGGACAACTCCCCGTACCTTAATATCTTTTAAGGTACGAACTATTCTATATCCAATATAGAAACTTTGGCACTAATTTAATTGGAACCAAATTCAAATCATGTACTGTCTCCAGTGCATATCAACTTAATGGAAAGAGGCTAATCAGCATTACTCAACTTAGGAATCCATCCACTTATGAGTAACCTGAAAGAGAAACACGTTTCTCAAAACCATCACTATCATCTGAATACCAATCACAAGAATCTACATCTTCGATCTCTTTGAAGAATCCCGATACTTGTGATACCTGGTTCTCTACTTTATTCTTATACCCACAACTTCTCAAAACTTAGACCTTGTATTTCTACGAAACACTCGTCTAAATACTAGAGAAGTTATAAGTAAACAGAACATAGTACGAGGACCTACCCCTTTGTCCTGATGGACACTGGACAACATACAATACTCTGTATAAGTCCGCTGAGTTGAACAACTCAAAACCTGTGCGTTGTAGGTGGAAAACTGTACCCTGGCGATTTCCTCAAATATCTCCAATTACAACGAATTCCGATATAATGAGGATAATCACCTAATTCCCAATATCTTACTCCCACTCATCATCTGTAAAACCATACAGATATGAGAATGAAACCTGGTAAATACATACCCTTGGAGTAAGTGTCCAATCGGGAAAACAGTTTTTCCTTTAACAATGCACTGAAACATGAAAATGTTTCGTAGGGGTATCTTGGTATTCATAGCAATGCCTCTTCCATAATCCAATTCATGACTTCAACCGTATATTTTATTGCCATCTCTTCAAATCCCTTTATTTGTCTTTAGTCGTTACCTTCTGTACACCATCGTTAGGCTAAATGGTTTTCTTCCTTCCCTACCGTTCGGCACCAGCCTATGGTTTGGAAGAAGACTATCCAGTAAGCATAATAGGTGTACCCTCCTAAACCAAGGAGTACTCGCATCTCGAGAGAAGGTGACGATAAAAGACAACTGAATAATACCTTATTCATTTTAAAGGTGAAATAGGAGCGGCGATGAAGTACGCGGTTTTGGTCGTGAATGATATCAGTCGCAATTTACTTTGCCCTCTTTCTAATCCCTTTATTTTGTCTTTACATATTACCTTCTGCACACCCTACTTAGGCTAATTGGTTTTCTTCATTCCCTACCTTTCGGCACCAGCCTATGGTTTGGAATAAGACTATCCAATAAGCGTAATAGGTGTACTCTCCTAAACCAAGGAGCACTCGCAACCTGAGAGAAGGTGATAATAAAAGACAACTGAATAAACCAATTCTATTTCTCCTGAACCTTGATCCATCCTCGAAGAAGTCCCTTCGAGTTCGTATATAACCATACGATGGCTCTATCCAATGGAAGTGGATATCCGTAGTAATACTGGTGTTCTGAGAAATTCAAAGGGTAAAAGAAGGAGTGGCAATGACTTATGCAACTCAGACAATCCAAAAGCCAGTATTTTTAGAAGGTTCGGTCAACCTGGTCACTGAGTCATAGTCTAGGGTCGGTCAAAGGTCGCTGCCAAAGAGAGAGAGAGAAAAGAAACACTCTGCGTGCACTCTAACCTAGATCAGAATGGTCATCATTTTATCTAATCCGGAAACCTCCCACTTTCCTGTCAAATTCTCCTTCAAACCTAAAGAAGAATCAATCGGGATCACCCGAAGAGTAAACCAACTCATCAGTGGGAATCAGGATCCAACTCTCATCGCATGATAACGTGATGGAATGCATCCACGTTACTCATACTCCAGAAGGTATGCGCATACTCGGCAAGTTTCAGTTTCTTTAGAAACTCCTGATATTATTTTTGCCCCATGCTCTTATAACCTTGGCGTTGGTCAAAATGTCATAAGTCACATGCCAAGTTCTACCCGTCACTATCTTGCCAATTTGAACCCACCCACACATGCCCTTGACGTTGGCCAAAATGGCAGAACGACTGTCCCAAACTAACTCATCTATCTATGCAACAATTGAATACCCAGCAGCTACCAAACACTATGCCTTGGCGTTGGTCAAAATACGTAGCTTGAATACTACTGAATACCCAAAAGAAGTGACGGAGGGCTACGACTGGTTTTTGGCGAAAAACCTTTAGTGTAGTGAACTTGATATCGCTGAAGGAACCTGATAGCTTTTTAAAATATAGTGGCGAAAACCTTTTGCTAAAGAGGTCACTCCCGGTAAAGGGATCTCGGCTCTTTCCTCGTGGAATGAGGTGCAGGATATTCCACTGAATACCGCTATGCAAAGCAACATGTAATCGACTATAGTGAAGTTATTACGCTGACGCAAACTTCTGTCCAAGGGGTCAGTCCCGGTGAAGGGATATCAGCCCTTGCCCCGTCGAATGAGGTGCAGGATATTCCACTGAATACCGCTATGCATAACAAAAGAAAACGTCTTTGTAATAACACTTTTTAAATTGTTCCAACAACTGTATACAGGTTTGTTTTTACTTTGCATTGATCAGAATCAACGCAGTCCCATCATTCGATCACACCAGAAAAGAACGAAAATAAAATGTACGTATATGCCATCCGCATTCGTCACTGGGTCCCATCATCACCCGTTAGGTTACTTAACTAACGACAGAGCGGGGACTGGACTAGCGCGGGTGTAAAACATATACAACATCTAATAGTATATAAACCAATATACAATAATCGCTCCAGGCGTGATAGTATGCAACATTATAGAAAAGTAATAAGCATCACAGAACAATACAGATATCTGGGATCCCCGGGTTTCACAGAGCCGCTGCTGAAACCCGACGTTCCCCTGTCGTGTGGATAGCCTGTACAATGAAACCTAGACCCCTACGGGTGCGGCAAGTTACCCGCCAAAACCTGAAGCGAGGCAGCCCCCTACAGCATAGTGAATGGACCACCCTGCACTCCACGGAATCCGGTAATCTTGGGCACCCCTCCTTGGGTCAACCTGTACCCCCTACGAGTGCGGCGAATAGTCTGCCAATTCTAGAGTGGGACCCCTCTGCCTCTCAAAGCCATGAGATGCGGACCCGTTGCCCCCCAGAACCCGGCTATCCGTGCACTCCGTTGCGGGGCAAAACCTAGTACAGTAATGAAAAATAGTACAATAGGTACATCGACCGCAACCTGGTCGTGCCCCAAAAGAATATTATACGACAGGCAGTGACGGCAGTCCACAAGTTGGACGCTCGCCCCGCAATATCAAATGTACAAATAAACTCAAACTGTACTACCATTGCACACTGCTATCCACCACGACAAATCCGCAACATCACAGCACAACACAGAACATCAACGCGAATGTCACGTTCGCAAACCCGTCTAAAAGAACTATAGCAATCAGACGCAGTTTACCGATCAAATGACATTCCCGGTCGGAGATATAATGTAAGCACTGTAAACTAACGTGTTTAAATTTCGATCGACCAAAGACCAAATATCAAAAAGTGGGCCCCACTGCTTACTGGTGAACAGTAACAAAATCTGGGCAAAAACGATATTTACCAAAAACCCCAAAATCCAGAGAAGAACCCACTGACAAAATTTGGGAGCACGTGCTCCCCACGTGGCCGCGGAAGCGCGGCCAAACCATGGGTTTGGCCGCCTTTCCGCGGCAGCTTGGAGGAATCACGACCCCAAATTTTGTCGTGGCTCTTAAAAACGCCTGCACAGATTTTTAAGACATCCAGAAATAAATTTTGAGACCATTTAAAATCAACAGAAACTGTCAAGCAAGGATTTTGTCGTTTTTGATTTTCGGTTCGATCGTTGTTTTGAACGCGTTAGCACAAGTTAGTATAGCAAAATGGTTAGGCTTTGATACCACTGTAAGTCTACGCTAGCGTCCCGGCAGTCTACAGACGCCAAATGCGGAACAAAAACTTTTTAACTGGCGCTATCGTATACTTTAACCCGGATCTGCCATTATTGCTAAACTAACAAACTGTAAAGAGTGTAGAAAGATTGTACCGAACGATCCGAGTCCTTCGTTCTTCAACCATCATCCCACGCTCCGTTGCGGCTGCTCCGATCTCGTCGATCTCCGATATCCTCGTCGAGGTGGCACTACATGATCGGTTCTTTAAACGGGCTCCCGCCTCTGACTCGAGGCAACTCGATCGTCAAGTTTGCTAAAAGAGACGACCAAGATTGATGTAGAGAATGAGTAGATGACTTTGTCTCACTTCGTCCAAATCCGTGGACGATCGGTTAATGAAGTTGCCGTGGAAATCGGGTGATGGAATGAAATGAACTGTAAAATTCCATACACCCCGAATACTATCATAATCTTTTCTAACCAAAATGAAACATCAAGTGAGGTGAGAGAGAGAGAGGGGCCGGCCTCTTTATATGATGGTGGGAGGTGACCGTAGGAGGAGGGAGGTGACCACAAGCAAAAAGCTTCTCACTTCAAAATATCTTAAGCAATCCAAAAGGTATTAATAACAAAGCATGAGTCATTAGGCTAGTCATCAAAAAACCATTAATGCACTAATGAGTCATGAAGCCTAGACATCATCTAGAACCTTCTAGAAACTTCTAGAAGCACTGACTCACCATATCTGAAGAAAAGATAAATCCGCCTTTAACCAAATGTTAAAAGACGGCTGATAGAAAACTGGAAACTGGCAACTTCCAAAAGTGATCCTGAAACGAATTTCAGGACAACCCCGAAACTGTATAAATATACCCGCATTTGTATTACGACCGAATACAAATACAACTGAGACAAAGATATTATACCTACTCAATATAATACTCGGATCCGGCTTAAACCAAAGCCGACCAGTATCATCTGCCCGAAAAATAACACGTGCGTAAACGCACGTGCATTTTCCGAACCCTGCCATAAAACCATACGGCCTCTACAACGTTTCGCCCGAACTTAGGAAACTGTCTGTGGGGGACTCTAATGACTCGTCAGTACCCTGGCAGTGGGTTTAACCACTACCCGTCAGCGGCACTAGCTATGCGTAACGGCTGCCCATGGACTGACCTCAAGGGATGCCGATGAGCGCACTCATCCGGAAAACCCTACTGAGCCTAACAGTGACAATGTATATACAGTCCGGTCCGTTCGTCAATGAGTATCGCATATCTGCCTAGGGGGCTAGTAACGTCAGACCCCCAATAGCAGTATAAGTCGTGTCGGAGTGAAGCCCAATAACACCCTGAGATACTACTGGAGTACCTACCAGTAAATCTCCTGCCATGGCCATGGACTTTGTGTAATGGCTCTCCTAGACACAGCACGACCTCGCCCCCAATACCGGGAGAGACGAATCCCCTGCCGATCCGCTCACGTGCCTCCATATGGCTCGGGACTGTACCCAAAAGCTACCTGTTTGCACGACTCCTTTGAGCCGTGGTAGGGTAGAAATCAAAGCACAGTGGGAACTCACACGAGACAAATGACGACCTCAGGTCGATGAACTAACCTGTACACATGTCACCAGGGAACTGCTATCTGACGGTAGATATAATACTAACTAGCAGATTCCCGGCGAGTCCTGTCCGGTGTACTCATAACCCAATGAGCACCTGTATACATCTTAGGTGATCCAACTGACACCAGTGGCTTGTGAGACCGGCCACCGCCCCTCGTCGGGGTCTCGACTGTACACACTAGTCTACTCCGGAGTATCGATGCCCTGTCTCAAAACTCCCACGACTAGGGACCACAATTAAGGATATGCATATAAACTACCCAACTCTCACGTATATGATCGCCATCATACTGTTGGTAGTAAAGCAAGATCCTAAGGGCTCTATCAAAGTGTAACATGCAATCAGTCACCTGAACATGTACACGACTGATAAAGGCAAACCAGATAGCATACTATCATCTCGAGTAAGACTGTGCAACCGGGATAGGTCCTCCGCAATCATTGCAATCACGTACCTGCGATCCAATAATTGACTATGAGGGCACTATCTCCAACAGCAGCTACATACAGTTTTGGGGAGCGACATTGGGTTTACGGAGGCTGCAGAAAATTTGTGTTCCATAGCGTCGAGCTTCTTTTGCATTGCTGCCATCTCAGCTCGAACACCTATGGACACATCTATTTGGTGCACGCCACCCCTATTCAATGGTTGGGTTCCACTCTCCCACTGTAGTGATTTTTCAGCGAACTCTTCTAAAAACTTCTAAGCTTCCCCATCATCCTTAGTCATAAAGGTACCTTGACACATGTTTTCAAGGTTCTGTTTAGTGTTTGGGTTAATGCCCTCATATATGATTCGGCAAAGATCCCATCTCGGGATGCCGTGATGAGGACATTGAACCAATAGATCCTTGAAACGTTCAAAGCATTTAGAGAATGGTTCAGTAGGGAGCTGGGTAAATTGATTCAGTTCGCTACGGATTCTAGCTGTCTTTTGCATTGGGTAAAATTTCTTAAGGAATGCCGCTACGAATTCTTCCCAATTCGTGATTGAGTGTGCGGTGGTGTTATATAGCCACTTCTCGGCTATATCGCACAAAGTAAATAGAAGAAGTCGTAGACGCATAGCATCCACTGAAAGTTGTGACGTACCCATCATTGCGCATACGTTTTCAAATTTGGTAATGAAAACGTAAGCGTCCTCGGTCTCGAGTCCGTGGAATTTGGGTAAAAGGTTGATGTATTGGGGTTTAATTTCAAAATTATCCCCGTTGGCTGGTGGAATGGATAAGCAGGTTGAAAGAGGACCTCGTAGTGGATAGCACCTCTCTTGGAGAGAGATGCGAGGTGGATTCTGCGCACCAACGGACGACGGCAGATTAGGGTTAAAGAAGCTTGATGGAGGGGGATCCTTCGATGTGGGTGTGGGTGTGGGTAAAGAAGATGTAAATGGAGAAATACCGACTTCGGAGTCGATAAAGGGTACGCGGACTAAACGGGCACTAGAATCCCGTGTCCAACCTATCTTATACTAAAAAGGGTTAGTACAAGTGGAGGCGTGGCTTTATAATTAGGGGTAATGAATGAATGAATGCGGTGTTTGTTTTGAAAAAGTGGACGGATTTTTGAAAAAAATGATGCAACACAACAAATGCAACACACAAAACCCTAATTCTAGGGGTCGCCTAGGTCAGATCTCTAGACCGCTCCTAACTGCCAGAAGACAAGACGCAGGATAAAATCCTCCACTGCCTCTTTGTCTCTCCTGTGGCCAGGTAAGTGCCAGGTAAGTGGGAGGTTCTCCACTACGTAAGTAGTGGGCTTAATTAAGTAACCAATAGCCTTCGACACACTTGCCTAGACACCACAAGAGAAACGCGGATAAGTAATGAATTACCCATGGCCTTCTTCTGTCCTAAGTGAGCGTGACGGTCCTTAGAGTCATCTCTAGATCTTTTTCAGTTAATTGGGGTAGATGCGGATGCAAGTTTTGCGGTTTTTGGGGCTTAGGAAGGGTAATGAACTCCCCACCTAATCTGGATTTGGTCTTTGCCCCTTAATGTCCGTATTATAATGCAAACAACCAAGAAACAAAAAACACGCACAATTTAATTTTGCTATTTGCGTGCTGCGATTATTTGCAAAGAAACCTGCACAAACTGTTAATTGGAGAAGATTTTAGAAGAAGATAAGAAAGTAAGAACTCACTGTGGAATTTTTGTGCAGAGAGGGCTTCACCAAGACGCGGAACCGCCGCTATTGCTGGCTCCCACCTCGCTTTCGCGGCCGTTGGTACTGTTCACTGTACCAAAATTCAACAGCAGCTTGCTGTTGATTCCTCCAGCTCTCTGGAATTCTCCAAAATTTTTTCCAATTTCCCAGCAAGCTCCAGATTTCCTTGCAATGAACCACAACAAATCGTTTAGATTTTTGTGCGAATTTTGATCTCAAAATAATAATGGAATAACTCTTTCAATTCAAATTTCAATATAAAACGAATTAGCGCGCGATCCCCGGCAACGACGCCATTTGATTGATTATAAATTCAAGACTGTGTCGTGTAACTCGAATAAGTTTCTTTGTCTCGGTATTTAGAAAATGAATAAAATTCACAATCAAAGAATTGTTTTGACCGTAATCAACTACGGTGTCAGTTTTAGATCGTAAGCGAGTGCGGATCGTCCACAGGGATTGTGCGATTCGTTTGTATGTTTGATTTGTTTGAATTGAACAGTTAATCGAAAAGAAAAGAAAACATGATTCAAGATTTTATCGATGGATTCAAGTGTCACTATTCTAATCAAGAATCAAGAAAATGATAAACAATCGAGAATCGAGTTTCGATGATTTTTCCAACAAAATATCAAGAATCTAAATGAGGCTCGTAGGAATCGATCGGATCTATAGTTGTGATATAATCTCAAGATGTCGTATTCTTGTCCTTCGAAGAGTTGATACTAGATCGATGATGATCGACGAAAGTTAGGGATTTCTCGTGAAACTAGGGTTTCATCATTTATCCCTTGTTCTTTCGTCGATATCATTCACATTCTAGCCTCTAGTAAATTCAAGAAACGATCGAAAATCCCTAATTTCGAGTGATAACAATCAAGAAAGCATCGCAACGAAACTAGGTCGTCGATTCTTGAACTTGCTAGGGTTTACAAAACTCGTAGGAATCAAGAATCGTTTTAAGATTTGTACATCATCATTCTATTGATCGTCTCGACTCCTCGACGAGCGGAGTATTACTCAAACATCACAACAAGAACTACAATTACAAATTGAGATCGAATCATGATGCAAGAATTTAAAGAAAACAAGAATAAAGAATTTCACCTTTTATTTATATCAACAATTTCATTACAGTCGCTCAAGAACTACAAGAGGAAGAACTCGATTGTTGATTTGGCTTCGCTTTTCTCCTTGAGTCGTGGATCGGCTTGGACCACTTGCTCTGTTGAAGATCGGCTCCGCTCCTAAAAGGTTGAAGGGCTTCTTGCTTGATTTGGTACTCGGGATCTTGAATTTTGATTGGAATTAGGGTTAGGGTTTCACACAAGTCTTGTGGAAGAAAATGAAGAAAGAGGTAAAGATGGGAGATTTTTCTAAGTAGAGATTGAATTGCTCTAGATTCTAGATTCAATGATGGATCTCCTTAACCCTAGGTCTAGGCTTCTATTTATAGACTTCCCAAACCCTAGGTCTTGGTTTTGAAATTACAATTCCCTCCAAAAGTTTGTCGAGGAGCTTCTAGAAATAGTTTGTTAGGAGTTTAGCTTAGGCTTTAAGCTAGGGTTGTTTAAGCTTAGAAACCCTAGTTTGCTGAACTGGCAGAAGCTTCTGGTGTCTTCTGGAACTTGCATAGGTTTTCCGAGGTGTAGGACCTGAGGTAAGAATATTGAAGCAATTTTGGGGTGATGATGTGGCAAGGCTGCCGCGGAACCGCGGCGCAAGCCGGCTCCGGCCGCGGTTCCGCGGCCATGTTGGCTCCTTGTGGTTTGGTCTTTCTGGCACATGCTTGGGCTATTGTTTGGGGCTTTATCTGATGTGTTGATTCTCAAAATGCTTTCCAGATTACTTCAAGATCTTTAGCCTTTGAGTTGGAGTATTTTTCAGCACCGTTTTCATAATTCTGGCTTTTGTTCCTGCAAATTCTCAAAACAAGTGTTGCGCAATATAGGGGTGATGCGATGCCATGAAATGCAGTCAATTTCCTTTATAGTGCCGGTTTTAGAGTCTAACACATGCAATCTGATATTTAACGACTGATTTGCTAATATGTGTAGTATGAATGCCGAACACTTCTTGATGAGTGCAAATGATAGGGAAATTGCCGTGTTAAAGATGCAATATTTTCGACTGATCAAATACCTACCAGTAAATCTCCTGTCTTGGCCAAGGACTTCGTGTAATGGCTCTCGTAGACACAGCGCGATCTCACCCCCAATACCGGGAGAGACGAAACCCCTGCCGATCCGCTCACTGCCTCTATGTGGCTCGGGACTGTACCCAACTAAAACCTGTTTGCACGACTCCTTTGAGCCGTGGTAGGGTAGTAATCAAAGCACAGTGGGAACTCACACGAGACAAATGACGATCTCAGGTCGATGAACTAACCTGTGTAAGTCCATGCTACCTCTCCCGGTACTTTCGGGAGTGCGGAATTTGGTAAAAAACGATTTTTACGGAGGTGGTAACATGGACCTAAAACCCGGATCTTGGTTAAACATCTATCTAACAACCTAACTATGAGTTTCTAGCTACTCGGTTAGGGGGTTATACCTTGCTTGTCTTGAACTCCTTCGTCTTCAAGCTCCGATGGTGGTCCGATTGGCTTCTTCTCGTCGTCTCCGTACGCCGAAGATAGATCCACCTGAAAGCTCCAACCTTTAGCTCCTTCTTCGTTCTTTGAAGAAACTAGTTCACTTGGTTTGCTAAACCTAGTGAACTAGAATGAGTAGAGAAGAATTAGAATGGGATTTTATCTATGGTTCTTGATTCTCAACTCATGAGAGATATGAACCATAGAGTCAAGAGAGGGAGCAAGAGGATGAGGGTGAGAGCAAAAGCAAGAGAGCTCAAGAACAAGAGAGAGAGAGAGCAAGAAAGAATGAGGCTCTCTTTTGTCTTTCACCCTCTCATAATCCAAAGCAATGATAACTCATCATACCAAAAAAGTCTTATGTGATGGTTGAAGCAACCATAACCATATCATTTCATGCACTTATTTTACACAAATGAGCAAGCAAGTAAAAGTCTTTGCCATGAAATGATGGCTATGGTTATCATGATGGTCAACTAGTCAAGCCTAGTCAATCGGTCAACAAAGTCAACAAGTCAACAAAAGTCAACAAGTCAACAAAGTCAACAAAAGTCAACAACCATGTCACCATAATACTTAATCAATATAATAGTTAATCACATATCATATTCTCATTAGGGTTGAGCAAAAAGTCAAATAGTCAACGGTCAACTGTCAACAACCCTAATGAGAATCCGCTGCCTCTGCCTCCCTGTCAACTGTGCATACACACCCGCATCCGCGTTCCGAGGAACACGAATGCAAACTGGATAAATCCAATCCCATAAGGTACACTAGGATCTGGCTTAAACCAAAGCCCGCTAGTGTAAACTGTCCGGACACTGTACGTGCACAAGTGCACGGATGTGACCGAACCCTGTCGCAAAACCATGCGACCTGTCGCAATACCATGCGACCTCTACTCTTTTGCCTAAAGGCGAAAAGCTTTCTGTGTGGGACTCTAAAGACTCGACACTACGCTGGCAGTGGGTTTAACCACAGACCGCAAGCGGCACTAGCTGTGCGTAACGGTCCCCAGGTAATGCCGACAAGAAGACCGACGAGGCGAAACCCATCTGAACTCCTACTGAGCCTGAGTGTGACATTCTCCGTACAGTCCGGTCTGTTCGTCTGATACATCGCATGGCGGGCCTAGGGGGCGGTAAACGTCAGTCCCCCAATAGCGGTACAAGTCGTGCCGGAGCGAAGCCCAAAACACCCTGAGATAACACTGGAAGACTACCAGTATATCTCGTTTGCCCTGGCCAGGGACTACTTGTGTAATGGCTCTCCTAGACACAGCGCGATGTCAACCCCCAATACCGGGAGAGACGAATCCTGTCTAACCGTCACTGCCTCCAAGTGCTTCGGGACTGCACCCAACCACTACCTGTTTGCACGACTCCTTTGAGCCGTGGTAGGGTAGTGATCAAAGTACAGTGGGAACACACTCGAGGCGAAGTGACAGTGTCAAGTCAGCGGACTAAGCTGTACTCATGTCACCTGGGAACTGATAACTGACGATAGGCATAATACCAACTAGTCAGTTCCCGACGAGTCCTGTCCAGTGTACCCGTAACCTAACGAGCACCCGCATACTATCCCAAGTACAACGTACTGACGGCTGTGGGACAGACCGTCTCCCACACTGGGATGAGAAGCGCATGCGCTGGTCTACTCCGGAGTATCGATGCCCTGTCTCGATAGTCCTGCGACCAGGGACCTGCATAAGGATGTGCTTATAGATAACCCAGCCCCACTAGTGTGACGGCCATCACATCGCTGGTGATCAAGCAAAGATCCTGAGGGCTCCACTAATGTGTAGTGGCGATATACAAAAATAAACACATGTACACATTGAAGTAGAAACAAACCAAGTAGCATACTACTATTTTGAGCAAGATTGTATATACAAGGTGAATATCCCAAGCATCTAATAAGTAATATACAAACTAGTATGATACAGTAATGGCCTCTAGGGCATATACACTAACAATCTCCCACTTGCACTAAGGCCATGTACTGGCGTATCGAAGACCTATCATCTCGATCAGCCGCTCGAACTGAGTCTGGGGCAGGGCCATGGTGAATGGATCTGCAGTGTTATCTTCTGAAGCGACTCTCCGAACCTCGATCTCCTGGCGATCCACGATCTCCCTGATCAGGTGATACCGCCTCAAGATGTGCCTGGATCTCTGATGGGACCTGGGTTCCTTCGCTAAAGCTATAGCCCCGTTGTTGTCGCAATACAGAGGTATTGGATCAACAATGGACGGAACCACCTGAAGTTCTTTCAAGAACTTCCTCATCCAGACAGCTTCTTTTGCGGCATCAGATGCAGCGATGTATTCCGCTTCCATCGTCGAGTCTACAACGGTTTCTTGTTTGGAACTCTTCCAACACACCGCCCCTCCATTGAGGGTGAAGACAAAACCCGACATGGACTTGGAATCATCCTTGTCACTCTGGAAGCTGAAGTCAGCAAAGGCCTCGATCTGGAGGTCTTTTCCGCCATACACCAAGAACATCTCCTTAGTCCTTCTCAGGTACTTGAGAATGTTCTTTACCGCTATCCAGTGTTTCTCCCCAGGGTTTGACTGATACCGGCTTACCACACTCAGTGCATAAGCTACATCCGGTCCGGTACACAACATCGCATACATTATAGAGCCTACCGCAGAAGCGTAGGGTATAATAGACATGCGATCCCTCTCCAAATCAGTCTTGGGAGACATCTCTTTAGAGAGGGTGATCCCGTGACAAGCCGGTAGGTTACCGCGCTTGGAATCTTCCATACTGAATCTCTTCAGTATGGTGTCGATGTACCTGGACTGTGAAAGTCCTAATATCCTCTTGGATCTATCACGATGGATCCGGATCCCCAGGATGTATGAGGCATCACCCAGGTCTTTCATGGAGAACCTGTGTGACAAGAACCCCTTGACAGATTGTAGCATAGGAATGTCATTTCCTATTAAGAGAATGTCATCCATGTATAAAACGAGGAATACTACAGTTCTCGCTACAAATCTACTATAGATGCATGGTTCATCTGGATTTTTGATAAAGCCAAATTCTTTGACCGTCTCATCAAAGCAGATGTTCCAACTCCGCGATGCCCGATTTAGTCCATAGATGGACTTAAGCAACTTGCATACCTTTCCGCTGCTCCCACTCTGAATGAAACCCTCTGGTTGGTCCATATAGACACATTCCTCTAAATTTCCATTTAGAAAAGCGGTCTTTACGTCCATTTGCCAGATCTCATAATCGTGGAAGGCAGCAATGGCAAGAAGGATCCGAATGGATTTCAGCATGGCTACTGGAGAAAAGGTTTCGTCATAGTCCAAGCCAGGTCTTTGACGAAAACCCTTTGCTACCAGCCTAGCTTTATAGGTCTCAACCTGTCCATCTACACCAATCTTCCTTTTGAAGATCCACTTGCATCCTACGGGTTTTACCCCGTCTGGAGCAATATCCAACGTCCATACCTTGTTGGTGTACATGGACTCCATTTCGGTCCGCATTGCATCCAGCCATTTCACTGAGTCAACGCTCTGAACGGCCTGCTGGAAACTAGTAGGCTCATCATAATCTATGATGCAATCTTCTCTATCCCCGTCTATGAGAAAACCGTAGTATCTCTCGGGCGGATGAGTCTGCCTACTACTCCTGCGGAGCGGCGTAGGAATGTCCTGTTCTTCCGAACCCTCTGGTTCCACTAAACTTTCAGTAATAGTCCGTGGTTCTGGAATTTCTTCCAGTTCTACTGCGCTCCCACTTATTTCCTTTTCTATGAACTGGTGTTCTAGAAAGTGGGCATGACGAGAAACAAGAACTTTTTGTTCCTCTTCGCAGTAGAAGAAATATCCCTTGGAATTCTTTGGATATCCCACAAACTTGCACAGTACTGAGCGTGCCTCGAGCTTGTCCGCATGCTGCTTTTTGACAAAAGCTGGACTTCCCCATGTCTTAATGTGATTAAGATGGGGTCTCTTCCCACACCACATCTCAAATGGCGTAGTAGGCACAGTCTTAGTGGGAACTCGGTTCAAAAGCTATGCGGCTGATTCTAGCGCATATCCCCAGAATGATCGCGGCAACTCAGCGTTACTCATCATGGACCGCACCATATCCAATAGGGTGCGGTTCCGTCTCTCCGATACACCGTTATGTTGCGGGGTGTATGGAGGAGTAAGCTGAGAGAGAATTCCGTTCTCTTTTAAATAGTCCAGGAACTCGGCACTTAAGTATTCTCCACCTCGATCCGATCTTAGAATCTTAATACTTTTTCCGGTCTGTTTCTCTACTTCATTCTTATACTCCTGGAATTTTCCAAAGGCCTCGGACTTATGTTTCATTAAGAAGACATAACCGTACCTTGAGAAGTCATCCTTAAAAGTAATGAAGTAAGAATGTCCGCTTCGGGCATGTATAGACATTGGACCGCACACGTCACTGTGTACGAGTCCCAAGAGCTCGCTCGCTCTTACTCCATGTCCAGTAAACGGAGTCTTTGTCATCTTTCCTTTGAGACAGGATTGACAAGTGGCATACGACTGATATTCGAACGCATTCAAATACCCTTCTGTATGTAACTTCGTCAACCTTCTCTCATTGATGTGACCCAATCTACAATGCCATAAGAAAGTCTGATTTATTTCTGGAGACTTTCTTTTGTGTGTATTCTGGACATTAAAAATCTGTGGTTGGTTTAACACGTATATACCATTACTCAATGTACTTGACCCAATCAAAACTTGATTAAGGTGAATGTTTACAACATTACTTACAAACGCAAATTCATAACCTTCTTTAGAAACTAAAGATACAGAAATGATATTACAAGTTGCGTTGGGTACAAAAAAGCAATTACGCAAAACCAAAACATGTCCATCTGACATTCCCAAGTGATAGTCCCCCACGGCTTTAGCATCCATGCTAGCTCCGTTCGCAACTCTGAGGGTCATGTCACCTGCTTTCAAAATACTACGGTTTCTCAACGCCTGCAAAGAATTACAGATATGAGATCCTGATCCGGTATCCAATACCCAGGAAGTAGAGATTATTGAAAGACAGTTTTCAATAACATACACACCTGAAGCTGAAGCTGCAACCTGCTTCAATTCCTGTGTTCTGGCCTTCCAGGCCCTGCAATCATTCTTCCAGTGTCCTTTCTTATGACAATAGAAGCATTCTTCCTTATCCACAAGCTTTCCCGCCAACTTTGTTGCTTTTGCTTTTCCCTTCGTATCCACTTTACTAACACCGCCCCTTGGTTTGGCGGGGGCTTTCTTCTTCTTTCCCTTAGCTTTCGCCTTGGACCTAGAAGAAGATGATCCTCCTACAAACAAAGTGGATGTTTCCCTACCTTTCTGTAGGGTGCCCTCTGCGCTCCTCAGCATGTTGAGGAGCTCTGAAAGTTCATGTCACGCCCCGCTTCCCAAAATACGGAATACGAGGGGTAGACAAGGCCAGCCATGCTCCTACGGTCAAGGAAATGTCCTGCCGTAGTCACACTTCGTCTTCTAGTTTATCATGGTAAACAGTAAAGATGCGCAGATAATGAGAAATGCAGTAACTGAAAGGAACAATGTGAAGACTGACCTGAAGTGGAACAAACGAATTTAACTCGGAATGACAAGACAAGAAGTCTGTGATGCACTGGTCCAGCCTAAATCTTCTCTTCACACTGAGCATGCATACTCAGGTCGTCAGAGCGACGCAACAACAATATTATTATAATAAGATAAAACAGGTAAGTGAGGTAATACTAGTATAAGAACAATGTAAGTAATCACGGTGTCACTATATGATGCAGAATATGTTATGTGCCCCTATCGGTCTCTAGGTCATGTTTGAAATCATATAGTGAAAGGAGGATCATGTTTAACAGGAGTCTCGTACATACCCGAGACAACGGCCCACATGCCCGGGACATAACCCTGTCAGCCGGATCGCTAGATCCTATCCTACACGAATAAATATCACGGTTCGAATGATCATCCTCTAAACATGGTCCCGCTAAATACGATACTCTTTCCACTTTGATTTCCCCTTTTTCCCCAGGTTACACTATTTAAGATATTGATCTAGTTGTGTACAAGTATACCAATGGCACGGTTTTATCACTGTTCACTGTATTTATCACTGTCACGAATATTCACTTTCCATTGAGCACGATTTTATCACTGTTCACTGTATTTATCACTGTCACGAATATTCACTTTCCATTGAGCACGATTTTATCACTGTTCACTGTATTTATCACTGTCACGAATTTTCACTTTCCATTGGTGTACTCGTCACTCCTAAACCAATATCCATTGCGCACGATAATGCAATGTCCACACGCACTAACACTGAGTATATGGCAAGGGTATGATATATGTATGTATGCTACCAATAAGCTCTGTATGTTATGAATCAATATGCATGTCATGAACTAAAATAAATTGCACAAATTAATATGTTACGAATTCGGCAAAAATGATGTAAGTAAGATATATAGAACAATCAGTCAGTAATTCATCAAAATTTGTTTCAGTTCAATCGGGGTTCCGGTTCTCAGGATATAGCTGTTTCATTTTAAGTGCTCACGGCTGGAAATTCAGTTTCAGAACTGAACGTCCGTTTCGTGACACGAATTGCACCAAGTTGGGCTCAGAATTTAGCGATGTCACAGTTAAATGAAATTTAGGGTTTTAGATAAAGTATTCAACTCAACAGACGGATCCTCAATCGCATCTGTACGTTGAAAGTTATAACCATTTTAATCTCAGGGTGTCATTTCAGAACCTGTTCTGGACAGATATACGTTCTGCCCTTTTAAATACAGTTTAAAATATCAAACGGCGATGAATCGGAATGAAACCACCAATTTTGTTTAACTAACAGAAATATCTTTAATATACTCCAGGGTTCCGTAAAATACGACTTCATAAAACACAACGACGCAGGTCTTTGGACAGAACACAATAATCAGAAACGCTCTGGACTGCAGTCCAGAGTCGTGTTCCGACCCAGTTATCATCATGATTAAAGAACATAAATCATTAGGATTTTCCATAGGGTTAAAGTTCGTCGAGTCGGCTTCGATTTAAGCTCTTGAACGTCTCAATCCAGTATGCATATGATTTATGGTGATTTTATTCGTTTTCAGGCACGAGAAAATTCTAGTTTAAGCGGCATATTTGGGGGTATCAATTTTTGTTACAAACAATCATATCTTCCAGCGAGATTCATACACTATGTTTATCACCCTATGGGCCAACATAAAACATCGGGTTCCGTCAAAATAAACAATCATTTTCATGGGAGATTAGCATCGAACACATTGATCGTATTATGTATTAGTATTCGACAAAATCCATAAACTAGATATTTTAGTTTCATATCACTAATAATTTAGCATGAAGCAAGTAAAAACTTGCCTGGTAACGTCTCGGGGTCGCGAGGAAGCAACGTCGTCACGAATGTGTAGGTGAGTGCTGCATGCTCCCACAACTCTTGATGATACGGTCCTTCGGGTCTTCTCTTTGACGTCCCGATCTCCCGCGGAATGTCCGGTCTCCATCTCGTCGCCGGAAGGGCATCACATCGCCTACGTCTTTTACGGGCTCCCACCTCAATACCGAGGCAACTCGGGCGTGAAGTTGGCTAGCCGACACGCCCAAGATTTTCTATAGAATATAGTGTAGAACCTTGTCTCTTTGGGGATTGAAGGAGTTGCCAAGATGGAGGAATTTGTGCAAAAGGATTTTCCATTTAACTTGCTAGAAAAATGGAGCAGACTCAAAAATGATGGGCTCGGCCAAATCCTTTGTGTGCTCACAGGAAAATTTGAAAATGAATGCAGCCACTCATTTTTTCTCACTGTGGAATGAATGAATTTAAGCAAGCTCTCTCATCAGAAATTGAAGCAGGCTCCTCTGTGGATCTCATATCTCTTATAATGTAACAATCTGCCCCCTTGGAACCTTATTAATAGGCCCATCCAATAAATTAATGCATCATCATGCATTTCCAGCACACAAAAGCAAATGCACATTCTGTTAAAGCTCAAAGTAACCTCCTTCAATAATTAATCCACCATTAATTAAAACATCAGCCCACTCCTTAAGAATTAATGCCTCCAGCACACACTACATTTATGTTTGCAGTGGCCGGCCCATTATGTTGAATGCAATCAATTCATTAATTAATTTATGCATGATTCCTTCACCAGCACAATCAATCCCCTTCTATAATTAATCATCCACACTCACATTATGTTGTAATGTTCACTGCCATAAATTAATTAGCATGTTGCCTGCACATGAACATTCCACTGCCACCACCAACACACTTCAACAAGTGGTCGGCCCCCCCTCTTTGTAAAAAAATGATGTTAATTGACCCCCTCCATCAAAAAGTCCGGCCGGAAAAGAGCAAAGGAAAACCGACCGGAACGAAATGCAAACTGGCAATGGGCCGGGGAAATATTATAAAAGGAAATGGAAAGTTGGGCTGAGGGTATGGTTAGAATAGGATTGAAATATATAAGGAAAGAGATTAAAGAATATAATATTAGTCCGTTGAGATTTTGGCAAATACAAACTTGCTCCAAAACACGTCCGGGTCGGGGCTAAAAATTCAGATTTTAAATATGAAAAATATATGCGACGTCCAAATTTCAAAATGAATGCCCGGGAAACGAAAATACATACCCCCAAGATTGGATGCACGTAAAATGCACGTAGCGATCCAAACACGTCCGTTTTGCTGAACGGGACAAGAACAAGATGCGCGGATACTACCGCGGAGTTAGGGGTATCATGCAGGCCATGAAATGTATTTTTAAAATATTTTATTCAACTTTATATTTTATATTAAAAAAAATGCAGATACCAGATATAATACTATTCACACCCAAAGAGAAATAAATCAAGAAGTAGCCATAATAAAGAAATACCCAAAAATATAAAAATGGTATGAATGAACTTGGGTATTACATTATACCCAACTACAAATAGAATTTCGTCCTCGAAATTCCTAATACAAGGAAAGGTAATCAAACAAGAATCTACGAGAAGAGATGTGGAAACTTCTACCGAATCTCGTCTTCTCGTTCCCAAGTCAATTCTCCGTGCGAGCGATTCCCCCATGAAACCAGTACGAGGGGGATAACCTTGTTCTTGAGGGTCTTTTCCCTTCGATCCACAATCGACATCGGTCGCTCCGAATGATCCAACACATGTGTTTCATCTCGAACATACTTTGAGATACATGAAACACGTCATGAACATTCGCCAAAGATGGTGGTAAAGCCAATCGGTACGCCACTCTTCCAATACGCTCCATAATCTCGAAAGCCCCACGAATCGAGGACTAAGCTTGCCTCGACTCCCAAAACGAATCACTCCTCGAGTCGGTAATATCTTCCAGAATACCAGATCACCAATGGCAAACTCTAGAGGTCTTCTTGCTGTATCGGCCTAACTTTTCTGCCGATCTTGTGCTGCCTTCATGTGGTTCCGGATAATATTAACCTTCTCTACTTTTTGCACGATAAGATCCGGTCCCAACAAACGGGTGAGCGACACTTACGACCATATATCGCTTCGAATGGAGCCATCTGAATTGTCGCCTGAAGATTTGTTATTATACGAAAACTCCACCAAGTGTAGATGATCCTCCCATGAACCCTTGAAGTCTAACATGTAAGCTCTCAACATGTCTTCAAGAGTTTGGATTGTTCTCTACGACTGGCCATCTGTCTGGGAATGATAAGTAGTTCTGAATTTCAATCGCGTCCCCAAACTTTCTTGTAAACTCCTCCAGAAGTGTGATAAGAATCAGGTATCACGATCAGAAACGATGCTCACAGGTACTCCATGCAATTTCATAATCTCCTGTATGTACCGTTTTGCTAACGCTTCCGTCGACTGACCAACTTGAAACGGAAAGAAATGAGCTGCCTTGGTCAATCGATCAACGATCACCCAAACTGCATTATTTCCCTTAGGACTCCGCGGTAAAGCTATCACGAAATCCATGGTTATATGTTCCCACTTCCATTGAGGAATCAGAAGTGTCGCAATAAACCGGCTACCCTTTGATGTTCAGCCTTAACTTGCTGACATACCAAACACTTTGCTACAAAGTGGGCGATCTCCCTTATCATGCCTTCCCACCGGAAATGCGGTTGTAGATCACGGTACATCTTCGTGCCTCCTGGATGTACGGAATATGCGGAACTGTGTGCCTCCTTCTTCGTGAATGTCTCCTTTCGGCACACACAAACGGCTACCATATCGCAACGAACCATCTTCATGAATCAACAAGTCCGTTCGAAATCCCGCTTTAACTTGCTCTCGAAACTTCTGAAATCTTGGATCGTGTGACTGTGCTGCTTTAATATTATCGATTAATGGCGACTGTACTTGCAGTTGCATTAACTGTCCCGAAAATGCAGTAGCAGGATCTCCAACTCGAATCTCCGAAAATCATCGATAAGCTCTTTCTATGCTGTCAACATTCGTATTGCTGGCAACCGACTAAGCGCATCCGGCACAACATTAACTTTTCCCTGATGATACTTAAGATCAAGATCGTAATCAGCCATCAGCTCCAACCATCTACGTTGTCTTATATTAAGCTCTTTCTGTGTGAACACGTACTTTAGGCTTTTTGTGATCGGTGAATACTTCCACCTTTTCGCCCAACAAGTAGTGTCTCTAAATTTCAGAGCGAATGTTACAGCTGCTAGTTCCAAATCGTGAGTTGGGTAATTCTTCTCATGAGTCTTCAACTGTCTCGATGCGTAGGCTATAACTTTCCCGTGCCGCATCAAAACACATCCCAAACCTTTCCCAGACGTGTCGCCGTGAATCACCAATCCTCCGGAACCGTTGGGTACGGTCAAAATAGGTGCGGTTATCAACCTTTGCTTCAACGCCTCAAAAGCTAACGCACATCTATCCGTCCATATGAACGGTACCTCTTTTCGCATAAGCTTTGTCAAGGCTCAGCTAAACGCGCAAAATTTTCCACAAACCTTCTGTAGTATCCGGCAAGTCCAAGAAAACTCCTGATCTCTGCTACGTTCTTCGGAATCAGCCAATCTTGAACTGCTACAATCTTCTCAGGATCAACAGCGATTCCATCTCCGGATACGACATGCCCCAAAAACTTCACTTCTTCGAGCCAAAACTCGCACTTGCTCATCTTCGCATACAATTGTTCTTGCCTCAACGTTTGCAGTGCGATCTTCAAGTGTTCAGCATGCTCTACCATACTCTTCGAGTAGACCAAAATATCATCAGTGAACACTACAACAAAATGGTCTAAGAATGGTGGAAAGATTCGGTTCATCAAGTCCATGAATATTGCCGGTGCATTCGTTACTCCGAATGGCATCACTAAATACTCGTAATGCCTATATCGAGTTCGGAACGTCGTCTTGCAAATATCTTCTGATTTAACTCGGACTTGATGATATCCGGATCGCAAATCCAGCTTCGAGAATACCCTCGCGCCATAAAGCTGCTCAAATAATCCGCCAATGTGAGAGACCGAGTACTTGTTCTTAATAGTCACCCGGTTTAATTCTCGATAATCGATGCACATCCTCCTTGTGCCATCTATCTTCTTGACTAGAAGAACTGGAGCTTCCCAAGGTGAATCGCTGCTGCGAATCCAACCCTTTCTCTAGCACTTCGGCAACCTGCTTCTTGACTTCCTCCAATTCCACTCGTGCCATTGGATAGTATACCTTAAGATTGGCGCTGCACCAGAAACAAGATCGATCGCAAACTCTATGCATCGCTTCAGCGGTAAACCTGATATGTCTTCGAACACGTCCATGAAATCTCGAACAACAGCTGGCATATCTTCCTTATCCACTTCCATCGACGAAAGAACATTGTTTATCGGCCTAGCCCTAAACTCGACTGGCCCTACAGAACTGCCTCCTCCATCAAAACAAACTCCGGATGTCCGGGAATCTGGAAAATCACTTTCCTTTCCTTACAATCAATATGAGTGTGGAAAGTGCTGCGAAAATCCATTCCCAAGACAACAACAAAGGGATGCACCAGAATTGAATAATCCTAATGCGGGGAAAAACAAGAACAAGTAAGATACCGAGATGACTTCATCCGACGTCAAGATACTGAAGAGGATTAAGCACGGTAAACAGGATTCAAGCTTGCGATAAAATATGAACTGGAAAGTAAGAGAATCAAGGCAATATGAAGACCATGGAACACGGAAATTAATTAAGACCAGGACTCCAAGTTACTTAAATAGAGTACCGCATTGTAACCATGCTGCAGTTCATAGTTAAAATCACATAACTCCACTTAAGTCGCCCAAATCCTAGTATTAGAATCAAGGAACATTGAGAAACAATAGAGAACCAAAAGGTTTCAAGTCGAGATGCAAAGTGGTTTGCATATCGTCAAGACGAAGGATAAAAGAAAGATATGATTCGAAAATCATGATAGCAATGTAGCACGACATAATCTTAATCACGAGTATTCTGATTCGTGTATTGGGTCCAATACCCAACTACAAAAGAATCAAACTCGATTAACCTATATCCAATGTCTCTGATACCAACAAAACCATGTCACGCCTCGCTTCCCAAAATACGGAATACGAGGGGTAGACAAGGCCAGCCATGCTCCTACGGTCAAGGAAATGTCCTGCCGTAGTCACACTTCGTCTTCTAGTTTATCATGGTAAACAGTAAAGATGCGCAGATAATGAGAAATGCAGTAACTGAAAGGAACAATGTGAAGACTGACCTGAAGTGGAACAAACGAATTTAACTCGGAATGACAAGACAAGAAGTCTGTGATGCACTGGTCCAGCCTAAATCTTCTCTTCATACTGAGCATGCATACTCAGGTCGTCAGAGCGACGCAACAACAATATTATTATAATAAGATAAAACAGGTAAGTGAGGTAATACTAGTATAAGAACAATGTAAGTAATCACGGTGTCACTATATGATGCAGAATATGTTATGTGCCCCTATCGGTCTCTAGGTCATGTTTGAAATCATATAGTGGAAGGAGGATCATGTTTAACAGGAGTCTCGTACATACCCGAGACAACGGCCCACATGCCCGGGACATAACCCTGTCAGCCGGATCGCTAGATCCTATCCTACACGAATAAATATCACGGTTCGAATGATCATCCTCTAAACACGGTCCCGCTAAATACGATACTCTTTCCACTTTGATTTCCCCTTTTTCCCCAGGTTACACTATTTAAGATATTGATCTAGTTGTGTACAAGTATACCAATGGCACGGTTTTATCACTGTTCACTGTATTTATCACTGTCACAAATATTCACTTTCCATTGAGCATGATTTTATCACTGTTCACTGTATTTATCACTGTCACGAATATTCACTTTCCATTGAGCACGATTTTATCACTGTTCACTGTATTTATCACTGTCACGAATTTTCACTTTCCATTGGTGTACTCGTCACTCCTAAACCAATATCCATTGCGCACGATAATGCAATGTCCACACGCACTAACACTGAGTATATGGCAAGGGTATGATATATGTATGTATGCTACCAATAAGCTCTGTATGTTATGAATCAATATGCATGTCATGAACTAAAATAAATTGCACAAATTAATATGTTACGAATTCGGAAAAAATGATGTAAGTAAGATATATAGAACAATCAGTCAGTAATTCATCAAAATTTGTTTCAGTTCAATCGGGGTTCCGGTTCTCAGGATATAGCTGTTTCATTTTAAGTGCTCACGGCTGGAAATTCAGTTTCAGAACTGAACGTCCGTTTCGTGACACGAATTGCACCAAGTTGGGCTCAGAATTTAGCGATGTCACAGTTAAATGAAATTTAGGGTTTTCGATAAAGTATTCAACTCAACAGACGGATCCTCAATCGCATCTGTACGTTGAAAGTTATAACCATTTTAATCTCAGGGTATCATTTCAGAACCTGTTCTGGACAGATATACGTTCTGCCCTTTTAAATACAGTTTAAAATATCAAACGGCGATGAATCGGAATGAAACCACCAATTTTATTTAACTAACAGAAATATCTTTAATCTACTGCAGGGTTCCGTAAAATACGACTTCAGAAAACACAACGACGCAGGTCTTTGGACAGAACACAATAATCAGAAACGCTCTGGACTGCAGTCCAGAGTCGTGTTCCGACCCAGTTATCATCATGATTAAAGAACAGAAATCATTAGGATTTTCCATAGGGTTAAAGTTCGTCGAGTCATCTTCGATTTAAGCTCTCGAACGTCTCAATCCAGTATGCATATGATTTATGGTGATTTTATTCGTTTTCAGGCACGAGAAAATTCTAGTTTAAGCGGCATATTTGGGGGTATCAATTTTTGTTACAAACAATCATATCTTCCAGCGAGATTCATACACTATGTTTATCACCCTATGGGCCAACATAAAACATCGGGTTCCGTCAAAATAAACAATCATTTTCATGGGAGATTAGCATCGAACACATTGATCGTATTATGTATTAGTATTCGACAAAATCCATAAACTAGATATTTTAGTTTCATATCACTAATAATTTAGCATGAAGCAAGTAAAAACTTGTCTGGTAACGTCTCGGGGTCGCGAGGCAGCAACGTCGTCACGAATGTGTAGGTGAGTGCTGCATGCTCCCACAACTCTTGATGATACGGTCCTTCGGGTCTTCTCTTTGACGTCCCGATCTCCCGCGGAATGTCCGGTCTCCATCTCGTCGCCGGAAGGGCATCACATCGCCTACGTCTTTTACGGGCTCCCACCTCAATGCCGAGGCAACTCGGGCGTGAAGTTGGCTAGCCGACACGCCTAAGATTTGCTATAGAATATAGTGTAGAACCTTGTCTCTTTGGGGATTGAAGGAGTTGCCAAGATGGAGGAATTTGTGCAAAAGGATTTTCCATTTAACTTGCTAGAAAAATGGAGCAGACTCAAAAATGATGGGCTTGGCCAAATCCTTTGTGTGCTCACAGGAAAATTCGAAAATGAATGCAGCCACTCATTTTTTCTCACTGTGGAATGAATGAATTTAAGGAAGCTCTCTCATCAGAAATTGAAGCAGGCTCCTCTGTGGATCTCATATCTCTTATAATGTAACAATCTGCCCCCTTGGAACCTTATTAATAGGCCCATCCAATAAATTAATGCATCATCATGCATTTCCAGCACACAAAAGCAAATGCACATTCTGTTAAAGCTCAAAGTAACCTCCTTCAATAATTAATCCACCATTAATTAAAACATCAGCCCACTCCTTAAGAATTAATGCCTCCAGCACACACTACATTTATGTTTGCAGTGGCCGGCCCATTATGTTGAATGCAATCAATTCATTAATTAATTTATGCATGATTCCTTCACCAGCACAATCAATCCCCTTCTATAATTAATCATCCACACTCACATTATGTTGTAATGTTCACTGCCATAAATTAATTAGCATGTTGCCTGCACATGAACATTCCACTGCCACCACCAACACACTTCAACAAGTGGTCGGCCCCCCCCTCTTTGGAAAAAAATGATGTTAATTGCAAACTTGCAATTAACCCCCTCCATCAAAAAGTCCGGCCGGAAAAGAACAAAGGAAAACCGGCCGGAACGAAATGCAAACTGGCAATGGGCCGGGGAAATATTATAAAAGGAAATGGAAAGTTGGGCTGAGGGTATGGTTAGAATATGATTGAAATATATAAGGAAAGAGATTAAAGAATATAATATTAGTCCGTTGAGATTTTGGCAAATACAAACTTGCTCCAAAACACGCCCGGGTCGGGTCTAAAAATTCAGATTTTAAATATGAAAAATATATGCGACGTCCAAATTTCAAAATGAATGCCCGGGAAACGAAAATACATACCCCTAAGATTGGATGCACGTAAAATGCACGTAGCGATCCAAACACGTCCGTTTTGCTGAACGGGACAAGAACAAGATGCGCGGATACTACCGCGGAGTTAGGGGTATCATGCAGGCCATGAAATATATTTTTAAAATATTTTATTCAACTTTATATTTTATATTAAAAAAAATGCAGATACCAGATATAATACTATTCACACCCAAAGAGAAATAAATCAAGAAGTAGCCATAATAAAGAAATACCCAAAAATATAAAACTGGTATGAATGAACTAGGGTATTACAGTTCAACCTCTTTTTTTGTAAGTTGAAGTTCAGTATAAACTGGGCGTAAGTGGAAGGAAGGGACTGGAGAACTATATCCGTATATAGCTCACTCTCCAATGTGATCCCTAGGTCTGCGAGCTCCTCAATGTAGCCGATCATCTTTAGCACGTGCTCGGCTACTGATGATCCGACGGCCATTCTTGTCGAAAATAACTTTTTCGACGCTTCGTATCTTGCGATACGAGATTGATCTCCATACAGTTCTTTTGTATGAAGCAATATGGATTCCAAGTCCATATTCTCGTGCCTCCTCTGATGTTCGTTGTCCATTGAGGCAAGCACGAGGCACTTGGCCTTCGCGCTATCAATCTCCCAAGTCTTGCGGATTTCCTTATCCGCGACGCTGGAAGTTGGACCAGGGACAAGGGGAGCTTTGGTGGTAAGAAGATACCCCAGCTTGTCGTAAGTGATTGCTATCTTGACATTCCTGAGCCAATCTTTGTAGTTTGGCCCTGTCAGTTTGTTTTTATCTAGGAGTAACTTAAGTCCAGTCATGTTGATTGGTCGCTGCAATTAGGAGAGAGAAGAAGAAACACTCAGCATGATGCTCTTGCAAGTTTAGAGTGGTTTTTAATTTGTCTAAACAGGATGGCTCCCACTGTTTCTCGAATCCCTCCTCAAACCATAAATGAAGAATTAGTCGGGATCAATCCCACCGCACAATACTTGCTTAACCGTTCAGCCAGGCCGGTGTCGGTACTTCGAGGGAGGTTTTCCAACGCTTTCGCGAAGTTCCTTAATTAAAGAACCTCTTTTTCCTGGGGGCATAGCCCCGCTAACACCTTTCTAGGCACCTACTAGGTTTATAGCATTGATCGATTAGTGAGAAATTTCCCGAGGAGTAGCATATACTCACAGTAGGATCGGGATCCAAATATCATCGCGTGACGAAACTGAAGGAATCCTACCAGAATCATCACACTCCAAATGGTATGCAAATCTAGCAAGTTTCAGTACTTATGAAACTCCCGATGTGGATTTTTGCCCCATGCTCTTATGACCTTGACTTTGGCCAAAATATCATAAGTCACATGTCAAGTTCTACCCGTCATTATCCAGGTTAATTTGGATCCATCCGTACCTACCCTTGACTTTGGCCAAAATGGCAGTACGACTGTCCCAAATTAACGCATCTATCTATGCTACACATGAACACCCAATAGCTACCAATCACTGTGCCTTGACTTTGGCCAACATACACAGCTTGAATACTATTGACTATTAATGTGAAACGACGGAGGGCTACGAATGGTTTTGGCAAAACCGTGAACGTAGTGAACTTGATTTGGTCGATGGAACGAGATAGCTTTTAAAAGGAGTGGCTCAAGCTCCGCATTTAAAAGTTGGTTTTGAAAAGAACCGAGTGGTTTTTCGAAAGTGTTCCAACGACTTTAACTTGGTTTATTATCTTGCATTAGTTCTTTTAATGCGTGACATTCTTGCATTAGTTCTTTTAATGCGTCCCATCATTTAATCCTACCATTGCAGAAAATAACCAAAATATGATGTACGCTTATGCCATTCGCATTCGCCACTGGGCCCCGTCATTACCCGTTAGGTTACTTAACTAACGACAGAGCGGGGGCTGGGCTAGCGCGTCTGTAAAACATAAGCAACGCCTAAATAATATCATATATAGATATACTGCAATGATAAACATTTCAGATCACAGATGAATACATTGGATGTACTAGGAATCTGTAATTCGTACGGGCCTGTAACGAAAGACAGATTACACGGTCGCGGTGAATAGCCAATACCCCATCCAAGATCCCTACGGGTGCGGCAAACTACCCGCCAAGTACCCGAAGCGTAGCAACCTCCCTCATCTCCATGAGTAGGCCACTCGACACTTCGGCATACCCGGTAGTTTGTGCACCCCCTCCATGGGTCTATCCTAGGAGCAAAAACAGTAAAAAGAAATTATACAATGACGGCTACAACCCCGACCCGGTTGTGCGGCCATACAAATAATTATTACATCAATTTACAAATTTACATGAATTGAAAGAAAAGAAAAACTCTCGTCTCACAACCCTCGGCTATTCACCCGCGACAATCCAACATATTCATATACACATTCCAGCACATTACAGATCACAGATTTGTATAACCCCCACTAATCGACATATAGCGATTAGTAGGCGTTCAATACAAATATCACATTACAGAAAAACCCGTTAGCTTAAGTCTTTTAGAAGTTCGATCAAAAATACGGATTTTCGGGACCCCAAAATAAAATTTTCGTTCTGGAAAATCTGGGTTGAAAATACATGTACCAAAAGTCCCAAAATACCCCCAGAATAACACTGCACCAAAGATTGACCTCGGCCTGTTGGAGATAGTGCCCTCATAGTCAATTATTGGATCGCAGGTACGTGATTGCAATGATTGCGGAGGACCTATACCGGTAGGACAGTCTTACTCGAGATGATAGTATGCTATCAGGTTTGCCTCTATCAGTCGTGTACATGTTCAGGTGACTGATTGCATGTTACACTTTGATAGAGCCCTTAGGATCTTGCTTTACTTCCAACAGTATGATGGCGATCATATACGTGAGAGTTGGGTAGTTTATATGCATATCCTTAATTGTGGTCCCTAGTCGTGGGAGTTTCGAGACAGGGCATCGATACTCCGGAGTAGACTAGTGTATACAGTCGAGACCCCGACGAGGGGCGGTGGCCGGTGTCACAAGCCACTGGTGTCAGTTGGATCACCTAAGATGTATACAGGTGCTTATTGGGTTATGAGTACACCGGACAGGACTCGCCGGGAATCTGCTAGTTAGTATTATATCTACCGTCAGATAGCAGTTCCCTGGTGACATGTGTACAGGTTAGTTCATCGACCTGAGGTCGTCATTTGTCTCGTGTGAGTTCCCACTGTGCTTTGATTTCTACCCTACCACGGCTCAAAGGAGTCGTGCAAACAGGTAGCTTTTGGGTACAGTCCCGAGCCATATGGAGGCACGTGAGCGGATCGGCAGGGGATTCGTCTCTCCCGGTATTGGGGGCGAGGTCGTGCTGTGTCTAGAAGAGCCATTACACATAGTCCATGGCCATGGCAGGAGATTTACTGGTAGGTACTCCAGTAGTATCTCAGGGTGTTATTGGGCTTCACTCCGACATGACTTATACTGCTATTGGGGGTCTGACGTTACTAGCCTCCTAGGCAGATATGCGATACTCATTGACGAACGGACCGGACTGTATATAGATTGTCACTGTTAGGCTCAGTAGGGTTTCTGGATGAGTTCACTCATCGGCCTCCCTTGAGTTCGCTCATCAGCTTCCCTTGAGGTCAGTCCATGGGCAGCCGTTACGCATTGCTAGTGCCGCTGACAGTTTGTGGTTAAACCCACTGCCAGGGTACTGACGAGTCATTAGAGTCCCCCACAGACAGTTTCCCAAGTTCGGGCGAAATGTTGTAGAGGCCGTATGGTTTTATGGCAGGGTTCGGAAAATGCACGTGCGTTTACGCACGTGTCAGTTTTCGGGCAGATGATACTGGTCGGCTTTGGTTTAAGCCGGATCCGAGTATTATATTGAGTAGGTATAATATCTTTGTCTCAGTTGCATTTGTATTCGGTCGTAATACAAATGCGGGTATATTTATACAGTTTCGGGGTTATCCTGAAAGTCGTTTCAGGATCACTTTTGGAAGTTGCCAGTTTCCAGTTTTCTATCAGCCGTCTTTTAACATTCGGTTAAAGACGGATTTATCTTTTCTTGGATGAGAGAGAGTCATGCTTCTAGAAGCTTCTAGAAGGTTCTAGATGATGACTAGGCTTCATGACTCATTAGTGCATTAATGGTTTTTTGATGACTAGCCTAATGACTCATGCTTTGTTATTAATGGTTTTGTTTTCCTTAGGATATTTGTTCATAATATCTTTTGCTTGTGGTCACCCCCCCTCTCCTACGGTCACCCCCTTCTTCCTATATGTGGCCGGCCACCTTCCTCTCTCTCTCACTTGATGGTTTCATTTGTGAAAAAGATATGATAGTATTTGGGGTGCATGGAATTTTACAGTTCATTTCATTCCATCACCCAATTCCCTCGGCAACTTCATTAACCGATCGTCCACGGATTTGGACGAAGTGAGACAAAGTTATCTACTCATTCTCTACATCATTCTTGGTCGTCTCTTTTAGCAAACTTGACGATCGAGTTGCCTCGAGTCAGAGGCGGGAGCCCGTTTAAAGAACCGATCATGTGGTGCCACCTCGACGGAGGAGATCGGAGATCGACGAGATCGGAGCAGCCGCAACGGAGCGTGGGATGATGGTTGAAGAACGAAGGACTCGGATCGTTCAGTACAATCTTTCTACACTCTATACAGTTTGTTAGTTTAGCAATAATGGCAGATCCGGGTTAAAGTATACGATAGCGCCAGTTAAAAGTTTTTGTTCCGCATTTGGTGTCTGTAGACTGCCGGGGCGCTAGCGTAGATTTACAGTGGTATCAGAGCCTCACCATTTTGCTATACTAACTTGTGCTAACGCGTTTAAAACATCGATCGAACCGGAAATCAAAAATCACAATTTCTTCACTTGACAGTTTCTGTTGATTTCAAATGGTCTCAAAAATGAATTCTGCATGTCTTAAAAATCCGTGCAGGGATTTCTAAGAATCACGACGAAATTTGAGCATGTGATTCCTCTAATGAGCCGCGGAAACACGGCCAAACCCATGGTTTGGCCGCGCATCCGCGGCCATCCTAGGGAATCAATGCATCAAATTTTGCCAGTTTCTTCTCTGTTGGATTTTGTGATTTTTGGTATATATCAATTGCGCCCAGGTTTTGTTACTGTTCACCAGTAAGTCGTGGGGCCCATTTTTTTGATATTTGGTCGATCGAAATTTAAACGCGTTAGTTTACAGTGCTTACATTATATCTCCGACCGGGAATGTCATTTGATCGGTAAACCGCGTCCGATTGCTATAGTTCTTTTAGACGGGTTTGCGAACGTGACATTCGCGTTGATGTTCTGTGTTGTGCTATGATGTTGCGGTTTTGTCATGGTGGATAGCAGTGTGCAATGGTAGTACAGTTTGAGTTTATTTGTACATTTGATATTGCGGGGCGAGCGTCCAACATGTGGACTGCCGTCACTGCCTGTTGTATAATATTCTTTTGGGGCACGACCATGTTGCGGTCGATGTACCTATTGTACTATTTTTCATTACTGTACTAGGTTTTGCCCCGCGACGGAGTACACGGATAGCCGGGTTCTGGAGGGCAACGGGTCCACATCTCATGGCTTTGGGAGGCAGAGGGGCCCCACTCTAAAATTGGCAGACTATTCGCCACACTCGTAGGGGGTACAGGTTGACCCAAGGAGGGGTGCTCAATTTACCGGATTCCGTGAAGTGCCGGGTGTTCCATTCACTATGCTGTGGGGGACTGCCTCGCTTCAGGTTTTGGCGGGTAACTTGCCACACCCGTAGGGGTCTAGGTTTCATTGCACAGGCTATCCACACGACAGGGGAACGTCGAGTTTCAGCAGCGGCTCTGTGAAACTCGGGGATCCCAGATTATCTGTATTGTTCTGTGATGCTTATTACTTTTCTGTAATGTTGCATATTATCACGCCTGGAGAGATTATTGTATATTGGTTTATATACTATTAGATGTTGTATATGTTTTACACCCGCGCTAGTCCAGTCCCCGCTCTGTCGTTTGTTAAGTAACCTAACGGGTGATGACGGGACCCAGTGACGAATGCGGATGGCATATACGTACATTTTATTTTCGTTCTTTTCTGGTGTGATTGATTGATGGGACTGCGTTGATTCTGATCAATGCAAAGTAAAACAAACCTGTTTGAGTTGTTGGAACAATTTTAAAAAGATGTTATTACAAAGACGTTTCTTTTTGTTATGCATAGCGGTATTCGGTGTGAATATCCAGCACCTCATTCGACGAGGCAAGGGCTGATATCCCTTCACCGGGACTGACCCCTTGGGCAGAAGTTTGCGTCAGCGTAATAACTTCACTATAGTCGATTACAAGTTGCTTTGCATAGCGGTATTCAGTGGAATATCCTGCACCTCATTCCACGAGGAAAGAGCCGAGATCCCTTTACCGGGAGTGACCACTTTAGCAAAAGGTTTTCGCCACTATATTTTAAAAAAAGCTATCAGGTTCCTTCAGCGATATCAAGTTCACTACGCTAAAGGTTTTTCGCCAAAAACCAGTCGTAGCCCTCCGTCACTTCTTTTGGGTATTCAGTAGTATTCAAGTTATGTATTTTGACCTAACGCCAAGGCATAGTGTTTGGTAGCTGCTGGGTATTCAATTGTTGCATAGATAGATGAGTTGGTTTGGGACAGCCGTTCTGCCATTTTGACCTAACGCCAAGGGCATGTGCGGGTGGGTTCAAATTAACAAGATAGTGATGGGTAGAACTTGGCATGTGACTTATGACATTTTGACCTAACGCCAAGGTTATAAGAGCATGGGGCAAAAACTATATCGGGAGTTTCTAAAGAAACTGAAACTTGCCAAGTATGCGCATACCATCTGGAGTATGAGTAACGTGGATGCATTCCATCACGTTATCATGCGATGAGAGTTGGATCCCGATTCCCACTGATGAGTTGGTTTACTCTTCGGGTGATCCCGATTGATTCTTCTTTAGGTTTGGAGGAGAATTTGACAGGACAGTGGGAGGTTTCCGGATTAGATAAAATGATGACCATTCTGATCTAGGTTAGAGTGCACGCAGAGTGTTTCTTTTTTCTCTCTCTCTCTTTGGCAGCGACCTTTGACCGACCCTAGACTATGACTCAGTGACCAGGTTGACCGAACCTTCTTAAAATACTGGCTTTTGGATTGTCTATGTTGCATAAGTCATTGCCACTCCTTCTTTTACCCTTTGCATTTCTCAGAACACCCGTATTATTACGGATATCCACTTCCATTGGATAGATCCATCGTATGGTTATATACGAACTCGAAGGGACTTCTTCGAGGATGGATCCAGGTTCAGGAGAAATAGAATTGGTTTATTCAGTTGTCTTTTATTATCACCTTCTCTCAGGTTGCGAGGGCTCCTTGGTTTAGGAGAGTACACCTATTACGCTTATTGGATAGTCTTATTCCAAACCATAGGCTGGTGCCGAAAGGTAGGGAATGAAGAAAACCAATTAGCCTAAGTAGGGTGTGCAGAAGGTAATATGTAAAGACAAAATAAAGGGATTAGAAAGAGGGCAAAGTAAATTGCGACTGATATCATTCACGACCAAAACCGCGTATTTCATCGCCACTCCTATTTCACCTTTAAAAGAATAAGGTATTATTCAGTTGTCTTTTATCATCACCTTCTCTCAGTTGCGAGTACTCCTTGGTTTAGGAGGGTACACCTATTATGCTTACTGGATAGTCTTCTTCAAAACCATAGGCTGGTGCCGAACGGTAGGGAAGGAAGAAAACCATTTAGCATAACGATGGTGTACAGAAGGTAACGACTAAAGAAAAATAAAGGGATTTGGAGAGATGACAATAAAATATACGGTTGAAGTCATGAATTGGATTATGGAAGAGGCATTGCTATGAATACCTGGATACCCCTACGAAACATTTTCATGTTTCAGTGCATTGTTAAAGAAAAACTGTTTTCCCGATTAGACACTTACTCCAAGGGTATGTATTTACCAGGTTTCATTCTCATATCTGTATGGTTTTACAGATGATGAGTGGGAGTAAGATATTGGGAATTAGGTGATTATCCTCATTATATCGGAATTCGTTGTAATTGGTGATATTTGAGGAAATCGCCAGGGTACAGTTTTCAACCTACGACGCACAGGTTTTGAGTTGTTTAACTCAGCGGACTTATACAGAGTATTGTATGTTGTCCAAGTGTCCATCAGGACAAAGGGGTAGGTCCTCGTACTATGTTCTGTTTACTTATAACTTCTCTAGTATTTAGACGAGTGTTTCGTAGAAATACAAGGTCTAAGTTTTGAGAAGTTGTGGGTATAAGAATAAAGTAGAGAACCAGATATCACAAGTATCGGGATTCTTCAAAGAGATCGAAGATGTAGATTCTTGTGATTGGTATTCAGATGATAGTGATGGTTTTGAGAAACGTGTTTCTCTTTCAGGTTACTCATAATTGGATGGATTCCTAAGTTGAGTAATGCTGATTAGCCTCTTTCCATTAAGTTGATATGCACTGGAGACAGCTGCATGATTTGAATATGGTTCCAATTAAATAAGTGCCAAAGTTTCTGTATTGGATATAGAATGGATCGTACCTTAAAAGATATTAAGGTATAGGGAGTTGTCCAGCTTATGCTTAAAACCAGACTCTGGATAACTCAGGGCACGTTTCTGTAGTGGCTGTTTGTGGGTTGACCCTGGCTATGACAAGGGTTGATATTCTACCATTTGGAAGATCAATAGTGATATTGTTCTTGACTCGCCACAGTTTTAGTAAAATGGATCTTTTTCAGAAAACAGTAGTGGGAGTATGGTAGAACTGGAAGTGATTCCAGAACCGCGAACGATTACGGAAAATTTAATAGGACCTATATATTCAATCAGGTTTGACATTCCAATAGCCACTCCGCAGGTATGGTAGGTAACCTCAGACACCCGAAAGGTACTTCGGTAGCCTCAAGGACGGTGACAGGGAGGTTCTTATCTACCAAGACTTGACACTACTGTTGTTCCCGACCATGAGACCCGGTAGGAGGGTTGTCGTAGTCAGTGGGAGCAGCAGAAGCATAGTGGGCAAGTAGCTTATGTCTATTTATAGACTAGAGCAGTTATAGCGGAGATAGATCATCTAATTTTGATATGACAGTCATGGTTTTGACTTTAATCAGAATAGGGGATGGATCTGTTAAGAAGGTAGTAGGGTGTGATGTCAGGTATCTGGATGACATACACAGAGTAGGAAGTAAAATTCCTATACTACGATCGGTTGTACTGTGGTCGTCACACAGTTGTTTCTCCAGACAGGATATGGATATAATATTTGACATTCTGGTTTCTAGATCTATGGTTTTAGTACTGGATTTGGGTAGTTTCCCAATGTGGGTACTTTGACAGATATTCTAATGGTTTTTAGAATAGTTGACTCCTAGCATGGTGGTGTACCTGCAGGTGATGGAGTCACCCTCTCTAAAGGTGTCGTATAGACTAAAGGGGAGAGGGATGTGCATGATTGGCAGATCATTTGCTTAGGCAATTGAGTCAATCATGAGATGTCAAGTACCACACCAGATGTTGTTTTTGCACTAGATGCAATAAGTTTGTATTAATCCAATCCTGGAGAAATATAAGGAAGCAGTTTTAGAACATAAGTACATGTTCTACGGATTTAATGACGGCAGCCTCTTTCGGGAGACGGTTATCATTCCAGGCTTCAAAGGTGACATGGATGACAGAGTGATTGTTAGAGTTATAGTTTTTCCCTCTGAAGAAGAGGGACAGTATTATGGACAGGTGGTCCAAGAGGATACTGTGGGAAGCAAGGTGCCCGATACTGATTAGGTTCAGTGATCGATACAGTCTAAGAAGTTTGGATATGGAGTTCATTTATGAACTAAGGTCCCATCAGATATCCAGACATGTTCTAAGACAGGTATTACTCAATTCGGGAGATGGTTTTCTCCGCGAACTTGAGATTAAGAGAGATATAGAAAGATACTTCTAGGCGGATCCAATCACTGAGGCTATTTCTCGAACACAATAATTTTACAAACGGGCTTTGTGAAACTGATTAGTAGAGGAGTTGGATGTTCGGTTTCACACGGGCTGTGAGTAGTCGACATTGCAATATTAGCCTTGAGTGCAAGTGGGTGATTGTTGGAGATAGTGCCCTCATAGTCAATTATTGGATCGCAGGTACGTGATTGCAATGATTGCGGAGGACCTATACCGGTAGGACAGTCTTACTCGAGATGATAGTATGCTATCTGGTTTGCCTCTATCAGTCGTGTACATGTTCAGGTGACTGATTGCATGTTACACTTTGATAGAGCCCTTAGGATCTTGCTTTACTACCAACAGTATGATGGCGATCATATACGTGAGAGTTGGGTAGTTTATATGCATATCCTTAATTGTGGTCCCTAGTCGTGGGAGTTTCGAGACAGGGTATCGATACTCCGGAGTAGACTAGTGTATACAGTCGAGACCCCGACGAGGGGCGGTGTCCGGTCTCACAAGCCACTGGTGTCAGTTGGATCACCTAAGATGTATACAGGTGCTCATTGGGTTATGAGTACACCGGACAGGACTCGCCGGGAATCTGCTAGTTAGTATTATATCTACCGTCAGATAGCAGTTCCCTGGTGACATGTGTACAGGTTAGTTCATCGACCTGAGGTCGTCATTTGTCTCGTGTGAGTTCTCACTGTGCTTTGATTTCTACCCTACCACGGCTCAAAGGAGTCGTGCAAACAGGTAGCTTTTGGGTACAGTCCCGAGCCATATGGAGGCACGTGAGCGGATCGGCAGGGGATTCGTCTCTCCCGGTATTGGGGGCGAGGTCGTGCTGTGTCTAGGAGAGCCATTACACATAGTCCATGGCCATGGCAGGAGATTTACTGGTAGGTACTCCAGTAGTATCTCAGGGTGTTATTGGGCTTCACTCCGACACGACTTATACTGCTATTGGGGGTCTGACGTTACTAGCCTCCTAGGCAGATATGCGATACTCATTGACGAACGGACCGGACTGTATATACATTGTCACTGTTAGGCTCAGTAGGGTTTCTGGATGAGTTCACTCATCGGCCTCCCTTGAGTTCGCTCATCAGCTTCCCTTGAGGTCAGTCCATGGGCAGCCGTTACGCATTGCTAGTGCCGCTGACGGTTTGTGGTTAAACCCACTGCCAGGGTACTGACGAGTCATTAGAGTCCCCCACAGACAGTTTCCCAAGTTCAGGCGAAATGTTGTAGAGGCCGTATGGTTTTATGGCAGGGTTCGGAAAATGCACGTGCGTTTACGCACGTGTCAGTTTTCGGGCAGATGATACTGGTCGGCTTTGGTTTAAGCCGGATCCGAGTATTATATTGAGTAGGTATAATATCTTTGTCTCAGTTGCATTTGTATTCGGTCGTAATACAAATGCGGGTATATTTATACAGTTTCGGGGTTATCCTGAAAGTCGTTTCAGGATCACTTTTGGAAGTTGCCAGTTTCCAGTTTTCTATCAGCCGTCTTTTAACATTCGGTTAAAGACGGATTTATCTTTTCTTGGATGAGAGAGAGTCATGCTTCTAGAAGCTTCTAGAAGGTTCTAGATGATGACTAGGCTTCATGACTCATTAGTGCATTAATGGTTTTTTGATGACTAGCCTAATGACTCATGCTTTGTTATTAATGGTTTTGTTTTCCTTAGGATATTTGTTCATAATATCTTTTGCTTGTGGTCACCCCCCCTCTCCTACGGTCACCCCCTTCTTCCTATATGTGGCCGGCCACCTTCCTCTCTCTCTCACTTGATGGTTTCATTTGTGAAAAAGATATGATAGTATTTGGGGTGCATGGAATTTTACAGTTCATTTCATTTCATCACCCAATTCCCTCGGCAACTTCATTAACCGATCGTCCACGGATTTGGACGAAGTGAGACAAAGTTATCTACTCATTCTCTACATCATTCTTGGTCGTCTCTTTTAGCAAACTTGACGATCGAGTTGCCTCGAGTCAGAGGCGGGAGCCCGTTTAAAGAACCGATCATGTGGTGCCACCTCGACGGAGGAGATCGGAGATCGACGAGATCGGAGAAGCCGCAACGGAGCGTGGGATGATGGTTGAAGAACGAAGGACTCGGATCGTTCAGTACAATCTTTCTACACTCTATACAGTTTGTTAGTTTAGCAATAATGGCAGATCCGGGTTAAAGTATACGATAGCGCCAGTTAAAAGTTTTTGTTCCGCATTTGGTGTCTGTAGACTGCCGGGGCGCTAGCGTAGATTTACACGGCCGAGTCAACTCGGCCGTGGATCCGCGGCGGGAGCGTGCTCCCGCCGCGCTTCCGCGGCGCTTTGACTCGATCGTGGGTCCATCTTTGGTGGTTATTCACACAAAAGCCTGAGCCGATTTTAGGTGTTAAAACAATCAACTTTTGAACAGTAAAAAAATCGACAGAAACTTGAAAATTCCGGGGTTCGTTTCGGGACTTTTTCGTTGATCGATCTTCTAGTTACTTGCTAACATGTTAGATAGAGTTTAACTAGGCTCTGATACCACTGTAAGTCCATGCTACCTCTCCCGGTACTTTCGGGAGTGCGGAATTTGGTAAAAAACGATTTTTACGGAGGTGGTAACATGGACCTAAAACCCGGATCTTGTTTAAACATCTATCTAACAACCTAACTATGAGTTTCTAGCTACTCGGTTAGGGGGTTATACCTTGCTTGTCTTGAACTCCTTCGTCTTCAAGCTCCGATGGTGGTCCGATTGGCTTCTTCTCGTCGTCTCCGTACGCCGAAGATAGATCCACCTGAAAGCTCCAACCTTTAGCTCCTTCTTCGTTCTTTGAAGAAACTAGTTCACTTGGTTTGCTAAACCTAGTGAACTAGAATGAGTAGAGAAGAATTAGAATGGGATTTTATCTATGGTTCTTGATTCTCAACTCATGAGAGATATGAACCATAGAGTCAAGAGAGGGAGCAAGAGGATGAGGGTGAGAGCAAAAGCAAGAGAGCTCAAGAACAAGAGAGAGAGAGAGAGCAAGAAAGAATGAGGCTCTCTTTTGTCTTTCACCCTCTCATAATCCAAAGCAATGATAACTCATCATACCAAAAAAGTCTTATGTGATGGTTGAAGCAACCATAACCATATCATTTCATGCACTTATTTTACACAAATGAGCAAGCAAGTAAAAGTCTTTGCCATGAAATGATGGCTATGGTTATCATGATGGTCAACTAGTCAAGCCTAGTCAATCGGTCAACAAAGTCAACAAGTCAACAAAAGTCAACAAGTCAACAAAGTCAACAAAAGTCAACAACCATGTCACCATAATACTTAATCAATATAATAGTTAATCACATATCATATTCTCATTAGGGTTGAGCAAAAAGTCAAATAGTCAACGGTCAACTGTCAACAACCCTAATGAGAATCCGTTGCCTCTGCCTCCCTGTCAACTGTGCATACACACCCGCATCCGCGTTCCGAGGAACACGAATGCAAACTGGATAAATCCAATCCCATAAGGTATACTAGGATCTGGCTTAAACCAAAGCCCGCTAGTGTAAACTGTCCGGACACTGTACGTGCATAAGTGCACGGATGTGACCGAACCCTGTCGCAAAACCATGCGACCTGTCGCAATACCATGCGACCTCTACTCTTTTGCCTAAAGGCGAAAAGCTTTCTGTGTGGGACTCTAAAGACTCGACACTACGCTGGCAGTGGGTTTAACCACAGACCGCAAGCGGCACTAGCTGTGCGTAACGGTCCCCAGGTAATGCCGACAAGAAGACCGACGAGGCGAAACCCATCTGAACTCCTACTGAGCCTGAGTGTGACATTCTCCGTACAGTCCGGTCTGTTCGTCTGATACATCGCATGGCGGGCCTAGGGGGCGGTAAACGTCAGTCCCCCAATAGCGGTACAAGTCGTGCCGGAGCGAAGCCCAAAACACCCTGAGATAACACTGGAAGACTACCAGTATATCTCGTTTGCCCTGGCCAGGGACTACTCGTGTAATGGCTCTCCTAGACACAGCGCGATGTCAACCCCCAATACCGGGAGAGACGAATCCTGTCTAACCGTCACTGCCTCCAAGTGCTTCGGGACTGCACCCAACCACTACCTGTTTGCACGACTCCTTTGAGCCGTGGTAGGGTAGTGATCAAAGTACAGTGGGAACACACTCGAGGCGAAGTGACAGTGTCAAGTCAGCGGACTAAGCTGTACTCATGTCACCTGGGAACTGATAACTGACGATAGGCATAATACCAACTAGTCAGTTCCTGACGAGTCCTGTCCAGTGTACCCGTAACCTAACGAGCACCCGCATACTATCCCAAGTACGACATACTGACGGCTGTGGGACAGACCGTCTCCCACACTGGGATGAGAAGCGCATGCGCTGGTCTACTCCGGAGTATCGATGCCCTGTCTCGATAGTCCTGCGACCAGGGACCTGCATAAGGATGTGCTTATAGATCACCCAGCCCCACTAGTGTAACGGCCATCACATCGCTGGTGATCAAGCAAAGATCCTAAGGGCTCCACTAATGTGTATAGGCGATATACAAAAATAAACACATGTACACATTGAAGTAGAAACAAACCAAGTAGCATACTACTATTTTGAGCAAGATTGTATATACAAGGTGAATATCCCAAGCATCCATTAAGTAATATACAAACTAGTATGATACAGTAATGGCCTCTAGGGCATATACACTAACAACCTGTACACATGTCACCAGGGAACTGCTAGTATAATTCCAACTAGCATGTTCCCGGCAAGTCCTGTCCGGTGTACTCATAACCCAATGAGCACCTGTACATCTTAGGTGATCCAACTGACACCAATGGCTTGTGAGACCGGCCACCGCCCCTTGTCGGGGTCTCGACTGTATACACTAGTCTACTAATGGAGTATCGATGCCCAGTCTCGAAACTCCCATGACTAGGGACCACTTTAAGGATGTGCTTATAGACTTCCCAACTCTCACGTATATGATCGCCATCATACTGCTGGTAGTCAAGCAAGAATCCTAAGGGCTCTATCAACATGTTATAGCGACCTGTAAGGTCACCTAAAGCAGTACACGATGATAAAGACAAACCATGCTAGCATACTATTTTCTATCAACGTGTAATAGTGAACAACAATGTGTAGGGTTACTAGGCACATGCACAAAAGTCTATAAAGCATCAACCATGTCCGATTTAAAATTTAGCCGTGCCGAACAACCCTAAACCAAGATCTCAGACTAGAGATTAGGCGAAACAAAGCATGTTAAACACTTTAACATCTAAGAGTTTGGGATTACAACCTTTGTAGTCCGGTCCTTCACTTCATAAGCTCCGTGTTGTAGTCCCTTCGCTGCGATCATCAAGTTTCGGACTCTCGAGAGGCTCCACGAAGAGAAAGACGCAAGCTTACTTCCGATCTTCGATAATAAAGATGATCTACCTTGAAGTTTCATTAACACAAGCTCTCACTCACTAAATGAAGTGAACACCCTAATCTAAATGGCTAGGATAGATTAGGTTGATTAAGTAGGATTTTGGCTCTCATTTATTTTCATTAACTCACTCATTTTCATCACTTCTAGAAAGCTTTTCATGAAAGAAGGAAGAAGGAAGAAGAAGAACAATCAATCCTTTTGTGATGAATAATGAAACTCATATATGAGGTTAGAAATGCAACCATAGTTAAGAATGAATCCTTAACTCATGTAGAGAAACAACCATGGTAAAAGGGTTTGGGTTAGGTTAAGGAAATATCTTCACAAAATATCTTTACCAAAACAAAAAACAAAGCTTCTGGAAACTTCTTGAAAAGCTTAACCCAAATCAAACCCTAACCATGTTTAATCTCCACTAAACATGTTGCATTAATTACCATATCATGTTACAATATTATATATCACATATATAATATTTATTGTAACAAAATAAAATAATACAATTAACATATATCGTATATATATCAATGTATTACCCGAGTGAGAAAAAGAATCTTTTAGTGAGCTTATATTAGTTAATGTAATTTAATATATCATATATATAATTATACATTAAATCATCGAATCAACACTTGATCCGACAATCCGGCTATATCGCATATAACCGACTAATATATCATTTACTGATTCATCGAATCAACACTTGATCCGATGACCCGGCTGATATCAAATATCGCGAGAATATACTATGGTATCTCATATCGCATTATCCTCGGTCCTGCAAATATCACATATGTGCCCCTACTCCGTTTTGCCTGAGCCAGGAAACCTCTGTGTAGGACTCTAAAGAATCGTCAATACGCCGGCAGTAGGTGATGATCATATCAAACACCCACAAGCTGCAAGCGGTCAGCTAAACGTAACAGCCACCCAGGTATTGAGCAATTAGAAGATCAACAAGCAAGCCTATACTTTCTCCCGTGAATCTAATCAGTAACACTCCTGTACAGTCCGGTCTCGTCGTCTGATATGTCGCATATCTCGCCTAGAGGTGGTATACGTCAGACCCAAGTAGCTTGATAAGTCGTGTCAATATGAGGTCTATAACAGTTTGAGAAACTACTGATAACACTTACCAGTAAATCTCAGCAACCTTGGCCTGGGATTTCCAGTTATAGCCAATCGAACACAGCGCAACATCAACTCCCTATACCGGGAGAGATGAATCCCCTCCTATCGCTCATTGCCTCCATGTGATTCGGGACTGTACCCAAAAGCCACCTTTTCCCATGCCCTCTTGGACGTGGTATGATGGAAATCAAAGCACAGTGGGAATCACACAAGACTCTATGATGATCTCGGGTCTACAGACTAACCTGTACCAGTGTCACCAGAGAACTGCCATCTGACGTGAGGTATAATACCATCTGGGAGTTCTCGGCGAGTCCGTCCAGTGTACCCAGTCTCTACTGAGCACGCGTACACCATCCTTGATGTCAAACATCGATGGATATGGGATCATCCATCGCCCATCATATGGGTCAAGATGCGTATACGCTAGTCTACTATGGTGTATCGATGCCCCGTCTTGATACACCCTTGACTAGGAACAGTTATAGGATGTACTCGTCGACTACCGTGACCCCACTAGTACGATTTCATCATAGTCCCAGTAGTCGAGTACATATCCTAAGGGCTTTATCAACATGTAACATAGAGATAATCAGAGTACATGTTAAGATAAAGTACAACCAGATAGCATACTATCACGTCGAGCAAGAAAGTCCTCCCTATATATGTCCAAGCATCCACTACAATATACATCGTATGTACAGTAATGGCCTCTAGGGCATATATATAACTAACAAACTCCCACTTGCACTAGGGCCATCTGTTGTGGTATCACATACCCAACAATTAGCTGTGGTTGAAGTATATCATACTCAACCATCCCATAAAAGTCTCTACTGGGAAAAATGCCTTTGTGAGTGGATCCACACTGTCGTCCTCTGTGTCTACTCTCCTAATCTCGATCTCCCTGGAGATCAACCTTCTCCATGATCAGGCGATACTTCCTAAGAATTATATCTGGATTTCTGATGGGACGGGGGGTTCCTTGGCAAAAGCCACAACTCCATTGTCACACAATGGTAGGAACGAAGTTCATCTCATGAACTTATATATCCAGACTGCCTCTTTGGTAGCATCCTTGGTAATGATGTATCTTGCCTTTAATCGTCTAGTATGTCACGGTATCTATCTTGGAACTCTTCCAACATACCGTCCCTCTACTGAGGGTAAAGACAATGCCTGCGACTGACATTCAGTCGTCCTTATCACCCTGGAACCTTTCCAGTGATTCTCCCCAGGATCGATTGATACCATCTCACTACAACTAGTGAGAGTCCTAACATCCAATTAGATATATGTCAGAGATCCAAAACCCAGGATTTAGGAGGTATCACTTTGATCCTATATGGAGAATCCTTGTGATAAGCGGAGATTGTCCGAGCGTAGCATAGGAAACTCCTTTCCTATCAAGAGTATGTCATCCATGCAGTCTACGAGGATCACCACCATACTCTCTACTACCTTTTTGTATATACAAGGTTCATCTACCATTTTGATGAAGTCAAACTCTTTGACCATCACATCAAAACAGATGTTCCAACTCCGCGATGCCTGATTTATCACATAAAACATCTTGTACACATTTCCGCTGCTCCCACTATCTACGAAGCCCTCTGGCTGTGTACTTATAGACGCTCTCTTCCAAAACATCATTTAGAAAAGTAGTCATGACACCCAACCGCCAGATATCATAGTCATGGTATGTAGCCGTGGCAAGTAGGATCTGGATGGACTTAAGCATAGCTTTGAAAGTCTCAACTTTTCCATGTACACCAAGTAATCTTCTCAAGATATACTTGCTCCTGATGGGGATTTGACCCTTCAGATAAAGCAACCAAAATCCATACTTTGTTGGTGTATAAGGATTCCATCTCAGATCGCTAACCATCCAGCCATTCTCACAGAGTCCTCACTCTTGATGGCCTGGTCGAAACAAGTTGGGTCATCATCTCATGATGCAATCCTCGCTCCCATTGTCATAGAGAAAACCGAAGTATCTCTCAGGTGGGTGAGGAACCCTACTAGATCGGCTGAGCGGCTGAGGTTCGTTGGAAACTACTGAATCCTTTGGTTCTACCAAATCATCAGCTGCAGTTTTGTATAGCTGGAACTGTTTCCAGTTCTACCTCATGACCACTAATTTCTTCACAAGAAATTCTCTTTCACAAAGGTGGCATGCTGAGAAACAAAACATTTTTGTTCCTCGGTTAGGTAGAAGATATTCCCTTGCGTATGCTTGGGATATCCAACAAACTTCCACAGAACTGACTTTGCCTCGAGCTTGTTCGGATTTTGCTTTTAGACATAGGCCGGACAACCCCAAATCTTAACAAACCTAAAATATAGGCTCTTCCCTTTCCATATCACATATGAAGTGGTAGGCAACTGATTTGATTGGTGTAGGGTTACTAGGCACACTAAGAAGGTTCTACAAAGCATCAACCATGCCCGATTAAAATTTTAGCCTTGCCTAACAACCCCAAACAAGATCTTTGCTAGACTATTAGGCTATCACATGCAAGTAAATAACAATTATCCCTAAGTGAATACGAAATACAACCTTTGTAGATCGGTCCTTCACTTCTAAAGCTCCTTGTTGTAGTCCTTTCGCTGTGATCATAAAGCTCCCGGACTCTCGGACGGCTCCATGAGAAGATAGCAACGGTATTGCTTGAAGTCTTCGAGGCCGAAGATGATCTTCGTCGAGGGAATACGAACTCAAGCTTCTATTTCACTAATTAGAGAATTAGTGAAGCAAACACCATAAACTAAAGTGCTAGTCTAGTAGAGAATGATGAAATAGGAAATGGGTACACTTTAGAATTTCTTTTCTCACAATGTTTCTCTCTCTTTATCAAACCCTAGCAAGAATTTGAAGGAGGAAGAAGATGAGCTCAAAAATGAGAATGAAAACTAACTAAAGAGAGAGATCGCTAACCATGGGTGAGTGGGTATCATATACTAACTCATGTAGAGACATAACCATGGCTACATTATTGTTGGAGATAGTGCCCTCAGAGTCAATTATTGGATCACAGGCACGTGATTGCAATGATTGAGGGAGGACCTATACCGGTAGGACAATCTTACTCAAGATGATAGTATGCTATCTGGTTTAGCTTTATCATCGTGTACTGCTTCAGGTGACCTTACAGGTCACTATTGCACGTTGATAGAGCCCTTAGGATTCTTGCTTGACGGCCAGCAGTCTGATGTCGATCATATACGTGGGAGCTGGGGTCTATAAGCACATCCTTAAAAGGTCCCTAGTCGTGGGTGTTTCGAGACAGGGCATCGATACTCCAGAGTAGACTAGTGTATACAGTCGAGACCCCGACAAGGGGCGGTGGCCGGTCTCACAAGCCACTGGTGTCAGTTGGTTCACCTAAGATGTATACAGGTGCTCATTGGGTTATGAGTACACCGAACAGGACTCGCCGGGAACATGCTAGTTGGGATTATACCAGACGTCAGATAGAAGTTCCCTGGTGACATGTGTACAGGTTAGTTCATCGACCTGAGATCGTCATTTGTCTCGTGTGAGTTCCCACTGTGCTTTGATTACTACCCTACCACGGCTCAAAGGAGTCGTGCAAACAGGTTTTAGTTGGGTATAGTCCCGAGCCACTGGAGGCAGTGAGCGGATCGGCAAGGGTTTCGTCTCTCCCGGTATTGGGGGTGAGGTCGCGCTGTGTCTAGGAGAGCCATTACACAAAGCCCTCGGCCGAGGCAGGAGATTTACTGGTAGGTATTCCAATAGTATCTCAGGGTGTTCTGGGCTACACTCCGACACGACTTGTACCGCTTTTGGGGGTCTGACTTTTACCAACCCCGTAGGGCCGCCATGCGATGCTCATAGACGAACGGACCGGACTGTACGGATATTGTCACTGACAGGCTCAGTAGGGTGTCAGGATGAGTTTGCTCATCGACGTCCCTTTTGGTCAATACCTGGTAGCCCGTCATGTATGGCTAATACCTCTGACGTGCTAGTGGTTAAATCCACAGCCAAAGTATTGACGAGTCTTTAGAGTCCTCCACAGACCTGTTTCTCAAGTTTCGGGCGAAACGCTGTAGAGGCCGTATGGAGATATGGCAGGGTTCGATCAGATACGTGCGGTATTGCATGGATCATGATCGGACGGATAATACTAGCGGGCTTTGGTTTAAACCGGATCCTAGTATTGTACAGTGTAGATTTTGTCTTTTTGCATTTGTATTCAGTGGGAATACAAATGCGGGCATGTATATGCAGTCACGGGGTTTTCCTGTAATTTATTACGGGATCAGTTTTCTGAAGTTGCCAGTTTGCATTCCGTTTCGGCCAGTTTTCCTTTATTCCTTCTCGGCCGGATCTTTCTGATGGACGGGCTAATTTGCAAGTTCCCAAATTAGCATTTGTGGAGGGGTTCTTTGTGAAATGAGGGATTATGATGGGTAAAGCATCTTTGCTTTTCTTGTGATCATTTCTTGCATTAATGAGATTAGAAAGGATTAGAAATTGATATGATATTGTTATCATCACATTTGGTTGTGGTCACCCTTTTGCTTTTCCTACACTCACCTCCCTTCTTGGTTTTGATCATTCCCTCCACCATTTGTTCATATAGGGGCCGACCACTTTGAGGAGGGATGAGAGAGGTTTTCTTTTGGGTGAGGGAAATTGATCCGTCTCATTTTTTTTCCTTGCTTGCTAAATTCCTAACACCTCTCCAAAGTTCATTGTTTCATTCCTCCATCAAAGGCAACTTCACCCCATTGAGACAAAGTGACTCTATACTAGCCTACAACATTTCTTGGGCACGTCGGCTCGCCAACTTTGTGCCCGAGTTGCTTCGGTCCAGAGGTGGGAGCCCGTAAAAGAACCCGGCGATGTGGTGCCCGTTTTCAACGAGGAGGCGACGACCGGAGATTCCGCGAGGAGATCGGAGTGGAGGCGAAGACCGAAGGACACGGATCGCTTGGTATAGCTTCCTACCCTTCTCTTGTTAGCTAGCATTAGGTTAATGGTTACGATCCGGGTTTTTAGGATGCGGTAGTGCCGGTTTAAAGTCAAGAAAAATTTTCGTTTTCGCATTTTGGCCTTGGATAGACGGTCCGGGCGCTACCGTAGTCCTACATGGTATCAGAGCCACGCCATTAACCTAGTCTAGCTTGCTCTAACGTGTTTACAAGTTCGATCGAACGGATTTTCCGAAAACCCGATTTCTAAAGTGCAGTTTCTGTCGAATTTTTGCAGTGCTCAAAAAATTATTTGGTACATATCAAAAAATCGTGCAGGGTTTTTAATGCATTCTGTGAAAATTTGGTGCACTAACATTACTGTTCCGCCGCGGAACCGCGGCCAAACCCATGCTTTGGCCGCGGTTCTGCCGCACTTTGGACTCCTCTCTGCACCAAATTTCTTCAGTGCCTCTCTGACATGGAAATATGGTTTTTGGTATATTCCTTTTGGGCCCAGATTTATTTTGAGTACTACAGTTGTGCTTGGGGCCCACTTCGGTAAATTTGATATATCGAAAAATTTTAAACATGTTAGTTCACAGTATTTACATTATATCTGCGACCGTGAATGTCACTTGATCGGTAAATTTTGTCTAACTGCTATAGCCCTTTTAGACGGATTTGCGAACGTGACATTCACGTTGATGTTCTGTGTTGTGCTGTGATTTTGCGGATTGGTCGTGGGGGATAGCCTGGATGCAATGGTAGTACAGTTTTGTTTTATATGTACATTTGATATTGCGGGGCGAGCGTCCGACATGTGGACTGCCGTCACTGCCTGTTTGTATATTATTCTTTTGGGGCACGACCGGGCTGAGGTCAATGTACCCGTTGTATGTATAATTTACTTTCTGTACTAGGATTACCCCACGGTGGGGTGCACGGATAGCCGGGTTCTAGAGGGCAACGGGCCCGCATCTCATGGCATTGAGATGGAGGGGGCTTCACTCTAGAATTGGCGGGCTATTCGCCGCACTCGTAGGGGTACAGGTTGACCCAGGAGGGGTGCACAAGTCACTGGATTTCGTGAAGTGCTGGGTGGTCCATTCACGTCGTTGAAGGGGGCTTCCTCGCTTCAGGTTTTGGCGGGTAACTTGCCGCGCCCGTAGGGGTCTAGGATTTCATTGCACAGGCTATCCACACGACCAGGGGAACGTCGGGTTTCAGCAGCGGCTCTGTGAAACCCGGGGCTTCCAGATTATTTGTTTTGTTCTGTGATGCTTATTACATTTATGTGATGTTGCATTTTATCACGCCTTGAGCGAATATTGTATATTGATATATATACTAGTAGATGTTGTATATGTTTTGCATCCGCGCTAGTCCAGTCCCCGCTCTGTCGTTAGTTAAGAAACCTAACGGGTGATGACAGGACCCAGTGGCGAATGCGGATGGCATATACATACATCATTATTTTCGTTCTTTATTGGTGTGATCAATTGATAGGACTGCGTTGATTCGGATCAATGCAAGCTAAACAAACCTATTCTGATGTTGTTGGAACATTTTTCAAAAAGCTGTTATTGCCAGGATGTTCTCTTTTGTTTTGCACAGTGGTATTCGGTTATGAATATCCAGCACCTCAGTCGACAAGGCAAGGGCCGAGATCCCTTCACCGGGAGTGACCCCTTGGACAGAAGTTTGCGTCAGGGCAATAACTTTACTATAGCCGATTACTTTTTTCTTTGCATCGTGGTATTCGGTTGGAATATCCTGCACCTCATTCTACGGGGAAAGAGCCAAGATCCCTTCACCGGGAGTGACCTCTTTAGCAAAGGTTTTCGTCACTATATTTTTATAAAAAGCTATGCAGTTCCTTCAACGATATCAAGTTCATTACGTTAAAGGTTTTTCGCCAAAAACCAGCCATAGCCCTCCGTCATTTCCTACAGGTATTATTTAGTATTCGTGCTGCGTTTGTTGACCTAGTCAAGACGTAGTGTTCGGTAGCTAAGTGGTACTTGTTTGTTGCATAAGTGGGATTGGTTAGGACAGTCGTGCGGCCTTGTTGACCTAGTCAAGGGCACGTACGGGTGGGTTTAATGCAATCCAGAATAATGACGGGTTGAACTTGACTGGCGGTTTATGGTTTGTTGACCTAGTCAAGGTCATAAACCGCTTGGGGTAAAAATCACATCGGGAGTTTCTAAAGAAACTGAAACTTGCCAGGCATGCGCATACCTTCTGGAGTGTGATAACGTGTGTGGATTCCGTCACGTTATCATGCGATGATAGTTGGATCCCGATTCCCACCGATGAGTTGGTTTACTCCTCGGGTGATCCCGACTAATTCTTCTTTCAAGTTTGGAGGAGAATTTGACGTTACAGTGGGAGGTTTCCTGATTAGATAAAGTGATAACCATTCTGATCTAGGTTAGAGTGCACGCGGAGTGTTTCTTTTCTCTCTCTCTTTGGCAGCGACCTTGACCTGACCCTTGACTATGACTCAGTAACCAAGTTGACTGAACCTTCTTTAACACTGGCTTTTGGATTGTCAGAGTTGCAAACCTCATTGCCACTCCTACTTTTACCTTTTTCTCCAGGACACCCCGTATTATTACGAACGTCCACTTCCATTGGACAAAACCATCGTATGGTTATATACGAACTCGAAGGAATTTATTCGAGGATGGTTTCTGGTTCTGGAGAAAACGAATAGGACTATTCAATTGTCTTTTCCTTTTACCTTCTCTCAGGTTACGAGTACTCCTTGGTTTAGGAGATAGTACACCTATTATGCAAATTGGATAGTCTTCTTCCAAACCTTAGGCTGGTGCCGAACGGTGGGGAATGAAGAAAACCAATTAGCATAACAATGGTGTACAGAAGGTATTAAGTAAAGACATATCAAGGGATTAGTAATAGGGCAAAGTAAACTGCGACTGCTATTCACGACCAAACCAAGTATTTCATTACCACTCCCACTTCACCTTTGTATTTCTCCAGGACACTCCGTATCACTACGAAGATCCACAGTTTATTGGATACTCCATCGTATGGTTATATACAAGCTCGAAAGGAACTTGTTCTAGTTCGGGGATGGATTCTGGTTCAGGAGAAATAGGAATAAGGTTTATTCGGTTGTCTTTCATCTTCACCTTCTCTCGCATGGCGAGTGCTCCTAGGATTAGGACAGTACACCCATTATGCTTATTGGATAGTCTTCTTCCAAACCATAGGCTGGTGCCGAACGGTAGGGCAGGAAGAAAACCATTTAGCCTAAGAGGGTGTACAGAAGGCAATGACTAAAGACATATAAAGGGATTTAGAAAGATGGCAAAGAATTATACGGTTACAGGTGTGAATCTGGATAATGGAAGAGGCATTACTAGGAATATCGGGATACCCCATCGAAACATTTCAATGTTTCAGTTTCACTGTGTACTGTTAAAAGAAAACTGATTTCCCAATTAAACACTTGCTCCAGGGTATGTATTTACTAGGTATGATTCTCACATCTGTATGGTTTTATAGATGATGAGTGGGAGTAAGTTATTGGGAATTAGGTGTTCATCCTCATTATATCGGGATTCGTTGTAATTGGTGATATTTGAGGAAGTCACCTGGGTTGTTTGCCCGACGGCAAATATTTGGTTTTGAATATCCGTTGTTATGCACCAATTTCAAATTGATATATCTGTACGTCTATTGTTATAGAGTGAGATATACCTTTTTGAAATTATGTCTATGACATTTACCTATATCAGTGGATGGTTAGGTAAGGAGCATTAAACGGCGGTGTAATTTTTCTTAACCAAAAGTACAGTTTTCAACCTACAACACACAGGGAATGAGTTATTAGACTCAAGGGACTTATACAGAGTATTGTATATTGTCCAGTGTCCATTAGGACAGAAGGGTTGGTCCTCGTACTATATTCTGTTTACTTGTGACTTCTCTGGTTCTTAGACATGTGTTTCGTAGAAACACAAGGTCTAAGTTTTGAGAAGTTATAGGTATAAGTGTAAAGTAGAGAACCAAGTGTTGCAAGTATCAGGATTCTTCAAGGTGATCGAAGATGTAGATACTTGTGTATGGTATTCAGTTGATTGTAATAGAACTTGCTTCTCTTTTAGGTTACTCATAATTGGAAGCATTCCTAAGTTGAGTAACGCTGATCGGCCTCCTTCCATTTAGTTGACATGCGCTAGAGACAGCTGCATGATTTGAATCTGGTTCAATTAAATCAGTGCCTCTGGTTCTATATTGGATATAGAACAGTTTATATCTTAACGAAATTAAGGTACGGAGAGTTATCTGGCTTATGCTTAAAACCAGACTCTGGATAACTCAAGGCACGTTTCTGTAATGGCTGTTTGTGGGTTGACCCAGGCTATGACGAGGGTTGACTTTCTACCATCAGGAAGATCAATAGTGATATTGCTCTTGACTCGCCACAGTTTTGATAAAAATGGTTTTTTTTCTTCAGAAAACAGTAGTGGGAGTATAGTAGAACTGGAAGTGATTCCAGAACCGCAAACGATTACTGAAAATTTGATAAGAACCTCAAGATTCAATCTGGTTTGACATTCCATTAGCCACTCCGCAGATATGGTGGGTAACCTCAGGCGCTCGAGAGGAACTTCGGTATGCTCAAGGACGGTGGCAGGGAGGTTCTTGTTTACCCAGACTTGCCATTGCTGTTGTTCCAGACTGTGAGACCCGGCAGGAGGATGAGTATAGCGTCGTTCTAAACTAGCTTTAGAAGTGCACGTGTATATGACTCTGCCAGAGGGTTCTCGTAGTCAGTGGGAGCAGCGGAAGCATTGGTGGACAAGTGGCTTATGTCTATTTATAGACTAAAGCAGATACAGCGGAGATAGATCATCTATTTCTGATGTGACAGTCATAGGTTTGACTTCATCAGAATAGGGGATGGATCTGTTAAGAAGGTAGTAGGGTGTGATGTCCTGGTATTTGGATGACATACACAGAGTAGGAAGTGAAATTCCTATACTACAATCGGTTGTATTTTGGTTGTCACACAGTGGTTTCTCCACACGGGACTTGGGTATAATATCAAGACATTCTGGTTACTGGATCTATGGTTTTAGATCTAGATTGGGTAGTTTCCCAATCTGGGTACTTAGACAGCATTCTAAAGGTGTTTTAGAATGGACGACTCCTGGCACAGTAGTATACCTGCAGGTGATGGAGTCACCCTCTCTAAAGGTGTCTTACAGACTAAAGGGGAGAGGGATGTGCATGATTGGCAGATCACTTGCTTAGGCAATTGAGTCAATCATGAGATGTCAAGTACCACACCAGATGTTGTTTTTGCAGTAGATACAATAAGTTGATAATAATCCAATCCTGGAAAACCAATCGGAAGCAGTTTTAGAACATAAGTGGATGTTCTAGGGATTTGATAATGGCATCCTCCTTCGGGAGACAGTTATCATTCCAGGCTTTCAAGGTGACCTGGATGGAAGAGTGGCTATCAGAGTTATAGTTTTTCCTCTAACGAGGGGCAGTAGTTTCGACAGGAGGTCCAAGCGGATACTGAGGGAGGCATGGCGCAGGATACTGATTGGTTTCAGTTGATGATACAGTCTAAGAAGTTTGGATTTGGAGTTCATTTATGAACCAGGTCCCATCAGATATCCAAACATATTCTAAGACAGGTACTGCTCATTTCGGAAGATGGGTTTCTCCGCAAACTTGAGATAAAGAGAGACATAGAAAGAAACATTAGAGCGGATCCACTCACTGAGGCTATTCCTTGAACGCAATAGTTTCGCAAACGAGCTTTGTGAGACTGACTAGTAGAGGAGTTGGGTGTTCGGTATCACACGGGCTGTGAGTATGCGATATCGCAATAATTAGCCTTGAGTGCAAGTGGGAGATTGTTGGAGATAGTGCCCTCAGAGTCAATTATTGGATCACAGGCACGTGATTGCAATGATTGAGGGAGGACCTATACCGGTAGGACAGTCTTACTCAAGATGATAGTATGCTATCTGGTTTATCTTTATCATCGTGTACTGCTTCAGGTGACCTTACAGGTCACTATTGCACGTTGATAGAGCCCTTAGGATTCTTGCTTGACGGCCAGCAGTATGATGGCGATCATATACGTGGGAGCTGGGGTCTATAAGCACATCCTTAAAAGGTCCCTAGTCGTGGGTGTTTCGAGACAGGGCATCGATACTCCAGAGTAGACTAGTGTATACAGTCGAGACCCCGGCGAGGGGCGGTGGCCGGTCTCACAAGCCACTGGTGTTAGTTGGTTCACCTAAGATGTATACAGGTGCTCATTGGGTTATGAGTACACCGGACAGGACTCGCCGGGAACATGCTAGTTGGGATTATACCAGACGTTAGATAGCAGTTCCCTGGTGACATGTGTACAGGTTAGTTCATCGACCTGAGATCGTCATTTGTCTCGTGTGAGTTCCCACTGTGCTTTGATTACTACCCTACCACGGCTCAAAGGAGTCGTGCAAACAGGTTTTAGTTGGGTACAGTCCCGAGCCACATGGAGGCAGTGAGCGGATCGGCAGTGGTTTCGTCTTTACCGGTATTGGGGGTGAGGTCGCGCTGTGTCTAGGAGAGCCATTACACAAAGCCCTCGGCCGAGGCAGGAGATTTACTGGTAGGTATTCCAATAGTATCTCAGGGTGTTCTGGGCTAAACTCTGACACGACTTGTACCGCTTTTGGGGGTCTGACTTTTACCAACCCCCTAGGCCTGCCATGCGATGCTCATAGACGAACGGACCGGACTGTACGGATATTGTCACTGACAGGCTCAGTAGGGTGTCAGGATGAGTTCGCTCATCGACGTCCCTTTTGGTCAATACCTGGTAGCCCGTCACGTATGGCTAATACCTCTGACGTGCTAGTGGTTAAATCCACAGCCAAAGTATTGACGAGTCTTTAGAGTCCCCCACAGACCTGTTTCTCAAGTTTCGGGCGAAACGCTGTAGAGGCCGAATGGAGATATGGCAGGGTTCGATCAGATACGTGCAGTATTGCACGGATCATGATCGGACGGATAATACTAGCGGGCTTTGGTTTAAGCCGGATCCTAGTATTGTACAGTGTAGATTTTGTCTTTTTGCATTTGTATTCAGTGGGAATACAAATGCGGGCATGTATATGCAGTCACGGGGTTTTCCTGTAATTTATTACGGGATCAGTTTTCTGAAGTTGCCAGTTTGCGTTCCGTTCCGGCCAGTTTTCCTTTATTCCTTCTCGGCCGGATCTTTCTGATGGAGGGGCTAATTTGCAAGTTCACAAATTAGCATTTGTGGAGGGGTTCTTTGTGAAATGAGGGATTATGATGGGTAAAGCATCTTTTCTTTTCTTGTGATCATTTCTTGCATTAATGAGATTAGAAAGGATTAGAAATTGATATGATATTGTTATCATCACATTTCGTTGTGGTCACCCTTTTGCTTTTCCTACACTCACCTCCCTTCTTGGTTTTGATCATTCCCTCCACCATTTGTTCATATAGGGGCCGGCCACTTTGAGGAGGGATGAGAGAGGTTTTCTTTTGGGTGAGGGAAATTGATTCATCTCATTTTTTTTCCTTGCTTGCTAAATTCCTAACACCTCTCCAAAGTTCATTGTTTCATTCCTCCATCAAAGGCAACTTCACCCCATTGAGACAAAGTGATTCTACACTAGCCTACAGCATTTCTTGGGCACGTCGGCTCGCCAACTTCATGCCCGAGTTGCCTCGGTCCAGAGGTGGGAGCCCGTAAAAGAACCCGGTGATGTGGTGCCCGTTTTCAACGAGGAGGCGACAACCGGAGATTCCGCGAGGAGATCGGAGTGGAGGCGAAGACCGAAGGACACAGATCGCTTGGTATAGCTTCCTACCCTTCTCTTGTTAGCTAGCATTAGGTTAATGGTTACGATCCGGGTTTTTAGGATGAGGTAATGCCGGTTTAAAGTCAAGAAAAATTTTCGTTTCCGCATTTTGGCCTCGGATAGACGGCCCGGGCGCTACCGTAGTCCTACAATTATAATGGTTAGGTTAATTAATATCTCAAGTAATCCAAAGTTAGTAGACTAAGTCAATGCAACCCTAAGCTTCATGAAGCTTCATGCATATGAGCTCATCATCCACTAATTTTAGAATTACTTTAAATATTAAAAACCTAACACTATAATTAGTATGGTATAAGTCTTATACACCCATGATAGTTGTATCAACAACCATGATACAAAATGAACACAAATAAATATATATCACATATATATTAAGTTGTGCACAAGTGAGAAAAACAAATGCTTAAGTGAACCAATGTTAGTTAATGTAAATTAGTATATCACGTATACAATTATACACTAAATTATTAAATTAACACTTGACTTAATAATCCGGTTATATCACATATAACCGACTAACACAAAATGTACCAACTTATCGAATCAACACTTGATTCGATAACCCGTCTATATCACATATAACCGGCCGATACATTAGTCGCGAGAATAGAATAAGGTATCACATACACGCATTATTCTCGGTCCCGCACATATCACATATGCGCTCCTATTTCTTTTTGCCTGAGCCAGTAAAACCTCTATGTAGGACTCTGAAGACTCGTCAATACGCCGGCAGTAAGTGATGATCATATCAAGCACCCACAAGCCGTCAGCGGTACTAGCTGGACGTAACGGTTACCAGGGTATTGAGCGATCAGAAGATCAGCAAGCAAGCCCGCTCCAACTCCTGAAAAAAGCCTGACAGTGACACTACCGTATAGTCCGGTCTCCTCGTCTGATATGTCGCATATCAAGTTTATGGGTGGTAAACGTCAGACCACAATAACCGATAAGTCATGCCGATACGAGGCTCATAACGGGTCGAGAAACTACTGGTAACACTTACCAGTAAATCTCTAAACCAGCCCTGGCCAGGGACTTCCCTGTTATGGTCAATCGAGCATAGCGTAACATCAACCCCCAATACCGGGAGAGACGAAACCCCTCCTATCGCTCATTGCCTCCATGTGACTCGGGACTGTACCCAAAAACCACCGTTTTGCACGCCCTCTTAGACGTGGTGAGGTGGAAATCAAAGCACAGTGGGAATCACACAAGACTCTATGACGATCTCGGGTCTACAGACTAACCTGTACCAGTGTCACCAGAGAACTGCCATCTGACGTAAGGTATAATACCATCTGGGAGTTCTCGGCGAGTCCGTCCAGTGTACCCAGTCTCCACTGAGCACCCGTATATCAGCTCTGATGTCAAACACCAATGGATATGGGATCATCCATCGCCCATCTACATGGGTCGAGAAGGTATACGCTAGTTTACTCTGGTATATCGATGCCCCGTCTCGATACACCCACGACTAGGGACCTTGAAGGATGTACTTATGGACTATCATGTCCCCACTAGTATGATCCGCATCATAGTCCAGGTAGTCAATTACACATCCTAAGGGCTTTACCAACATGTAACAGAGAGACAATCAGTGTACACGTTAAGGTAAAGAGTAACCAGATAGCATACTATCATGTCGAGCAAGAAAGTCCTCCCTATATATGTCCAAGCATCCACTACAATATACATCTCATGTATAGTAATGGCCTCTAGGGCATACATATAACTAACAATCTCCCACTTGCACTAGGGACATCTGATAACAGTGGTTGTAGTATCTCATACTCAACCATCCCATAAAAGTCTCTCTCTGGGAAAAGGCCTTTGTGAGTGGATCCGCCGTGTTGTCCTCTGAGTCTACTCTCCTGACCTCGATTGTAACATCTTCAAAATAATAAAATATGATTTTTGGGAAATTTTATAATTTAATATTATTTTAATGAATATTTTAATATTCTGGTATAATTAAATACAAATAAATGGGGAAAAATCATGGAAAATTCTAAAATAAGGTATTTTATGGAATTATGCCATTTTAAAGTTTTTAAGATTAGTTATATGCTAATTTAGTTTTAATCGCGATTAAAAATCGCTAATTGGATTTTTAGCATTTTTGTGCAAAAATGTGCACATATCATTTTCCACACTTGTTACACTTGTGTTACATTTCTTTTGCCATGGCTTTCTTTTGGGTTCACTATTCAAGTGAGAAGAGTTTAGAAAAGAAAAGAATAGAAAAAGGTAAGTGATGATGAGAGAGAGAGAGAGTAGGTTGCATTGACTTTTGACCCTTTCCTTCATCATTTCCCCATCTCTTTTCTCTCTCCCCTCTCCCCTTGTTGCTGCTGCTGCCCCCTCTCCCCCTCTCACCCTCTTCACAAAAAGCTTAGATCCACCATGAAAACAAAGCCAAAACCCCATTCCCACTTCACAAAACTTACTTCCAAGCTCACTAGCTACACATTGAACCTAGCAAGATTGGATTTGGAGGACTTTGAGTAACTCAAGAATTTTCTTGAGTTGCCAAAGGAGGTAATTTCTGCACCTATTAGAGTAGTATTTCATTTCCTTGTACATCTATTCTAGTTTCATATCGATATTGTGTTGTTTGTGGACTTTAGAGAATTCAAGTTAGGGTTTAGGGTAAAACTGAAATCAAAGATGAAATTAAGGATTTTGGTGACCTTAGAATCCCTTGTGTGATGCTAATTTGAACCCAAACCTGAACTTGAAACCAGAATACGGAATTACGGAATCGATATCGGGGAAAACGGTAAATTTGGAAGTGTTTTATGGAATCTGCTATCACCCCGAGACCCCAAAAATAAAACTGAGTTGACAGTGAGATGTGCAGGCACTATTGAACCACCACACCAAACCCTAGCCCCCAACTCAACTTTGAGGCCGCCAATTTCTCTATTCTGGCCGCAATTTGCGGCCAGAGCAGGGTGGATCTGCCTCGATATTTGTGCATGGCCCCATTTTCTCTATTCTTGACCCTGGGTATGTCTAGTTTTGACTGATTCCATCTAGGGTGAAATCTGGGTTGATTTTCCTATGTTGGTGCATGGTTTACGACTTGATTTAGCATGGATTTTGGTATTTGGTGATTCATTCCTGTCGGGTGGCGTTTGGACGTCAACGACAAGTGGATATTGATTGTGTTTACATGCGAGTCGATAAGTTTTTACCTATGCGGGTAGCGTGTGCTATTTTGGTTTCCGATGTGATTTTCATGTGCTTTAGCATTATGATATACTTGTAGGTACCCTACGAGATGTTGAGGCAAAGAAGATGAAGATGGCGACATCGGCACCGACACATGAGAAGCAAGGTGAGTAGATTATATCTACGGGGAGAAGTCGGGTGGATGGCGTATAGCACCCCCGCAGTCCGTGGTGATGTATACGAATACGTATACACACATATATTTATTATGTGTTGTTTAGGGTTATTGATGGTAATAATAGATTATTGGTGATAAGGATGTATTGGTTGAGTAGTGCGTAACCCTAGAGTAGTGGTTGCACCCACACTCACACATACACACATACTTGCATACATTCTTTCATATATCTGTGCGCATATGATGGTGGGTATATCTACACATGGGTATGGGACTATGTGTTTATATACGGGTTTTGAGGATGATACGTGGGATTGAGATGAGTCGATGAGATTTGATTGAGGCCGTGAGATTTGGCGACATGACAGAGTCGTATTGGAGATGTGATATGATGGTAGTGATGCCTGTCATGTGATGAGATAGTGTGATATCGACTCAGATTTAGGTGGTTTCCATACCTCTCTCTATTGACTTGATTGTGGGTTCGTAGTTCGCATAGTAGGCGTTAGACTAGACCCGAGTCATACCTATTTCAAAACTAACGAATCGGGGATATTTTAAAGATAAGCAAAAAGGGTTTATACGGATATTTCAAACGATGCATCTTTTCTTAAAACACCGTAGCCCTTATTTTACCAAAAGCACTGATTCGTCTTATTTCAAAAAGGCAAGGTTGCATGATATATCTATTGAGGCAGGTTCTCTACTGTTGCGTTGATTGCTCGATTCCGCACATTCATGCTGTTTGCATTGCATCGCTTGTATTGTTGATATATTTCAGTCATGCTGCTAGGACACCAGCACCATTATCGATGATGCGTATGTTCCACGTACACTGTTGCCGGCTCACACACTTCATCATCGATAATTGCCATGTCACTACACTGTAGTACTGTTGCATTCAGGATTTGACCCTAGCATGACATATTGATATTCTTACCTTTCTGCTATATGTCGCATACATGCTGCTTTCTGATTATACGCATTGAGATATGCTGTTTCCATGATATTTCTGGTTTTGGGAACCGTGGGTGTTTTCAAAGAGGATATGTAATTGTTTTGAAAACCCGGTTACCCTTGATATGATATTTCAGTGCGTCCACTATGTGTTTTCTCGGTGCTGAGAGCGACATGTGAAACCCGATTCGAGGAGGCGGATGAGGCCGATTGCGGGTACATGGTGGACCCGGTATGGTTCCCCGGGGCAAGAAATGTTTTTCGTGGAGTAGACGATGAGCCTGGCAGGGTGGCGAGTACCTACCGGTGATTTTGTTGGACCTGGCGGTTATCCGGAGGATACCGACCAGAGTCGATAGATGGATTTAGGCGTACTGCCGGGGCCGAGGGCCGATACCGCAGACAGAGCCTGTGGGCCGATCCGGACCGATGGAGCCCGATATATGAGGATTTACGTGCCGATGCTGGGCACAGTTTTCATGATGTTTTCGAGTGCTGATGCTGGGCACTCCGGTTCCATGATTTTGACGTGTCGCGAGGGACACAGGTGGTTTATATCCTCATATTTCCATGCATATGCCGATGATATTTACATGCATGATGGTTATTGTCATTGGGTGACGAGTGGACGGGATCTACGTACAGGCAGATTGATTTCATTGATTGTACCTCACTTTTATGATATGCTATTACCTGAGGCACTGGCACGAGCACTTGGCATTACACTCATGTATAGAGATTACATTGCCAGTTTAGCATGTTCAGTCTTATTCATATTGAGGTTATTTTTATATCTGATCGTATTGACCTAGGATGGGTCATGCATTCGATCTCTGCTTGTAGATATTTTCTATTCACGAGTTGGCAACTCACCCCCGTTGTGCCACAGTCCTTGCAGGTTTTGCCGTACAGATTCCATAGCGGCATTTCTGGCACACTGCTTCCATACGGATGACTTGCGTTGGTAGGTGGGTTCTTTTGTATCAGAACCGCCATTGTTCATGTATTATTATTGTATCTGGTCATTCCATCAACCAAAACTTGTATATTGTTTCAGACTTAGAAAACAGTGTTGTATTATTTCGACCTTAGAGTCGCGCTTGTAGTATTACGGTTTTCTGGCTGTTTTGAGTTTCTTTTTGGGTTTTGATCCTCGCCCTTTGGCGTTGTATGTTATTATTGCTTGCATGGTTGTGACCGTCGATTGACGAAGAGCTAGCTCCCGCTTGGGGATGCCTTTTATCATTTCTTATATTATTCTTGTTGCACCCCGTTCGGGGCCAGCTTTTACAAAGGAAACTCTGCCGAAATTTTCAGAAAAGGTTACACATTTTAAAAATACACATTCGGCTTAGTTATTTAAAAACTTTGATTTTCGAAACATGATTTCCTTACTTTTCAAAACCAGTTTTCCTTATTTACTCTTTAAATGGTTTTAGATTGCTGGGCTTTTGGCTTACTTGGATCAGATGGGGTCCTATAGACTTCATATGGTTCAAGGGCCAGTCACGTGCTCTTTCGGGTCGTGACATCGATCCCCTGGAGATCAACCATCTCTATGATCAGGTGACACTGCCTTAGAATATGTCTGGATCACTGATGGGACGGGCGTTCCTAGGCATAAGCCACAACTCCATTGTCACACAATGGTAGGAACGAAGTTCATCTCATGAACTAATATACACCCCGACTGCCTCTTTGGTAGCATCTTTGGTAGCGATGTATCCAGCCTTTATCGTCTAGTATGCCACGGTATCTAGCTTGGAACTCTTCCAACATACCGTCCCTTTACTGAGGGTAAAGACAATGCCTGCGACTGACATTCGGTCGTCCTTATCACCCTGGAACCTTTCCAGTGATTCTCCCCAGGATCAATTGATACCATCTCACTACAACTAGTGAGTATCCTAACATCCAATTAGATCTATCTCATAGATCCAAACCCCAGGATTTAGTAGGTATCACTTTGATCCTATATGTAGAATCCTTGTGATAAGCGGAGATTGACTGAGCGTAGCATAGGAAACTCCTTTCCTATCAAGAGTATGTCATCCACGTGCAATACGAGGAAGACAACCTTACTCTCTGCCACCTTCTTGTAGATACAAGGTTCATCTACGTTTTTGACGAAATTAAACTCTTTGATAACGACGTCAAAGCAGATGTTCCAACTCCGCGATGCTTGCTTTAATCCATAAATGGATTTAAGCAGCTTGCACACCTTCCCGCTGCTCCCACTAGCTACGAAGCCCTCTGGCTGAGTCATGTACACACTCTCTTCTAAATCACCGTTTAGAAAGGCGGTCTTAACATCCCATTACCAGATTTCGTAGTCATGATATGCAGCGATGACAAGCATGATCCGGATGGATTTAAGCATAGCCACTGGAGAAAAGGTTTCATTATAGTCCATACCTGGTTTTTGACGAAAACCCTTTGCAACAAGTCTAGCTTTGAAAGTCTCCACTTTCCCATCTACACCAAGTTTTTTCTTGAAGATCCACTTGCTCCCAATGGGTTTTACCCCTTCAGGAGCATCTTCCAAAGTCCATACTTTGTTGGTGTACATGGATTCCATCTCAGACTGCATTGCATCTAGCCATTTCACCGAGTCCCCACTCGTGATGGCCTGCTCGAAGCTAGTTGGGGCATCATCGACCATGATGCAATCCTCGCTCCCACCATCCATGAGAAAACCGTAGTATCTCTCAGGTGGGTGAGGAACCCTACTAGATCGGCGGAGAGGCTGAGGTTCATTGGGAACTACCGAATCCTCTGGTTCCACCAAATCTTCTGTTGTGGTTTGTACAGCTGGAACCTCTTCCAGTTCTACCTCAGAGCCACTAATCTCTTTTGCAAGAAATTTCTTTTCTAAAAAGGTGGCGTGTTGAGCAACAAACACCCTTTGTTCCTCACTGTGGTAGAAGATATACCCTCGCGAATGCTTGGGATATCCAACAAACTTACACAAAACAGACCTTGCCTCGAGTTTGTCCGGTTTTTGTCTTTTGACATAGGCCGGGCAACCCCATATCTTAATAAAATTAAGATATGGTCTCTTCCCCTTCCATATTCATATGGGATGGTAGGCACAGATTTGGTAGGAACCCTATTCAGTAGGTATGCTGCTGTCTCCAGTGCATAGCCCCAGAAGGAAATAGGTAACTCAGCTATTCTCATCATAGAGCGCACCATATCTAATAGGGTGCGATTCCTCCGTTCTTATACACTGTTGTGCTGTGGTGTATATGGAGGAGTTAGCTGAGAGAGAATCCCATTCTCTTTTAGGAAGTCCAGGAATTCATTGCTCAAGTATTCACCTCCTCGATCAGATCGAAGGATTTTAATACTTTTCCCGGTTTGGTTCTCGACTTCTTATTTATATTCTCTAAATTTCTCAAAAGCTTCTGATTTGTGTTTCATCAGGAACACATACCCGAATCTAGAGAGATCGTCAGTGAATGTAATGAAGTACGAAGAACCATCCCTGGCATGTGTAGTCATGGGACCGCATACATCACTATGTACCAGTCCTAAGAGTTCTATAACTCTTTTTCTGTGTCCCGTAAACGGAGTTTTGGTAATCTTTCTTTTGAGACATGACTGGCAAGTATCATAAGATGAAAATTCAAAGGGATTCAAATATCCATCCTTATGCAACTTAGCTAGCCGTGTCGCATTGATGTGACCTAGTCTACAATGCCACAAGAAGGATTCATTCATTTCTGAACTCTTCCTCTTGTGTGTGTTTTGTACATTAAGGACTGTAGTTTGATTGAGAACGTATATGCCATTAAATAACGAACCTGATCCAATCAACTTTTGATTCAGGAATATGTTCATAACATCATCCTGTACTACAAAATTATATTCTTCTTTGCTCAATAAAGAAACTGATATAAGATTGCATATCAGGGTCGGAATTTAATAGCATTCGTTCAGAACCATTGTATTACCATTTGGTAACACAAGGTGATACTCGCCAACTGCTTTGGCTGCAACATTTGCACCATTCCCTACTCTTACGGAATGATCACTCTCTCCCTGTTCCCTACCTTTACGTAGCCCATATAACATATTACATATATGGGATCCCGATCCGGTATCTAATACTCAGGACGTAGAGTGAACTGAGAAACAGTTCTCTGTAACGAACACATCCGAAGAAAATGCATCAACAAGTACTTTTTTCATTCGTGTGGCAAGGGAATCCTGGTATTCCCCTATATCCTGTTCAGTCCTATAACTCTTATAAGAAAGAACGGAACCAACGTTCACCAGCACAGTATAACATGCGGGTTCGGTCAATACATCCATATTCTTATCTTGATTAAGGCATGATATGGTCGCTACCTGGAGAGAGAGAGAAGAAAACACTTTAGCGTATGCTCTTGCAAGATCAGATTGGTTATTATTTTATCTAATCAGGATGGCTCCCACTGTTTTTATCAAATCTTCCTTCAAACCCTAAAAGGAAAGACTAGCCGGGATTAATTACACCCTACAACTTCGCCAATCTTTCAGCCAGGCCAGTGTCGGTACTTTGAGGGAGGTTCCCCGTGCTTTCGCACGGACCTAATTAAAGTAAACCTCGTTTTCCTACAGGCGTAACCCCGTTGACACCTTTCTAGACACCTACTTGATCGGCTAATTGTCCTGTGTAAAACTCTCCCAGGAGTAACAATTACTCGCAGTGGGTATCGGGATCCAACTATCTCATAGAAGGTATGCAATCTCATTGCAAATTTCAACACTTGAAATTCCCGATAATATTTTGCCCCAAGCATCCTATGACCTTGACGGAGGTCAACAAACCACAGGGTGCAAGTCAAGTTCAACCCGTCATTTCTTGATTGAATCAAACCCACCCGCACGACCCTTGATGGAGGTCAACAAGGTCGTACGACTACCCTAATCCAATCTGCATCATATGCATAAGCATATAAATACTAGTTAGCTACCGCACACTACGCCTTGACGGAGGTCAACAAACGTAGCACGAATACTAAGTAGGACTTATCTGAAATGACGAAGGGCTACGATAGGTTTTTCTGAAAACCTATTGCGTAATGAACTTGATATCGTTGTAGAATCGAGTGAATTTTGAAATGGAGTGATTTTGAGGCTTTTATTAGTTTTGCTAAAGAGGTCACTCCCGGTGAAGGGATCTCGGCTCTTTCCTTATGGAATAAGGTGCAGGATATATCATATATATCGCTATGCAAAGCAAAAACTCCAAAAGCAATCAAAAGACAAACCGAGTGTTGTAGCATCTGCCAGTTTTGCTAAAGAGGTCACTCCCGGTGAAGGGATCTCGGCTCTTTCCTCATCGAATAAGGTGCAGGATATATTATATATATCGCTATGCAAAGCAAAAACTGTAGCTACCCTTTTTGAAAATTTGATTCTACAACATCTTTTAGGTTTCTTTTCTTTCATTAATCATATTAATGAAGTCCTATCATTTAAATTACCTAAACATCACAGATAAATACGACGTACACTTATGCCATCCGCATTCGCCTCGATGTCCCCTCGTGCACCGTTAGGTTAGGTAACTAACGGCAGAGCGGGGCAGGGCTAGCGCGGGTGTAAAACATAAGTAACGTCTATATAATATATCATATATACTATATACAGTATTTATCACAACATATCAAATGATCACATCACGGATATCGCAGCAGAAGAAACATATGAAATAATGGATATACTAGGAAGTCCGTGTTTTATTTTGAGCCTCTATAAAACACGGATTCAACGGTCGCGATGAATAGCCAAACCCACACCCCTAGACCCTTACGAGAGCGGCAAGCAACCCTACCAATTCTAGAGTTAGGAGACCCGGACTCGACTCCTCGAGTTGGTCTCCCACTGGACTCTAGAACCCGGTTAATTGTGCTCTCCTCCTTGGGTCTACCTAATGCGGAAAAGTAAATAATATACAATGGTGACATCATCCTTATCCCGGAAGTGCCCCAATAAAAGAATATTACATACAATAAATTTTACAAGAATAAAAATAAAAACCCTCATCTCACATAAAACCCCCGGCTATTCAGAACGCGACGATCCAATATAACATATCCAACAACACATAATATCACATGTCATCAACGTAAGTAAATATGCGCATCCCAATTGTCGTTGACATATAGCAACGAAACTGGCGATATCACATATTACACTTACGGTCGCAAAAAAGAAAGTGTAAAACTACAACAGTTGGAATCCGCAACCTTCTTAGACATCTCATGCCTAACCAAATGAATTCCTTAGACATCGCATGCCTAACAATTATAAACCCCGCATTTTAGTCTCTATATCGAAAACACTTTTCAATATCTAGTCGGGAAATTCAACAAGATTCCTGATATGTGATCGAATGCTCGTCGTAAACTTTAGTAGACGGCCGCACCCCCGGATGCCATCGACGAAGTGCACTAAGGCGGAACACCGCTGCCGCGAGCACCCAAACGGATGCTTTTGGCGACGGGGTTATCCTACAGTCACTTGGACGGGGCTTTGGGGTGTGACTGTCTATTAAGTTTACCCGGCGAGTATCCGCGTACGCTACGTGATTGGAACGGACTTTTGATCGCATCAAAATCCCGTGGCAACCGATCATTTGAGACTAAACTGCTATGTTTATAACATTCAAATTAGTTATCTCATAACTACTTATGGATTCCAAATATTGTATCACATTCCAGATAAATAGACAATGTTAAACTTTCCGATCGAATGATCAAACACCCAAGTTTTCCCAAATAGTTCTCAACACTTGAGGGGAGTTTAAAAACATCCATCACATGCCACAGTACCAATGGTCCAGCCGTAGAAGGGTCAAGCCAACGCCTCACATGTGGCAACGCCGTACTGCCCCAAACCCTAAGATTCAAAAGGCAGTTCAAGACGGTCACATAATCGAGTTAAGGTTTGTTGTCTTCTAGAGGGTCCATTGCGTAACTTGCACGATTTAGACGTTCTTAAACTACGGAAAAATCCAACACTTGGAAATTTTCCGGCAGGGGAAAAAGTGAGCTATTGATATCCGTTCGAATTTTTTAACACTTTCTAAATTATCCGGAAAACAAAACGAATTTAAATTTTCCGATCGAATCTACGATTACAAAATAAACCCCAGAATACTCAACACTTGAGTCAGATTAAAAATACCCAGAAATAAGCACTAACAAATAAGGTCATAACTGTGGAAAACAAAAAAAAATAAAATTCCACTGTACTGCCGCGGATCCACGGCCCAAGCAGGGTATGGACGCGGTTCCGCGGCGGTCCGTACGTATTACTTCATCGTTTTTCACAGTTATGCTTAGAAAACCCTCTGAATTTTTTAGGTATTTTTAATTCAGAAAAAATACAGTTTTAAAAAAATGTCCAGAGAAGGGTATATTTCGTCGTTTCGGAGTTCGTTCGGAGTTTTAACTTCGTATACACGTCGCCTAATGCTCTAGCTAGGCTCTGATACCACTGTAGGGTTACTAGGCACACTAAGAAGGTTCTACAAGGCATCAATCATGCCCGATTAAAATTTTAGCCGTGCCTAACAACCCTAAACAAGATCTTTGCTAGACTATTAGGCTATCACATGCAAGTAAATAACAATTATCACTAAGTGAATACGAAATACAACCTTTGTAGATCGGTCCTTCACTTCTAAAGATCCTTGTTGTAGTCCCTTCGCTGCGATCATAAAGCTCCCGGACTCTCGGACGGCTCCATGAGAAGATAGCAACGGTATTGCTTGAAGTCTTCGAGGCCGAAGATGATCTACGTCGAGGGAATACGAACTCAAGCTTCTACTTCACTAACTAGAGAATTAGTGAAGCAAACATCCTAAACTAAAGTGCTAGTCTAGTAGAGGATGATGAAATAAGAAATGGGTACACTTTAGAATTTCTTTTCTCACAATATTTCTCTCTCTTTATCAAACCCTAAAAAGAATTTGAAGGAGGAAAAAGATGAGCTCAAAAATGAGAATGAAAACTAACTAAAGAGAGAGATCGCTAACCATGGGTGAGTGGGTATCATATACTAACTCATGTAGAGACTTAACCATGGCTACATTATAATGGTTAGGTTAATTAACATTTCAAGTAATCCAAAGTTAGTAGACTAAGTCAATGCAACCCTAAGCTTCATGCATATGAGCTCATCATCCACTAATTTTAGAATTACTTTAAATATTAAAAACCTAACACTATAATTAGTATGGTATAAGTCTTATACACCCATGATAGTTGTATCAACACCATGATACAAAATGAACACAAATAAATATATATCACATATATATTAAGTTGTGCACAAGTGAGAAAAACAAATGCTTATGTGAACCAATGTTAGTTAATATAAATTAGTATATCACATATACAATTATACACTAAATTATTAAATCAACACTTGACTTAATAATCCGGTTATATCACATATAACCGACTAACACAAAATGTACCAACTTATCGAATCAACACTTGATTTGATAACCCGGCTATATCACATATAACCGGCCGATACATTAGTCACGAGAATAGAATACGGTATCACATACACGCATTATTCTCGGTCCCGCACATATCACATATGCGCTCCTATTTCGTTTTGCCTGAGCCAGTAAAACCTCTATGTAGGACTCTAAAGACTCGTCAATACGCCGGCAGTAGGTGATGATCATATCAAGCACCCACAAGCCGTCAGCGGTACTAGCTGGATGTAACGGCTACCCTGGTATTGAGCGATCAGAAGATCAGCAAGCAAGCCCGCTCCAACTCCTGCAAAAACCCTGACAGTGACACTACTGTATAGTCCGGTCTCCTCGTCTGATATGTCGCATATCAAGTCTAGGGGTGGTAAACGTCAGACCCCAATAACCGATAAGTCATGCCGATACAAGGCTCATAACGGGTCGAGAAACTACTGGTAACACTTACCAGTAAATCTCTAAACCAGCCCTGGCCAGGGACTTCCCTGTTATGGCCAATCGAGCATAGCGCAACATCAACCCTCAATACCGGGAGAGACGAAACCCCTCCTATCGCTCATTGCCTCCATGTGACTCGGGACTGTACCCAAAAACCACCGTTTTGCACGCCCTCTTGGATGTGGTAAGGTGGAAATCAAAGCACAGTGGGAATCACACAAGACTCTATGACGATCTCGGGTCTACAGACTAACCTGTACCAGTGTCACCAGAGAACCGCCATCTGACGTAAGGTATAATACCATCTGGAAGTTCTCGGCGATTCCGTCCAGTGTACCCAGTCTCCACTGAGCACCCGTATATCATCTCTGATGTCAAACACCAATGGATATGGGATCATCCATCGCCCATCTACATGGGTCGAGAAGGTATACACTAGTCTACTCTGGTATATCGATGCCCCGTCTCGATACACCCACGACTAGGGACCTTGAAGGATGTACTTATGGACTACCATGCCCCCACTAGTATGATCCACATCATAGTCCAGGTAGTCAAGTACACATCCTAAGGGCTTTACCAACATGTAACAGAGAGACAATCAGTGTACACGTTAAGGTAAAGAGTAACCAGATAGCATACTATCATGTCGAGCAAGAAAGTCTTCCCTATATATGTCCAAGCATCCACTACAATATACATCTCATGTATAGTAATGGCCTCTAGGGCATACATATAACTAACAATTGGAACCCTATTCAATAGGTATGCAGCTTCTCAAGTGCATAACTCCTAAAAGGAAATAGGAAACTCAGTATTACTCATCATAGAGCACACCATATCACATAGGGTGCTATTACTCCACCCCGATATACCAACGTGCTATCGTGTATACGGAGGAGTAATGCCGAGAGAGAATCTCATTCTCCTTTAGAATAGTCCAGGAATTCCGTGCTCAAGTATTCTCCTCCCTGATCTCATCAAAGGACATAATACTTATACCCGTTTTTGGTTCTCTACTTCTAAATTATATTCTGTGAATATCTTAAAAGCTTCGGACTTGTGTTTCAACAGGAACATATGTCTGAATCTTGAGAGATCATCAGAGAATGTAATGAAGTACAAAGAACCGGTCTTGGCATGTGTAGACAGGGGACCTTACATACATTATCATGTATCAATCCCAAGAGTTCACTAACTCTTTCTCTGTTTCCAATAAACAGTGCTGTGGTCATCTTATCTTTGTTACATGACCGACAAGTTTCACAAGATGTAAATTCAAACAAATTTAAATATGCATCTATATGTAACTTTAGCTAGTCGGGTCACATTGATATGACCTAGTCTACAATGCCTCAAGAAGGATTCGTTCATTTCTGAACTCTTTCGCTTGTGTGTGTTCTGTATACTAAGAACTGTAGTTTGATTTAGAACATCAATGCTTTTAGATAACGTTCCTGAACCGATCAACTCTTGATATAGGAAATGTTCAAAACATTATCCAACAATACAAAATTATATCCTTCTTTACTAATAAAGAGACTGATATGATGTTGTATATCAGGTTCGGTATCTAATAACATTCGTTCAGAATCAATGTATTCTGGTAATACAGGGTGATAACTACCAACAGACTTGGCTGCAACACTTGCCCCGTTTCTATCTCATGAAACTTATCACCCGTTCTCAGTTCTCTACCTATCTGTAGCCCATATAATAAATTACATATGTGGGATCCTGATCCGGTATTTCATACCCAGGACGTAAAGGATACTGAGAAACAGTTCTCGGTAATGAACACACCCGAAGAAGATGCATCAGCATGCACTTTCTTCGTTTGGGCGGCACGGGAATTCTGGTAATCCCCAATTTCCTGCTCTGTCTTATAACAATTATAAGTTGGAGCGGGACCAACGTTCCCTAGCGCAGTATAACAAGCGGGTTCGGTCAATACATCCGTATTATTTTCTTGATTAAGGCGTGATATGGTCGCTACCTGGGGAGAGAGAAGAAAACACTCAGTGTGTGATTTTACAAGATTAGATTAGTTATCAATTTATCTAATCAGGATGTCTCCCACTGTTTTAGTCAAATCTTCCTTCAAACCCTAAAAGGAAAGACTAGCCGGGATTAATTACACTCTACAAGTTCGCTAATCTTTCAGCCAGGCCAGTGCCGGTACTTTGAGGGAGGTTCCCCTTGCTTTCGCACGGACCTAATTAAAATAAACCTCGTTTTCCCAGGGGCGTAACCCCGTTAACACCTTTCTAGACACCTACTTGATCGGCTAATTGTAATGTGTAAAACTCTCCCAGGAGTAACTCTTACTCGCAGCGGGTATCGGGATCCAACTATCTCATAGAAGGTATGCAATCTCATTGCAAATTTCAACACATGAAATTCCCAATAATATTTTACCCCAAGCGATCTATGATCTTGACAAGGTCAACAAACCATAGAACGCAATTCAACCCGTCATTTCCCGATTGAATTAAACCCACCCGCATGACCCTTGACAAGGTCAACAAAGCCACACGACTACCCTAATCCAATCGCATCATATGCTTATACAGATAAGCAGTAATCAGCTACCGCACACTATGCCTTGACAAGGTCAACAAACGCAGTACGGATACTAAATATTACTTATCTGAAATGACGGAGGGCTACGACAGGTTTTTAAGAAAACCCTTTGCGTAATGAACTTGATATCGTTGTAGAATCGAGTGATTTTATATGGAATGTTTTTGAGGCCTTTTCTTGTTTTACTAAAGAGGACACTCCCGGTGAAGGGATCTCGGCTCTTTCCTCATCGAATAAGGTGCAGGATATTTCACAAATATCAGTATGCAAAGAAAAAACTATAGAAACAATCAAAAGACAAACCGAGTTTGTAGCATCTGCTAATTTCACTAAAGTGGTCACTCCCGGTGAAGGGATCTCGGCTCTTTCCTTATTGAATAAGGTGCTGGATGTTCTACAAGGAACACCGCTATGCAAAGCAAGAACTAGAGCTACCAGTTTTTAAACAAGTTTCTACAACATCTTTAGGTTTCTTTTAGTTTCATTAATCTCATTAATGAAGTCCCTTTTTATTATGCTTCACAAGCATCACTTTTGAAACGAAATCTGCAATATAACATATATCTCATATATATAATATAAATATTCGTCTCAGGCAGTAATATGATCTCATCACATAACATTGCAGCAGAAGAACATATATGAAATATTGGATATACTAGGAGGTCCGTGTTTTAATACGAGCCTGTATAAAACACGGATTCCACGGTCGCGATGAATAGCCAAACCAACATCCCTAGACCCTTACGAGAGCGGCAAGAAACACTGCCAATTCTAGGGTTAGGAGACCCGGTCTCGACTCCTCGAGATGGTCTCCCACTGGACCCTAGAACCCGGTTACTTGTGCTCCCCGCCTTAGGTCTACCTAATGCGGAAAAGTAAATAATATACAATGGTGACATCATCCTCAGCCCGGAAGTGCCCCAATAAAAGAATATTACATACAAATGAATTTTACATGAATGAAAAAGAAAAACTCTCATCTCACATAAAACCCCCGACTATTCAGAACGCGATGATCCAATATAACATATCACAGCAACACATAATATCTCATATCATCAACGTAAGCAAGTATGCGTATCCCGATTGTCGTTGATGTATAGCAACGAAGCTGGCGATACACCACATTCTATGCTTACGGTCACAGAAAAGAAAGTGTAAAACTACAACAGTTGGAATCCGCAACCTCCTTAGACATCACATGCTTACCCAAATGAATTCCTTATACATCGCATGCCTAACAATTATAAACCCCGCATTTTAGTCTCATTATCGAAAACTCTTTTCAATATCAAGTCGGGCAATTCAACATGATTCCCGACATCCTGATCGAATGCTCGTCGCAAACTTTAGTAGACGGCCGCACCCCCGATGCCATCGACGAAGTGCACTAAGGCGGAACACCGCTGCCGCGAGCACCCGAACGGATGCTTTTGGCAACGGGGTTCTCCTACTGTCACTTGGTCGGGGATATGGGGCGTGGCTGTCTATTAAGTTTACCCGGTGAGTATCCGCGTACGCTACGTGATTACGACGGACTTTTGATCACATCAAAATTCCGTGGCAACCGATCATCTGAGACTGAACTGCTAGATTTATAACATTCAAATTAGTTATCTCATAACTACTTGTGGATTCCAAATATTGTATCACATTCCAAATAAATAGACAATGTTAAACTTTCCGATCGAATAAACAAACACCCAAGATTTCCCAAATAGCTCAACACTTGAGCGGAGTTCAAAAAATGTACATCACATGCCACAGTACCAATGGTCCAGCCGTAGAAGGGTCAAGCCAACGCCTCACATATGGCACGCCGTACTGCCACAAACCCTAAGGTTTAGAGGCAGTTCAAGACGGTCACATAATCGAGTTAAGGTTTGTGTTCTTCTAAAGGTTCCACCGCGTTACTTGCACGACTTAGAACGTTCTTAAACTACGGAAAAATCCAACGCTTGGAAATTTTCCGGCAGGGGAAAAAGTGAGTTATTGATATCCATTCGAACTTTTTAACACGTTCTAAAAATTACCCGGACAAACTAAACGAAGTTATACTTTCCGATATAATCAACGAGCTCCCAATACAACCCAGAAAACTCAACACTTGAGCAAAAATTAAAAATCCCCAGAAGCATCAGGAAGTACCTACGGTTATTACTGTGCAAACACTATCCCTCAATCCTTTGTTGTTGACGAGGAACCGCCGCCAATACCCTGATTTGGCCGCGGTTCCGCGGCGCTTTGGTTGATTTAGGGGGTTGGGTTTCACAGTAATTCCTAAAATACCCTGCTGATTTTTTTGAGTATTTTTAATGCAGAAAAAATCAACTTTTTGAAAAATTTCCAGAAACTAGGGTTTTACGGGTATTCGGAGTTCGATCGGACTTTAAACTTCGCCTAAAACTCTAGCTTAGCTCTGATACCACTATAGGGTTACTAGGCACACGCACAAGGGTCTATAAGGCATCAACCATGCCCGATTTAAAATTTAGCCATGCCGAACAACCCTAAACCAAGATCTTAGACTAGAGATTAGGCGAAACAAAGCAAGTTAAACACTTTAACATCTAAGAGCTTGGGATTACAACCTTTGTAGTCCGGTCCTTCACTTCATAAGCTCCGTGTTGTGGTCCCTTCGCTGCGATCGTCAAGTTCCGGACTCTCGAGAGGCTCCATGAAGAGAAAGACGCAAGCTTGCTTCCGATCTTCGATAACAAAGATGATCTACCTTGAAGTTTCATTAACACAAGCTCTCACTCACTAAATAAAGTGAACACCCTAATCTAAATGGCTAGGATAGATTAGGATGATGAAGTAGGATTTTAGCTCTCATTTATTTTCATTAACTCACTCATTTTCATCACTTCATAAAAAGCTGGAAAGCTTTTCATGAAAGAAGGAAGAAGGAAGAAGAAGAACAATCAATCCTTTTGTGATGAATAACGAAACTCATATATGAGCTTAGAAATGAAACCATAGTTAAGAATGAATCCTTAACTCTTGCAGAGAAACAACCATGGTAAAAGGGTTTGGGTTAGGTTAAGGAAATATCTTCACAAAATATCTTTACCAAAACAAAAAACTAAGCTTCTAGAAACTTCTAGAAAAGCTTAACCCAAATCAAACCCTAACCATGTTTAATCTCCACTAAACATGTTGCATTAATAACCATATCATGTTACAATATTATATATCACATATATAATATTTATTGTAACAAAATAAAATAATACAATTAACATATATCGCATATATATCAATGTATTACCCGAGTGAGAAAAAGAATCTTTTAGTGAGCTTATATTAGTTAATATAATTTAATATATCATATATATAATTATACATTAAATCATCGAATCAACACTTGATCCGACAATCCGGCTATATCGCATATAACCGACTAATATATCATTTACCGATTCATCGAATCAACACTTGATCCGATGACCCGGCTGATATCAAATATCACGAGAATATAATACGGTATCTCATATCGCATTATCCTCGGTCCTGCACATATCACATATGTGCCCCTACTCCGTTTTGCCTGAGCCAGGAAACCTCTGTGTAGGACTCTAAAGAATCGTCAATATGCTGGCAGTAGGTGATGATCATATCAAACACCCACAAGCTGCGAGCGGTCAGCTAAACGTAACAGCCACCCTGGTATTGAGAAATTAGAAGATCAACAAGCAAGCCTGTACTTTCTCCCATGAATCCAATCAATAACACTCCCGTACAGTCCGGTCTCGTCGTCTGATATGTCGCATATCTCGCCTAGGGGTGGTATTCGTCTGACCCCAGTAGCTTGATAAGTCGTGTCGATATGAGGTCTATAACAGTTCGAGAAACTACTGATAACACTTACCAGTAAATCTCAGCAACCATGGCCAGGGATTTCCAGTTATATCCAATCGAACACAGCGCAACATCAACTCCTTATACCGGGAGAGACGGATCCCCTCCTATCGCTCATTGCCTCCATGTGATTCGGGACTGTACCCAAAATCCACCTTTTTGCATGCCCTCTTGGACGTGGTATGATGGAAATCAAAGCACGGTGGGAATCACACAAGACTCTATGACGATCTCGGGTCTACAGACTAACCTGTACCAGTGTCACCAGAGAACCGCCATCTGACGTGAAGTATAATACCATATGGGAGTTCTCGGCGAGTCCGTCCAGTGTACCCAGTCTCTACTGAGCACCCGTACACCATCCTTGATGTCAAACACCGATGGATATGGGATCATCCATTGCCCATCATATGGGTCAAGATGCGTATACGCTAGTCTACTCTGGTGTATCGATGGCCCGTCTAGATACACCCTCGACTAGGAACAGTTATAGGATGTACTCGTCGACTACCGTGGCCCCACTAGTATGATCTCATCATAGTCCCAGTAGTCGAGTACATATCCTAAGGGCTTTATCAACATGTAACATAGAGACAATTAGAGTACATGTTAAGATAAAGTACAACCAGATAGCGTACTATCTTGTCGAGCAAGAAAGTCCTCCCTATATATGTCCAAGCATCCACTACAATATACATCGTATGTATAGTAATGGCCTCTAGGGCATATATATAACTAACACAATGTCACCTAAAGCATGTACACGATGATAAAGACAAACCAGATAGTATACAAACCTCTCGAGTAAGACTTTCCTACCGGTATAGGTCCTCCCTCAATCATTGCAATCACGTGCCTGCAATCCAATAATTGACTCTGAGGGCACTATATCCAACAGATTCTTGGCTTGCATTTGTGATGCTGGAGCCACAGTGGGTTTGTTGGACCGGCTTTCCATCATGCGAGAGTTTTCCGACGTTGTTCCAGATGAGCCGGCGGAGCTTCGGGAGCTTAAGGATCTGCTGCAGAGTTGCTAGATAGGGGGACTTGTACGTCCTAGTGTTTCGCTTTGGGGAGCTCCTATTCTGTTTGTCAAGGAGAAAGACGGCAGTTGAGGTTGTGTTGATGGATCATCAATTGAACCGAGTTACGGTGCGGGTAGGTATCCTTTACCTTGCATTGACGATTTGTTCGACTTGCTTCAGAGTGCGAGAAATTTTCTAAGTTTTTTTGAGATCAGGTCATCATTGGTTGCGGGTTCGGAGTGAGGACATTCCGAAGAATGCTTTGTGTGCACTACGGACAATTTGAGTTTTGGTGGTGTCGTTGGACTCACCAATGCCCTAGCAGCATTCGTGGATGTGATGAACCGGATTTCTTCAGGCCGTTCCTCGACCAGTTTATTGTTGTGTATTGATGACATTCTGTTCTATTCCAATGTGTCGTGAAGAACGTGAGCAGCACTTAGGGATTTGTTTTGCAGATACTGGGAGAGCACCGGCAGTTTTCTAAAATCTCGGAGTGTTCCTTCAGGCTTGATGGTGTTGACTCCTAGGACTTGTAGTTACGGGAGACGGTTTTTGCATGGACCCGAGGAAGATCGAGGCCGTACAGCTTTGGCCCATACTTATATCCAGGACAGAGGTCCGCAAATTTTGGGCTTAGCAGGCTTTTACCGCCATTTCGTGCAGAATTGCTTGTGTATCGCTGCACCGTTGACTGGACTGACCGGAAGGGAGATTCCTTTTCTTTGGACTGTAGCAAGCGTGCAGAGTTTTCAGCAGTTGAAGACTCGGTTGACAACTGCACCAGTTCTTTCTTTGCTTGCTGGTTCGGGTGACTTTGTTGTTTAACTGTGATTTTTCGTGAGTGGGGCTCGATTTTGCGTTGATGTGGCATTATAGAGTTATCGCTTTTTCTTCCCGACAGTTGGAGGAAGTGAGAGCAGGATACCCACTCATGATCTGGAGATGGCCGCGGTGGTCGTGCGTTGAAGATCTGAGGAAACTACTTGTGCGGAGAGTCGTGTCAAATTTTCACGGACCACCAGAGCTTAATGTACATTTTCCTGCAGCGGGTTTTGATTGTTGAGACAGCGCCGTTGGATAGAGCTTGTGTAGGATTGTGTTTATGAAATCTTCGTTACCCGTAGCAAGGTGTTTGTGGTAGCTGATGCTGGAGTCGTAGGCCCGGGGTTAGCTTGTCCCAGTTGTGCACAGTTCTGAGACAGTCTTCTGCAAATTTACAGTTCTTGTGCGATCGTTGAGTACAGCTTAAATTCGCCTCTACGGAGGGGATAGCTTGCTCGTGTCTACGCCCGTCCACTTTTACTTAATCTTTTTCGTGAGGCACAGCCCACCGATGCTCGTTGTCTGTAATACTTGAGCATGTTCGGTAGGATAAAGTTTCGGAGTCCTTGATTTGTGACCAGATGTGCTATGTTTAAGGATGTGTTGGTGTGTACCTGATACCGTTGGGTAGAGACGCGAAATCCTAGAGCAGGCATATCAGTCAGCTTTCTGTGTTCATTCAACTTCCACCAATGTATGTGACATAACTTGTGAGTTAGTTACCGGTGGGCAGGATGAAGAGTGAAGTTTCGGATTTCGTTTCAAGGTGTCTGTCTTGTTGTGAGCTAAGTTTGAGCATTTAGACCGGCTGGAGAGTTGCAACCTTTAACCGTTCCGGAGTGGAATGGGAGCAGATCTCCATGAATTTCGTCATGGTGTCTACCCAGGGTTAGACAGGGTGTGACTCCATTTGGGTGTTGTTGTCCGGTTTTTCTCAGTTTGCTCTGTTGTTCTTCGGTAAGCTTGTACGTTGGCACGGAGTTCCGTCATGCGTTATATCTAATAGAGGCACCCCGTTCTCTAGCCGTCGTTGGCAGAAGCATCAGGAAGCCTTGGGTACTGGTTGAGCTTTAGCTCCGCTTTTCCATCTGTGGGACGATGGTCAGTTGAGCGGGCTATACAGACTCTGGAGGATATGCTTGTTGTGTGCGTACTTTGTTGTCGGCAGGTGGGATCGTCACTTGCCATTGTTAGGATTCTCCTTCTATAGCAGTTATCAGGAGACATTCCAATTGGCAACCTTTAGGTTTTTGTTTGGTAGGTCGTGTCGATCGCCAGTCTGTTTTTCTGACTCTGCGTGAGTAGGATTTTTGGACCCCAGCTAGTCTAGAGACTTCGAAGATGATCTAGTTGGTTCAGGTCAGGATGATAGCAGCTCAGTGCAGACAGAGATCTTATTCTAACCGTGGTGGTCGCAGACTTGAGTTCGCAGTGGGAGATCATGTATTCCTACGGATTTTTTTTCCGGTGAAATGGCGTGTTGAGTTTTGGGAAGCTTAGTCCCAAAATTTTAGGTCCTTTTGAGATTCTTGAAGCGAGTTAGTCCCGTTGCCTATAATTTGGTACTTCCGCCCAGATTTTTGAGTATTCACCCTGTATTCCTTATGTTGATACTTCGCAATTACCTTCATGACCTTTTTCACATGATTCAGCATCAGAGCATTTAGCCTGGACGTGATCTTTCATTCACCAGCAGCCGATGGTTATAGTGGATCGGCAGGTGGAGGAACTTCGGTTAAGGGTCTTGCCGTCTGTGAGGGTTCTTTGGCGTAGCCGTATGGTGAGGTGATTACTTGGGAGGCTGCCAGCGAGATTTAGGAGTTTTGTACTCATCTCTTTGAAGGTACGCTTAGCGAGAATTTTAAATTTGGCGACCGAATTTCTTTACAGGGGGGGGGGGATTGTAACATTTTAGAAATCGTTTTGCGAATTTTCCGTTTTTAGGGCAAAATAGTCGGTATTTTCCGTTTAAACCCGATTGTGACCAAACTTCAATATAGACTTGCCGGCACATAGTTTAGCTAGAATAAAGCTAGTGCGCGAACTTTGGGGGTCAATGGAAAGTTTTGGTTCACATAGAATTTTTCCCTAATTAAATGTTATTTTAATGCTTTATTTGTGCACTTTATTAGTGGTAATTACTTTTTATGCGGGTAAATTACTACTAATGTGGTTTTATGCTAAGTTAATCACTAAATTTATGTTTAGAACCTTTTCTCCAAATATCTTGATATTTTGATAATTAAATTGAAAAATTAAAAAGAAAAGAAAAGAAAAGGTGGCAATTTGCTTTAAATGAAGCATTAATTGATTTACTTTGCTAGAACTTTCTACATTTTCTTCACAAAACACCCCCCATTTTCCATGGCCAGCCCCTCTCTCCCCCTTGTTGCCCATGTGTTTCCTCACTCAATTTTCTTCATTTCAAGCCTAAATAAATCATGAAAAATCCAAATAAATTCATACAAACTCAAATATAATCCAAAACCTTCATTCTTCTTCACAAAACTTGCTTAGATCTTCATTCTAGTGAGGATTTTGGAGGCAAAAGTGTGGATTGTTCTTGTTTTAAGTTTTGTTCTTGGAAGGTATAAAACCTTAACCCTAATCTCTTTTGTTGCTTAATACCTTTAATTAGCATAATTAGATGTTTAAATTAAGCTTTTAAATTAATATTTAGAAATTCAAGATATCATTTTTATAATCAAATTAGGGTTTTGATTAGTGGAATGGTTAAGTGTTAAGCTAAGACAAATGAAAACTTAATCAAGTTGCTAATTTGTTAAATGATATTTTCCTAATCGGATAATTAAGCTAATTAACAAACTAAACTTTTGCTAATCCTATTTAGTGAAATCTAAAATTTTAGTAAAGATTTAAATGGCTTAACCTTGCTATTTTGTGATGTTTGCAAACTCTAGTTTTTGATAAAACTTGTAGTTTTGTGCTAAAATGATAAATACTGCTTACTAGATTTACGGATATTTTAGGCTTGGGTTTCTTTTGACGTTGCGACGTTATGTATATTGATTCCACGCTATATCTTGAGTTGTGAATGTGCGATCGGTACGATCAGGGTCTAGACTTGGTAGCTGCGTCGCGTCGCGTTCCTAGCTAGGGTCGTGCCGATGTCGTTCGTGTCTTTGTGTAGCTTTTACTCTTGAGTTCGTTTCGTAGTGTCGCTACGTGCGTTAGCCACTAAACGGACACTCGGGGGTATGTTTGGAGTTGGTGCATCGGTCAACTGTAGTTATACGTATTTTTGGTCGATTGCTTATATACGCTTGCTTTATTGTTATATGTGTTCAGGATCGCAGGAGGGGACTTCGGGCGCTGCGAACAGGGGGAAAGCGAGTTGTTGGCTTTAGTTAGCCAGGATGGTTGGTGAGTAGATTTAACATCTACAGGGGAATCGCCCGCATGGCATTATGCGTCTGGGCTAGATTTAAATGATATAACCATTGAATTGATGTATACGGATATTGATTCATACTTCATTGTGCATATGACATATAGCACACCTGTACACCTATATGCTTACACATATGCCTTGACATGCTTACTTGCTAGTTACTTATATACCTATAGGGTATTGTACCATTAGCGATAGGTACACACACATATAATGACATAGCTACGTGTATACCTTGCATACATACTTCACTTATACCTGGAGGGTATATTACATCATTACTAATAGGTAGATACATATACCTTGCTATACCTTTATGTTTATACATATACCTGGCTATAGCTACATGTTCACCTTTATTTGATGTTGTATGGACTTGGAGAAATTAGAAACCACATGATATATATATTAACTTGTTACAGTTTAATAGCGGTTTTTCATTTATATGCTCGTATTACTGTTTCATGTTGCATATATTACATTTATGGATTTCATATGATGTTCTCTGATATTTTTACTCCTTCGTATATATAACAGTGGAGTGGGACGCTGTTATATATGCCTATATATATTAGTGGAATGGGACGCTAATATATATGTATTGATTCATGCATTTATACTTATTCATTACTTGATATTTGTATGCATCCACTCAGAGATTTGTTATAATACCGATACGGGGATCAAGAGTGTCGATGTTTGGGCACTTAAGATTCGAAGGATGTATAATACCGATACGGGATCGAGAGTGTCGGTGTTTGACACTTAAGATTCAAAGGACGTATAAATCTATTTTGGATCATGAGTGTCGGTGTTTGGCACTTAGGATTTGCTGAGACTTACAGGATATATGAGAGTTACTTGATATTGGACACTTAGGATATATGAGATTTACTTGATAAATTAGACACAGGATATATGAGATTGAATTGATATTGTACATTCAGGATATATGAGATTTACTTGTTATTGTACATTCAGGATTTATGAGACTTACATGATACGAGAGCCAATTTGAGGGCTGATTTGAGGAAATTGGGATTTGGATTGCCTTGATGGACTTAGGTCCTACCACGATGTTAGGATTCCGTGGGAATGACATGTTTTACACTATACTCCGCATTTATTTTATATGCATTGCTTCATGTATTAGTTGTACCTGCTAGAGTGCCTTTCATGACTGTTGCATATATACATTGTCATATCATTGCTTCATGTATTAGTAGTACCTGATAGAGTACCTTACATGACTGTTGCTTACATATTGTCATATTATTGCTTCATGTATTAGTTGTACATGCTAGTGTACCTTTCATGACTATTGCATACATATGACCTTTTATTGTTATTAGCTTGCCTATGTTAGATTCGCGTTGTACGTGCATACTTGCGATTACCTGCATATGTTATTTACTATTCACGAGTTGACAAATCACCCCCGTTGTGCCACAGGGTTTTGCAGGTTGTTTCCCCAAAGTAGTCGAGGCAGGCTATTCATCTATCACATCATCTTTTCCAGCGGATACCGCTTTGGCTCACAGTGTGCAGTTTTGCTTAGGTGGGTTTTACGGTTATCCGAGGTTGTTTATTGTATATTCGTTGTATCCATGTACTCTCCATCTACCATTTTCTTGTATGACTTAGAGACTTGATGTGAGGGCGATATTGTATGTTATTTTTGTGACTTGGAGGTCTTTTATGCAATTTTACTTATATCGTCTTTTATTTCTTCGCTACGGTGTCGTATATCGGTTGTGGTGGTTGTTTTCCTCCGTTGGGCATGGATTTTTCTCCCGTTTGGGATGTTTTACTTATATTTATATTGTACCCATTTTTGGGGTTAGTTTTTACAAAGGAGGTGTTGCCAAAATTTTAAAAGAAGAAAAGTTGGACTTTAAAGAATTTGGTTTGAGATTTACAAGTTTTAACAATGTTCTTATTTCTTACTACTTTTGATGGTTTAGATTGCTGGGTTTTTCGGCTTACTTAAATTGCGTTACGCCTGTAGACGTTGCGTAGTTTAAGGGCCATCACGTGCCAATTTCGGGTCGTGACAATGCTATATACATTTTGCACCCACGCTAGCCCTGCACCCGCCATGCCGTAAGTTAAATAACCTTACGGTGAAGATCTGGGGCCCCGCGGCGAATGCGGATGGCATATATGTGCATTCTATTTTCTTTTCATACCTTTTCTGTGATTGTGTGAAGAGTTGCTAGGTAATGAGATTATCTAAATGATGGGATTGTATTGATTTGGATTAATGCAAAGATAATAAATCTAAAACACATTGTAGAAACAAAATATTAGATATTGGTGTTATAGTGGATATTTTTCTTTGCATCGAGCTATTCAGTTAGGAATATCCTGCACCCCATTCAATGAGGTAAGAGTCCTGATCCCTTCACGGGGAATCCACACTTAAGCAATAGTCTACGTAAGTATAAATTTGCAAAACCATTCGGTTCCTACAATTAGATCAAGTTCATTACGTTAAAGGTTTTCTTCAAAATCAGCCGTAGCCCTCTGTCATTTCAGGAAATAGAGTACTTAGTATTCGTGCTGCGTTTGTTGACCATAGTTAAGGCGTAGTGTACGGTAATTAAGTGATATCTTCCTGCTTGCATATGATGCGATTGGTTAAGACAGCCGTATGACTTTGTTGACCATAGTTAAGGGTCATGCGGGAGGGTCTAAAACAATCAAGAAATGACAGGTTAAACTTGACTAGCGACTTATGATTTGTTGACCATAGTTAAGGTCATAAGCTGTTAGGGGCAAAAACCGATATCAGGAGTTTCAAGTGTTGAAACTTGTAATGAGATTGCATACCTTGTATGGAGTGTGGTGACTAGTTGACCTTATTAAAGGTTACCACGCCATGATGGTTTGGATCCTGATTCCCGCTGTAAGTAATAGTTACTCTCGGAATATTTTTCTATAATTGATCCCAGCTAGTTCTCCTTTTAGGGTTTGAAGGAGAATTCAACAAAACAGTGGAAGACCAGATTAGATAAATTAATCAACCTATCTAATCTAGGTTAGAGTGTACGACGAGTGTTTCTTTTCTCTCTCTCTGGAACCGACTTAAGACCGACCTTAAACTTGTAAGGCTACGCCAGCGCCCCGGCCGTCAATCCGATGCCAAACACGGAACAAAAACTTTTCAAACCGGCGCTAATGTAAGCCTAAAATCCGGATCGTGCCATTAACCCTATACTAGTTAACTGTAAAGTGGTTTAAGAGATTATACCGATCGATCCGTATCCTTCGGTCTTCAATCTCCGCGCCAAGCTCCTTGCGGCTGCCCCAGAACAAGTTCGCTCTCCGGTCTCTCTTGTCGAGGACGATCCACGTCGAGGATTAGTTATTCGGGCTCCCGCTTCAAAAACCGAAGCAACTCGAACAACTAGTTTAGTAACCTAGGTGCCTAAGGTGAAGTAGAGATAGCGTGTGATTACTTTGTCTCAATACACTCTAGGATTCTCAACACATGAGAGGGATAGAGTGGAGGTTGAAGAAGAAGCCATTGGAGGAAGAAGTTATGAGCTAAAGTTTTAGCTACTGAAGAAATGGCATTAGCTTATTATGTGAGATATTTGTGAGCATATATATCCATCTCAAGAAAAATCCCAAGGCCTCCTGTGGCTGCCCTCTCACTCCAAAAAATATCCCACACAAATAAATAATCAATAAAGAAATAGACATGGCACAAAAACCACACACCATGAGTCACCAAAATAGCACATGCCACATTCAATGCCCTAGGTTAAAACTTGCACTCACAATTTCTACATAATTAAACATTAAACTAAATGTTTAATCAAAAAGAGAATGACAACTTCTAAAGTAAACTCATAACGGATCACAAGAATACCCCTCATCTGTATATACATACCCGCATCCGTATTCCGATTGAATACAAATACTACGAGACGAAAGTAATCCAACAATCTAATACTAGGATCCGGCTTAAACCAAATCCCACTTGTATGTTCCGTCCGATCATGATCCGTGTACAAGTGCACGCATATGATCGAATCCTGCCATAAAACCATACGGCCTCTACAACGTTTCACCCGAACTAGGGAAACCCTCTGTGTGGGACTCTAAAGACTCGTCAACACGCTGGCAGTGGGTTTAACCACAACCACGTCAGTGGCACTAGCTGTACGTAACGGCTACCCAGGTATTGAGCGAAAGGGAGGCGACGAGCGAACTCATCCTAAAACCCTACTGAGCATGTCAGTGACAATATCCATACAGTCCGGTCCGTTCGTCTATGAGTATCGCATATCGGGCCTAGGGGATGGTAAATGTCAGACCCCCAACAGCGGTATAAGTTGTGTCGGAGTGTAGCCCAGAACACCCTGAGAAACTACTGAAATACCTACCAGTAAATCTCACTTGCCTTGGCCAAGGAATTTGTGTAATGGCTCTCCAGACACAGCGCGATATCACCCCCAATACCGGGAGAGATGAATCCCCTGCCGATCCGCTCACTGCCTCCATGTGTCTCGGGACTGTACCCAACTAAAACCTGTTTGCACGACTCCTTTGAGCCGTAGTAGGGTAGTAATCAAAGCATAGTAGGAACTCACACGAGACAAATGATGATCTCAGGTTGATAGACTAACCTGTACACATGTCACCAGGGAACTGCTATCTGACGTCAGGTATAATACCAACTAGCATGTTCCCGGCGAGTCTTGTCCGATGTACTCATAACCCAATGAGCACCTGTATAAATCTTAGGTGATCCAACTGACACCAATGGGTTGTGAGACCGGCCACCGCCCCTTGTCGGGGTCTCGACGGTATACACTAGTCTACTCTCGGAGTATCGATGCCCAGTCTTGAAACTCCCACGACTAGGGACACTTTAAGGATGTTCTTATAGACTACCCAACTCTCATGTATATGATCGCCATCATACTGCTGGTAGTCAAGAAAGAATCCTATGGGCTCTATCAACGTGTAATAGTGATCTGTAATGTCACCTGAAGCATGTACACGATGATAAAAACAAACCAGATAGCATACTATCATCTCGAGTAAGACTGTTCTACCGGTATAGGACCTCCCTCAATCATTGCAATCACGTGCCTGCGATCCAATAATTGACTTGAGGGCACTATAGCCAACAATCTCCTACTTGCACTTAAGGCTAATTATTGCAATGTCACATACTCACAGCCCGTGTGATACCGAACACCCAGCTTCTCTACTGATTAGTTTCACAAAGCCTGTTCATGAAACTCTTGCGTTCGAGAAATAGCCTCAGTGAGTGGATCCGCTCTGATGTTTCTTTCTATATCTCTCTTTATCTCAAGTTCGCGGAGAAAGCCATCTCCTGAAATGAGCAATACCTGTCTTAGAATATGTCTGATTTTCTGATGGGACCAAGTTCACAAATGAAGTCCAAATATAGCAAACTTCTTAGACTGTATCGTCAACTGAACTTAATCAGCATCCTGCGCCATGCCTCCCTCAGTATCCGCTTGGACCAACTATCCAAACTACTGCCCCTCGTTGAGAGAGAAAACTATAACTCTGACAATCACTCTGTCATCCAGGTCACCTTGGAAGCCTGGAATGATAACCGTCTCCCGAAGGAGGCTGCCGTTATCAAATCCCTAGAACATCTACTTGTGTTCGAAGACTGCTTCCGAATGTTTCTCCAGGATTGGATTAATAAATAAACTTATTGCATCTAGTGCAAAAACAACATCTGGTGTGGTACTTGACATCTCATGATCAACTCAATTGCCTAAGCAAGTGATATGCCAATCATGCACATCCCTCTCCCCTTTAGTCTGTAAGACGCCTTCAGAGAGGGTGACTCCATCACCTGCAGGTTTACCACCATGCCAGGAGCCGTCTATTCTAAAATACCTTTAGAATACTGTCTAAGTACCCAGATTGGGACACTACCCAAATCTAGAACTAAAACCATAGATCTAGTAACCAGAATGCCTGATATAATATCCAAATCCTATATGGAGAAACCACTGTGTGACAACCACAGTATAACCGATCGTAGTATAGGAATTTTACTTCCTACAAAGTGTATGTCATCCAAATACCAGACATCACATCCTACTATCTTCTTAACAGATCCATCTTCTATTCTGATGAAGTCAAAGACCATGACTGTCACATCAAAAATAGATGATCTATCTCCGCTATATCTGTTTTAGTCTATAAATAGACACACGCTACTTGTCCACTATGCTTCCGTTGCTCCCACTGACTACGACAACCCTCTGGCAGAGTCATATAAACGTGCACCTCTAAAGTTAGTTTAGAACGACGCTACACTCATCCTCTTGCCGGGTCTCATAGTCTAGAACAACAGTAGTGTCAAGTCTGGATAAACAAGAACCTCCCTGTCACCGTCCTTGAGAATACCGAAGTACCTCTCGGGTGCCTGAGGTTACCCACCATACCTACGGAGTGGCTAATGGAATGTCAATCCTGATTGAATATTTAGGTCCTATTAAATTTTCAGTAATCGTTTGCGGTTCTGGAATCACTTCCAGTTCTATCATACTTCCACTACTGTTTTCTGAAAAAATCCATTTTACTAAAACTGTGGCGAGTCAAGAACAATATCACTATTTGTCACGACCTAAAAGTTAGGCCCGTAGCCGACACTTAAACTACATAACGTCAACAGGCGTACGCAACTTAAGTAAGCCGAAACCCAGAAATCTAAACCACCCAAAATTGGATAAACGGAGAAAAACATAGTTTGAAACATTCAAAAAATCTCAAGTAAAATCTTTAACTTTAGTTTTCTTTCTTGAAAATTTCGGCAGCACCTCCTTTGTAAAAACTAACCCCGAAAACGGGTATAACATAGGAAATAAATAAAAGCATCCCAAACGGGAGAAAATCACGCCCAACGGCGGAGACAACCACCACAACAAATATACGACGCCGAAGCGAAGAAATATAAATGAAAACAGTAAAATGAGGTACAGCTTTATAACTGTTAGTCTACGGTAGCGCCCCGGCCGTTTGTCCGAGGCCAAAATGCGGAAACGAAAACTTTTACGAAACTTGAAACCGGAGCTATCGCAGATTTTAATCCCGGATCAAACCATTAACCTATAACTAGCAAACTAGAGAAGGGATCAAAAAGCTAAACTGATCGATCCGTGTCCTTCGGTCTTTGGCCACCATCCCAAGCTCCTCGCGGCATCTCCGATCTCCGGTCTCCTCGTCGGAAATGGCACCACATCATCGAGTCTTTTTACGGGCTCCCGCTTCATCCGAAGCAACTCGGACACAAAGTTCGCTAGCCGACGTGTCCAAGGTGAAGTAGAGAATGTGTGTGACAACTTTGTCTGTTGCATCCACTGTATGGATGGAGGTTGAAGATGAAGCCATCAATGGAGGTTGTGGATTAGAGGAAGAAGAAGAAGAAGAAGAAGAAGAAGCATTTTTTTTCTTATGTTGCAATAATAAAAATGAGAGAGTGAGATCAAGAATAATACAAGAGCCAACCCCTTTGGCTGCCCTTCTCTTTCTCTCATTTCAACTCACAAATCAATCACATAATGTGACACATGCACAAAGAAAGAGACCATGAGTCATCACTTGTGCATGTGTCATAATTAAGGCTTCTAATGATGACTTAAGCTCACAATTTCCATTTGTAAACATTAATCCAAATGTTTACAACAATAAAAAGATACGGCAACATCTAAAGTAAACTCATGACGGATCACAAGGATACCCCTCACCTGTATATACATACCAGCATCCGCATTCCGACCGAATGCGAATGCGACGAGACAAAAGGAATCCAACAAATCTAATACTAGGATCCGGCTTAAACCAAAGCCCACTAGTATGATCCGTCCGATCATGATCCGTGCACGAATGCACGTATATGATCGAACCCTGCCATAATACCATACGGCCTCTACAACGTTTCGCCCGAAACTTGAGAAACTGTCTGTGGGGGACTCTAAAGACTCGTCAATACACTGGCTGTGGATTTAACCACTAGCACGTCAGTGGTACTAGCCGTACGTAATGGGCTACCAGGTATTCACCAAAAGGGAGGTCGATGAGCGAACTCATCCTGACACCCTACTGAGCCTGTCAGTGACAATATCCGTACAGTCCGGTCCGTTCGTCTATGAGCATCCTATGTCGGGCCTAGGGGGTTGGTAAAGGTCAGACCCCCAAAAATGGTACAAGTCGTGTCGGAGTGTAGCCCAGAACACCCTGAGATACTACTGGAATACCTACCAGTAAATCTCCTGCCTTAGCCAAGGACTTCGTGTAATGGCTCTCCTAGACACAGCGCGATCTCACCCCCAATACTGGGAGAGACGATACCCCTTCCGATCCGCTCACTGCCTCCAAATGGCTCGGGACTGTACCTAACTAAAACCTGTTTCCATGACTCCTTTGAGCCGTGGTAGGGCAGTAATCAAAGCACAGTGGGAACTCACACGAGACAAATGACGATCTCAGGTCGATGAACTAACCTGTACACATGTCACCAGGGAACTGCTATCTGACGTCAGGTATAATACCAACTAGCATATTCCCGGCGAATCCTATCCGGTGTACTCATAACCCAATGAGCACCTGTATACATCTTAGGTGATCCAACTGACACCAACGGCTTGTGAGACCGGCCACCGCCCCTCGTCGGGGTCTCGACTGTATACACTAGTCTACTAATAGAGTATCGATGCCCAGTCTCGAAACTCCCACGAGTAGGGACCACTTTAAGGATGTGCTTATAGACCCCAGCTCCCACGTATATGATCGCCATCATACTGCTGGCCATCAAGCAAGAATCCTATGGGCTCTATCAACGTGCAATAGTGACCTGTAATGCACCTAAAGTATGTACATGATGATAAAGATAAACTAAATAGTATACTATCATCTTGAGTAAGACTGTCCTACCGGCATAGGTCCTCCCTCAATCATTGCAATCACGTGCCTGTGATCCAATAATTGACTCTGACGGCACTATATCCAACAATCTCCCACCTGCACTCAAGGTTAATTATTGCGTTGTCGCATACTCACAGCCCGTGTGATACCGAACACCCAACTCCTCTACTAATCAGTCTCACAAAGTCCGTTTGCGAAACTATTGCGTTCGAGGAATAGCCTCAGTCAGTGGATCCGCCCTGATGTTTCTCTCTATGTATCTCTTTATCTAAAGTCCGCGGAGAAAGCCATCTCCCGAAATGAGCAATACCTGTCTTAGAATACGTCTGGATATCTGATGGGACCTGGTTCATAAATGAACTCCAAATCCAAACTTCTTAGACTGTATCGTCAACTGAACTTAATCAGTATCCTGCGCCATGCCCCCCTCAGTATCCGCTTGGATCACCTGTCCAAAACACCGCCCCTCATCAGAGGGAAAACTATAACTCTGACAGTCACTCTGTCATCTAGGTCACCTTGGAAGCCTGGAATGATAACCGTCTCCCGAAAGAGGCTGTTGTTATCATATCCCTAGAACATCCACTTATGTTCTAAAACTGCTTCCGAACGTTTCTCCAGGATAGGATTAATATCAACTTATTGCATCTAGTGCAAAAGCAATATCTGGTGTGGTACTTGACATCTCATGATTGACTCAATTGCCTAAGTAAGTGATCTGCCAATCATGCACATCCCTCTCCCCTTTAGTCTGTAAGACACCTTTAGAGAGGGTGACTCCATCACCCGCAGGTACACCACCATGCCAGGAGTCATCCATTCTAAATACCTTTAGAATGCAGTCTAAGTACTCTGATTGGGACACTTCCCAAATCTAGATCTAAAACCAAATATCTAGTAACCAGAATTTCTTATATAATATCCATATCCTATGTAGAGAAACCACTGTGTGACAACCAAAGTATAACCGATCGTAGTATAGGAATTTCTCTTCCTACTCTGTGTATGTCATCTAAATACCAGGACATCATACCCTACTACCTTCTTAACAGATCCATCCCCTATTCTGATGAAGTCAGACCTATGACTGTCACATCAGAAATAGATGATCTATCTCTGCTAGATTGAATCTTTAGGTTCTTATCAAATTTTCAGTAATCGTTTGCGGTTTTGGAATCACTTCCAGTTCTACCATACTCCCACTACTGTTTTCTGAAAAAAATCCATTTTACTAAAACTGTGGCGAGTCAAGAACAATATCACTATTGACCTTCCAGATGGTAGAAAGTCAACCCTCGTCATAGCCCGGGTCAACCCACAAACAGCCATTACAGAAACGTATCTTGAGTTATCGAGAGTCTGGTTTTAAGCATAAGCCGGACAACTCCCCATACCTTAACATTATTAAGATATGAACTATTCTATATCCAATATAGAAACAGAGGCACTGATTTAATTGGAACCAGATTCAAATCATGCAGCTGTCTTCATTGCATGTCAACTAAATGGATAGAGGCCGATCAGCATTACTCAACTTAGGAGTACTTCCAATTATGAGCAACGTGAAAGAGAAGCAAGTTCTCTTAATCATTACTATTAACTGAATACCATACACAAGTATCTACATCTTCGATCACCTTGAAGAATCCTGATACTTGCAACACCCGGTTCTCTACTTTATTCTTATACATTTAACTTTTCAAAACTTGGACCTGGTGTTTCTATGAAACACCTGTCTAAAACTAGAGAAGTCACAAGTAAACAGAGAATAGTACGAGGACCAACCCCTCTGCCCTAATGGACACTGGACGACATACAATGCTCTGTATAAGTCCCCTGAGTCGAATAACTCATACCCTGTGCGTCGTAGGTTGAAAACTGTACTATGGTTATTGATTGAATGAATTTCTCGTTGTGTGTAAATCGAATCAAATAGTAAAGAAATCACAACCAAAAATTATTTGACCGCAATCAACTACGGTGTCGGATGTAGTTAGTATGTGAGTGCGGATCGTCCACAGGGAAAGTGTAATCGTTCGTCTTTCGAATTAGATGAATTGAAACTTTAATGAAAAGAAAACAAAAAATTCAAGATTTATATTTGAAGTTCAAGAATTAGAAAAATCTAGATCTAAGAAAGTATTAAAAGATAGAATCAAGAATTGATCGTTTGTTGATTTTTCCAAACCAAATCTAAAGAATCAAAATGAGGCTCGTAGGAATTGATCGGATCTATAGATGTGATGTAATCTTACGATGACGTGTTCTTATCCTTCGATGAATTGATACTAGCTCGATGATGATCGACAAGAATTAGGGATTTCTTGTGAAACTAGGGTTTCATCTCATCCCTTGTTCTTTCATCGATATCATTCATATTCTAGCCTCTAGTAAATTCAAGAAACGATCGTAGATCCCTAATTTCGAGAGATCACAATCAAGAAAGCATCGCTACGAAACTAGGTCATCGATTCTTGAACTTGCTAGGGTTTACAAAACTCATAGGACTTAAAAATCGTTTAAAGATTTGTTACATCATCATTCTACAATCGTCTCGACTCCTTAACGAGCGGAGTTTTACTCATACATCTCAACAAGAACAACAATTACAAATTGAGATCTAATCATGATGCAAGAATTAAAAGAAAGCAAGATTAAAGAATTTCACCTTTTATTTATATCAACAATTTCATTACATTCGCTCAAGAACTACAAGAGGAAGAACTTGATCGTCGATTTGGCTTCGCTCGGCTCCGTGGGTCGCGGATCGGCTTGGATCACTTGCCCGATTGAAGATCGGCTCGGCTCCTAAAAGGTTGAAGGCTTCTCACTTGATTTGGTACTCAAGATCTTGGATTTGGAGTGGAATTAGGGTTAGGGTTTCGCACAAGCCTTGTCACTAGACTTGTGGAAGAAGATGAAGAAAGAGGATGATGAGAGAAAACTAACTAATGATGAACTACAACTAATGATGAACAACTTTTAACCCTAGGTCTAGGTTCCTATTTATAGATAACTAACCCTAGATCTAGGATTTCAAATTCTAAGTTTCCCTCCTAAAGTTTGTTGAGGAAATTCAAATTTCCCTCCAAAAGTTAGTTAGGGGAGAAGTTTCTAGATGTGATTAGTTAGGAGGGAGCTTCTAGAAGAGGATTAATTAGGAGCTTAATTAGGATTAGCCTTCCTTAATCTTCTTTTCTGATCTGGCAGTAGCTTCGAGGGAGTTCTGGAATTTGAAGTGTCAGAAAGTACTGTGGGCCCAGAGAAAGGAATTATGCATTGAAATTTAGCTGATGACTTGGCAGAAGCGCGGCAGATCCGTGGCGCAAGCCTGCTCCCGCCGCGCTTCCGCGGCTACTTGTGGGAGTTGAAGCTTGGGCTCTCTGGTATGGTCTTGGGCTGTTGTATGGGCCTTTGTTTGATATATAGAATTAATATCTCCTTTTGTATTGCTACCAGATCTCAGGGCTTCGAGTTGGCGTAATTTTGATCAGCTCTTTTGCTTTTCTTCCGTATTTCCTGCACAGACTCAAGACAAGTGTTGCGCAAATACAGAAATGATGCGATGCCATGAAATGCGGTTAATTTCCTTTAAAGTGTCGGTTTAAAAGTCTAACACATGCAATCTCATATTTTGTGACAGATTTGCTAATATGTAGAATATGAATGCCGAACACTTCTAAATGTATGCAAATGTTAAGGAAATTGCCGGCTAAAATATACAATATTTTCGACTGATCAAATACCCCCAAACTTAATTTCGATCATCTCGAGCGAATGTTTTATTAAAAAGAGAAGGAGAAAATAAAGAAAGAGAAAAAAACTAACTAGCACACTTTCGTAGGCAACACGATTGCACTGAGCACGTGCAACAAGCCTTTAAACCTCTAGGTGTCCCTAGTAGGAGGAGTGTTGTCTCCTGAGGGTTTTCAGCGGATTGCACCCACAAAATCCAATAATAAAAGAAAGATCATGAATATTACATTTAAAGAAAAGAATCGTAAAAGAAAGACTTTGAAAATTAGGGTTTCCAACTAAGCTAGCTTTTCGGTTGTCATGAGCCCTATCTTAATGGTCATGAAATGATGTCGGAAATCACGTTCTCCCTCAATAAAACATCGTCTTATTCTTCATTCCTATCTTTATTCCAAACATCGATCATATCACCCTGCGTGTGTGTAAAAACATCCCTACACCCGGAGAATTCAATTCAAGCTATCATACTCTTGCCCATCAACCTCAGTACATTTTTTTTTTGATGAGCTCACACACTTTCATGCGACCGTTAATACTTCTTGAGGTACTAACCGACCGATTACTCATGTGCTTGCTTATTTGGTGTATTTTCCTAATCTTGCACCACCTTAGGTATAGCAGTGACTCCTAGACCAGTTGGCCTTAGGGCACTAGATGAAGAGGCACCCTCGCTATATATTTTTTTATTTCCCTCGGTGATAACAAAACCAGTGTCCATTTTTCTCACCATATTTTTTTTTTCATACTTTTGGCTTTAAGACAAGAGCATTTCAAGGTATCCTCTACTATCCCAGGCTTTAAGATGTGTGTAAGTGCGAATAGCAGGGTAGCAACGTTCAAAATGTTTGGCTTCCAGAATAGAAACTATTTTTCAGACTTATTTTTATCCTCAGATTAGTGACGTCCTTCATCTTACTAACTCTTGGGACAACGGCTCATAACTACTTATTACTAGTTCGTATAAGAAAACTTCTAATTTTCTTAGTTTTCTTAAATTTTTCTAATCTCATGGATGTAATTGTTCACTATCTAAACTTTCATTATCTTATTTATGTACAAAAAATATTTTTATATTTTTGAATTTTTTTTTAAATTTTTATGGTTTTCAAAAATGTTTTGTGCTTATGCAAATGATATGCAAATGATGCAAAAATAAGCACAAACCTCCCCCAAACTTGTTTTCAACAGTGTCCTCACTGTTGCCATCTGCTAAATCTCGAAAAACCTGTAAGCTTGGGAGGAATTTATTAGTGGGGGCAAAATATTTAAGTGAAGAACCTCCCTAAAACTTATTTTTGGCTCAAATTTTGTAAAAATTATTTTTAGGAGCCAGAAAAACATACCCCCCCAAACTTATGCAATGTTAATCTTTGAAAATCATATGAGGGGGTTAAAAAAATCATTGGTCGATGCCAAGCTTTGCAAAGACCGAAAGTTAACACCAACCATTCGAAAATTTTATCAATGCAGTGCTCGGGTTGGTGGAAGAAGAAGTGGGGAAAGGTTAAGTGGTGGAAGAGAGTGTGTGTGCGTCTCATATTGGAGAGACGATGCAGTGAATGTGATGGATTACTCGCATTCTTTTTACAAGTCAAAAGAAGGGGTGGAGGTTCAATTTCATTGATTGAGAGATGATTCATCTCAACACCCGTATCCTTCAAAATTGCGAGTTCATCAGCGAAGATCTCCTCAAAAGTTCCATTCATACCCCGATGAATAATGTCATCACAAAGTGCGGGGTGATCTTCAGACTCTAAGAACAGTTCATAATCCGTGTTAATTGTTGACCCGGACATCTTAGTGGAAGAGTCCGTATGTGTATGATACATAGTTGGGCCAAGCAATAACATATGAAAAGAGTCAAGATCGATATCAGGAGGATCATCAAATTCGCTGCTGTCGACATCCATTAAGTCGACAGAACATGCCTGAGCAATAGGTTCGGAGGGTACACTTCCCAACTTGTAAATGTTCAGTTCTATTGACCTATTCCCGAAGGATAGGGTCATAGAACCGTTACGACAGTTGATTATTGCATTGGAAGTGGCCAAAAAAGGGCGACCTAAAATCACCGGAATTTGATTCCGTGGGTTCACTACAGGCTGTGTATCAATTACAATAAAATCTACCGGGAATATAAATTCTCCGATTTTTATTAACACATCCTCCAGTTCACCCATAGGTTTGGTGATAGATCGGTCAGCCATCTGGAGAGTGCAATTGGTTGGCTTCAACTCTCCGATCCCTAACTGCTCATAGACTGAGTATGGAAGCAAGTTAACACTAGCGCCAAGATCTAGTAGAGCACGGTTAATGTGTTTTTCCTCAATAGAAACGGAAATAGTAGGATATCCTGGATCCTTACGTTTCCTCGGTAATTGTTGGGGGAAAGCCGTGTCTATTGTTTTTTCCATGAAAATCTCCTTAGGCACATGAGTCTTCCTCTTCCTAGTGCACAAGTTCTTAAGAGTTTTTGCATAGGAAGGAACTTGTTGGATGGCATCTAGGAGAGGGATGTTGGTGTTTACTTGCTTAAAAATATTCATAATCTTCTCCATATATGGACTCGGTGTGTTAGCCCTTAACCGATTAGGATAAGGTGCTTTAGCAATAAGCGTTGGGTCCATCATAGGAGAAGGAAGTGGGTGTGGAACCGATCCCGGAATAGAAGTGGGGATCGTCCGTGGAGGGGTAAAAGAGGTGGGCTGAAGTGGCGAGCCTTTTGGGAAATGGAGAATAGGCACGGAAGAAGGTGATGGGGTATAAGAACTGGGGTCAGAAGTGTGTGTGTAAGGAAAGGTCTCAGCCGGGGTGTTATTGATTGATTTATCGGTATCATCAAACTCTTCCCCATGGTGATGGTCAAGCACTCTTTCAGATCTCAACGTGATCTCATCCACATGATGTGAATAGCCAGGATTGGGTAAAGGTTGAGCTGGAAGTTTCCCTTTCTCTCGTGCACTCATTTCGGCTTTTAGTTGTGCAATTTGTTCTTCCATCGATTTGATATTATCATTTTGAGAGATAATGATCTTCATTACATTCTCGACGGAAGATTGCAAACTTGTCGTCCCTTGGATGGATTGTTTCATGAAAGTATCCAAGGTTTGTGCTAGTGCAGAGGTATTATCTGTACCGGTCAATTGCAAAGAACTAGACGGTGCAAAAGTGTTGGCCGGATTTTGGAAATTTTGTGCTTGAAAGGGGTGCTGACTCAATTGAAGTTGTGGGTGCTGTTGTGGTGGAGGGGCCCCTTGGAAATTGTGTTGGGTTGGAACCGTGTTTTGAAATTGTGATTGGTTCCAAGCAAAATTTGGGTGATTCCTCCAATCCTGATCATATGTGGAGGAAGATGGATCGTTTCTAGGTCTTTGAAATGCGGAATTGGTATGCTCATGACCTTGAAACGGACATTCTTCCGTCAAGTGAGACGGATCAGAACAACAACCACATACAGTTTTGGAGAGTGATATTTGACTTAGGGCAGCTAAGAATTTTTCCATATTCTCGAGTTTCTTTTGTATAGCTGAAATGTCAGCTCTAACTTCTATGGAAATATCATTGCTATCCCTAGACGATTGACTCACACCCTCCCACTGTAAAGATTTTTCAGCGAAATCTTCTAGAAATTTCCAGGCTTCCCAATCATCTTTGGTCATAAAGTTGCCTTGACACATGGATTCAAGGGTCTGTCTTGTGTAAGGAGTAATGCCCTCATAAATGATTCGGCATAATTCCCATCTCGGGATGCCGTGATGTGGACATTGGACTAACAGATCCTTGAAGCGGTCAAGACATTTTGAAAATGTTTCATTTGGAAGCTGGGTGAATTGATAGATTTCGCTACGGATTCGAGCTGTTTTGTGATGTGGGTAGAATTTCTTAAGGAATGCTTTGACGAATTCGTCCCAATTTGAAATGGAATGTGCGGTAGTGTTATATAGCCACTTCTCGGCTAAATCGCACAAGGTAAATGGGAGAAGACGAAGACGTAAAGCATCCACAGAAAGCTGTGAAGTACCCATCATTGCGCATACATTTTCAAATTTCGTGATAAACACGTATGCGTCTTCAGACTCGAGACCGTGAAATTTTGGTAGAAGGTTGATGTATTGGGGTTTTATTTGAAAATTTTCCCCGTTGGCTGGTGGAATGGAAAGACAAGTGGAAAGTGGGCCTCGTGTAGGATAACATCTCTCTTGGAGAGAGATGCGAGGTGGATTCTGCGCACCAACGGACGGCGGCAGGGTAGTGGAAAAGAAGTTCAATGGAGGTGGATCCATCGATGTGGGTATGGTGGTGGGTAAAAGAAAAGGTAAGTGTAGAAATACCGACTTGAGGGTCGATCAAGGAAACGCGGACTAACGGGCACTAGACACCCGTGTCCAGCCTATCTTGCAGTAAAAAGGGTTAGTACAAGTGGCAGCGTGAATTTATAATTAGGGGAATGATAAGAATGCGGTGTTTGCTTTTGAAAAGTGGACGGATTTTTGAAAAATATGATGCAACAAAACAAATGCAACACACAAAACCCTAAAATCTAGTGGTCACCTAGGTCAAAGCTCTAGACCGCTCCTAACTGCCAAAAGACAAGTCGCAGGATAAATCCTCCACTGCCTCTTTGTTCCCCTGTGGCCGGATAAGTGCCAGGTAAGTGGGAAGGTACTCCACTACGTAAGTAGTGGGCCTAATTAAAAACCACTAGACTTAGACACACTCGCCTTAGGCACCACAAGAAAACTCGGATAAGCAATGAATTACCCACGGCCTTCTCTTGTCCTAATTGAGCACGACGGTCCTTAGAGTCATCTCTAAATATTTTTTAATTAATGAGGGTAAACGCGGATGCAAGTTTTGCGATTTTCGGGGCCTAGGAAGGGTAATGAACTCCCCACCTAATTTGAATTTGGTCGTGCCCCTTAAATTCCGTATTAATATGCAAACAACCAAGAATCAAAAACACGCACAAATTTTATTTTGCTTTGCGGCGCTACGATTTATTTGCAAAGAAACCTGCACAAAATTGTTATTGGAGCAGACAGAGGAGAAGATAAGAAAGTGAGGGACTTACAGAGAAAAATTGATGCAGAGAACCTTCCACAGAGGTGTGGAACCGCCGCGGATGAGGGTCTTTAGCCGCGGAAGGGCGGCCGTATGTGCTGATCTCTGCACAACAATTTCTGTCACTGTTCCACTTGAACTGCTTAGCTCTTTGGAATTTTTAGAAAAATTTTATCCAAGCTCCAATGATTCCAGAATTCCTCGCAACAAATCACAACACACGTATTAGAGTTTGTACGAGTTTAGATCTAAAAATTATGATGAAATAAATTGTTCAACTCAAATTTCAAAATACGAACTATTAGCGCACCATCCCCGGCAACGGCGCCATTTGATTGAATGAATTTCTCGTTGTGTGTAAATCGAATCAAATAGTAAAGAAATCACAACCAAAAATTATTTGACCGCAATCAACTACGGTGTCGGATGTAGTTAGTATGTGAGTGCGGATCGTCCACAGGGAAAGTGTAATCGTTCGTCTTTCGAATTAGATGAATTGAAACTTTAATGAAAAGAAAACAAACAATTCAAGATTTATATTTGAAGTTCAAGAATTAGAAAAATCTAGATCTAAGAAAGCATTAAAAGATAGAATCAAGAATTGATCGTTTGTTGATTTTTCCAAACCAAATCTCAAGAATCGAAATGAGGCTCGTAGGAATCGATCGGATCATAGATGTGATGTAATCTTACGATGACGTGTTCTTATCCTTCGATGAATTGATACTAGCTCGATGATGATCGACAAGAATTAGGGATTTCTTGTGAAACTAGGGTTTCATCTCATCCCTTGTTCTTTCATCGATATCATTCATATTCTAGCCTCTAGTAAATTCAAGAAACGATCGTAGATCCCTAATTTCGAGCGATCACAATCAAGAAAGCATCGCTACGAAACTAGGTCATCGATTCTTGAACTTGCTAGGGTTTACAAAACTCATAGGACTTAAAAATCGTTTAAAGATTTGTTACATCATCATTCTACAATCGTCTCGACTCCTTAACGAGCGGAGTTTTACTCATACATCTCAACAAGAACAACAATTACAAATTGAGATCTAATCATGATGCAAGAATTAAAAGAAAGCAAGATTAAAGAATTTCACCTTTTATTTATATCAACAATTTCATTACATTCGCTCAAGAACTACAAGAGGAAGAACTTGATCGTCGATTTGGCTTCGCTCGGCTCCGTGGGTCGCAGATCGGCTTGGATCACTTGCCCGATTGAAGATCGGCTCGGCTCCTAAAAGGTTGAAGGCTTCTCACTTGATTTGGTACTCAAGATCTTGGATTTGGAGTGGAATTAGGGTTAGGGTTTCGCACAAGCCTTGTCACTAGACTTGTGGAAGAAGATGAAGAAAGAGGATGATGAGAGAAAACTAACTAATGATGAACTACAACTAATGATGAACAACTTTTAACCCTAGGTCTAGGTTCCTATTTATAGATAACTAACCCTAGATCTAGGATTTCAAATTCTAAGTTTCCCTCCTAAAGTTTGTTGAGGAAATTCAAATTTCCCTCCAAAAGTTAGTTAGGGGAGAAGTTTCTAGATGTGATTAGTTAGGAGGGAGCTTCTAGAAGAGGATTAATTAGGAGCTTAATTAGGATTAGCCTTCCTTAATCTTCTTTTCTGATCTGGCAGTAGCTTTGAGGGAGTTCTGGAATTTGAAGTGTCAGAAAGTACTGTGGGCCCAGAGAAAGGAATTATGCACTGAAATTTAGTTGATGACTTGGCAGAAGCGCGGCAGATCCGCAGCGCAAGCCTGCTCCCGCCGTGCTTCCGCGGCTACTTGTGGGAGTTGAAGCTTGGGCTCTCTGGTATGGTCTTGGGCTGTTGTATGGGCCTTTGTTTGATATATAGAATTTAATATCTCCTTTTGTATTGCTACCAGATCTCAGGGCTTCGAGTTGGCGTAATTTTGATCAGCTCTTTTGCTTTTCTTCCGTATTTCCTGCACAGACTCAAGACAAGTGTTGCGCAAATACAGAAATGATGCGATGCCATGAAATGCGGTTAATTTCCTTTAAAGTGTCGGTTTAAAAGTCTAACACATGCAATCTCATATTTTGTGACAGATTTGCTAATATGTAGAATATGAATGCCGAACACTTCTAAATGTATGCAAATGTTAAGGAAATTGCCGGCTAAAATATACAATATTTTCGACTGATCAGTTATGAAGAATTTGTAAGTCGATGTAGTACACCCCAGTACTTATGGGGAGGCGGAATTTTCAAAAACGATCAAGTTTAAAGAACGAACATCGACTAACCGCTTGAATCGAAGCTAAACAAATAATAACCGAACACATAGCTATACTAAACTATAGTGTTAAGGGATTATACCTAATGAAACCGGTCCTTCGTCTTTGTGTCCTCCTTTGTTCTCCTCGACCTTCTCTAGGTAGTAGACGATCCACCCGAGAGCAAAACACCAAGCTACACCTCTAACTTGAGGTAACTAATCTACTTTGATTGCTAATCAAACAAGAAAGGATGATATAAAGTGAAGGTAATGGATGTTTAAGTCTAACTAAACCTTTGATCTCAACACATGAGGATTAAGGATTAGTTTCTTGAAGATGAGAGCTTGAGGAGAGAGAATGTGAGTTTTGATAATGAGAAGAGAGAGAGTGTATCATAATATATTATGAAGCATTCTTATTTAAGAATAATGAATAAAAGAAATGAATAAGCATGCTTCATAAATGAAAAGAGGTGATTCATTAAGCATGTGTCATTATCATTTATGGTGCAATTAATGATAATGATGAATCACCTCATGACTCACTTTCTTATCCATAAGTAACCTCCTTAGTCACATCTTCTAGAAGCTTCTCGTACAATTACGAGAACGCCCCTCCAATCCGCAAAAATACGGAAAAACTTTAGACTGCAAAAATACAATAACCGGATACCAGTAACTGGCTTAAACCAAAGCCGACTGGTAAAAACTGTCCGAAAGTCGTACGCGCGTAAACGCACGTATGCGTCCGAACCCTTTGTCGCAAAACCATGCAACCTCTATATCGTTTCGCCTGGACTAGGAAACTCTCTGTGTGGGACTCTAGAGACTCGACTACTACGCTGGCAGTGGGTTTAACCACAGACCGCAAGCGGCACTAGCTGTACGTAACGGTCCCCAGGTAGTTGTCGATAAGAAGGCCGATGAGAAAACCCAACCGAACTCCTACTGAGTCAGATGTGACAATCTTCATACAGTCCGGTCCGTTCGTCCAAGACTATCGCATATCGGGCCTAGGGGGCGGCAAGCGTCAGTCCCCTAATAGCGGTATAAGTCGTGTCGGAGGGAAGCCCATTACACCCTGAGAAACTACTGGAACCTACCAGCAAATCTCGCTTGCCCTGGCCAGGGACTTTGCGTAATGGCTCTCTGACACAGCACGATATCTACTCCCAATACCGGGAGGGACGAATCCTGTCTAACCGCCACTGCCTCCAAGTGCTCGGGACTGCACCCAACTGCTACCTGTTTGCACGACTCCTTTGAGCCGTGGTAGGGTAGCAATCTAAGAACAGTGGGACACACTCGAGGCGAAGTAGCAGTGTCAAGTCTACGGACTACGCTGTACTCATGTCACCTGGGAACTGTTCACTGACGACTGGTATCAAACCAACCAACAGTTCCCTATGAGTCCTGTCCGGTGTACCCGTAACCTAACGAGCACCTGTATACTATCTCCAGTACGACGTACTGACGGCTGTGGGACAGACCATCTCCCCAACTGGGATGAGAAGCGTACACACTAGTCTACTCCGGAGTATCGATGCTCTGTCTCGATAATCCAACGACCAGGGACCTGAATAAGGATGTGCTTGTAGACTACCCAGCCCCCACTAGTGTGACTGCCATCACAACGCTGGTAGACAAGCAAGATCCTAAGAGCTCTATTAATACGTACACTTACATATTAAGATAGAAAAACCAAGTAGCATACTACCATGTTTAGCAAGACTGTTATATACATGTGAATATCCCAAGCTTCCATTAAGTAATATACAAGCTAGTATGATACAGTAATGGCCTTCTAGGGCATAAACACTAACAATCTCCCACTTGCACTAGGGCCATGTACTGGCATATCGTAGACCAATGATCTCGAGTAGCCTCTCGAACTGAATCTGAGGAAGGGCCTTCGTGAATGGATCAGCAATGTTCTCTTCAGAAGCAACTCTCCGAACCTCGATCTCCTGACGATCAATGATCTCCCTGATCAGGTGATACCGCCTCAAGATGTGTCTGGACTTCTGATGGGACCTTGGTTCCTTCGCTAAAGCTATAGCTCCATTGTTGTCGCAATACAGAGGTATTGGATCAACTATGGTAGGAACAACCTGAAGTTCTGTTAGGAACTTCTTCATCCAGACTGCTTCTTTTGCGGCATCGCAAGCAGCTATATACCCCGCTTCCATCGTCGAGTCAGCAACGGTGTCCTGCTTGGAGCTCCTCCAGCACACCGCCCCTCCATTGAGGGTAAAGACATATCCCGACATGGACTTGGAATCGTCCTTATCACTCTGGAAGCCGGAATCGGCAAAGGCCTCCAACCTGAGGTCTTTTCCGCCGTAAACCAAGAACATCTCCTTAGTCCTCCTCAGGTACTTGAGAATGTTCTTTACTGCTATCCAGTGCTTCTCCCCTGGGTCTGACTGATACCGGCTTACCACGCTCAGTGCGTAAGCTACATCTGGTCTGGTACACAACATCGCATACATTATAGAGCCTACCGCAGAAGCGTAGGGTATAATAGACATGCGTTCCCTTTCCAAATCAGTCTTGGGAGACATCTCTTTGGAGAGGGTGATTCCGTGACAAGCCGGTAGATTACCGCGCTTAGAATCTTCCATACTGAATCTTTTCAGTACAGTGTCGATATACCTGGACTGCGAAAGTCCCAACATCCTCTTGGATCTATCACGATAGATCCGGATCCCCAGAATGTAAGAGGCATCACCCAGGTCTTTCATGGAAAACCTGTGTGACAAGAATCCTTTGACAGATTGTAGCATAGGAATGTCATTTCCTATCAATAGAATGTCATCCACGTACAAGACGAGGAATACGACACTTCTGGCCACAACTTTACTATATATGCACGGTTCATCTGGATTTTTGATAAAGTCATATTCTTTGACTGTCTCATCAAAACAGATGTTCCAACTCCGCGATGCCTGCTTTAGTCCATAAATAGACTTAAGCAGCTTGCATACTTTCCCGCTGCTCCCACTCTGATTGAAACCCTCTGGCTGATCTATATAGACGCTCTCTTCTAAATTTCCATTCAGAAAAGCCGTCTTTACGTCCATCTGCCAGATTTCATAATCATGGAAGGCAGCAATAGCAAGAAGGACCCGAATGGATTTGAGCATAGCCACTGGAGAAAAAGTTTCGTCATAGTCCAAACCAGGTCTTTGACGAAAACCCTTTGCAACAAGTCTAGCCTTATAGGTTTCCACCTGTCCATCTACACCAATCTTTTTCTTGAAGATCCATTTGCATCCTATGGGTTTTACCCCATCTGGAGCAAAGTCCAAAGTCCATACTTTGTTGGTGTACATGGACTCCATTTCGGTCCGCATTGCATTTAGCCATCGTACCGAGTCGCCGCTCTGGATGGCCTGCCGGAAGTCAGTAGGTTCATCATCATTTATGATGCAATCCTCTCTATCCCCGTCTATGAGAAAACCGTAGTATCTCTCAGGCGGATGAGACGGCCTACTACTCCTGCGGAGGGGTGCGGAAATGTTCTGTTCTTCTTGAACCTCTGGTTCTACCAAACTTTCAGTAGCAGCTTGTGGTTCTGGAATTTCTTCCAGTTCTACTACGCTCCCACTCTTCTGATTTTCTAAAAATTCAGTTTCTAAGAAGCGGGCATGACGAGAAACAAAAACCTTTTGTTCCTCTGCGTAATAGAAGCAATATCCTGTAGAGTTCTTTGGATATCCCACAAACTTACACTCTACTGAGCGTGCCTCGAGCTTGTCCGAATGCTGCTTTTTTACAAAAGCTGGACATCCCCATGTCTTCAGGTACTGAAGATAGGGTTTCTTCCCACTCCACATCTGATATGGTGTGGTAGGCACAGTTTTGGTTGGAACTCTGTTCAAAAGATGTATCGCTGATTCTAGCGCATACCCCCAGAAAGATCGCGGTAACTCAGCATTACTCATCATGGATCGTACCATATCCAATAGGGTTCGATTCCGTCTCTCCGATACACCGTTATGCTGTGGAGTGTATGGAGGAGTAAGCTGAGAGAGAATTCCTTTCTCTTTTAGGTAACCTAGGAACTCGGCACTTAAGTATTCTCCACCTCGATCAGATCTCAGTGTCTTAATACTTTTGCCTGTTTGGTTTTCCGCTTCACTCTTGTATTCCTTGAATTTCTCAAAGGCCTCGGATTTATGCTTCATCAAGAAGACATGTCCAAACCTAGAGAAATCATCTGTAAAAGTAATGAAGTAGGAATAACCACCTCTCGCATGTGTAGACATTGGACCGCATACATCGCTGTGTATGAGTCCTAAGAGCTCGCTCGCTCTTACTCCTTGTCCAGTGAATGGAGTCTTTGTCATCTTTCCTTTGAGACAAGATTGACAAGTGTCATAAGTTTGATATTCGAACGTGTCCAAATATCCTTCTCTATGCAACTTAGTCAACCTTCTCTCATTGATGTGACCCAGTCTACAATGCCATAAGAAAGCTTTATTCAAATCTGGAGACTTTCTTTTTAGTGTGTTCTGGACGTTGAAAATTTGGAGTTGGTTTAAAACATATATGCCGTTATTTAGAGTACCGGACCCAATCAAACCATGATTAAGGTGGATGTTGACAACATCTCTTACAAACGTGAAATCATAACCTTTATTTGATAACAAGGAAACTGATATGATATTACACGTTAAGCTGGGTACAAAATAACAGTTATGTAAAACCAAAATGTGTCCACTCGTCAATCCTAGGTGATAATCCCCGACGGACGCAGCTCCCACGCTAGCTCCGTTAGCAACCCTGAGGATCATATCACCTTTCTTCAGCACTCTACGGTTTCTCAGTGCCTGCAATGAATTGCAAATATGAGATCCTGATCCGGTATCCAATACCCAGGAAGTAGAGTTGATCGACAGACAATTCTCAATTACAAACACACCTGAAGTCGAAGCCACAGCTTGCTTCGGTTCCTGGTTCTTGGCGTTCCACGCCTTGCAATCCTTCTTCCAGTGCCCTTTCCTGTGACAATGGAAGCACTCATCCTGACCAACTATCGGTACTGCTTTCTTTTTCTTTCCCTTCCCTCCCACCTTACTAACACCTCCTCTAGGTCTGGGTGCGGCCTTCTTCTTCCTTCCTTTGGCCCTAGCCTTGGACCCGGAAGAAGATGAACCGCCAACAAACATAGCGGGTGTTTCCCTTGCCTTCTGCAAGGTGCCCTCCGCACTCCTTAACATGTTCAGGAGTTCCACAAGTTCAACTTCTTTTCCTTGAAGATTGAAGTTGAGGATAAACTGGGCGTAGGTGGGAGGAAGGGACTGGAGAACAAGGTCTGTATAGAGCTCATTATCCAAAGTCGTCCCAAGGTCTGCGAGCTCTTCTATATAGCCAATCATCTGTAGGATATGTTCACCTTCCGATGACCCGACAGCCAACCTCGCTCGAAACAATTTCTTAGAGGTCTCGTATCTTGCTATACGAGATTGCTCTCCATAAAGTTCCTTTGTATGGAGAAATATGCCATCAAGGGACATATCCTCGTGCCTCCTCTGATGTTCATTGTTCATCGAGGCAAGCACGATGCACTTGGCTCTCGCGCAATCTAAATCCCAGGTTTTGCGGATTTCCTTATCCGCATTACTGGATTTGGGACCAGGGACAGCAGGTGCCGTAGCGGTGAGGACGTACCCTAGTTTGTCATAGGTCAAAGCCATCTTGACATTCCGCAGCCAATCTTTATAGTTTGGCCCCGTCAGTATATTTTTCTCTAAAAGTAACTTAAGTCCAGTCATTTTCAGGGTCGCTGCAATTAGGAGAGAGAGAAGAAAACTCTTTAGCATGATGCTCTTGCAAGTTTAGAGTGGTTTTTAGTTTATCTAAACTGGATGGCTCCCACTGTTTCTCGAATCCTTCCTCAAACCATAAAAGAAGAATTAGCCAAGACTATTCTCACCGTACAATACTTGCTTAACCGTTCAGCCAGGCTGGTGTCGATACTTCGAGGGAGGTTTTCCAACGCTTTCGCGAAGTTCCTTAATTAAATAACCTCTTTTCTCTGGGGGCGTAACCCCGCTGACACTTTTCTGGACACCTACTAGGTTTATAGCATTGATCGTTAAGTGACGAATATCCTGATAAGTAGCATATACTCACAGTAGGATCGGGATCCAAATATCATCGTATGATAATGTTGAAGGAATCCTACCAACATTCATCAAACTCCAAATGGTATGCATCTCTTTGCAAATTTCAGTTTCTTTAGAAATTCCCGATATAAGTTTTTGCCCCATGCTCTTATGACCTTGACGTATGCCAACAAATCATAAGTCACATGTCAAGTTCTGCCCATCATTATCTTGTTAATTTGAACCCACCCGTATATACCCTTGACGTATGCCAACAAGGTAATGCGACTGTCCCAAACCAACACATCTATCTATGCAACAAATGAATACCCCAGCAGCTACCAAACACTATGCCTTGACGTATGCCAACAAGCATAGCTTGAATACTACTGACCATCCATAAGAAATGACGGAGGGCTACGACTGGTTTTGGCGAAACCGTGAACGTAGTGAACTTGATATAACCGAAAGAACCTGATAGCTTTTAAAGGAGTGGTTAAGGCTCCGCATTTAAAAATATCTGTTTTAAAAATAACCGAGTGGTTTCTTTTAAATTGTTCCATCGATTTAAACTTGGTTTATTTACTTTGCATTATAGATAATGCGTCCTATCATTAACCTATCATTGCAGAAAACAACGAAAATACAACGTCCTCTTATGCCATCCGCATTCGCCACGGGGTCCCGTCATCACCCGTTAGGTTACTTAACTAACGACATAGCGGGGGCTGGGCTAGCGCGGGTGTAAAACATAAGTGACGTCTAAATAGCTACAATAAATATAGATATTTTACATTCGTCTGACGCAATGATATTCATTCCAGAACACAGATAAACAATATTGGATTTGCAAGCAATCTGTATTTCTTTTGAGCCTGCAAGAAAAGACAGATTACACAGTTGTGATGAATAGCCGTTACCCCACCCTCGACCCCTACGGGTACGGCAAACTACCCGCCCGGCAGTTTGTGTACCCCACCTTGGGTCAGTCCTAGGAGCAAAAACAGTAAAATGAAATAATACAACGGTGGCTACAACTGCAACCTGGATGTGCCCCGCAAAATAATATTACAACAAATTACATTTACAACAAATGAATTAAACAATAACTCATTGCTAACCCCGGCTATACACCACAACAGTCCAATACAGTTTATATACACAAATAGATATAACCATTTCAGAAATGTGCAACCCCCTGCCAACCGACATACTAGCAGTTAGGGGAGGTTTACGAACACATTAAACAATCACAGATATAATCCATTATGCAAATACTGTACAATTTCGATCGATTAAACAACATCAATATTGCTCCAAAATCTGCTCTGTTAAACCAAAACCTGAGCAATAATTAAACATCCCAGAAAACCCCAAACACCAGAGAGGACCCACCCATGAAAGATGAGCCCATGACTCGGCAACTCGGCCGCGGAAGCGCGGCGGATCGGTGGGATCCGCCGCCCTTCCGCGGCGCTTTAGTCGAATCATTGGCTCAAATTTCGTGGGTGTTCTCCTGGACTCATTTCATGCTTTCTGAACAACCCTGAACAATTTTAGGACATCATTTTAAACTCGACAGAAACTGAAATATTTTAGGGTTTTCCGGCTTCGTTTTTCCGTTCGAAATTCGTACAAATTTGCAATTAAGTTATTTATTGTTTAGCGAGGCTCTGATACCACTGTAAGTCGATGTAGTACACCCCAGTACTTATGGGGAGGCGGAATTTTAAAAAACGATCAAGTTTAAAGAACGAACATCGACTAACCGCTTGAATCGAAGCTAAACAAATAATAACCGAACACATAGCTATACTAAACTATAGTGTTAAGGGATTATACCTAATGAAACCGGTCCTTCGTCTTTGTGTCCTCCTTTGTTCTCCTCGACCTTCTCTAGGTAGTAGACGATCCACCCGAGAGCAAAACACCAAGCTACACCTCTAACTTGAGGTAACTAATCTACTTTGATTGCTAATCAAAGAAGAAAGGATGATATAAAGTGAAGGTAATGGATGTTTAAGTCTAACTAAACCTTTGATCTCAACACATGAGGATTAAGGATTAGTTTCTTGAAGATGAGAGCTTGAGGAGAGAGAATGTGAGTTTTGATAATGAGAAGAGAGAGAGTGTATCATAATATATTATGAAGCATTCTTATTTAAGAATAATGAATAAAAGAAATGAATAAGCATGCTTCATAAATGAAAAGAGGTGATTCATTAAGCATGTGTCATTATCATTTATGGTGCAATTAATGATAATGATGAATCACCTCATGACTCACTTTCTTATCCATAAGTAACCTCCTTAGTTACATCTTCTAGAAGCTTCTCGTACAATTACGAGAACGCCCCTCCAATCCGCAAAAATACGGAAAAACTTTAGACTGTAAAAATCCAATAACCGGATACCAGTAACTGGCTTAAACCAAAGCCGACTGGTAAAAACTGTCCGAAAGTCGTACGCGCGTAAACGCACGTATGCGTCCGAACCCTTTGTCGCAAAACCATGCAACCTCTATATCGTTTCGCCTGGAGTAGGAAACTCTCTGTGTGGGACTCTAGAGACTCGACTACTACGCTGGCAGTGGGTTTAACCACAGACCGCAAGCGGCACTAGCTGTACGTAACGGTCCCCAGGTAGTTGTCGATAAGAAGGCCGATGAGAAAACCCAACCGAACTCCTACTGAGTCAGATGTGACAATCTCCATACAGTCCGGTCCGTTCGTCCAAGACTATCGCATATCGGGCCTAGGGGGGCGGCAAGCGTCAGTCCCCTAATAGCGGTATAAGTCGTGTCGGAGGGAAGCCCATTACACCCTGAGAAACTACTGGAACCTACCAGCAAATCTCGCTTGCCCTGGCCAGGGACTTTGCGTAATGGCTCTCTGACACAGCACGATATCTACTCCCAATACCGGGAGGGACGAATCCTGTCTAACCGCCACTGCCTCCAAGTGCTCGGGACTGCACCCAACTGCTACCTGTTTGCACGACTCCTTTGAGCCGTGGTAGGGTAGCAATCTAAGAACAGTGGGACACACTCGAGGCGAAGTAGCAGTGTCAAGTCTACGGACTACGCTGTACTCATGTCACCTGGGAACTGTTCACTGACGACTGGTATCAAACCAACCAACAGTTCCCTATGAGTCCTGTCCGGTGTACCCGTAACCTAACGAGCACCTGTATACTATCTCCAGTACGACGTACTGACGGCTGTGGGACAGACCATCTCCCCAACTGGGATGAGAAGCGTACACACTAGTCTACTCCGGAGTATCGATGCTCTGTCTCGATAATCCAACGACCAGGGACCTGAATAAGGATGTGCTTGTAGACTTCCCAGCCCCTACTAGTGTGACTGCCATCACAACGCTGGTAGACAAGCAAGATCCTAAGAGCTCTATCAATACGTACACTTACATATTAAGATAGAAAAACCAAGTAGCATACTACCATGTTTAGCAAGACTGTTATATACATGTGAATATCCCAAGCTTCCATTAAGTAATATACAAGCTAGTATGATACAGTAATGGCCTTCTAGGGCATAAACACTAACAGAATTACACCGCTGTTTAATGCTCCTTACCTAACCATCAACTAATATAGGTAAATGTCATCGACATAATTTCAAAAAGTTATATCTCACTTTATTAAAATAAACGTACAGATATATCAATTTAAAATTGGTGCATAACAATGGATATTCAAAACCAAATATTCCCCGTCCGGCAAACAACCCAGGCGATTTCCTCAAATATCACCAATTACAACGAATCCCGATATTATGAGGATGATCACCCAATTCCCAATAACTTACTCCCACTCATCATCTGTGAAACCATACAGATGTGAGAATCAAACCTGGTAAATACATACCCTGGAGCAAGGGCTAATTGGGAAATCTGTTTTCTTTTAACAATACACAGTGAAACTGAAACATGTAAATGTTTCGAAGGGGTATCCGGGTATTCCTAGTAATGCCTCTTCCATTATCAGATTCACAACTGTAACCGTATATTTCTTTGTCATCTCTCCAAATCCCTTTATATGTCTTTAGTCATTACCTTCTGTACACCACCGTTAGGCTAAATGGTTTTCTTCCTTTCCTACCGTTCGGCACCAGCCTATGGTTTGGAAGAAGACTATCCAATAAGCGTAATAGGTGTACTGTCATAATCCTAGGAGCACCCGCAACGCGAGAGAAGGTAAGGATAAAATACAACTGAATAAAACCTTATTCCTATTTCTCCTGAACCAGAATCCATCCTCGAACTGGAACAAGTTCCTTCGAGTTCGTATATAACCATACGATGGAGTATCCAAATAACTGTGGATCTTCGTAGTGATACGGAGTGTCCCGGAGAAATACAAAGGTGAAGTAGGAGTGGCGATGAAATACTTGGTTTGGTCGTGAATAGTAGTCGCAGTTTACTTTGCCCTCTTTCTAATCCCTTTATTTGTCTTAACTTATTACTTTCTGTACACCATCGTTAGGCTAATTGGTTTTCTTCATTCCCCACCGTTTGGCACCTGCCTATGGTTTGGAAGAAGACTATCCAATTAGCATAATAGGTGTACCGTCCTAATTCAAGGAGCACTCGCAACCTGAAAGAAGGTAAAAGGAAAAGACAACTGAATAGTCCTATTCATTTTCTCCAGAACCGGAAACCATCCTAGAATCTGGAACAAGTTCCTTCGAGTTCGTATATAACCATACGATGGTTTTATCCAATGGAAGTGGATGTTTGTAGTAATACGGGGTGTTTTGGAGAAAAGGGTAAAAGTAGGAGTGGCAATGAGGTACAACTCAGACAATCCAAAAGCCAGTGTATTAAGAAGGTTCGGTTAACTTGGTCACTGAGTCATAGTCAAGGGTTGGGCCATGGTCCCTGCCAAAGAGAGAGAGAAAAGAAACACTCTGCGTGCACTCTAACCTAGATCAGAATGGTTATCAATTTATCTAATCAGGAAACCTCCCACTGTATCGTCAAATTCTCCTCCAAAACCTGAAAGAAGAATTAGTCGGGATCACCCGAGGAGTAAACCAACTCATCAGTAGGAATCGGGATCCAACTATCATCGCATGATAACGTGATGGAATCCACTCACGTTATTACACTCCAGAAGGTATGCGCATATCGGGCAAGTTTCAGTTTCTTGAGAAACTCCCGATGTGATTTTTACCCCATGCTCTTATGACCTTGACTTTGGCCAACAAATCATAAGTCACATGTCAAGTTCTACCCGTCATTATCCAGGTTATTTTGAACCCACCCGTACCTACCCTTGATTTTGGCCAACAAAGCAGTACGACTGTCCCAAACCAACGCATCTATCTATGCAACAGAAAAGTAACAAATAGCTACCATACACTATGCCTTGACTTTGGCCAACAAACATAGCATGAATACTAAGTGCTACCCTTCTGAAATGACGGAGGGCTACGAATGGTTTTTGGCGAAAAACCTTTAACGTAATGAACTTGATATCGTTGAAGGAACCGGATAGCTTTTTTTATAAAAATATAGTGGCAAAAACCTTTGCTAAAGAGGTCACTCTCGATGAAGGGATCTCGGCTCTTTCCCCGTAGAATGAGGTGCAGGATATTCCAACTGAATACCACGATGCAAAGCAAAAAGGCAATCGGCTATAGTGAAGTTATTACCCTGACGCAAACTTCTGTCCAAGGGGTCACTCCCGGTGAAGGGATCTCGGCCCTTGCCTCGTCGACTGAGGTGCTGGATATTCATAACCGAATACCACTGTGCACAACAAAAGAAAACGTCATCGCAATAACAGCTTTTTGAAAAATGTTCCAACAACATCATAATAGGTTTGTTTAGGTTGCATTGATCCGAATCAATGCAGTCCCATCAATTAATCACACCATAAAAGAACGAAAATATGATGTACGTATATGCCATCCGCATTCGCCACTGGGTCCCATCATCACCCGTTAGGTTACTTAACTAACGACAGAGCGGGGACTGGACTAGCACGGGTGTAAAACATATACAACATCTACTAGTATATATATCAATATATAATATTCGCTCATGGCGTGATAAAATGCAACATCACAGAAAAGTAATAAGCACCACAAAACAATACAGATAATCTGGGATCCCTGGGTTTCATAGAGCCGCTACTGAAACCCGACGTTCCCCTGGTCGTGTGGATAGCCTGTGCAATGAAATCCTAGACCCCTCCGGGCGCGGCAAGTTACCCGCCAAAACCTGAAGCGAGGCAGCCCCCTTCAACTAAGTGAATGGACCACCCAGCACTTCACGGAATCCGGTAACTTGAGCACCCCTACTTGGGTCAACCTGTACCCCCTACGAGTGCGGCGAATAGCCCGCCAATTCTAGAGTGAAGCCCCCTTCGTCTCAAAGCCATGAGATGCGGGCTCGTTGCCCTCTAGAACCCGGTTATCCGTGCACCCCACCGCGGGGTAATCCTAGTACAAAATGTAAAATATATACAACGGGTACATCGACCTCAGCCCGGTCGTGCCCCAAAAGAATAATATACAAACAAGAAGTGACGGCAGTCCATATGTCGGACGCTCGCCTCGCAATATCAAATGTACAAATACAACCAAACTGTACTACCATTGCATCCAGGCTATCCACCACGACAAATCCGCAACATCACAGCACAACACAGAACATCAACGTGAATTTCACGTTCGCAAATCCGTCTAAAGGGGTTATAGCGATTAGACAAGATTTATCGCTCGAATGACATTCGCGGTCACAGATATAATGTAAGCACTGTGAACTAACATATTTAAAATTTTCGATCGACAAAATTACCCTAAGTGGGCCCCAAGCACAAATCCAGCACTCAAAATAATCTGGGCCTAAACTAAAAATATCAGAAACCCCAATTCCAAGTCAGAGACCACTGTAGAAAAATTGGTGGACTGATGCTACAGTTCCGCGGCACTACAGTGAGCTCTTTCCACAAAATTTCCGTAGTGTTCTTAAAAAGCCTGCCTGATTTTTTGCAATACTCAAAATAATTTTTCGACGACAAAAAATAATTTTTCGACGACAAAAAAAATTCGACAGAAACTGCAAAATTGGAATCGCGGTTTTGGAAATTTCGTTCGATCGATGTTTTAAATACGTTAGAACAAGCTAGTAAAGGTTAATGGCGTGTCTCTGATACCATGTTAGTCTATGGTAGCGTCCCGGCCGACAGTCCGAGGCCAAAATGCGGAAACGAAAACTTTTACGAAACTTGAAACCGGCGCTATCGCAGACTTTAATCCCGGATCAAACCATTAACCTATAACTAACAAACTAGAGAAGGGATAGAAAAGCTATACTGATCGATCCGTGTCCTTCGGTCTTTGGCCACCATCCCAAGCTCCTCGCGGCATCTCCGATCTCCGGTCTCCTCGTCGGAAAGGGCACCACATCATCGAGTCTTTTTACGGGCTCCCGCTTCATCCGAAGAAACTCGGACACGAAGTTCGCTAGCCGACGTGTCCAAGGTGAAGTAGAGAATGTGTGTGACAACTTTGTTTCTTGCATCCATTGTATGGATGGAGGTTGAAGATGAAGCCATCAATGGAGGTTGTGAGCTAGAGGAAGAAGAAGAAGAAGAAGCCTTTTTTTTCTTATGTTGCAATGATAAAAATGAGAGTGTGAGATCAAGAATAATACAAGAGCCAACCCCCTTTGGCTGCCCTTCTCTCTCTCTCTCATTTCAACTCACAAATCAATCACATAATGTGACACATGCACAAAGAAAGAGACCATGAGTCATCACTTGTGCACGTGTCACAATTAAGGCTTCTAATGATGACTTAAGCTCACAATTTCCATTTGTAAACATTAATCCAAATGTTTACAACAATAAAAAGATACGGCAACATCTAAAATAAACTCGTGACGGATCACAAGGATACCCCTCACCTGTATATACATACTTGCATCCGCATTCCGACCGAATGCGAATGCGATGAGACAAAAGTAATCCAACAAATCTAATACTAGAATCCGACTTAAACCAAAGCCCACTAGTATGATCCGTCCGATCATGATCCGTGCACGAATGCACGTATATGATCGAACCCTGCCATAATACCATACGGCCTCTACAACGTTTCGCCCGAAACATGAGAAACTGTCTGTGGGGGACTCTAAAGACTCTTCAATAGACTGGCTGTGGATTTAACCACTAGCACGTCAGTGGTACTAGCCGTACGTAACGGGCTACCAGGTATTCACCAAAAGGAAGGTCGATGAGCGAACTCATCCTGACACCCTACTGAGCCTGTCAGTGACAATATCCGTACAGTCCGGTCCGTTCTTCTATGAGCATCGCATGTCGGGCCTAAGGGGTTGCTAAAAGTCAGACCCCCAAAAGCGGTACAAGTCGTGTCGGAGTGTAGCCCAGAACACCCTGAGATATTACTAGAATACCTACCAGTAAATCTCCTGCCTTGGCCAAGGACTTCGTGTAATTGCTCTCCCAGACACAGCGTGATCTCACCCCCAATACCGGGAGAGACGAAACCCCTGCCGATCCGCTCACTGCCTCCATGTGGCTCGGGACTGTACCCAACTAAAACCTGTTTGCACGACTCCTTTGAGCCGTGGTAGGGTAGTAATCAAAGCACAGCGGGAACTCACACGAGACAAATGACGATCTCAGGTCGATGAACTAACCTGTAGACATGTCACCAGGGAACTGCTATCTGACGTCAGGTATAATACCAACTAGCATGTTCCCGGCGAGTCTTGTCCGATGTACTCATAACCCAATGAGCACCTGTATAAATCTTAGGTGATCCAACTGACACCAATGGGTTGTGAGACCGGCCACCGCCCCTTGTCGGGGTCTCGACTGTATACACTAGTCTACTAATGGAGTATCAATGCCCAGTCTCGAAACTCCCACGACCAGGGACCACTTTAAGGATGTGCTTATAGACCCCAGCTCCTACGTATATGATCGCCATCATACTGCTGGCCGTCAAGCAAGAATCCTATGGGCTCTATCAACGTGCAATAGTGACCTGTAATGTCACCTAAAGTATGTACACGATGATAAAGATAAACCAGATAGCATACTATCATCTTGAGTAAGACTGTCCTACCGACATAGGTCCTCCCTCAATCATTGCAATCACGTGCCTGTGATCCAATAATTGACTCTGAGGGCACTATATCCAACAATAACAAGACCGGCTCCCATGAGCACGGCACCCAAAAGTCACCAAAATAACAATACAACACCGAATCCTCACAACTCGTCTCTAAGTCAAATACAAGAAGTGGTAGATGGAGAATACTAGATCCAACAAAAAGATATAAAATGTACAAAACGAATAACCGCGAACCCACCTAATAGCAAAGGCCTCACATCCAACTGTAGCGGTATCCGCAAAAGTAGGGATGATAAGACGCCCTGCCGTGACTACTCTGAGGGTAAGCCCTGTAAAATACTGTGGCACAACGGGGGTGAGTTGCCAACTCATGAATAGTAAATAACATCATACTGTAATCGCAAGTATGCGCGAACATTGATAAATTTATCATATGTAATTTGATAGCAAAAGTATGGCAATATGAATATGCAATAATCATGTAAAGGTACATCATCAGGGTACTACAACTACATGAAGCAATGCATATCAAAATAAATCCTGAGTGTGGGATGATATAAATAATCTCATGCACAAATCATAAGCATGGAAAAACCCGGTGTAAATCAACAACATCCCAAATCCCAAATCCTCAGATCGGCCCTCCGATCGGCCCTATAAATCTCATGTAACCTGAGTGTCAAACATCGACACCCGAAATATCATGAAAACTGGTGCCCAGCATCGGCACATAAATACTCGTATCCATACGTTCCTCGAAACCCAAGTATCCCACCTCGACACTTGTGTTCCACGTATCGGTCTTTCTGATATCCATACGTTCCTCGAAACCCAAGTGTCCCACCTCTACACTTGTGTTCCACGTATCGGTGTCCAAAATCCATAAATCTCTCGGAATATAAGTGCCTAACATCGACACTTGAAATCCCCAAATCGCATGAAAACATATCTCAAATGCATGAATCCATGTAATATAGAATATGCAACATAAAACACAATATGAGCATATCACGGGAAAAGTCCGCTATTTAAATGCATCAAGTCATTAAATATATCTCGCGGTTCCCAATATCCGAATCCAAAATACATATATATAACAGTGTCCCATTCCACCGATATATATGTCATAAAAAGCTAATCATATAACAATAGAAAAGTATATGTGCGAGCATGTAGATATAGTATGGCATACTATATGTCATATGCGCCATCGCACAAAAATAAATGCTTCTATGTCGCTAACCAATAGCAAGGTATATCATACGAATATCTGTGTTGTGCGTATCATGGCAATTACCGACAGTGTGTGTAGCATACAATAGGTGCTCGTGCAACATGGACTGTCAATAATAGTGCAGTGTACAATAGGTACAGATTCAGGCACAACAAGTAACTATATGCAATGAAGTTCATATGAAATCAACTCATATGCAATTAACATGCAGCTATCAAGTCATATCCAGCCCTGACGCATAACGCCATACGGGCGATTTCCCCGTAGATGTTAAATTTACTCACCGATGGTCTCGAGCTATGAAAATCCAACCACCTGCTTCCCTTTATTCCCAGCGTCCGAAGTCCCCGCTTGCGATCCTAAAATTTCACAAACACATCACATAAGCTAAATATCCTACGCCGACACAAAGATAACGAAACGCAAGGATAACACCCAGAAAATTACACTGCGCATCTAGCGCACCAAACGCGCACGACATCGACAAAAACCCTAACTAGGGTCGCTAAACTATGCAACACCAAGTCTAGACTCCGATCGTCCCGATCGCGCAAACACAACACAATTAAATACGAGGAAGATAATATAAATAACCTCGCAACGACCAATCGAACCCACGTCCAAAATTCACCGAAACCTAGTAAGCAACTTATCGCATAATTTTGCACAAGTTTAAAGCTAACACAATTCTAGCGATATCAAACATCTTAAAATAGCTTAACTAAGTTATCGAAACCACCTCCATATTTTTAAACTTACGTAATTAAGTTTTAGTAAAACCTAGTAAGCTAAAACTTCATTAGACAAATTTAGGAATTAACAACAAATATTCATTCTTCCACTAGAATAAGTTTTCCTATCCTTCAATTAACATTTAACACTTCATTAAGTTTAAACCCTAACTTGAATTTCTTAAAAATTATGATGAATGAATTAATCAAGAGTTTAAAGCTATATTAACCAATTAATTAGCTAACTTAATGATTTAATACAACAAATTTAAAGATTTAAGTTGAAATTATACCTCTTCAAGAACAACCCAAAGCAACTAGATTCATCAACCTTAGCCTCCAAAAACCATGTTTTTCTTGGTGATCCAAGCTAGATTAGTGAAGGGAAATGATGGTGTAATTTTTGTTTAGGAGTTTTGTGGATTTAATTTAGGATTTTTGAGGATTTATTGATCTTGAAATGATGAAATGTAGCAAAGAAAAACAAAGGGCAGACTTAGGGAAAAGGCTCAGCCATGGAAGTGAGGGGGGGGGTTGTGAAAAAAAGAGTGAAGTTTCTAGCACAAAACAATAAATGCAACATTCAATGCAATTTGCCACCTTTTCTTTCTTTTCTTTTTAAAATTAAATCCATTTTTCATCAAAATATCTAGATATTAGATAAATGATTTTTGATTAACTTAAACTTGATTAGTTTAGCAATGAACCAAATTAGAAGTAATTAACCCACACCAAATATAATTTCCACTTATTAAGTGCATAAATAACACATTAAAATAATATTTAATTAGGGAAAAATTCTATGTGAACCAAAACTTCCCATTGACCCCCAAAACCCGCGCACTAGCACTATTCTAGTTAAACTAGGCGCAGTCAAGTATGTACAGAGGTTTGATCACAATCGGGTTAAAACGAAAAATACCGACTATTTTACCCTAAAACGGAAAAATTCGTATAACGATTTCTAAAACGTTACACTATTGATCTTCCAGATGGTAGAAGGTTACCCCTCGTCATAGCCTGGGATAACCCACAAATTGCCATTACTAAAACATGCCTTGAGTTATCCAGAGTCTGATTTTAAGTATAAGCCGGACAACTCCATATACCTTAACATCGTTAAGATATGAACCATTCTATATACAATATAGAAATAGAGACACTGATTTAATTGGAACCAGATTCAAATCATGCAGCTGTCTCCAGTGCATGTAAACTAATGGAAGGAGGCCGATCAACATTACTCAAGTTAGGAGTGCTGTCACGACCCAAAGTTTGGCCCGTAACCGACACTTAACCACGTAACGTCTACAGGCGTAACGCGACTAAGTGAACCGAAACCCAGAAAACCAAACCGGTAAAAATATAGAGTGTTTTAAGTTTTAAAAGGAAGCATTTAGAAGTGATAAGAAATCTTAAGTAAACAATCACCAAGATAGCAATATATGACGCCGTAGCGAAGATCAAGGTCCACAAGTGGGAACATCACAGATAGAATAAACTGTAAGTACAGTCGGCTCACAACGAGCTCAACGCCAGAATACAAATAATATACATCATCGTCCTCACACTGTCTCTAAGTCAAATATATAAATGGTAGATGGAGAATACTAGATACAACAATATACATAACTAAAAGATAAACAGATACCGCACAAAACCCACCTATCAGCAAAAGAGCTAGTACACCAACTATGGGGGTATCTGTGTCAAAAGATGCAAAACGCAGCCTGCCGCGACTACTCCAGAGGGCAACCTGCAAACACTGTGGCACAACGGGGGTGAGTTTCAACTCGTGAATAGAGATAACATATAAAGGTAATCGCGAGCATGCACGTACTGCGCTACTCTATCATATGCCAACAGATGATATCAATATGTGATAAGCAGTATGTGCAATAATCATGCAAGTGCTCTATCAGGTAATATAATTACAGGATGAGGTACAATAATAAATGCTGAGCATGGGCAATATCACATCTACACGGAATGTCAACGTGGAATATATAATCGGTGTCCATCAATGCACCCAGATCCCCCAAATAGCTCAGGCGCCGGCACTTTCATCGGCCCTTTAATCCTGTAAATCTCGGAGAATCGCGAGTGCCCAACATCGGCACCCAAATATCATAAGTACTCGTGTCAAGCATCGACACGCAAATCCCATCCATCGGGCCCCGTCAGTCCGGGTCAGCCCACGGGCTCCGTCTGCGGTATCGGCCCTCGGCCCCTGCAGTACGGATCATCCCGCATCCATCTATCGACTCTGATCAGTATCCTCCGGATAACTGCCAGGTCCAACCAATCACCGGTAGGTAGTAGTCCCTCTGCCAGGCTCACCATCTACTACACAGCGAAACCGTTCTCGCCCCGCGGTACCATACCGGGTCCACCATGTACCCGTAATCGGCCTTAACCAGCTCCTCGATTCGGATTCACATATATCACTCTAGCACCGAGGAAACACATGGTGGACACACCGAAATATCATATCAAGGGAACCGGGTTTTTAAATGATTACATATTTGAAATAGCCACGGTTCCCAAATCCAGAAATCACATGTAATCCAAACCAATATGCAAGTCAATGTGAGGTGATATGTGCATCAAGTATGAATATCATGTCTAGTCACATAAAAGATGAGCTACAGCATAATGATTATGGAAATTCTACAGTGTGAGTGTCATGGCAATTACTAACGGTGTGTGTGTAACATGCAGGATAGTGCTCGTGCAACATGAACCGTTAGTAATGGTGCAGTGTTCTATCAATTCTAGTTTATATCCATATAGCAGGGAATCCAGTATGCACTAAAAAGTAGCCATGAACAGTCAATGTATGTAAATGTAGCTATAAGGTCCTATCAGCCCTGACGTAGAACGCCATGCGGGCGATATCCCTGTAGATGTTAAATCTACTCACCGTAGTCTCTCGCTAGGTATAGCCAACGACTTGTTTCCCCTTCTGCGCGGCGTCCGCCGTACTCGCCTGCGAACCTAGAATTACACAATAAATCACACATAAGCTCAAAGTCACATAAACACGGCATTAAAGCCGAACTAGTAACTCATGTCGTGAACCAAGCGCGCGTGTGCGCGATACGCTAAAACGTGTGATTACGCGCCTGAAACCACTCCGACGCGTCGCGATACGCAGAAACCCATACCCATACACACGTATCATGCATTTCGCGAAGATTAAAATACGGGAAAATAGGTATTCACCTCCAGATTTTGATACAGAAATGATATTGTAAAACTATATATACAAAAATACTATACATAACAGCAGACTCCTGTGTCCCAAACCCCAAACCCCAACTCACTCATCTGGCCGCAAATTACGGCCAGAAAGAATATTCCGGCGGCCTAGGTAGGGGGGTGGGATCCCAGGTTTGGTGTGTGCACTCTATACCCCCATACATGCTACAGTAATATCTAGTTTTGCTCTGAAACATCTCGGGTAGTAGCAGATCCTACAGAGCCTTAAATCAAGTTAAAATCCACACTTTTTGCACTAAAATGGAACTTTATGGTATTTCTGTGCAAACTGAAACAAACCTGGCTTAAAATAGCTCTAATAACACATAATAGAGCTAACCAAACTAACAAAACCCTAATCTAACATGTGAATCACAAATATCCTTTAATATCACTAAAAATGCACAAAAATGAGATTTTTGCTAAAGAATACTACAAGTTTAAGGAAAATGAGTGCTAACATGAGTTAATACCTTCTAAAAACCTTATAAAACACCAAAAGTCCCAGCTCTTCCCTCAAGTGTGCAGATTTGCCTTCAAACACCCTAAAAAGCCCCTTTTCCCATGGTTTTGTGAAGGAAAAGTGTTGATTTGTGTAGGGTTTTGTTTGGGGATCAAAGGGAAATGAAAAGAAGAAGAAGAGATGAAGAAAATGATACGGTTTTTCTGCTGGAAGCTGCAGAATTCAGAAGTGAGGAGAAGAGAGAGAGAAGGTCAACAAAAGTCCAATTCTTACCTAACACCCATACCTCATTTTTTTTATTAGGATTTGCATTTTAAAAAAAAAGGTTTTAGCTTGATTAAAGTGATGGAAATAAAGTGAACCATGCAAGAAAAGAATTGGCTAACACTTTAAACCTAGGTCTCAAAAATGGCTATGTGTGCAAGTGTACACTACAAAGGAAAATTTTCCAATTTGCTAACACGACTAAATATAATTAGTAAACCCGACTAAAATAACTAATAATCCTATGTACACATATATAATAACACGTACAATTACTAATTAGCACGAAAAACATTCTAACGGAAATTCAAAGTGTTACAATCTACCCCCCTTAAAGAAATTCGGTCCCCGAATTTAAAAATCTAACTATACGCACCTTCAAAAAGATGGGGATACCTCTTTCTCATCTCGCTCTCGGTCTCCCAAGTGACCTCCTCGCCGCTCTGGCCACGCCAAAGTATCTTGACGGACGGTATCTCTTTCGACCTCAATTTCTTCACTTGTCGATCCAAGATCATCACCGGCTGCTCTACATAGGAAAGGTCGCGCTCAAGCTGGATCGTCGGGTGCTGAATCACATGCGAAGGATCATGAAGATATCTGCGGAGTATCGAAACATGAAATACGGGGTGCACGTCTGGAAAACTGGGCGGAAGGGCTAATCGATACGCAACCGTACCAACACGCTCGAGGATCTCGAAGGGGCCCACATATCTGGGACTAAGCTTCCCCTTCTTCCCAAACCTCATCACGCCTTTCGTTGGGAAGACCCTCAAGAAAACATGATCACCAACAGAAAACTCAAGTCTGCGCCGACGACGGTCCGCATAAGATCTCTGCCTACTCTGGGCTGCTCTCATCCTATCGCGAATCAACTGGATCTTCGCGGTCGTCTCCTCCACAATCTGCGGCCCTATGATACTGCTCTCACTGAGCTCCGTCCAACAGGTGGGCGATCTGCATCTCCTCCTATAAGGAGCCTCAAACGGTGCCATCTGAATGGTCTCCTGGTAGCTGTTGTTGTAGGAGAACTCTACTAAGGGCAAATGATGATCCCAGCTACCTCCGAAGTCTAATACGCATGCTCTGAGCATGTCCTCGAGAGTCTGAATAGTCCGCTCTGACTGTCCGTCAGTCTGCGGATGGAATGCTGTGTTGAAACTCAAGCGAGTGCCCAAAGCCTCCTGAAGCCTCTGCCATAGCCGGCTGGTAAACTGGGTGCCTCTATCGGACACGATACATGTCGGAACTCCGTGCAGTCGTACAATCTTATCAATGTAAATCTGGGCATATTGAGCAAATTCGAAAGTCGTCTTCACCGGTAGGAAGTGAGCCGCTTTCGTCAAACGATCCACGATCACCCAGATAGAGTCATACCCTCGACTAGTCCTGGGTAGACCCACAATGAAGTCCATAGATATTTGTTCCCATTTCCACTCCGGAATGGGTAACGACTGTAGCTCTCCTGCGGGTCTCTGGTGCTCAGCCTTGACTTGCTGACAAGTCAGGCATCTCGACACAAAATCTGCGATGTCTCTCTTCATTCCGTCCCACCAGTAAACACCTCTCAAGTCATGGTACATCTTGGTGGAACCGGGATGAACACTATATACCGATCGATGTGCCTCCTCAAGAATCTCGCGCCGCAATCCCTCAGCATCTGGTACGCACAGTCTAGTGCCAAATCGTAATATCCCCTGATCATCGATCACGAACTCGGAAAATCTGCCCTGTCCCATCTGTGTCCTGATCTCTGAACAGCGGTCATCACTGTGCTGTGCCTTATGTATACGGTCAAGCAACTGTGGGCGTGCACGAACATGCGCAATCTGTCCTACTATCGGCGTAAACTCGAACTGTACCCGGCTGTCGCATAAGATCTACCAATCTGCCGACGACTGCCTCTACACTGCGCTCAAACAAGATAGACTACCCCCGGGCCTCCTGCTCGAAGCATCCGCCACTACATTCGCCCTGCCCGGGTGATACAAGATCTCACAATCATAGTCCTTTACTAACTCCATCCATCGGCGCTGTCTAAGGTTCAGGTCTCGCTGCTGGAATATATACCTTAAGCTCTTGTGATCAGTGAATATCTGGCACGACTCTCCATACAGATAATGTCGCCAGATCTTAAGTGCAAAGACCACTGCAGCCATCTCCAGATCATGAGTGGGGTAATTCTGTTCATGTTTCTTTAATTGCCGCGAAGCATACGCGATCACCCTGTCATGCTGCATCAAAACGCACCCTAGCCCCACTCGTGAAGCGTCACAGTAGACCACAAATCCGCCTGATCCTGAAGGCAAAGATAGCACTGGTGTCGTAGTCAGTAGAGCCCGTAGCTGCTGGAAACTGTGCTCACACTCCTCCGTCCAATCGAAGCGAACTCCCTTCCGGGTCAACCCAGTCAAAGGTGTAGCAATGCGAGAGAAGTCCTGCACGAATCGCCTGTAATAGCCTGCCAGCCCTAGAAAGCTGCGAACCTCCGTCACTGACATGGGTCTAGGCCAACTCCGAACTGCCTCGATCTTCCTCGGGTCTACGCATATACCATCTCGTGTAATCACGTGCCCCAAGAAGTCTACGCTGTCTAGACAGAAAGCACACTTTGAGAATTTGGCGAAAAGCTGATGCTCCCTCAAGGTCTGCAGTCTAATCCGCAGGTGCTGCTCGTGCTCCTCTCTACTCCGAGAATACACCAAGATATCGTCAATGAACACTATGATGAACAGATCAAGATACGGCCGAAAAATACGGTTCATCAAGTCCATGAATGCTGCTGGCACGTTGGTGAGTCCGAACGACATCACCAGAAACTCGTAATGGCCGTAGCGCGTGCGGAAAGCTGTCCTAGAAATGTCCTCCTGTCGAACCCGCAGCTGATGGTAGCCTGATCGTAAATCGATCCTCGAAAAGTATCCTGCCCCCTGAAGCTGGTCGAACAAATCGTCGATGCGTGGCAAAGGATACCTGTTCCGCACTGTCACCCTGTTCAGCTGGCGGTAGTCAATACACAGACGCAAACTGCCGTCCTTCTTCTTAACGAACAGGACTGGAGCACCCCAAGGAGAAACACTGGGTCGAATAAGTCCCTTATCCAGCAAATCTTGCAACTGACCCTTCATTTCTCTAAGTTCCGCCGGGGCCATCCGATAAGGCGGTACAGAAATAGGCCCCGTGCCAGGAACCAAATCAATACAGAAAGAAATATCACGCTCGAGCGGTAGCCCAGGAAGCTCGTCAGGGAACACATCAGGGAACTCGCTAACAACCGGAACCTGATCCATCGGAACCTCTGTAGCTCTAGTATCGCAAACATAGGCGAGAAATCCCTGACATCCCTTCCTCAAAAGCTGTCCAGCGCGAAAAGAAGAAATCACACTGTGAGGGGTAACACCACGGTCCCCCAATACAACAACAACCGACTCGCCGGGAAAACAAAATCGAACTGTCTTCTCGCGGCAGTCAACAGAAGCATAGCACATGGCTAACCAATCCATGCCCAAAAGAATGTTGAAGTCCAACATCTCAAGAAGGATCAAATCGACAGGCAACTCTCTCTCGCCAATACGGACGGTACAGGATCGGAACACGTGCCTAGCAACAAACAACTCTCCCATAGGAGTAGTCACAACAAGCGGCTGGTCAAGCAAACCGGACTCTATACCCAAACTCGGCACAAAGTGTGTGGATACGTACGAGTGCGTGGATCCAGGATCGAATAACACGTGTGCTCCAACAGAACATACTGGAAGGATACCTGAGACCACCGCATTGGACGCCTGCGCGTCCTGATGCATCAAAGCAAAAACTCGTGCCTGTCCTCCACTTGCGACTGACTGTCCTCTGCCGGCCGCTGGCTTCCCTCTGCCTCGGTCACCTCGTCCTCTATGAACAAATCTTCCGCGACCACGACCTCTCTGTGCATGCGTCTGACGCGGAGTAACAGTAGGTACTATCGGCAATGCCGTCTGGGGTGGTGAAGGTGGTAATGTGACATGCGGTGCTGCCGCCTCACTCCGGGGTACCTCCGGACAATCTCGCACACGATGATAAGAGCTCCCGCAACGGTAACATCCCGATGATGGTCGCTGACCCTCCTGGGGATAGGAGTGTAGGGTTCCTAGGCACACTAATGAAGTCTCACAAGTGATCAAACATGGCCAATTAATATTTTACAAGTGCCGAGAAACCCTAATACGGATCGTTAACTAGATGTATAGGCGATGCAATGCAAATAAACGAATTTATAGCTAAAGGGAAGGGGCTACAACCTTTGTAGATCCGGTCCACCACCTCCTAGGCTCCGTGATGACGTCCCTCCGCTGTCCAAATCGAATCTTGGACTCTTGCATCGGCTTCATCGGAGAAATGGGTGAGCTAGGTCATCGACTTCGATGCCGAAGATGATCTACGTCGAGGCATCACAAGATCAAGCTCCCACTTCACCAAGTCATGAAACTTATGAAGAAAACACCCTATACTACTTGGCAAGAGGTAGAGGATGAAGAAATAAGAGGTGGGTTCACTTTAGAATTTGATTTCTCACTCATTTGCTCAAGTTGCCATTAAAGCTATCAAGTTTTTTCATCTTGAAGAAGAAGAAGAAGAAGAAGATAATATGATAAGTATTATTTAAAAAAAAGAAAAAAATATGATACTTATCATATATCCAACCATGGTTTAGTGTAGAGATTTAACTAAGGTTAGATGAATGGTTAGGGTTATAAGAAGAAGACAAGAATGGTCACTAAGTCAAAGTTACATGAAGCATCAAGAAGCTTCATGTAAGAAAGCAACCATTTTGTTTTCTTTTCTCTTTTTCTCAAAAAAGAATAGATAAATAAATAAGTAGATAATTTTAAAAAAAACCCTAACCATTACACAACCATGGTTTAAACTTTACACAAACCCAAGTGAGCATGTATCATTAAACATGATACAAACAAGTGCACAAAAATATATCACATATACAATGTGCATTTCAAGTTAGAAAATCCATTTAAAGTGAACCGATACTAGTTAATGCAAAGTAATATATCAAATATATAATTATACATTAAATCATTAAATCAACACTTGATTCAATAATCCGGTCATGTCGCATATAACCAACTAGTATCCAATGTATCGACTTATCGAATCAATCCTCGATTCGATAACTAGGTTATATCGCATACAACCAATCGATACATTCATCACGAGAATAGAATACGGTATCACATACCCGCATTATTCTCGGTCCCGCACATATCTCATATGCGCTCCTATTTCGTTTCGCTTGAGCCAGGAAACCTCTGTGTAGGACTCTAAAGACTCGTCAATACGCCGGCAGCAGATGATGATCATATCAAGCACCCACAAGCCGCAAGCGGTCTGCTAAACGTAACGGCCACCCGGGTATTGAGCGATCAGAAGATCGACGAGCAAGCCCGCTCACACTCCTGTGAATCCAACCAGTAACACTTACCGTATAGTCCGGTCTGTTCGTCTGATATGTCGCATATCTCGCCTAGGGGTGGTAAACGTCAGACCCCAATAGCTCGATAAGTCATGCCGACGTAAGGTCCATAACATAGCATGAAACTACTGATAACACTTACCAGTAAATCAGTGCAACCCTGGCCAGGGATTTCCAGTTATGGCCAGTCGAGCATAGCACAACATCAACCCCCAATACCGGGAGAGACGAATTCCCTCCTATCGCTCATTGCCTCCATGTGAATCGGGACTGTACCCAAAAACCACCTGTTTTCACAACTCAGTAGAGCCGTGGTAGGGTGGAAATCAAAGCACAGTGGGAGACACACAAGACTCTATGACGATCTCGGGTCAACAGACTAAGCTGTACCAGTGTCACCAGAGAACTGCCATCTGACGTGAGGTATAATACCATCTGGGAGTTCTCGGCGAGTCCGTTCAGTGTACCCAGTCTCCACTGAGCACCCGCATACCATCTCTGATATCAAACACCAATGGATATGGGATCATCCATTGCCCATCACATGGGTCGAGAAGATATACGCTTGTCTACTCTGGAATATCGATGCCCCGTCTCGATATTCCCACGACTAGGAACTATGAAGGATGTACTCATTGACTACCCAAGCCCCACTAGTATGATCTGCATCATAGTCCTGGAAGTCGAGTACACATCCTAAAGGCTTTATCAACATGTAATCAGAGAGACATCCAGTATACACGTTAAGGTAAAGAGTAACCAGATAGCATACTATCATGTCGAGCAAGAAAGTCCTCCCTATATATGTCCCAGCATCCACTACAATATACATCCTATGTACAGTAATGGCCTCTAGGGCATACATATAACTAACAATCTCCCACTTGCACTAGGGCCATCTGTAGCAGTGGTTGCAGTATCACATACTCAACCATCCCATAAAAGTCTCTCTTTGGGAAAAGGCCTTCGTGAGTGGATCCGCTGTGTTGTCCTCTGAGTCTACTCTCTTTACCTCGATCACCCTGGAGATCAACTATCTCCATGATCAGGTGATGCTGCCTCAGAATATGTCTGGGTCACTGATGGGATCATGGTTTCTTGGCCAAAGCCACACTTCCATTGTCACACAATGGTGGGAACCTAGTTCATCTTATGAACCAATATACACCCAAACTTCCTCTTTGGTAGTATCTTTAATAGCGATGTTACCAGCCTTTATCGTCTAGTTTGCCACGGTATCTAGCTTGGAACTCTTCCAACATACCGTCCCTTTACTGAGGGTAAAGACAATGCCTGCGACTGACATTCAGTCGTCCTTATCACCCTGGAACCTTTCCAGTGATTCTCCCCAGGATCAACTGATACTATCTCACTATAACTAGTGAGAATCCTAACATCCATTTAGATCTATCTCATAGACCCAAATCTTAGGATTAAGGAGGTATCACTTTGATCCTATATGGAGAATCTATGTGATAAGAGGAGATCGACCGATCGTTGCATAGGAAACTATTTTCCTATCAAGAGTATGTTGTCCACGTACTCTACGAGGATCATTACCATACTCCATACTACCCTTTTGTACATACAAGGTTCATCTACCATTTTGATGAAGTCAAACTCTTTGACTACCACATCAAAACAGATGTTCCAACTCCGCGATGCCTGCTTTATCCTGTAAAGCAACTTGCACACGTTTTCGCTGCTCCCACTGTTTGCGAAGCCCTCTGGCTGTGTTCTTATTGACGTTCTCTTCTAAATCATTATTTAGAAAAGTAGTCATGGCACCCAACCACCAGATATCGCAGTTATGGTATGTAGCAGTGGCAAGTAGGATCTGGATGGACTTAAGCACAGCTACTGGAAAAGGTTTCATCATTATCCACGCCTGGTCGATGACGAAAAAACCTTCAACAAGTCTAGCTTTGAAAGTCTCAACTTTTCCATCTACACCAAGTAATCTTCTCAAGATATACTTGCTCCTGATGGGGATCTAACCCTTCAGATATATACTTTGTTGGTGTACATGGATTCCATCTCAGATCGCTAAGCATCCAGCCATTCTTACAGAGTCCCTACTCTTGATGGCCTGCTCGAAACTAGTTGGGTCATCATCTCATGATGCATTCCTCTCTCCCACTGTCATCGAGAAACCGAGGTATCTCTCAGGCAGGTGAGGAACCCTACCAGATCGGCGGAGTGGCAGAGGTTCGTCGGGGACTATTGAACCCCTTGGTTCTATCAAATCAGCTGCAGTTTTGTATAGCTGGAACCTTTCCAGTTCTACAGAACTGATCTAACCTCGATTTTGTCCGGATTTTGCTTTTAGACATAGGCCGGACAACCCCAAATCTTAACTCGCTTAAGAGATGGGTTCTTCCCACACAATATCTTATATGGAGTGGTAGGCACTGATTTGATTCGAACCTAATTCAATAGGTATGCAACTTCTCAAGTGCACAACTCCCTAAAAGGAAACAGGTAACTCAGTGATACTCATCATAGAGCACACCATATCATATAGGGTGCTAATGCTCAGCCCTGATACACCGTTGTGTTGTGGTGTATTCAGAGGAGTAATACTGAGAGAGAATCATATTCTCCTTTTAGAATAGTCCAGGAATGCCATGCACAAGTATTCTCCTCCCTGATCTTATCATAGGACATAATACTTATACCCGTATTGATTCCCTACTTCTAGCTTATATTCTGTGAATATCTTAAAAGGTTCGGACTCATGTTTCAACAGGAACATATGTCTGAATCTTGAGAGATTATCAGAGAATGTAATGAAATACAAAGAACCAGTCTTGGCATGTGTAGACAGGAGACCTTACATACATCATCATGTATCAGTCCCAAGAGTTCATTAACTCTTTCTCTGTTTCGACAAACAGGGCTATGGTCATCTAATCTTTATGACATGACTGGCAAGTTTCACAAGATGTAAATTCAAACTGATTTAAATATTCATCTAAAATGTAACTTCATCCAGTCGGGTCGCATTGATGTGACCTAGTCTACAATGCCTCAAGAAGGATTCGTTCATTTTTGAACTCTTCCTCTTGTATGTGTTCTGTATACTAGGAACTGTAGTTTGATTTAGAATGTCAATGCTTTTAGATAACGTGCCTGAACCGATCAACTTTTGATATAGGAAATGTTCAAAACATCATCCAGCAATACAAAATTTTATCATTACTTTAATAAATAAAGAGATTGATATGATTTTGTATATCAGGTTCGGTATCTAATAGCATTTGTTCATAATCAATGTATTGGTAATACAGGGTGACAGTAACCAACAGACTTGGCTGCAACACTTGCCCCGTTTTCTGTCTCATGAAACTTATCACCCGTTCTCAGTTTTTCTACCTTTTGGTAGCCCTATGTAACAGATTACATATCTGGGATCCTGATCCGGTATCAAATACCCAGGATGCAGAGGATACTGAGAAACAGTTCTTTGTAATGAACACACCCGAAGGAGATGCATCATATGCACTTTCTTCGTTTGGGCAGCATAGGAATTCTGGTATTCCCCTATTTCCTGCTCTGTCTTATAACAATTATAAGTTGGAGCGGGACCAACGTTCCCCAGCTCAGTATAACAAGCGGGTTCGGTCAATACATCCATATTATTATCTTGATTAAGGCGTGATATGGTCGCTACCTGGAGAGAGAGAGAAGAAAACACTTTGCGTGCGCTCTTGCAAGATCAGATTGGTTATTTATTTTATCTAATCAGGATGGCTCCCACTGTTTTTTATCAAATCTTCCTTCAAACCCTAAAAGGAAAGACTAGCCGGGATTAATTACACTCTACAAGTTCGCTAATCTTTCAGCCAGGCCAGTGTCGGTACTTTGAGGGAGGTTCCCCGTGCTTTCGCACGGACCTAATTACTGTAAACCTTGTTTTCCCAGAGGCATAACCCTGTTGACACCTTTCTAGACACCTACTTGATCGGCTAATTGTAAAGTGCAAAACTCTCCCAGGAGTAACAATTACTCGCAGTGGGTATCGGGATCCAACTATCACATAGAAGGTATGCAATCTCATTGCAAATTTCAACGCTTGAAACTCCCGATAAAGGTTTTTACCCCTAGCACCTATGACCTTAACTATGGTCAACAAATCATAAGCACTAGTCAAGTTCTACCCGTCATTTCGTGATTAATTAGACCCACCCACATGACCCTTAACTAAGGTCAACAAAGTCACGCGACTGTCCTAACTAATCGCATCATATGCAGTGTAGGAAGACATCACTTAGCTACCGTACACTGTGCCTTGACTATGGTCAACAAACACAACACGAATACTAAGTACTCTACTTCCTAAAATGACGGAGGGTTGCGAATGGTTTTTATGAAAACCTTTAACGCTTTGAACTTGATCTCGTTGCGGAATCAAATGGTTTTTAAATGGAATGTTTTTGAAGCTTTTCTAGTTTTGCTAAAGGTGTCACTCCCGGTGAAGGGATCGTCGGCCCTTTCATCGTCGAATGAGGTGCGGGATATATCATATATATCACTGTGCAAAGCAGAAACTATAGAAGCAATCAAAAGACAAACCGAGAGTTGTAGCATCTGCCAGTTCTTGCTAAAGGAGTCACTCCCGGTGAAGGGATCTCGGTCCTTTCCTTATCGAATAAGGTGCAGGATGTTCTACAAGGAACACCGCGATGCAAAGCAAGAACTGTAGCTACCTGTTTTAATTTGAAATTCGATTCCACAACATCAATTAGGTTTATTTTCTTTCATTAATCTCATTAATGAATATCCCATCATTTAAGTCCACCTAATCATCACAAATAAATATAACGTACGCTTATGCCATCCGCATTCGCCTCGATGTCCCGTCTGCACCGTTAGGTTAGGTAACTAACGGCAGAGCGGGGCAGGGCTAGCACGGGTGTAAAACATAAGCAGCGTCTATATAATATATCATATATACTATATATAACATCTATCTGAAAAAATTACATGATCACATCATAGATAACGCAGCAGAAAATATCATATGAAATATTGGATATACTAGGACGTCCGTGTTTTCAATACGAGCCAGTATAAAACACGGATTCCACGGTCGTGATGAATAGCCAATCCCACACCCCTAGACCCCTACGAGAGCGGCAAGCAACCCTACCAATTCTAGGGTTAGGAGACCCGGACTCGACTCCTCGAGTTGGTCTCCCACTGGACCCCAGAACCCGGTTGCTTGTGCTCCCCTCCTTGGGTCTATCCTAATGCGGAAAAGTAAATAATATACAAATGGTGACAACATCCGCAACCTGGAAGTGTCCCAATAAAAGAATATTACATACAAGTTTTTTTCATGAATGAAAATGAAAAACACTCATCTCACATAAAAACCCCCCGGCTATTCAAACACAACGATCCAATATAACATATCCAGCAACACATAACATCACATGTCATCAACGTAAGTAAATATGCGCATCCCAATTGTCGTTGACATATAGCAATGAAACCGGCGATATCACATATTACACTTACGGTCACAGAAAAGAAAGTGTATAACTACAACAGTTGGAATTCGCAAACTCTTTAGACATTGCATGCCTAATAATTATAAACCCCACATTTTAGTCTCATTATCGAAAACACTTTTCAATATCATGTCGGGCAATTCAACAGGATTCCCGAAAAACTGATCGAATGCTCGTCGCAAACTTTAGTAGGCGGCCGCACCCCTGATACCGTCGATGAAGTGCACCAAGGCGGAACACCGCTGCCGCGAGCACCCGGATGGATGCTTTCGGCGACGGGGTTCTCCTACAGTCATTTGGTCGGGGCTATGGAGTGAGGCTGTCTATTAAGTTTACCCGGCGAGTATCAGCGTATGCTTCCCGATTGCGACGGACTTTTGATCACATCAAAATTCCGTGGCAACCGATCAAGTGAGACTAAACTGCTATGTTTATAACATTCATATTAGTTATCTCATAACTATTTGTGAATTCCAATTATTGTATCACATTCCGGATAAATAGAAAAATGTTAAACTTTCCGATCGAACAATCGAACACCCAAGTTTTCCCGATACAGCTCAACACATGAAATAAGTCTAAAAACATTCAGTTCATGCCTCAGTACCAACGGTCCAGCCGTAGAAGGGTCAAGCCAACGCCTCACATGTAGCACGCTGTACTGCCCCAAACCCGATGGTTCAATGGGCAGTTCAAGACGGTCACATAATCGAGTTAAGGTTTGTTGTCTTCTAGAGGGACCATCGCGTTACTTGCACTACTTAGAACGTCGTTAAACTACGGAAAAATCCATCAATTGGAAATTTCCCGGCAGGGGAAAAAGTGGGTATTTATATCCGGTCGAACTTTTTAACATATTCTAAAATTACCCGGAAAAACATACTGACAAAATTAGACAATCCGATCGAAACACCGAGTCCCCAATACAACCCAGAAAACTCAACTCTTGAGTTCAGATTAAAAATTCCCAGGAAAACCAGCACTGCAAAAAATGAATTAATGTGCAAAATTCAATGCAAGATAAGACAAAACGGCCGCGGAACCGCCGCATGAGCCATGCTCATGCCGCGGAACCGCGGCGGTTTGATGGAATTAGGGAATCGAATTTTACAGTAACTCTTAGATATTCCTGCTGATTTTTCTGCATATTTTTAATTCTCAAAAATCCACAAATTTCAAAAATGTACAGAGAGCATGTTTTGAATTAGGGTTTCGGATCGATCGGACTTCTAATTCCGTCTACGCATCGCCTAAGGCTCTAGCTAGGCTCTGATACCACTGTAGGGTTCCTAGGCACACTAATGAAGTCTCACAAGTGATCAAACATGGCCAATTAATATTTTACAAGTACCGAGAAACCCTAATACGGATCGTTAACTAGATGTATAGGCGATGCAATGCAAATAAACGAATTTATAGCTAAAGGGAAGGGGCTACAACCTTTGTAGATCCGTTCCTCCACCTCTTAGGCTCCGTGATGACGTCTCTCCGCTGTCCAAATCGAATCTTGGACTCTTGCATCGGCTTCATTGGAGAAATGGGTGAGCTAGGTCGTCGACTTCGATGCCGAAGATGATCTACGTCGAGGCATCACAAGATCAAGCTCCCACTTCACCAAGTCATGAAACTTGTGAAGAAAACACCCTATACTACTTGGCAAGAGGTAGAGGATGAAGAAATAGGAGGTGGGTTCACTTTAGAATTTGATTTCTCACTCATTTGCTCAAGTTTCCATTAAAGCTATCAAGCTTTTTCTTCTTGAAGAAGAAGAAGAAGAAGATAATATGATAAGTATTATTTAAAAAAAAGAAAACAATATGATACTTATCATATATCCAACCATGGTTTAGTGTAGAGATTTAACTAAGGTTAGATGATTGGTTAGGGTTAGAAGAAGAAGACAAGAATGGTCACTAAGTCAAAGTTACATGAAGCATCAAGAAGCTTCATGTAAGAAAGCAACCATTTTGTTTTCTTTTCTCTTTTTCTCAAAAAAGAATAGATAAATAAATAAGTAGATAATAAAAAGAAAACCCTAACCATTACACAACCATGGTTTAATCTTTACACAAACCCAAGTGAGCATGTATCATCAAACATGATACAAACAAGTGCACAAAAATATATCACATATACAATGTGCATTTCAAGTGAGAAAATCCATTTAAAGTGAACCGATACTAGTTAATGCAAAGTAATATATCAAATATATAATTATACATTAAATCATTAAATCAACACTTGATTCAATGATCCGGTCATGTCGCATATAACCAACTAGTATCCAATGTATCGACTTATCGAATCAATCCTCGATTCGATAACTAGGTTATATCGCATACAACCAATCGATACATTCATCACGAGAATAGAATACGGTATCACATACCCGCATTATTCTCGGTCCCGCACATATCTCATATGCGCTCCTATTTCGTTTCGCTTGAGCCAGGAAACCTCTGTGTAGGACTCTAAAGACTCGTCAATACGCCGGCAGCAGATGATGATCATATCAAGCACCCACAAGCCGTAAGCGGTCTGCTAAACGTAACGGCCACCCGGGTATTGAGCGATCAGAAGATCGACGAGCAAGCCCGCTCACACTCCTGTGAATCCAACCAGTAACACTTACCGTATAGTCCGGTCTGTTCGTCTGATATGTCGCATATCTCGCCTAGGGGTGGTAAACGTCAGACCCCAATAGCTCGATAAGTCATGCCAACGTAAGGTCCATAACATAGCATGAAACTACTGATAACACTTACCAGTAAATCAGTGCAACCCTGGCCAGGGATTTCCAGTTATGGCCAGTCGAGCATAGCACAACATCAACCCCCAATACCGGGAGAGACGAATCCCCTCCTATCGCTCATTGCCTCCATGTGAATCGGGACAGTACCCAAAAACCACCTGTTTTCACAACTTAGTAGAGCCGTGGTAGGGTGGAAATCAAAGCACAGTGGGAGACACACAAGACTCTATGACGCTCTCGGGTCAACAGACTAAGCTGTACCATTGTCACCAGAGAACTGCCATCTGACGTGAGGTATAATACCATCTGGGAGTTCTCGGCGAGTCCGTTCAGTGTACCCAGTCTCCACTGAGCACCCGCATACCATCTCTGATGTCAAACACCAATGGATATGGGATCATCCATTGCCCATCACATTGGTCGAGAAGATATACGCTAGTCTACTCTGGAATATCGATGCCCCGTCTCGATATTCCCATGACTAGGAACTATGAAGGATGTACTCATTGACTACCCAGGCCCCACTAGTATGATCTGCATCATTGTCCTGGAAGTCGAGTACACATCCTAAAGGCTTTATCAACATGTAATCATAGAGACATCCAGTATACACGTTAAGGTAAAGAGTAACCAGATAGCATACTATCATGTCGAGCAAGAAAGTCCTCCCTATATATGTCCTAGCATCCACTACAATATACATCCTATGTACAGTAATGGCCTCTAGGGCATACATATAACTAACAAGGAGCTAAATAACCGGCCTCGCCTCGAATCTCTGCCACCTGCAAGGTGCCTGTCACGACGCCGAAAAGGTTGTCTCTGCGCTGATGTATCCGCACGAACTCTCTTCGGCTCTGGAACTACCGAAGTCTCAGCAAGGCGCTCCTCGACTAATAGGGCTGCGTTTACAGCTGCTGCATATGTCTCGTAATGCTGTGCGCTGATCGCTAGAAACAATGGTGTAAGCAAGCCTCGGACAAATCTCTTGACTCGCAACTCCTCAGTAGCCACTAGGTACGGAGCATACACTGACAGCTCGGTGAACAGGGCGTCATACTCTGCCACTGACATCTCCGGAGTCTGACGTAAGGACTCGAACCGGCTTGCTCTAGCATCTCTGACGCTTAGTGGAAGAAAACGGGCAAGGAATAGCGCCACGAACTCTGTCCTGGTCATAGGAGGAAGACCTGCTGCTCTACCCTTCTCGACTGATTCACACCATTTCTGCATGAGACCTTCCAGGCGAAAGCTCGTGAACTCAACCCATCTCGCATCTGCGCATCTAAGTGAACGACATATCCGCGCCATCCTATCAATGAAAGACTGTGGGTCCTCGGCCACATCGGTGCCTGTGAAGACCGGAGGCTTCAGCCTCATAAACTCTAACAACGACACTGTAATAACCTCTGTAGTCGCAGGTGCAACTGCCTGCACTGTGGGTACCACCGCGGTCTCTGCAACGGGTAGAACTACCTCTGGTCGCTGCGCTCGAAGTGTCTCAACTAGAGATCCCATCATCTGGCGCATCTCCTGCATACTGGATCCCATCGTCTGGCACATCTCCTGCACACCAGCCCCTAACATGGCAATCTGATCTGTCACGGCAGGAACAGCCTGCTCGGGTACAACCGGTGTACTAGCCGGATCAGTCCTCGTCTCTGACGAGTTAACTCGAATCTCGGCCCTCACGGCCGCTCTCTGCGCCCTCATAGTCTTTGGCGGCATAATGGCTGAAAGGAACAATAGGATTCGATAAGGATACGGAAATCGAATCGCAAGAATGTATATACTCAATAAGGAATTCAAATCAACAAGTCCTAAGGTCGCTTTGGCGGAGTACCGTGTCGTGAGTATGCCGCGGAACATACGCACGCTACGCCACTCTGCTTCAGCTACCTACTCCATCATACCAGGGTCATCCTAGGAACACTCCGAAAGGTAAAACCTACGCTCTGATACCAACTTTGTCACGACCCAAAGTTTGGCCCGTAACCGGCACTTAACCACGTAACGTCTATAGGCGTAACGCGACTAAGTGAACCGAAACCCAGAAAACCAAACCAGTAAAAATATAGAGTGTTTTAAGTTTTAAAAGGAAGCATTTAGAAGGGATAAGAAATCTTAAGTAAACAATCACCAAGATAGAAATATACGACGCCGTAGCGAAGATCAAGATCCACAAGTGGGAACATCACAGATAGAATAAACTGCAAGTACAGTCGGCTCACAACGAGCTCGACGCCAGAATACAAATAATATACATCATCGTCCTCACACTGTCTCTAAGTCAAATACATACATGGTAGATGGAGAATACTAGATACAACAATATACATAACTGAAAGATAAACAGATACCGTACAAAACCCACCTATCAGCAAAAGAGCTAGTACACCAACTATGGGGGTATCTATGTCAAAAGATGCAAAACGCAGCCTGCCGCGACTACTCCGAAGGGCAACCTGCAAACACTGTGGCACAATGGGGGTGAGTTGCCAACTCGTGAATAGAGATAACATATAAAGGTAATCGCGAGCATGCACGTACTGCGCTACTCTATCATATGCCAACAGATGATATCAATATGTGATAAGCAGTATGTGCAATAATCATGCAAGTGCACTATCAGGTAATATAATTACAGGATGAGGTATAATAATAAATGCTGAGCATGGGCAATATCACATCTACACGGAATGTCAATGTGGAATATATAATCGGTGTCCATCAATGCACCCAGATCCCCCAAATAGCTCAGGCGCCGGCACTCTCATCGGACCTCTAATCCTGTAAATCTCTGAGAATCGCGAGTGCCCAACATCGGCACCCAAATATCATAAGTACTCGTGTCCAGCATCGACACGCAAATCCTCATCCATCGGGCCCCGTCAGTCCGGGTCAGCCCACGGGCTCCGTCTGCGGTATCGGCCCTCGGCCCCGGCAGTACGGATCATCCCGCATCCATCTATCGACTCTGATCAGTATCCTTCGGATAACTGCCAGGTCCAACCAATCACCGGTAGGTAGTAGTCCCTCTGCCAGGCTCACCGTCTACTACACAGCGAAACCGTTCTCGCCCCGGGGTACCATACCGGGTCCACCATGTACCCATAATCGGCCTCATCCAGCTCCTCGATTCGGGTTCACATATATCACTCTAGCACCGAGGAAACACATGGTGGACGCACCGAAATATCATATCAAGGGAACCGGGTTTTTAAATGATTACATATTTGAAATATCCACGGTTCCTAAATCCAGAAATCACATGTAATCCAAACCAATATGCAAGTCAATGTGAGGTGATATTTGCATCAAGTATGAATATCATGTCTAGTCACATAAAAGATGAGCTACAGCATAATGATCATGGAAATTCTACAGTGTGAGTGTCATGGCAATTACTAACGGTGTGTGTGTAACATGCAGGATAGTGCTTGTGCAACATGAACCGTTAGTAATGGTGCAGTGTTCTATCAATTCTAGTTTATATCCATATAGCAGGGAATGCAGTATGCACTAAATAGTAGCCATGAACAGTCAATGTATGTAAATGTAGCTATAAGGTCCTATCAGCCCTGACGTAGAACGCCATGCGGGCGATATCCCCGTAGATGTTAAATCTACTCACCGTAGTCTCTCGCTAGGTATAGCCAACGACTTGTTTCCCCTTCTGCGCGGCGTCCGCCGTACTCGCCTGCGAACCTAGAATTACACAATATATCACACATAAGCTCAAAGTCACATAAACACGGCATTAAAGCCGAACTAGTAACTCGTGTCGTGAACCAAGCGCGCGTGTGCACGATACGCTAAAACGTGTTATTACGCGCGTGAAGCCACTCCGACGCGTCGCGATACGCAGAAACCCAAACCCTTACACACGTATCACGCGTGTCGCGAAGATTAAAATACGGGAAAATAGGTATTCACTTCCAGATTTTGATACAGAAATGATATTGTAAAACTATATATACAAAAATACTACACATAACAGCAGACTCCTGTGTCCCAAACCCCAACTCACTCATCTGGCAGCAAATAGCGGCCAGAAAGAATATTCCGGCGGCCTGGGTAGGGGGTGGGCTCCCAGGTTTGGTGTGTGCACTCTATACCCCCCATATATGCTACAGTAATATCGAGTTTTGCTCTGAAACATCTCGGGTAGTAGCAGATCCTACAGAGCCTTAAATCAAGTTAAAATCCACACTTTTTGCACTAAAATGGAACTTTATGGTATTTCTGTGCAAACTGAAACAAACCTGGCCTAAAATTTCTCTAATAACACATAATAGAGCTAACCAAACTAACAAAACCCTAATCTAACATGTGAATCACAAATATCCTTTAATATCACTAAAAATGCACAAAAATGAGATTTTTGCTAAAGAATACTACAAGTTTAAGGAAAAGGAGTGCTAACATGAGTTAATACCTTCTAAAAACCTTATAAAACACCAAAAGTCCCAGCTCTTCCCTCAAGTGTGCAGATTTGCCTTCAAACACCCCAAAAAGCCCCTTTTCCTATGGTTTTGTGAAGGAAAAGTGTTGATTTGTGTAGGGTTTTGTTTGGGGATCAAAGGGAAATGAAAAGAAGAAGAAGAGATGAAGAAAATGATAGGGTTTTTCTGCTGGAAGCTGCAGAATTCAGAAGTGAGGAGAAGAGAGAGAGAAGGTCAACAAAAGTCCAATTCTTACCTAACACCCATACCTCATTTTTTTATTAGGATTTGCATTTTAAAAAAAAAAAGGTTTTAGCTTGATTAAAGTGATGGAAATAAAGTGAACCATGCAAGAAAAGAATTGGCTAACACTTTAAACCTAGGTCTCAAAAATGGCTAAGTGTGCAAGTGTACACTACAAAGGAAAATTTTCCAATTTGCTAAAACGACTAAATATAATTAGTAAACCCGACTAAAAGAACTAATAATCCTATGTACACATATATAATAACACGTACAATTACTAATTATCACGAAAAACATTCTAACGGAAATTCAAAGTGTTACAAGTGCATCCAGATATGAGTAACTTGAAAGAGAAGCAAGTTTTCAAAACCATTACTATCAACTAAATACCATACACAAGTATCTACATCTTCGATTACCTTGAAGAATCCTGATACTTGCAACACCTGGTTCTCAACTTTATTATTGTACCTATAACTTCTCAAAACTTGGACCTTGCATTTCTACGAAATATTTGTCTAAAAACTTGAGAAGTCACAAGTAAACAGAATACAGTACGAGGACCAACCCCTTTATCCTGATGGACACTGGACAATATACAATACTTTGTATAAGTCCTCTGAGTTGAATAACTCAAACCCTGTGCGTCGTAGGTTGAAAACTGTACTTATGGTTAAGAAGAATTAAACCGCTGTTTAATGCTCCTTTCCTAACCATCAACTGATATAGGTAAATGTCTTGGACATAATATCAAAAAGTTATATCTCACTTTATAAAATAAACGTACAGATATATCAGCTTGAAATTGGTGCATAACAACGGATATTCAAAACCAAATATTTGCCGTCCGACAAAAACCTAGGTGATTTCCTCAAATATCACCAATTACAACAAATTCCGATACAATGAAGATGATCACCTAATTCCCAATAACTTACTCCCACTCATCATCTGTAAAACCATACAGATGTGAGAATCAAACCTGGTAGATACAGACCCTGGAGTAAGGATCTAATTGGGAAATCAGTTTTCAATTAACAACGCATAGTGAAACTGAAATATGAAAATGTTTCGAAGGGGTATCCGGGTATTCCTACTAATGCCTCTTCCATTATCCAGATTCATGACTATAACCGTATATTTCTTTGCCATCTCTCCAAATCCCTTTATTTGTCTTTACTCATTACGTTCTGTAACCATCTTTAGGCTAAATGGTTTTCTTCCTTCTCTACCGTTCGGCACCAGCCTATGGTTTGGAAGAAGACAATCCAATAAGCGTAATAGGTGTACTGTCCTAATCCTAGGAGTACTCGCAACCTGAGAGAAGGTAAAGATAAAAGACAACTGAATAAACCTTATTCTATTTCTCCTGAACCAGAATCCATCCTCGAACTGGAACAAGTTCCTTCGAGTTCGTATATAACCATACGATAGAATATCCAATAACTGTAGATCTTCGTAGTGATACGGGGTGTTCTGAAGAAATACAAAGGTGAAGTAGGAGTGGCGATGAGATACACGGTTTGGTTATGAATCATAGCAGTCGCAATTTACTTTGCCCTCTTTCTAATCCTTTTATTTGTCTTTACTTATTACCTTTTGTACACCAAACTTAGGCTGATTGGTTTTCTTCCTTCCCTACCTTTCGGCACCTGCCTATGGTTTGGAAGAAGACTATCTAATAAGCGCAATAGGTGTACTTTCCTAGTCCTAGTAGCCCTTACAACCCGAGAGAAGGTGAAAGGAAAAGAAAACTGAATAGTCCTATTCAATTTCTCCAAAACTGGAAACCATCCTCGAATCTGGAACAAGTTCCTTCGAGTTCGTATATAACCATACGATGGTCATATCCAAATAAATGTGGATCTTCGTAGTGATACGGAATGATCCGAAGAAAAGCAAAGGGTAAAAGAAGGAGTAGCAATGAAGTGTGCAACTCTGACAATCCAAAAGCCAGTGTTTTAAGAATGTTCTGTTAACTTGGTCACTGAGTTGTAGTCTTGGGTCGGGAGGTCGGGACATTGTCGCTGCCAAAGAGAGAGAGAAAAGAAACACTCTGCGTGCACTCTAACCTAGATCAGAATGGTTAATCACTTTATCTAATCAGGATGTCTCCCACTGTATCCTCAAATTCTCCTCCAAACCTGAAAGAAGAATTAGTCGGGATCACCCGAGGAGTAAACCGACTCATCAGTGGGATCGGGATCCAACTATCATCGCATGATAACGTCATGGAATCCACTCACGTTATCACACTCCATAAGGTATGAGCATGCCTGGAAAGTTTCCTGTTTGTTTGAAACTCCCGATGTGATTTTTACCCCATGCTCTTATGACCTTGACGAAGGCCAACATATCATAAGTCATATGTCAAGTTCTACCCGTCATCATCCAGGTTAATTTGAACCCACCCGTACATACCCTTGACGAAGGCCAAAATGGTAGCACGACTGTCCTAAACCAACGCATCTATCTATGCAACAGAAAAGTAACAAATAGCTACCATACACTATGCCATGACAAAGGCCAACAAACATAGCATGAATACTAAGTGCTACCCGTTTGAAATGACGGAGGGCTATGAATGGTTATTGGCGAAAAACCTTTAACGTAATGAACTTGATATCGTTGAAGGAACCGGATAGCTTTTTACAAATATATAGTGGCGAAAACCTTTGCTAAAGAGGTCACTCCCGGTGAAGGGATCTCGGCTCTTTCCTCGTGGAATAAGGTGCAGGATATTCTCACTGAATACCGCGATGCAAAGCAAAAAGTAATCGACTATAGTAAAGTTATTACCCTGACGCAAACCTCTGCCCAATGGGTCACTCCCGATGAAGGGATCTCGACCCTTGCCTCGTCGAATGAGGTGCTGGATATTCATAACCGAATACCTCTGTGCAAAGCAAAAGAGAACGTCCTTGTAATAATAACTTTTTGAAAATTGTTCCAACAACATCGAATAGGTCTGTTTTCCTTGCATTGATCCGAATCAATGTAACATTTCAGAAAAATAAAATATTATTTTTGGGAAATTTTATAATTAAATAATAAAATATGAATATTTTAATAGGGCGGCATAATTAAATACCGATAAATTGGCGAAAAAATTTGCAAATTTTGGAAATTACTAAAAAGTGGGTGCTTTATGCGATTTAGGCGAATTATGAAAGTTTATGATTAATTTGACACTATTTTAGTGCTAATCGTGATTAAAAATCGCTAATCGGGATTTAAGCGTGTTTTGTGCATATGACATGCACATGTCATTTTTAGCACTTGTTACATTTTCCTACATGATTCTTGTGTGTATGGTTATTTGTTTTGGGTTTCCTATTGTAAAGAGAAGAAAAGAAAACAAAAGAAAAAGAAAAAGGAAAATGATTAAACTATAAGGTATAGGTGAGAGAGAGAGAGGTGAGGGGTCTCCTTTGACTTAGCCATTCTCTTTCTCTCTTCATTTTCTTCATCTTTCTCCACCCACTTCACCATGGCAGCACCCCTTCTCCCTCCTCCACTACAACCCCCACTTCATCATCAAAACCCCATCCCCACTTCACAAAAAATGTGTTGGAGATAGTGCCCTCATAGTCAATTATTGGATCGCAGGTACGTGATTGCAATGATTGCAGAGGACCTATCCCGGTAGGACAGTCTTACTCGAGATGATAGTATGCTATCTGGTTTGCCTTTATCAGTCGTGTACATGTTCAGGTGACTGATTGCATGTTACACTTTGATAGAGTCCTTAGGATCTTGCTTTACTACCAACAGTATGATGGCGATCATATACGTGAGAGTTGGGTAGTTTATATGCATATCCTTAATTGTGGTCCCTAGTCATGGGAGTTTCGAGACAGGGCATCGATACTCCGGAGTAGACTAGTGTATACAGTCGAGACCCCGACGAGGGGCGGTGGCCGGTCTCACAAGCCACTGGTGTCAGCTGGATCACCTAAGATGTATACAGGTGCTCATTGGGTTATGAGTACACCGGACAGGACTCGCCGGGAATCTGCTAGTTAGTACTATACCTATCGTCAGATAGCAGTTCCCTGGTGACATGTGTACAGGTTAGTTCATCGACCTGAGGTCGTCATTTGTCTCGTGTGAGTTCCCACTGTGCTTTGATTTCTACCCTACCACGGCTCAAAGGAGTCGTGCAAACAGGTAGCTTTTGGGTACAGTCCCGAGCCATATGGAGGCACGTGAGCGGATCGGCAGGGGATTCGTCTCTCCCGGTATTGGGGGCGAGGTCGTGCTGTGTCTAGGAGAGCCATTACACAAAGCCCACGGCCGTGGCAGGAGATTTACTGGTAGGTACTCCAGTAGTATCTCAGGGTGTTATTGGGCTTCACTCCGACACGACTTATACTGCTATTGGGGGTCTGACGTTGCTAGCCCCCTAGGCGGATATGCGATACTCATTGACGAACGGACCGGACTGTATATACATTGTCACTGTTAGGCTCAGTAGGGTTTTCGGAGGAGTTCGCTCATCGGTCTCCCTTGAGTTCGCTCCTCGGCCACCCTTGAGGTCAGTCCATGGGCAGCCGTTACGCATAGCTAGTGTCGCTGACGGTTTGTGGTTAAACCCACTGCCAGGGTGCTGACGAGTCATTAGAGTCCCCCACAGGCAGTTTCCCAAGTTCGGGCGAAACGTTGTAGAGGCCGTATGGTTTTATGGCAGGGTTCGGAAAATGCACGTGCGTTTACGCACGTGTCAGTTTTCGGGCAGATGATACTGGTCGGCTTTGGTTTAAGCCGGATCCGAGTATTATATTGAGTAGGTATAATATCTTTGTCTCAGTTGCATTTGTATTCGGTCGTAATATAAATGCGGGTATATTTATACAGTTTCGGGGTTATCCTGAAAGTTGTTTCAGGATCACTTTTGGAAGTTGCCAGTTTCCAGTTTTCTATCAGCCGTCTTTTAACATTCGGTTAAAGACGGATTTATCTTTTCTTCAGATATGAGTGAGTCATCATTCTAGAAGCTTCTAGAAGTGATGATGAGGCATATGACTCATTAGTGCATTAATGGTTTCATTAAAGGCATGATGAGGTGTTTAAGTGACTCATGGTTTTCATTAATGAGTTTTGTTTAGCTAAGGATATTTCTTCTTGATCTTTTGAGTGAGAAGCTTTCTTATAGTCACCACTTGCTCCTACGGTCACCTCCCTCTTGCATATATAAGTGGCCGGCCTTCTCTCTCCTCCACACTCTTACTTGTTGATTTCATTTTAGAGAGAAAAGATTATGATAGGTTTTATCGGTGTATGGAATTTCACAGTCCATTTCATTCCATCACCCGATTCCTTCGGCAACTTCATTAACCGATCGACTTGGACGAAGTGAGACAAAGTCATCTACTCATTCTCTACATCAATCTTGGTCGTCAATTTTAGCAAACTTGACGATCGAGTTGCCTCGAGTCAGAGGCGGGAGCCCGTTTAAAGAACCGATCATGTGGTGCCACCTCGACGAGGAGATCGGCGATCGACGAGATCGGAGCAGCCGCAACGGAGCGTGGGATGATGGTTGAAGAACGAAGGACTCGGATCGTTCGGTACAATCTTTCTACACTCTTTACATTTTGTTAGTTTAGCAATAATGGCAGATCCGGGTTAAAGTATACGATAGCGCCAAGTTAAAAGTTTTTGTTCCGTATTTGGCGTCTGTAGACTGCCGGGACGCTAGCGTAGACTTACAGTGGTATCAGAGCCTCACCATTTTGCTATACTAACTTGTGCTAACGTGTTTAAAACATCGATCCGACCGAAAATCGAAAAACACAAAATCCTAGCTCGACAGTTCTGTTATTTTTAAATGGTCTCAAAATAGATTTCTGCATGTCTTAAAAATCCGTGCAGGGAATTCTAAGAGCCACGACAAAATTTGGGGTCGTGATCCCTCCAAGACGCCGCGGAAGGGCGGCCAAACCCATGGTTTGGCCGCGCAACCGCGGCCACGTGGGGAGCACGTGCTCCCAAATTTTGTCAGTTGGTTCTCTGTGGGATTTTGGGGTTTTTGGTATATATAGTTTTGGCCCAGGTTTTGTTACTGTTCACCAGTAAGCAGTGGGGCCCACTTTTTGATATTTGGTCGATCGAAATTTAAACACGTTAGTTTACAGTGCTTACATTATATCTCCGACCGGGAATGTCATTTGATCGGTAAACCGCGTCTGATTGCTATAGTTCTTTTAGACGAGTTTGCGAACGTGACATTCGCGTTGATGTTCTGTGTTGTGCTGTAATGTTGCGGATTTTTCGTGGTGGATAGCAGTGTGCAATGGTAGTACAGTTGGTGTTTATTTGTACATTTGATATTGCGGGACGAGCGTCCAACTTGTGGACAGCCGTCACTATATGTTGTATTATATTCTTTTGGGGCACGACCAGGTTGCGGTCGATGTACCTATTGTACTATTTTTCATTACTGTACTAGGTTTTGCCCCGCGACGGAGTGCACGGATAGCCGGGTTCGGGAAAGCAACGGGTCCGCATCTCATAGCTTTGAGAGGCAGAGGGGCCCCACTTCAGAATTGGCAGATTATTCGCCGCACTCGTAGGGGGTACAGGTTGACCCAAGGAGGGGTGCTCAATTTACCGGATTCCGTGAAGTGCCGGGTGTTCCATTCACTATGCTGTGGGGACTACCTCGCTTCAGGTTTTGGCGGGTAACTTGCCGCACCCGTAGGGGTCTAGGTTTCATTGCACAGGCTATCCACACGACAGGGGAACGTCGAGTTTCAGCAGCGGCTCTGTGAAACTCGGGGATCCCAGATTATCTGTATTGTTCTGTGATGCTTATTACTTTTCTGTAATGTTGCATACTATCACGCCTGGAGCGATTATTGTATATTGGTTTATATACTATTAGATGTTGTATATGTTTTACACCCGCGCTAGTCCAGCCCCCGCTCTGTCGTTAGTTAAGTAACCTAACGAGTGATGACGGGACCCAGTGACGAATGCGGATGGCATATACGTACATTTTATTTTCGTTCTTTTCTGGTGTGATTAATGATGGGACTGCGTTGATTCTGATCAATGCAAAGTAAAACAAACCTGTTGAGTTGTTGGAACAATTTTAAAAAGTGTTATTGCAAAGACGTTTCCTTTTGTTATGCATAGCGGTATTCAGTGGAATATCCTGCACCTCATTTGACGAGGCAAGGGCCGATATCCCTTCACCGGGACCGACCCCTTGGACAGAAGTTTGCGTCAGGGTAATAACTTCACTATAGTCGATTACATGTTGCTTTGCATAGCGGTATTCAGTGGAATATCCTGCACCTCATTCCACGAGGAAAGAGCGGAGATCCCTTTACCGGGAGTGACCTCTTTAGCAAAAGGTTTTCGCCACTATATTTTAAAAAAGCTATCAGGTTCCTTCAGCGATATCAAGTTCACGACGTTAAAGGTTTTTCGCCAAAAACCAGCCGTAACCCTCCGTCGTTTCTTATGGATGGTCAGTAGTATTCAAGCTATGTTTGTTTTCATACGTCAAGGCATAGTGTTTGGTAGCTGCTGGGTATTCATTTGTTGCATAGATAGATGAGTTGGTTTGGGACAGTCGTATTACCTTGTTGGCATACGTCAAGGGTATCTACGGGTGGGTTCAAATTAACAAGATAATGAAGGGCAGAACTTGACATGTGACTTATGATTTGTTGGCATACGTCAAGGTCATAAGAGCATGGGGCAAGAAAATGATATCGGGAGTTTCTAAAGAAACTGAAACTTGCCAAGTATGCGCATACCTTCTGGAGTATGAATAACGTGGATGCATTCCATCACGTTAACATGCGATGAGAGTTGGATCCAGATTCCCACTGATGAGTTGGTTTACTCTTCGGGTGATCCCGATTGATTCTTCTTTAGGTTTGGAGGAGAATTTGACAGGACAGTGGGAGGTTTCCGGATTAGATAAAATTATGACCATTCTGATCTAGGTTAGAGTGCACGCAGAGTGTTTCTTTTCTCTCTCTCTCTTTGGCAGCGACCTTTGACCGACCCTAGACTATGACTCGGTGACCAGGTTGACCGAACCTTCTTAAAATACTGGCTTTTGGATTGTCTGAGTTGCATAAGTCATTGCCACTCCTTCTTTTACCCTTTGCATTTCTCAGAACACCCGTATTACTACGGATATCCACTTCCATTGGATAGATCCATCGTATGGTTATATATGAACTCGAAGGGACTTCTTCGGGGATGGATCCAGGTTCAGGAGAAATAGAATTGGTTTATTCAGTTGTCTTTTATTATCACCTTCTCTCAGGTTGCGAGAGCTCCTTGGTTTAGGAGAGTACACCTATTACGCCTATTGGATAGTCTTATTCCAAACCATAGGCTGGTGCCGAAAGGTAGGGAATGAAGAAAACCAATTAGCCTAAGTAGGGTGTGCAGAAGGTAATATGTAAAGACAAAATAAAGGGATTAGAAAGAGGGCAAAGTAAATTGCGACTGATATCATTCACGACCAAAACCGCGTACTTCATCGCCGCTCCTATTTCACCTTTAAAAGAATAAGGTATTATTCAGTTGTCTTTTATCATCACCTTCTCTCAGTTGCGAGTACTCCTTGGTTTAGGAGGGTACACCTATTATGCTTACTGGATAGTCTTCTTCCAAACCATAGGCTGGTGCCGAACGGTAGGGAAGGAAGAAAACCATTTAGCCTAACGATGGTGTACAGAAGGTAACGACTAAAGACAAATAAAGGGATTTGGAGAGATGGCAATAAAATATACGGTTGAAGTCATGAATTGGATTATGGAAGAGGCATTGCTATGAATACCAGGATACCCCTACGAAACATTTTCATGTTTCAGTGCATTGTTAAAGGAAAAACTGTTTTTCCGATTAGACACTTACTCCAAGGGTATGTATTTACCAGGTTTCATTCTCATATCTGTATGGTTTTACAGATGATGAGTGGGAGTAAGATATTGGGAATTAGGTGATCGTCCTCATTATATCGAAATTCGTTGTAATTGGTGATATTTGAGGAAATCGCCAGGGTACAGTTTTCCACCTACAACGCACAGGTTTTGAGTTGTTTAACTCAGCGGACTTATACAGAGTATTGTATGTTGTCCAAGTGTCCTTCAGGACAAAGGGGTAGGTCCTCGTACTTTGTTCTGTTTACTTATAACTTCTTTAGTATTTAGACAAGTGTTTCGTAGAAATACAAGGTCTAAGTTTTGAGAAGTTGTGGGTATAAGAATAAAGTAGAGAACCAGGTATCACAAGTATCGGGATTCTTCAAAGAGATCGAAGATGTAGATTCTTGTGATTGGTATTCAGATGATAGTGATGGTTTTGAGAAACGAGTTTCTCTTTCAGGTTACTCATAATTGGATGGATTCCTAAGTTGAGTAATGCTGATTAGCCTCTTTCCATTAAGTTGATATGCACTGGAGACAGCTGCATGGTTTGAATATGGTTCCGATTAAATAAGTGCCAAAGTTTCTGTATTGGATATAGAATGGATCGTACCTTAAAAGAAATTAAGGTACGGGGAGTTGTCCAGCTTATGATTAAAACCAGACACTGGACAACTCAGGGCACGTTTCTGTAATGGCTGTTTGTGGGTTGACCCTGGCTATGACGAGAGTTGATATTCTACCATTTGGAAGATCAATAGTGATATTGTTCTTGACTCGCCACAGTTTTAGTAAAATGGATCTTTTTCAGAAAACAGTAGTGGGAGTATGGTAGAACTGGAAGTGATTCCAGAACCGCGAACGATTACGGAAAATTTAATAGGACCTATACATTCAATCAGGTTTGACATTTCAATAGCCACTCCGCAGGTATGGTAGGTAACCTCAGACACCCGAGAGGTACTTCGGTAGCCTCAAGGACGGTGATAGGGAGGTTCTTATCTACCAAGACTTGACACTACTGTTGTTCCAGGATATGAGACCCGGTAGGAGGGTTGTCATAGTCAGTGGGAGCAGCGGAAGCATAGTGGGCAAGATGCTTATATCTATTTATAGACTTGAGCAGTTATAGCGGAGATAGATCATCTAATTTTGATGTGACAGTCATGGGTTTGACTTCAATCAGAATAGGGGATGGATCAGTTAAGAAGGTAGTAGGGTGTGATGTCATGGTATCTGGATGACATACACAGAGTGGGAAGTAAAATTCCTATACTACGATCGGTTGTACTGTGGTCGTCACACAGTTGTTTCTCCAGACAGGATATGGATATAATATTTGACATTCTGGTTTCTAGATCTATGGTTTTAGATCTGGATTTGGGTAGTTTCCCAATGTAGGTACTTTGACAGATATTTTAATGGTTTTTAGAATAGTTGACTCCTAGCATGGTGGTGTACCTGCAGGTGATGGAGTCACCCTCTCTAAAGGTGTCGTACAGACTAAAGGGGAGAGGGATGTGCATGATTGGCAGATCACTTGCTTAGGCAATTGAGTCAATCATGAGATGTCAAGTACCACACCAAATGTTGGTTTTGCACTAGATGCAATAAGTTTGTATTAATCCAATCCTGGAGAAACATAAGGAAGCAGTTTTAGAACATTGGTACATGTTCTACGGATTTGATAACGGCAGCCTCTTTCGGGAGACGGTTATCATTCCAGGCTTCAAAGGTGACATGGATGACAGAGTGATTGTCAGAGTTTTTAGTTTTCCCTCTGACGAGGGACAGTATTATGGACAGGTGGTTCCAGAGGATACTGTGGGTGGCATGGTGCCGGATACTGATTAGGTTCAGTGATCCATACAGTCTAAGAAGTTTGGATATGGAGTTCATTTATGAACTAAGGTCCCATCAGATATCCAGACATATTCTAAGACATGTACTACTCAATTCGGGAGATGGCTTTCTCCGTGAACTTGAGATTAAGAGAGATATAGAAAGAAACTTCTAGGCGGATCCACTCACCGAGGCTATTTCTCGAACACAATAGTTTTACAAACGGGCTTTGTGGAACTGATTAGTAGAGGAGTTGGATGTTCGGTTTCACACGGGCTGTGAGTAGTCGACATCGCAATATTATCCTTGAGTGCAAGTGGGAGATTGTTTGAGATAGTGCCCTCATAGTCAATTATTGGATCGCAGGTACGTGATTGCAATGATTGCGGAGGACCTATCCCGGTAGGACAGTCTTACTCGAGATGATAGTATGCTATCTGGTTTGCCTTTATCAGTCGTGTACATGTTCAGGTGACTGATTGCATGTTACACTTTGATAGAGCCCTTAGGATCTTGCTTTACTACCAGCAGTATGATGGCGATCATATACGTGAGAGTTGGGTAGTTTATATGCATATCCTTAATTGTGGTCCCTAGTCGTGGGAGTTTCGAGACAGGGCATCGATACTCCGGAGTAGACTAGTGTATACAGTCGAGACCCCGACGAGGGGCGGTGGCCGGTCTCACAATCCACTGGTGTCAGCTGGATCACCTAAGATGTATACAGGTGCTCATTGGGTTATGAGTACACCGGACAGGACTCGCCGGGAATCTGCTAGTTAGTACTATACCTATCGTCAGATAGCAGTTCCCTGGTGACATGTGTACAGGTTAGTTCATCGACCTGAGGTCGTCATTTGTCTCGTGTGAGTTCCCACTGTGCTTTGATTTCTACCCTACCACGGCTCAAAGGAGTCGTGCAAACAGGTAGCTTTTGGGTACAGTCCCGAGCCATATAGAGGCACGTGAGCGGATCGGCAGGGGATTCGTCTCTCCCGGTATTGGGGGCGAGGTCGTGCTGTGTCTAGGAGAGCCATTACACAAAGCCCACGGCCGTGGCAGGAGATTTACTGGTAGGTACTCCAGTAGTATCTCAGGGTGTTATTGGGCTTCACTCCGACACGACTTATACTGCTATTGGGGGTCTGACGTTGCTAGCCCCCTAGGCGGATATGCGATACTCATTGACGAACGGACCGGACTGTATATACATTGTCACTGTTAGGCTCAGTAGGGTTTTCGGAGGAGTTCGCTCATCGGTCTCCCTTGAGTTCGCTCCTCGGCCACCCTTGAGGTCAGTCCATGGGCAGCCGTTACGCATAGCTAGTGCCCCTGACGGTTTGTGGTTAAACCCACTGCCAGGGTGCTGACGAGTCATTAGAGTCCCCCACAGGCAGTTTCCCAAGTTCGGGCGAAACGTTGTAGAGGCCGTATGGTTTTATGGCAGGGTTCGGAAAATGCACGTGCGTTTACGCACGTGTCAGTTTTCGGGCAGATGATACTGGTCGGCTTTGGTTTAAGCCGGATCCGAGTATTATATTGAGTAGGTATAATATTTTTGTCTCAGTTGCATTTGTATTCGGTCGTAATACAAATGCGGGTATGTTTATACAGTTTCGGGGTTATCCTGAAAGTTGTTTCAGGATCACTTTTGGAAGTTGCCAGTTTCCAGTTTTCTATCAGCCGTCTTTTAACATTCGGTTAAAGACGGATTTATCTTTTCTTCAGATATGAGTGAGTCATCATTCTAGAAGCTTCTAGAAGTGATGATGAGGCATATGACTCATTTGTGCATTAATGGTTTCATTAAAGGCATGATGAGGTGTTTAAGTGACTCATGGTTTTCATTAATGAGTTTTGTTTAGCTAAGGATATTTCTTCTTGATCTTTTGAGTGAGAAGCTTTCTTATAGTCACCACTTGCTCCTACGGTCACCTCCCTCTTGCATATATAAGTGGCCGGCCTTCTCTCTCCTCCACACTCTTACTTGTTGATTTCATTTTAGAGAGAAAAGATTATGATAGGTTTTATCGGTGTATGGAATTTCACAGTCCATTTCATTCCATCACCCGATTCCTTCGGCAAATTCATTAACCGATCGTCCACGGACTTGGACGAAGTGAGACAAAGTCATCTACTCATTCTCTACATCAATCTTGGTCGTCTCTTTTAGCAAACTTGACGATCGAGTTGCCTCGAGTCAGAGGCGGGAGCCCGTTTAAAGAACCGATCATGTGGTGCCACCTCGACGAGGAGATCGGCGATCGACGAGATCGGAGCAGCCGCAACGGAGCGTGGGATGATGGTTGAAGAACGAAGGACTCGGATCGTTCGGTACAATCTTTCTACACTCTTTACATTTTGTTAGTTTAGCAATAATGGCAGATCCGGGTTAAAGTATACGATAGCGCCAAGTTAAAAGTTTTTGTTCCGTATTTGGCGTCTGTAGACTGCCGGGGCGCTAGCGTAGACTTACAAAATGTGCACAAGCTCACAAGCTACACTTTGGACAAAGAAAAATGGGATTTTGGTGCTGTAGGGGGATTCATGTTGGAGATAGTGCCCTCAGAGTCAATTATTGGATCACAGGCACGTGATTGCAATGATTGAGGGAGGACCTGTCCCGGTAGGACAGTCCTACTCAAGACGATAGTATGCTATCTGGTTTATCTTTATCATCGTGTACTGCTTTAGGTGACCTGACAGGTCGCTATTATACGTTGATAGAGCCCCTAGGATTCTTGCTTGACGACCAGCAGTATGATGGCGATCATATACGTGGGAGCTGGTAGTCTATAAGCACATCCTTAAAAGGTCCCTAGTCGTGGGAGTTTCGAGACTGGGCATCGATACTCCATTAGTAGACTAGTGTATACGGTCGAGACCCCGACGAGGGGCGGTGGCCGGTCTCACAAGCCACTGGTGTCAGTTGGTTCACCTAAGATGTATACAGGTGCTCATTGGGTTATGAGTACACCGGACAGGACTCGTCGGGAACATGCTAGTTGGTCTTATACCTGACGTCAGATAGCAGTTCCCTGGTGACATATGTACAGGTTAGTTCATCGACCTGGGGATCGTCATTTGTCTCGTGTGAGTTCCCACTGTACTTTGATTACTACCCTACCACGGCTCAAAGGAGTCGTGCAAACAGGTTTTAGTTGGGTGCAGTCCCGAGCCACATAGAGGCAGTGAGCGGATCTTTAAGGGGTTCGTCTCTCCCGGTATTGGGGGTGAGGTCGCGCTGTGTCTAGGAGAGCCATTACACAAAGCCCTCGGCCGAGGCAGGAGATTTACTAGTAGGTATTCCAGTAGTATCTCAGGGTGTTCTGGGCTACACTCCGACACGACTTGTACCGCTTTTGGGGGTCTGACTTTTACCAACCCCCTAGGCCCGCCATGCGATACTCATAGACGAACGGACCGGACTGTACGGATATTGTCACTGACAGGCTCAGTAGGGTGTCAGGATGAGTTCGCTCATCGACATCCCTTTTTGACAATAGCTGGTGGCCCGTCACGTATTGGCTTATACCTCTGACGTGCTAGTGGTTAAATCCACAGCCATAGTATTGACGAGTCTTTAGAGTCCACCACACTTACAGTTACTCAAGTTTCGGGCGAAACGCTGTAGAGGCCGTATGGAGATATGGCAGGGTCCGATCAGATACGTGCGGTATTGCACGGATCAGGATTAGACGGTTTGTACTAGTGGCCGTATGGATATATGGCAGGGTTCGATCAGATACGTACGGTATTGCACGGATCAGGATCGAACGGATATTACTAGCCGGCTTTTGGTTTAAGCCGGATCCTAGTTTAGTACAGTGTAGATTTTGTCTCATTTCATTTGTATCCGGTCGGAATACAGATGCGGGTGTGTATGCACAGTATCGGGGTTTTCCTGTAATTTATTACGGGACCAGTTTTCTGGAGTTGCCAGTTTGCATTCCGTTCCGGCCGGTTTTCCTTTGTTCTTTCCCGGCCGGACCTTTTGATGGAGGGTGTTATTTGCAAGTTTGCAAATAACACATTGTGGAGGGGTTTCATGCAAATGGTTTGATTATGAAAGCATCTTTTTATTCCTTTCTTTTCTATCATCATTTCTTGCATAAAGGTGATTAGGATTGATTTGTGTTTGGATGTGAGGTTTGCTTTTGATATGGTCACCTCTTGCTTTTCCTACACTCACCTCCCTCTTGTATTTGTTTTGATATCCCTCCACCATTCTCACTTGGACATGGCCGGCCACATTTGATGAGGGGAGGAAAAATGAGAGGGTTTCATTTTGATGAGGATAATTGGTTCATCTCATTTTTCTTGCTACACACATTCTAGCTCCACTTGAAAATTCCATTCCTCCATCAAGGCAACTACAAACCCCATTGAGACAAAGCGCATTCTACACTACAATCTACAGCAAACCTTGGGCACGTCGACTTGCCAGCTTCGTGCCCGAGTTGCCTCGGTATTGAGGTGGGAGCCCGTAAAAGATGCAGACGATGTGGTGCCCTTCCGGCAAGGAGGCGACGACCGGAGTTTCCGCGGGAGAACGGGACGATGACGAGAAGACCGGAGGACTCGGATCACTTGGTATACTTCTCTTCCCATCTCTTGTTAGCTAGTATAGGTTAATGGTTAACGATCCGGGTTTTATTGTCCGCGGTAGCGCCAGTTTCCAAGTAAGGAAAATTTTTGATTCCGCATTTTGGCCTCGGTAAGACGGCCGGGGTGCTGCCGTGGCGCAACATGGTATCAGAGCCATGCCATTAACCTTGCCTAGCTTGTTCTAATGCGTTTTACTTATCCGATCGACCAAAATTCCAAAATCCGCGTTTTGCATGCATCAGTTTTCTGTCGATTTTTTCCGGGCTCGAAAAATTTTTCAGGTTGTAGAAAACTGATGTACATGAAATTCTAAGAAGACTGAAAAAATTTGGTAAGATGATCACTCCAGATGACCGCGGAACCGCGGCAATGACCCCTCTTTTGCCGCGGTTCCGCCGCAGGGTATTCGCTTCATTTTGCCAATTTTTTGTAGTGGGCTTTTGGGCTTAAGATAGGGGTTTTGGAATATTAAAATTGGGCCCAGAATTTCTGTGAGTGCTACAGTATTACTTGGGGGCCCACTTGTTAATTTTTGATCGATTGGATATTTTAAACACATTATTTCACAGTATTTACATTATATCTACGACCGTGAATGTCACTTGATCGGTAAATCCTGTCTAACTGCTATAGCCCGGTTAGACGGATTTGCGAACGTAACATTCACGTTGATGTTCTATGTATTGCTGTGATGTTGCGGATCGGTCGTGGGGGATAGCCTGGAAGCAATGTTAGTACCGTTTTGTTTTATATGTACATTTGGTATTGCGGGGCGAGCGTCCGACATGTGGACTGCCGTCACTGCCTGTTTGTATTATTCTTTTGGGGCACGACCTGGTTGCGGTCGATGTACCCGTTGTATGTATATTTTACTTTCTGTACTAGGATTACCCCGCGGAGGGGTGCACGGATAGCCGGGTTCTAGAGGGCAACGGGCCCGCATCTCATGGCATTGAGACGGAGGGGGCTTCACTCTAGGATTGGCGGGCTATTCGCCGCACTCGTAGGGGGTACAGGTTGACCCAGGAGGGGTGCCCAAGTTACCGGATTCCATGAAGTGCTGGGTGGTCCATTCACGGTGCTGAAGCGGGCTGCCTCGCTTCAGGTTTTGGCGGGTGACTTGCCGCGCCTGTAGGGGTCTAGGTTTTCATTGCACAGGCTATCCACACGACCAGGGGAACGTCGGGTTTCAGCAGCGGCTCTGTGAAACCCGGGGCTTCCAGATATCTGTATTGTTCTGTGATGCTGTATATTTTTGTGATGTTGCATTTTATCACGCCTTGAGCGAATATAATATATTGGTATATATATTAGTAGATGTTGTATATGTTTTCCATCCGCGCTAGTCCAGTCCCCGCTCTGTCATTAGTTAGCTAACCTAACGGGTAATGACGGGACCCAGTGGCGAATGCGGATGGCATATACGTACATCAGTATATTTTCGTTCTTTGTGGTGTGATCAATTGATGGGACTGCGTTGATTCGGATCAATGCAAGATAAACAAACCTATTCTGATGTTGTTGGAACACTTTTCAAAAGGCTGTTATTGCAAGGACGTTCACTTTTGTTTTGCATCGTGGTATTCATTTGGAATATCCTGCTCCTCAGTCGACGAGGTAAGGGCCGAGATCCCTTCACCGGGAGTGACCCCTTGGACAGAAGTTTGCGTCAGGGCATTAACTTCACTATAGCCGATTACTTTTGCTTTGCATTGTGGTATTCAGTTGGAATATCCTTCACCTCATTCTACGGGGAAAGAGCCGAGATCCCTTCACAGGGAGTGACCTCTTTAGCAAAGGTTTTCGTCACTATATTTTTATAAAAAGTTATGCAGTTCCTTCAACGATATCAAGTTCATTACGTTAAAGTTTTTCGCCAAAAACTAGACGGTAGCCCTCCGTCATTTCTTACACGTATTACTTAGTATTCGTGCTACGTTTGTTGACTGTGTCAAGGCGTAGTGTGCGGTAGCTAAGTAGTGTTTGTTTGCAGCATATTAATGGGATTGGTTAGGACAGTCGTGCGGCCTTGTTGACTGTGTCAAGGGCTCGTACGGGTGGGTTTAATGCAATCCAGGATAATGACGGGTTGAACTTGACTAGGAGTCTTTGATTTGTTGACTGTGTCAAGGTCACTTGGGTCCTAGGGGTAAAAATCCACATCGGGAGTTTCAAAAGAACTGAAACTTGCCAGATATGCGCATACCTTCTGGAGTGTGATGACGTGAGCGGATTCCGTCACGTTATTATGCAATGATAGTTGGGTCCCGATTCCTACTGATGAGTTGGTTTACTCCTCGGGTGATCCCGACTAATTCTTCTTTCAGGTTTGGAGGAGAATTTGAGGTGACAGTGGGAGGCTTCCTGATTAGATAAAGTGATAACCATTCTGATCTAGGTTAGAGTGCACGCTGAGTGTTTCTTTTCTCTCTCTCTTTGGCTACGACCATTGACTCGACCCTAGACTATGACTCAGTGACCAAGTTGACCGAACCTTCTTATCACTGGCTTTTGGATTGTCAGAGTTGCAAACCTCTTTGCCACTCCTGCTTTTACCCTTTTCTCCGGGACACCTCGTATTATTACGAACGTCCACTTCCATTGGACAAAACCATCATATGGTTATATACGAATTTGAAGGACTTTCGAGGATGGTTTCTGGTTCTGGAGAAAACGGATAGGACTATTCAGTTGTTTTTTCTTTTCACCTTCTCTCAGGTTGCGAGTACTCCTTGGTTTAGGAGTAGTACACCTATTACGCAAATTGGATAGTCTTCTTCCAAACCATAGGCTGGTGTCGACCGGTAGGGAATGAAGAAAAACCAGTTAGCCTAAACGGTGTACAGAAGGTATTAAGTTAAGACAAAGCAAGGGATTAGTAAGAGGGCAAAGTAAAGTGCGGCTACTATTCACGAACAAACCAAGTATTTCTTCGCCAATCCTAAATCACCTTTGTATTTCTCCAGGACACTCCGTATTACTATGAAGATCCCAGTTTATTGGATAATCCATCGTATGGTTATATACGAACTCGAAAGGAACTTGTTCCAGTTCGGGGATGGATCCTAGTTCAGGAGAAATAGGAATAAAGTACATTCAGGTGTCTTTTATCTTCACCTTCTCTCGCGTTGCGAGTGCTTCTAGGATTAGGACAGTACACCCTTTATGCTTATTGGATAGTCTTCTTCCAAACCATAGGCTGGTGCCGAACGGTAGGGAAAGAAGAAAACCATTTGGCCTAAAGGGGTGTACAGAAGGTAATGACTAAAGACATATAAAGGGATTTGGAGAGATGGAAACGAGATATACGGTTACAGTTGTGAATCTGGATAATGGAAGAGGCATTACTAGGAATACCAGGATACCCCAACGAAACATTTCAATGTTTCAGTTCCACTGTGTACTGTTAATAGAAAACTGATTTCCCGATTAGACACTTTCTCCAGGGTATGTTTTTACCAGGTATGATTCTCACATCTGTATGGTTTTACAGATGATGAGTGGGAGTAAGTTATTGGGAATTGGGTGATCATCCTCGTTATATCGGGATTCGTTGTAATCGATGATATTTGAGGAAGTCACATGGGTTGTTTGCCGGACGGCAAATATTTGGTTTTGAATATCCGTTGTTATGCACCAATTTCAAATTGATATATCTGTACGTCTATTTTTATAGAGTGAGATATACCTTTTGAAGTTATGCCGATGACATTTACCTATATCAGTGGATGGTTAGGTAAGGAGCATTAAACAGCGGTGTAATTCTTCTTAACCATAAGTACAGTTTTCAGCCTACGACACACAGTGAATGAGTCATCAGACTCAAGGGACTTATACAGAGTATTGTATGTTGTCCATCGTCCATCAGGACAGAGGGGTTGGTCCTCGTACTATATTCAGTTTACTTATGACTTCTCTAGTTTTTAGACAGATGTTTTGTGGAAACACAGGGTCTGAATTTTGAGAAGTTATAGGTATTTGAATAAAGTAGAGAACCAGGTATTGCAAGTATCGGGATTCTTCAAAGTGATCGAAGATGTAGATACTTGTGAAGGGTATTCAGTTGATAGTAATGATTAAGAGAACTTGCTTCTCTTTCAGGTTACTTATAATTGGAAGCATTCCTAAGTTGAGTAACGCTGATCGGCATCCTTCCATTTAGTTGACATGCACTGGAGACAACTGCATGATTTGAATCTGGTTAAATTAAATCAGTGCCTCTGTTTCTATATTGGATATAGAACAGTTCATATCTTGACATTGTTAAGGTACGGGGAGTTGTCCGGCTTATGCTTAAAACCAGACTCCGGATAACTCAAGGCACGTTTCTGTAATGGCTGTTTGTGGGTTGACCCAGGCTATGACGAGGGTTGACTTTCTACCATCTGGAAGATCAATAGTGATATTGTTCTTGACTCGCCACAGTTTTAATAAAAATGGATTTTTTCAAAAACAGTAGTGGGAGTATGGTAGAACTGGAAGTGATTCCAGAACCGCAAACGATTACTGAAGATTTGATAAGGAACCTAAAGATTCAATCTGGTTTGACATTCCATTGGACACTCCGCAGATAAGGTGGGTAACTTCAGGCACCCGAGAGGTGCTCCGGTAGCCTCAAGGACGGTGACAGGGAAGTTCTTGTTTACCCACACTTGCCATTGCTGTTGTTCCAGGCTGCGAGACCCGGCAGGAGGATGAGTATAGCGTCGTTCTGAACTAGCTTCGGAAGTGTACGTCTATATGACTCTGCAAGAGGGTTGTCGTAGTCAGTGGGAGCAGCGGAAGCATTGGTGGACAGGTGGCTTATGTCTATTTATAGACTAAAGCAGATACAGCGGAGATAGATCATCTATTTCTGATGTGACAGTCATAGGTTTGACTTCTTCAGAATAGGGGATGAATCTGTTGAGAAGGTAGTAGGATGTGATGTCATGGTATTTGATGACATACACAGAGTAGGAAGTGATATTCCTATACTACGATCGGTTATACTTTGGTCGTCACATAGTGGTTTCTCCACATGGGACTTGGAGATTATATCTAACATACTGGTTACTAGATCTATGGTTTTAGATCTAGATTTGGGTGGTTTCCCAATCAGGGTACTTAGACAGCATTCTAAGAGTATTTAGAATGGATGACTCCTGGCACGGTAGTGTACCTGCAGGTAAAGGAGTCACCTTCTCTAAAGGTGTCTTACAGACTAAGGGGGAGTGGATGTGCATGATTGGCAGATCACTTGCTCAGGCAATTGAGTCAATCATGTGATGTCAAGTACCACACCAGATGTTGTTCTTGCAGTAGGTGCAATAAGTTGATATTCATCCAATCCTGGAGAAACAATAGGAAGCAGTTTTAGAACATAAGTTGATGTTTTAGGGATATGATAACAGCAGCCTCCTTTAGGAGACGGTTATCATTCCAGGCTTCCAAGGTGACCTGGATGGCAGAGTGGCTGTCAGAGTTATAGTTTCTCCTTCTGACGAGGGGCAGTATTTTGGACAGGTGGTCCAAGGCAATACTGAGGGAGGCATGGCGCTGGATACTGATTAAGTTCAGTTATCGATACAGTCTAAGAAGTTTGGATTTGGAGTTCATTTATGAGCTAGGTCCCATCAGATATCCAGACATACTCTAAGACAGGTATTGCTCATTTCGGGAGATGGCTTTCTCTGCGAACTTGAGATATAGAGAGACATAAAAAGAAACATCACAGCGGATCCACTCACTGAGGCTATTCCTCGAACGCAATAGTTTCGCAAACGAGCTTTGTGAGACTGACTAGTAGAGGAGTTGGGTGTTCGGTATCACACGGGCTGTGAGTATGCGACATCGCAATAATTAGCCTTAAGTGCAAGTGGGAGTTTGTTGGAGATAGTGCCCTCAGAGTCAATTATTGGATCACAGGCACGTGATTGCAATGATTGAGGGAGGACCTGTCCCGGTAGGACAGTCCTACTCAAGACGATAGTATGCTATCTGGTTTATCTTTATCATCGTGTACTGCTTTAGGTGACCTGACAGGTCGCTATTACACGTTGATAGAGCCCCTAGGATTCTTGCTTGACGACCAGCAGTATGATGGCGATCATATACGTGGGAGCTGGTAGTCTATAAGCACATCCTTAAAAGGTCCCTAGTCGTGGGAGTTTCGAGACTGGGCATCGATACTCCATTAGTAGACTAGTGTATACAGTCGAGACCCCGACGAGGGGCGGTGGCCGGTCTCACAAGCCACTGGTGTCAGTTGGTTCACCTAAGATGTATACAGGTGCTCATTGGGTTATGAGTACACCGGACAGGACTCGCCGGGAACATGCTAGTTGGTCTTATACCTGACGTCAGATAGCAGTTCCCTGGTGACATATGTACAGGTTAGTTCATCGACCTGGGGATCGTCATTTGTCTCGTGTGAGTTCCCACTGTACTTTGATTACTACCCTACCACGGCTCAAAGGAGTCGTGCAAACAGGTTTTAGTTGGGTACAGTCCCGAGCCACATGGAAGCAGTGAGCGGATCTTCAAGGGGTTCGTCTCTCCCGGTATTGGGGGTGAGGTCGCTCTGTGTCTAGGAGAGCCATTACACAAAGCCCTCGGACGAGGCAGGAGATTTACTGGTAGGTATTCCAGTAGTATCTCAGGGTGTTCTGGGCTACACTCCGACACGACTTGTACCGCTTTTGGGGGTCTGACTTTTACCAACCCCCTAGGCCCGCCATGCGATACTCATAGACGAACGGACCGGACTGTACGGATATTGTCACTGACAGGCTCAGTAGGGTGTCAGGATGAGTTCGCTCATCGACGTCCCTTTTGGTCAATAGCTGGTGGCCCGTCACGTATTGGCTTATACCTCTGACGTGCTAGTGGTTAAATCCACAGCCATAGTATTGACGAGTCTTTAGAGTCCACCACACTTACAGTTACTCAAGTTTCGGGCGAAACGCTGTAAAGGCCGTATGGAGATATGGCAGGGTCCGATCAGATACGTGCGGTATTGCACGGATCAGGATTGGACGGTTTGTACTAGTGGCCGTATGGATATATGGCAGGGTTCGATCGGATACGTACGGTATTGCACGGATCAGGATCGAACGGATATTACTAGCCGGCTTTTGGTTTAAGCCGGATCCTAGTTTAGTACAGTGTAGATTTTGTCTCATTGCATTTGTATCCGGTCGGAATACATATGCGGGTGTGTATGCACAGTATCGGGGTTTTCCTGTAATTTATTACGGGACCAGTTTTCTGGAGTTGCCAGTTTGCATTCCGTTCCGGCCGGTTTTCCTTTGTTCTTTCCCGGCCGGACCTTGTGATGGAGGGTGTTATTTGCAAGTTTGCAAATAACACATTGTGGAGGGGTTTCATGCAAATGGTTTGATTATGAAAGCATCTTTTTATTCCTTTCTTTTCTATCATCATTTCTTGCATAAAGGTGATTAGGATTGATTTGTGTTTGGATGTGAGGTTTGCTTTTGATATGGTCACCTCTTGCTTTTCCTACACTCACCTCCCTCTTGTATTTGTTTTGATATCCCTCCACCATTCTCACTTGGACATGGCCGGCCACATTTGATGAGGGGAGGAAAAATGAGAGGGTTACATTTTGATGAGGATAATTGGTTCATCTCATTTTTCTTGCTACACACATTCTAGCTCCACTTGAAAATTCCATTCCTCCATTAAGGCAACTACAAACCCCATTGAGACAAAGTGCATTCTACACTACAATCTACAGCAAACCTTGGGCACGTCGACTTGCCAGCTTCGTGCCCGAGTTGCCTCGGTATTGAGGTGGGAGCCCGTAAAAGATGCAGACGATGTGGTGCCCTTCCGGCAAGGAGGCGACGACCGGAGTTTCCGCAGGAGACCGGGACGATGACGAGAAGACCGGAGGACTCGGATCACTTGGTATACTTCTCTTCCCATCTCTTGTTAGCTAGTATAGGTTAATGGTTAACGATCCGGGTTTTATTGTCCGCGGTAGCGCCAGTTTCCAAGTAAGGAAAATTTTTGATTCCGCATTTTGGCCTCGGTAAGACGGCCGGGGCGCTGCCGTGGCGCAACAATTCATGTGTGCCTAATGAGATAATCCTTTCACAAATAGCGTAGTGTTTCATTTGCTTAAGCCTCTTTTCAAGTTTAAAAGTGATTTGGCGAAGTTTAGTGAACATTGAAATCTCAAGTTGGGAATTAGGGTTTGATTTGAATAGAGATGGTATAATTGGGCTTTAGAGATGACCTTAAACCCATATAGATGATAGAAACCCATACCAACCCAACTGAAACCCAAAATACGGAATTTCAGAACATTATATGTCGGTTTGTGAGGTATTGGTGTGTGCAGAGAAATCTGGGATGACCTGGGTTGATTACGAGTTAAGCAAACAACCCCAGAACACTAGAGTTGACCCTAAGAACCCCATATAGCAAGACGAACCCCATTGGAGCATGCGGGGCCGGCGAGCTCGGAATTTAGGGAGGAGTGCTCGGCCACTTGGTGAGGGAAAGGGTCCAGGCTGCTTCAGTAGGTCACATACACCCTATATATTACCCTAGTGTTGCTTTGGAACATTGTTTTTGTTTGTGTATATGCCCTAGAGGCCATTACTGTATCATACTAGTATGTATATTACTTGATGGAGGCTTGGGATATTCACAGTTGTATAGACAATCTTGATCGAAATAGTAATATGCTACTTGGTTTGTCTCTGCTTTAATGTGTACATGTGTTTCTTTATTATATCACATATACGCATTAGTAGAGCCCTTAGGATCTTTGCTTGATTACCGGCGTTGTGATGGCGATCACACTCGTGGGGGCTGGGTAATCCACAAGCACATCCTTATGCACGTCCCTAGTCGTGGGATTATCGAGACAGGGCATCGATACTCCGGAGTAGACTAGCGTTTGCGCTTCTCATCCCAGTGAGGGAGGCGGTCTGTCCCATAGCCGTCAGTACGTCGTACTTGAGATAGTATGCGGGTGCTCGTTAGGTTACGAGTACACTGGACAGGACTCGTCGGGGATGTTGGTTTGTATTATACCTATCGTCAGTTAACAGTTCCCAGGTGACATGAGTACAGCTTAGTCCGCTGACTTGACACTGTCACTTCGCCTCAAGTGTGTTCCCACTGTTCTTTGACTACTACCCTACCACGGCTCTACTGAGGCGTGCAAACAGGTAGTAGTTGGGTGCAGTCCCGAAGCACTTGGAGGCAGTGACGGTTTGACAGGATTCGTCTCTCCCGGTATTGGGGGTTGACATCGCGCTGTGTCTAGGAGAGCCATTACACATGTAGTCCCTGGCCAGGGCAAGCGAGATATACTGGTAGGTTTCCAGTGTTGTCTCAGGGTGTTCTGTGCTACACTCCAACATGACTTATATTGCTATTAGGGGACTGACGTTCGCCATCCTCCTAGGCCCGCCATGCGATGTATCAGACGAACAGACCGGACTGAACGGAGATTGTCACATACAGGCTCAGTAGGAGTTCGGATGGGTTTACCTCATCGGCCTTCTTGTCGACATCTACCTGGGGACCGTTACGTACAGCTAGTGCCGCTTGCGGTCTGTGGTTAAACCCACTACCAGCGTAGTGTCGAGTCTTTAGAGTCCCACACAGAGAGTTTCCCTGCACTGAACAAAACGTGTAGAGGCCGTATGGTTTTACGGCTGGGCTGCGATCACTTACGTGCACTTGTGTGTGTATGCTGTTCAGGCAGGCAATACTAGTGGGCTTTGGTTTAAGACGGATCCTAGTATTACACAGATGGATTTGTTTTGTCTTCTGTGCATTTGCATTCTACGGAATGCGGGTGCGGGTGTGTATGCACAGTTTTGAGGAGCGATGAAGGAGGAGGTGCCTCATTGGGGTTTTGGCAGTTGGTTCGGCCAAAACCGTCATCTGGCAGGCTCATTAGGGTTTCGACAGTTGATTCGGTCAAAACCATTTTGAGGTGGGCTCATTAGGGTTTTGGCAATTCGTTCGGTCAAAACCATTATGAGCCTGAGACATTATTTACTAATCCTTTTAGTGATAATTATATGATGGCTAATTGCTTTGACCATTTGACAACCTTGACCACTCTTGACTTTGTTGACCAGTTGACCAAAGTTGACCATTGACCTTCATGAGAGGTCTACACTCTTCTTTGGTTTTCTTTTTTCATTTTGGATTATGAAAATGGTCATTGGATTATGAAAATGGTCAAATCAATGTAGCATCAACTTTATCATGATAGGATTTGTAATGATGGTGTTTAGTATCATTATGCAACCATGGTTCATTTTTCTTTGGTTAGGTTTTTCATTTCTCTTTTCTCATTCTCTCTCTTGAAATGAGAAGAAAAGAAATGCTCCATGGTTGCTAGCTCCTCCTTCTTCCTCCTCTTGATTCATCTTTTGATCTCATGTGTTGAGAGAAAAAGATCCCACAAAGACTAACACTTCCATATATCTCCTCTACACATCTTAGGGCTTCTTGACTAGCAATCTCGTTGCCCTAGTAGCCTCGCTCGAGGTGGAGCTCGGTGTACAACTCTCGGGTGGATCGTCTTCGACTCAAGAAGGCCGCGGAGGTGACCAAAGTCCGGATCAACCCTCGGAGCATGGATGGACAAACGGTGCAGCGGAGTGAAGACCCGAAGGACCGGTATCGTGAGGTATAACTTCTACGGCATAGTAGTTAACACCTCATTTTGTTTGCTAGTTTCTAGTTTAACAAAGATCCGGCTTTTACGGTCCATGTTACCAAGTCTAGAAAATTTTTTGTTTTACCGTTTCCGCAACTCCGAAAGTACCGGGAGAGGTAGCGTGGACCTAACAGTGGTATCAGAGCCAAGCTAAACATAAACTAGCAAGTTAGCAAAGTGTTTAGAATATCGATCGGAAAAAAGTCGCAAAACACATCCGGAAAAACCCAAGTTTCTGTCGATTTTTATACTGTTCAAAAATTAATTTAAAATACATGAAAAATTTTAAAACCACTACAGAAAACCGGTCCACTGAACCGACCAAACCGCCGCGGTTCCGCGGCAAGAACATGCTTCTTGCCGCGGTTCCGCGGCCGATTTGACTCGGTCGTGGACCCGGTTTTCTGCAGTGTTTTTATTTGGTTGTTTTGGGATTTTTAGTACATGTTGTTTCTGCCCAGATTTTCCATAGAAGAAATTGATTTTTCGGGTGGTTACAAATCCGTATTTTTGATCGATATTCCGTAGACTTTAACTAATGGATATTTTCTGTGATGTGATATATGTATTGAACGTCTACTAATCGCTATACGTCGATTAGTAGGGTTATACATATCTGTGATCTGTAATGCTGATGGTTTGTGTATATGAACTCGTTGGATTGTCGCGGATGAATAGCCAGGGTGGATGTGAGATGAGAGTTTCTTTTTCTTTCATTCATTGTAAAATCTGTAAATTGATGTAATATTATTTGTATGTCCGCACAACCGGGTCGGGGTTGTAGCCGTCATTGTATAATTTATTTCTACTGTTTTTTCTCCTAGGATAGACCCAAGGAGGGGTGCACAAACTACCGGGTATCTCGAAGTGCCGAGTGGCCTACTCACGGGTTGAGGGAGGTTGCTTCGCTTCGGGTACTTGGCGGGTAGTTTGCCGCACCCGTAGGGGTCTAGGGTGGGGTATTGGCTATTCATCGCGACCGTGTAATCCGCTTTTCGTTGCAGGCTCGAACGAATCGCGGGTTCCTAGTATATCCAAAGTGTTCATCTGTGATCTGGATTGGCTATCATTGCTATATATATCTATATATGATAACTATTTAGGCGTTGCTTATGTTTTTCAGCCGCGCTAGCCCAGCCCCCGCTCTGTCATTAATTAAGTAACCTAACGAGTGATGACGGGGCCCCGTGGCGAATGCGAATGGCATAAGCGTACGTCATATTTTGGTTGTTTTCTGCAATGGTAGGATTTAAATGATGGGACGCATTAAAAGAACTAATGCAAGAAAATAAACCTAAAAGACGTTGTTGGAACAATTTTTCAAAAAGCTGTTATTGCAAGGATGTTCACTTTTGTTTTGCATAGAGGTATTCGGTTATGAATGCCCAGCAACTCAGTCGACGAGGAAAGGGCCGAGATCCCTTCATCGGGAGTGACCCCTTGGACAAAAGTTTGCGTCAGGGTAATAACTTCACTATAGTCAATTATTCTTGCTTTGCATCGAGGTATTCAGTTTGGAATATCCTGCACCTCATTCGACGAGGAAAGAGCCGAGATCCCGTCACAGGGAGTGACCTCTTTAGCAAAAGTTTTCGCCACTATATTTTCAAAAAGGGGGTATCACGTTCCTTCAACGATATCAAGTTCATTACGTTAACGGGTTTTCGCCAAAACCCAGTCGTAGCCCTCCGTCGTTTCGGATTGATATTGCTTAGTATTCGTGCTACGTATTTCATGCTCAGCCGAGACGTAGTGTACGGTAGCTATGTAATATTTTTCCGCAGGATACAAAGTGATTGGTTAGGACAGTCGTGCGGTCATTTTGGCTCAGTCAAGGACTCATACGGATGGGTCTAATGCAGTCAAGATAATGACGGGTAGAACTTGACTAGGATCCTTTGATATGTTGGCTCAGTCAAGGTCACTTGGGTCCTAGGGGCAAAAACCACATCGGGAGTTTCTAAAGAAACTGAAACTTGCAGATTTAGCATACTTTCTGGAGTGTGGTGACTAGAGTGGATTCCATCTAGGTCATCGCACAATGATAGTTGGATCCCGATCCCACTGATGAGTTGGATTACTCTCGGGAGATTATTTCACTTAACAATCAATGCTATAAACCAAGTAGGTGTCTATAACGGTGTTAGCGGGGTTACGCCCCCTGGGAAAAGAGGTTATTTAATTAAGGAACTTCGCGAAAGCGTTGGAAAACCTCCCTCGAAGTACCAACACCAGTCTGGCTGAAAGGTTAGGCAAGTATTGTGACGTGCGATTAATCCTGACTAGTTCTTCTTTTAGGGTTTGAAGAAGAATTTGAGGAAACAGTGGGAGCCATCCTTATTAGATAAATCAATAAACCAATCTAATCTTGCAAGAGCGCACACTGAGTGTTTCTTTTCTCTCTCTCCAGGTAGCAACCTTTTCACGCCCTAATCAAGATAATAAAATGTATCGCTTGACCGATCCGAATTCTTATTCGGGGCTGGGGAACGTTGGTTCGGCTCTAACTTGTGACAACAGTCATAAGTATGAGCAAGGGAAAGAGGATTGTATGGATTCCAAGGATACCCAGTTGAAGAAGAAGCATGGTTTTGCATCTACTTCAGGTGTTCTTGTAATTGAGAACTGCTTTACGGTCAGCCATACCTCCTGGGTACTTGATACCGGATCAGGATCTCATATCTGCAATTTATTGCAGGGACTGAGAAAAAGTAGGAAAGTTGCACCTGGTGATATGTCGCTCAGAGTAGCGAACGGAGCACAAGTAAATGCTGCAGCCGTCGGTGAATATCACCTAGTATTGCCAAATGGCAAGTCTATGATTTTGAACGATTGCTACTATGTACCTTCCATGGTTTGCAACATAATATCAGTTTCTTTACTCAATAAAGATGGATATAACTTTGTTCTTGATAGAAATATCATGAAAATCTACCTTCATAAGGTAATGGTTGCAGAAGGTACACTGTATAATGGTATCTACGTTCTAAATCAGAATACAGTTTTCAATATACAAAATACACGCAAGAGGAAGAATTCAGATACGAATGAATCCTACTTGTGGCATTGTAGACTTGGTCATATCGGAGAGAAAAGACTGAGTAAGTTGCATAAAGATGGACTCTTGGATACGTTCGAGTTTTCATCGTATGAAACTTGTCAGTCTTGTCTCAAAGGAAAGATGACCAAATCTCCGTTCACCGGACATGGAGAAAGGGCAGCAGAGCTCTTGGGACTCATACACAGTGATGTATGTAGTCCGATGTCTATACATGCAAGGGGTGGGTTCTCGTACTTCATCACATTCACTGACGATCTCTCTAGGTTCGGATATGTGTATATGATGAAACACAAATCTGAAGCTTTTGAGAAATTCAAGGAATTTAGAAACGAAGTAGAGAACCAGATTGGTAAAAGTATCAAGATCCTCCGGTCTGATAGAGGAGGGGAGTACTTAAGCACGGAATTCCTAGATTACTTAAAAGAGAATGGTATTCTCTCTCAGCTTACTCCCCCTTATACACCACAACAAAACGGTGTATCGGAGCGGAGGAATCGTACCCTACTGGATATGGTTCGCTCCATGATGAGTAATGCCGAGTTACCTCTTTCATTTTGGGGACATGCTCTATTGACAGCAGCATATCTATTGAACGATGTTCCGTCTAAATCTGTGCCTAAGACACCGTTCGAGATATGGAATGGTAAAAAGCCGTATCTTAAACGTATTAAGATATGGGGTTGTCCGGCCTATGTAAAAGTACAAAATCCGGACAAACTTCAGGCACGTTCAGTTCTATGTAAATTTGTGGGATAACCTAAGAACTCCACAGGATATCTGTTCTACCACACCGAGGAACAGAAGGTGTTTGTATCTCGCCATGCCACCTTTTTAGAGTGGCAATTTCTTGCAAAAGAAACAAGTGGGAGTTCGGTAGAACTGGAAGAAATTCAGCGACCACAAAATAAAACTGAAGATTTGACAGAACCTCAGACTTCAATAACCCCAGACGAACCTCAGCCACTCCACAGATCTGGTAGGATTTCTCATCCGCCCGAGAGATACTACGGTTTTCTCATAGACGGGGATCGAGAGGATTACATCTTGGAAGAAGATGACCTTACCAGTTTCAGGCAGGCCATTATTAGTAGGGACTCTGATAAGTGGCTGGAAGCAATGCAATCCGAAATGGAGTCCATGTACACCAATAAAGTGTGGACCTTGGATATTGCTCCACCTGGGGTAAAACCCGTTGGATGCAAATGGATCTAGAATAGGAAACTTAGTGTAGATGGGCAGGTGGAAACCTATAAGGCTAGACTCGTTGCAAAAGGTTTTCGTTAAAGACCTGGTTTGGACTATGATGAAACTTTTTCTCCAGTGGCTATGCTGAAATCCATTCGGATCCTACTTGCCATTGCTGCCTTCCATGACTATGAAATCTGGTAGATGGACGTTAAAACGGCTTTTCTAAACGGCTGTTTGGAAGAGTACGTTTACATGGATCAGCCAGAAGGTTTCGTAGACAGTGGGAGCAGAGGGAAGGTGTGCAAGTTGCTTAAATCCATTTATGGATTAAAGCAGGCATCGCGGAGCTGGAACATCTGTTTTGATGAGGCAATCAAGGAATTTGATTTTATCAAGAACGAAAATGAACCTTGTGTCTATAAGAAGATTGTAGGACGAACTGTCGTGTTCCTAGTCTTGTACGTGGACGACATTCTTTTGATAGGAAATGACATTCCTATGCTACAATCGGTCAAGCTATTTTTGTCACAACGGTTCTCCATGAAGGACCTGGGTGATGCCTCATACATTCTGGGGATCAAGATCTATAGAGATAGATCCAAGAGACTACTGGGACTTTCGCAGTCCAGGTACATAGAGACCGTACTAAAGAGATTTAGTATGGAGGATTCCAAGTGCGGTAACATACCCGCATTGCACGTAATTACCCTCTCCAAGAAGATGTCTCCTAAGACTGACGAGGAGAGGGTTCACATGAGCACTATACCCTACGCTTCGGCGGTAAGATCTATAATGTATGCGATGCTATGTACAAGACCAGATGTAGCTTACACGCTGAGCGTGGTGAGCCGGTATCAGTCAGACCCAGGTGAGGACCACTGGAAAGCAGTGAAGAACATTCTCAAGTACCTGAGAAGGACTAAGGATATGTTCCTGGTTTACGGTAATGGAGACCTCAGGGTCGAGTCCTTTACCGATTCAAGCTTCCAGAGTGACAAAGATGACAGCAAGTCTGTCTCGAGTTTTGTGTTTACCCTCAACGGAGGGGCGGTATGTTGGAGGAGTTCTAAACAGGATACCATCGCAGACTCGACGATGGAGGCTGAATACATTGCTGCAAGCGATGCCGCAAAAGAGGCGGTCTGGAAGAAGAAGTTCATTAGTGAACTTCAGGTGGTTCCGTCCATTGTTGACCCAATACCATTGTATTGCGATAACAATGGGGCTATAGCTTTAGCGAAGGAACCAAGGTCCCATCAGAAATCCAGACACATCTTAAGGCGGTATCACCTGATCAGGGAGATCATTAATCGCCAGGAGATCGAGGTACGCAGAGTGGACACAAAAGACAACACGGCGGATCCATTCACGAAGGCCTTACCCCAGACTCAGTTCGAGCGGCTGATCGAGATGATAGGTCTTCGATACGCCAGTACATGGCCTTAGTGCAAGTGGGAGATTGTTAGTGTATATGCCCTAGAGGCCATTACTGTATCATACTAGTATGTATATTACTTGATGGAGGCTTAGGATATTCACAGTTGTATAGACAATCTTGCTCGAAATAGTAGTATGCTACTCGGTTTGTCTCTGCTTTAATGTATACATGTGTTTCTTTATTATATCACCTATACGCATTAGTAGAGCCCTTAGGATCTTTGCTTGATTACCGGCGTTGTTATGGCGATCACACTCATTGGGGCTGGGTAATCCACAAGCACATCCTTATGCACATCCCTAGTCGTGGGATTATCGAGACACGGCATCGATACTCCGGAGTAGACTAGCGTATGCGCTTCTCATCCCAGTGCGGAAGGTGGTCTGTCCCACAGCCGTCAGTACGTCGTACTTGAGATAGTATGCGGGTGCTCGTTAGGTTACGAGTGCACTGGACAGGACTCGTCGGGGACTGTTGGTTGGTATTATACCTATCGTCAGTTAATAGTTCCCAGGTGACATGAGTATAGCTTAGTCCGCTGACTTGACACTGTCACTTCGCCTCAAGTGTGTTCCCACTGTTCTTTGACTACTACTCTACCACGGCTATACTGAGTCGTGCAAACAGGTAGTAGTTGGGTGCAGTCCCGAAGCACTTGGAGGCAGTGACGGTTTGACAGGATTCATCTCTCCTGGTATTGGGGGTTGACATCGCGCTGTGTCTAGGAGAGCCATTACACATGTAGTCCCTGGCCAGGGCAAGCGAGATATACTGGTAGGTTTCCAGTGTTGTCTCAGGGTGTTCTGGGCTACACTCCGACACGACTTGTACCGCTATTAGGGGACTGACGTTCGCCACCCCCTAGGCTCGTCATGCGATGTATCAGACGAACAGACCGGACTGAACGGAGATTGTCACATACAGGCTCAGTAGGAGTTCGGATGGGTTTACCTCATCGGCCTTCTTGTCGACATCTACCTGGGGACCGTTACGTACAGCTAGTGCCGCTTGCGGTCTGTGGTTAAACCCACTACCAGCGTAGTGTCGAGTTATTAGAGTCCCACACAGAGAGTTTCCCTGCACTGAGCAAAACGTGTAGAGGCCGTATGGTTTTACGGCAGGGCTGCGATCACTTACGTGCACTTATGTGCGTATGCTGTTCGGGCAGGCAATACTAGTGGGCTTTGGTTTAAGCCGGATCCTAGTATTGCACAGATGGATTTGTTTTGTCTTCTGTGCATTCGCATTCTACAGAATGCGGGTGTGTATGCACAGTTTTGAGGAGCGATGAAGGAGGAAGTGCCTCATTGGGGTTTTGGCAGTTGGTTCGGCCAAAATCGTCATGTGGCAGGCTCATTAGGGTTTTGACAGTTGATTCGGTCAAAACCATTTTGAGGTGGGCTCATTAGGGTTTTGGCAATTCGTTCGGTCAAAACCATTATGAGCCGGAGACATTATTTACTAATCCTTTTAGTGATAATTATGTGATGGCTAATTGCTTTGACCATTTGACCACCTTGACCACTCTTGACTTTGTTGACCAGTTGACCAAAGTTGACCTTTGACCTTCATGAGAGGTCTACACTCTTCTTTGGTTTTCTTTTTTCATTTTGGATTATGAAAATGGTCAAATCAATGTAGTATCAACTTTATCATGATAGGATTTGTAATGATGGTATTTAGTATCATTATGCAACCATGGTTCATTTTTCTTTGGTTAGGTTTTTCATTTCTCTTTTCTCATTCTCTCTCTTGAAATGAGAAGAAAAGAAATGCTCCATGGTTGCTAGCTCCTCCTTCTTCCTCCTCTTGATTCATCTTTTGATCTCATGTGTTGAGAGAAAAAGATCCCACAAAGACTAACACTTCCATATATCTCCTCTACATATCCTAGGGCTTCTTGACTAGCAATCTCGTTGCCCTAGTAGCCTCGGCTCGAGGTGGAGCTCGGTGTACAACTTTCGGGTGGATCGTCTTTGACTCAAGAAGGCCGCGGAGGTGACCAAAGTCCGGATCAACCCTCGGAGCATGGATGGACAAACGGCGCAGCGGAGTGAAGACCCGAAGGACCGGTATCATGAGGTATAACTTCTACGGCATAGTAGTTAACACCTCCTTTTGTTAGCAAGTTTCTAGTTCAGCAAAGATCCGGCTTTTACGGTCCATGTTACCAAGTCTAGAAAAAATTTTGTTTTACCGTTTCCGCAACCCCGAAAGTACCGGGAGAGGTAACGTGGACCTAACAGTTTTAACATTAATCAAAATCTGGAAGCACTTTAGTATGCTTTTGGACATGTTTTCCGTATTCTAAATGATAAGTTTTGATACTTGGATTTGCGTTTAGTTGTTGGATGTTTGTACATCAACGACTAGGGAGGATTGGTCGTGTTTTGCATGCGAGGCGATAGGTTTTGACCTATGTGAGTTCCGCGTGTCGTTTTGGTTTCGATTTGGATTTTAATGCGATACGATACGCTTTGATGTGTAGGTACCCTCGCGAAGACTTCAAGACGACAAGCAAGCGCGTGGAGACGTCGGCATCGGCAAATGAATATCAGGTGAGTAGATTTATATCTACGGGGGAAGTCGGGTGGATGGCGTATAGCACCCCCGCAGTTCGTAGTGTAGCGTATTATATGATATTCGTTTTCATATGTGTTATGAATTTGGATGATTAAAAAGAAGGATCTTAGAAGATCATGGGATGGATGTGGGTGTAGTTGGATGATAGTGTCGTGGTTGATTTCTTAGTCACGAACCACAAAATAGGTTTGCACACACGTGCACACCCCCTTGCATGCATTATTATTACTTATACGTATCCCTATACATGGATAATAAGGACAGTGGTTGATATTTGGAGATAAGTCGATGAGATTGGGCATGATGCCATGGGATCGGTGATGTGATTTGGATCGTATTATGAGATATGACTTGTGATGATAGAGGATTGGTAGGCGATGTGTTTTCATACACACGCATTCATATATGTTGATGGTATCAGATTGTACTAGATTGTAGATCAGTACCCCTAATTCTTGATGTGATGATAAGGATACCATATAAATGATGAGATAGATGTGATAGTTGATCTGTACCCAGATTTGGGATGCCGTACGACGGATTTACCGTACGAGCTAATTATGATGATAGATCCACACTCTTGACTCGAGGATGTCATATGATATATTGTATCGTACGTGGTACTATTGAGGCGGGATCACCGACTATTATATATATGTATATATATCGACTCAGATTTATGTGGTTTCCATACCCCTTTTGATTGGCTTGTTAGTTAGACCTGTAGTTTACCTGGTAGATACTAGAATGGACCCGAGTCATACTTATTTCCAAAACTAACGAATCGTGAGAATTTTAAAGACATACCAAGGGATACTATGGGTATTTCAAAAGACGTACCTTTTCTTAAAAACACCGTAGCCCCTATTTTTCTAAACACCACGATTCGTGTTATTTCAAAATGCCAAAACTGTGTGACTCATATATTTAGTGCATATTTCCTTTTTGCTGCGTTATCTATTCATTTTCCGTATATTCTTACAATTCGCATCGCATCGCATGCTAGCTGTGATCTCTGCAGTTATTATGAAATCCATGATATCAGGACACCAACACCCTTATCGATGATGCGTATGTTTCACATACACTTACTTGCCGGCTCACACACTTCATCATCGATAATTGCTATGTCACTACACAGTAGAATTGCTGCATTTTGATATGATACCTTGCATGAATTGTCTGCTATAGTTGCATGCACCTTTATATGACATTGCATTTGACTTGGAGGAAATTGGGAACCGCAGGATATATTTCAAAACTGGATTCATTTAAAAGAGCGGTTTTCCCTTGATATGTGCATAGTATTGTTCCATGTTATATGAGATACAGATATGCTAACCTTTCTGTTATATGTAGCATACACCATGTTTTATGATTATACGCATTGAGATATGATGTTTTCATTAGATTTCTGGATTTGAGAACCATGGCTATTTCAAAGAAAGTAAGTACTGTTTAAAATACCCGGTTTCTCTTGATATGATATTTCAGTGCGTGTAACATTTCAAAAAAATAAAATATTATTTTTGGGAATTTTCATAATTTTTAATGAATATTTTAATAGTCCGTGTAATTAAATACCGATAAATGGTGAAAATTCCGGAGAAAATTTTGGAAATTCTAAAATAAGGTATTTTGTGGAAATATGTCATTTTTAAGCTTTTATGGTTACGTATATGTTATTTTGGTGTTAATCGCGATTAACAATCGCTAAGTGGATTTTTGGCTTTTTGTGCAAAAATGTTGCACATGATATTTTATACACCGGCTACACTTGTTTCTTGTTTTGGTCATGGTAGCCTAGGGTTGGACCATGTTTAGGTGACCATGGTGGGTTGAACCATTTGATTAGAGCTGGGGTTATGTTGACTTGTGTAGGGAGAAGTGAGCCATGGTGGCTTGGTGTCTTGTGAGCATTGTTTTGGAGAAAGAGAGAGATGGTTAGGATGTGCCATGATCCATCCCATTTCATTATTCCTTGTGTTCTTTACCCTCCTCTCACACAGCAGCCTCAAATTCTCCAAATTCAGCCCCATAGCAACACATCAGCTGCTACATCAGCCAACATCAGCAGATGAAACAATACTTCAGCCAACCCTACGCCTGCTCCTAACCCCATAGCCCAACATCTACACACCATACATCAGCAACAGCAGCTGATGTAACAGCTTCAGCCCCCAATGTCAAACTTCAGCCCCCAACATCATCAATTCAGTCAACATCAGCCCCCATAGCTGACTTAGACACCCCCTTATCAACACCTTCAGCCACAATGGCTGACTCCAGCATCAGAACAGCCCCCTCCCTACACCTACACCCCAAACCCCTCACACCAGCAGCTGAAACCATGCACTTCAGCCCATGGTATCGACAAAGCAGCAGCACCATCATTGCATCAGCCTAAATTCTGCCTAACTTTAGCCACAATAGCTGACTTCAGCCACCCTAGCCACTAGCATCAGCTGCAACCCCTATCTCCTAGCACCATAGCAATACATCAGCATTTTCAGCCCCAATATTACACCATCAACTTCAGCATCTGCAGCCCCAGCAGCAACATCATTTGAAACAACACCACCACAACCATTCCCACAACACCTAAGCAACAATAACAATAGCCACAACACAACACTCTGATCCTGCAACACTTAGAAAAAGAATGGAAGAGAAAAGAAAGAAAGAAAACCAAAAGGGAGAGAGTTGCAAGCAGCAACTGAAGAAACAGCATCAGCATCATCTGGAGCAAATGGAGAAGCTCCCCAGCAGCACCAACCCACTTCACCTCATTCTCCTTCCCTTCTCCTTCCTCCTAGGACCCCCTGAGGTATAATCTTACAAACCAACTCCTAAGTTGCCAAGTTCTGATATTATCTGATAGTTTAGTATTAGTTTTGTGGCATTGTGCTAATTTTAGTGAATTTGAGTGAAACTTGACCTAGTATTGGTTTTGATCGTTAGTATAACCATATTAGATGTTTTTGAGACCATTGTAACCAATATTACTCTAGAATCCTAGTATTTACCAGAGTTATTCGACTTGGCGTATTTTACCGTTTTTGTCGATTTTGAGGCCTTTCTGAGATCTGCTTTCACCCGGGGCCTCCTAGAGAAAAAAATAGACATGTCAATGAGCTGTGCAGGCACCCTGGAACCCCTACCCAAAGCCTTAGCCACCTTCTCAAAGTTACGGCCGCAAATTAACTCATTCTGGCCGCAATTTGCGGCCAGACCAGTATAAAACTGCCTCGTTTTGCGTGCACAGCCCCTTTTTCATGTAAAATTGACCCCCGGCATGTCTAGTTTTGACTGGTTCCTGTTAGGATAAAATCTGGGTTCATTTTCATGAGTTGGCGTATGTTTTACGACGTGTTTTTGTATGGATTTTGATATTCGATGATTCGTATCTGTCGGGTGGCGTTCAGACAACGACGACAGAGGATATTGGCTGTTTTTGCACACAAGGTCACAGGTTTTTACTTATGGGCGTAGTGTGCACCATTTTGGCTTCCGATATGATTTTCATGAGTTTTAGCATGTGATATCCTTGTAGGTACCCCACGTGGCGTCGAGGCGTTGGAGATACAAATGGCGACATCGGCACCGGCACGCTTAAAGAAAGGTGAGTAGATTTATATCTACGGGGAGAAGTCGGGTGGATGGCGTATAGCACCCCCGCAGTCCGAGGTGGTGTATACGGATGCGTATACACACCTATAAATATTATTGTTGTTGGGATCATTATTGATGTTAAATGGATATTGGTGAACTTGGATGATTTTGGTTACGAAACCATAGAGTAGTGGGTGCACTACACATTCATGCACACATATACATACTTGCATACATCCTCACTTCATAGATGCTTATGGGATTCGTTATGGACATGTGTTCACTTGGGTATGAGGCTATGTGTTTATTACGGATTTGAGGATGATACAGGGGATTGATATGAGTCGATGAGTTGACCTGAGATTATGATATCGGCGATATAACCTGTTATGATGGTAAAATTCATGATTTAGATACACTTGATACTTTAGAGGATTTTGGGGATGATGATGCCATAGTAATGGCGACATATATATTATGTGATCGACATGTGATATGATATGACAGGATATTTATAATAAGCCGCCTTGGGCGGGGTATACTCCTTGAGATGATATGTGCTGATGATATCGATTTATACGGGATTGTCGACCGGTAGTTAGATCTTGATTATAGTAATGATGTTAGAATTGTACCAGACATAGGTCAGTACCCCGATGATGATATTGATAAAGAGAATACTTGATGATTAATATGACAAATGTGATATTGACCCGTACCCAGATTGGGGATGCCGTACGACGGATTTACGTACGAGCTATAATTTGATGTTTTGATCTGCACTCTTGACTTGAGAATAACTGATTTTAGAGATATGATATCGGATGTGATATTATCGAGGCGGGATCACCGACTATATATATATATTTATATGTATCGACTCAGAGGTTAGGCGGTTTCCCTTACCTGCAGTTAGCTTATTAGCTCAGCCTTATTGTTGGCATAGCTGTACGACCTTTATGACATTAGATGCAGTTTAGCGATCATGGTGTTCAGTATTTCAGCTCCCGCATATTATTATTGTTGCTCTGCATCACATACTGTTATGATTCATATTCTATTATTGATATCATGCTGCTAGGACACCAGCACCATTACCGATGATGCGTATGTTCCACATACACTTACTTGTCGGTTCACACACATCTTCATCGGTAATTGCCATGTCACTACACAGTAGTATTATTGCATCAGGATATGACCCTTGTATGTGCATACTATTATTCCATGTTGCAGGACATACTGTTACACTTGCATTCCATTTATATGTCACATACATCATGCTTCCTGATTATACGCATTGAGATATGTTGTTTCTATGTTATTTCTGGATTTGGGAACCGTGGGTATTTCAAAGAGATTGTGTAAATGTTTTAAAAACCCGGTTACCCTTGATATGATATTTCAGTGCGTTCACCATGTGTTTTCTCGGTGCTGAGAGTGACATGTGAAACCCGAATCGAGGAGGCGGATGAGACCGATTGCGGGTACATGGTGGACCCGGTGCGGTACCCCGGGGCAAGAAGATCGCAGATGATGGCGTTGAGCCTGTGCAGGGGAGCACTACCTACCGGTGATATTACCCGACACGTCGGATATCCGGAGGATACCGTCGTAGTCATGAGATGGATGGTAGGGGCCGATCTGGACTGACGGCGCCCTAGATTTTATGATTGAGACATTGAGATTTCGAGATATTGAGGTACAGAGATTGTGATACAGAGGTATCGAGATACTGAGACTTATGTTTTGTGCCGATGCTAGGCACCGTTTTATACTGATTTCATCGTGATACCTCATTTTAAAAATACATAAATCTCACAAAATTACAAAAGCAGTTTTCTTCAGTACATGCATTCTGTTTCATGCATTCATACATCATTCATATGATATATTGCCACCTGATGCACTGGCACAGACATATGGGATTACATTTGGGTTAGATATTTACCCTAGACATGGTTAGAGATTACTGATTATATATTTGAGGATTATATATTATGATCGTATGACCTAGGTTGCGTCATACATGCGATTTACTGTTCGTAGATCTTTTTCTACTCACGAGTTGGCAACTCACCCCCGTTGTGCCCCAGTTTCATGCAGGTGTTGCCGTACGGATTTCATTACGGCTTTGCGGGCACATCTTCTTCAGGTGACTTGCTAGTAGGTGGGTTTATTGTATCTTACCCATCATTATACATTGTATATTATATTTCAGTTGTATCTAGAAGTTCCATCAACCAAACATGTACTTATTTGAGATAGAGACCAGTGATATTTATTCTTTTGACCTTAGAGTCGCGGGTTATATTTCGATGGGTTCTTGCTAGTTGAGTTTTATTTCTGTTGTGATCCTCGTCTTTAGGCGTTGTATATTATGATGCATACAGGTTGATTTGGTATGGTTTTTCCTACACTCTACTACTTCTCTTGGTTTGGATTTCTGGGTTTCGGCTTACTTAGAATATGTGCGCCTTGAGACGTTCGTAGTCTAAGTGCCGGTCATGATTCGTAATTTCGGGTCGTGACAGTGCGTCCACCATGTGTTTTCTTGGTTTTGAGTGTGACATGTGAGACCCGATTCGAGGAGGCGGATGATTCCGTTTGCAGGTACATGGTGGACCCGGTAGGTACCCCGGGGCGAGAACGGATCGCTGTGTTGTAGACGGTGAGCCTGGAAGAGGGACTACTATCTACCGGTGATAGTACTTAGACCCGTCGGTTATCCGGAGGATACCGACCGGAGTCATGAGATGGATATGAGGGCCGACCAGAGTAGGCGGCGCCTGAGATGAGATATATATGAGGGCCGATCTGATGATGCGGTGCCTGAGCTATATGAGGATTTACGTGTAGATGCTAGACACGAGTTTCATGATGTTTTCGAGTGTCGAGGTTGGACACTCCAGTTCCATGATTTTATGTGTCGCGAGGGACACCCGTTGATTTATATCCTCATATTTACATGCATATGCTTTTATGATATTTACATGCATGTTATTGTTGCGTCACTGGTTGACACGTGGACGAGATCCATCGGCTTACAGGCATTGATTTCATGGTTGAATGCATCCTGTTTTCATGCATTCATACATCATACATATGATATGTTGTTACCTGAGGCACTGACACGAGCACCTGGTATTACACTTATGCATAGATGTATACCCTAGCCATATTTTATGCTTTAGGATATATATATATATATATATATATATATATATATATATATATATATGTTATGATCGTATGACCTAGGATTGAGTCATACATGCGATTTCTATCTGTGGATGTTTTCTACTCACGAGTTGGAAACACCCTCCCGTTGTGTCACAGTTTCTTGCAGGTTTTGCCGTACAGGTTCGTGGCGGCTTTGCTGGCACACTGCTCCTTTTCGGGTGATTGCTTGGTAGGTGGGTTCACCTGTATCGTGACCACCATTGTACTTATTATTTTTTGTTGTATCTAGAAACTCCATCAACCAGACTTGTATATTGTTTCAGACTTAGAAGACCAGTTGTATATTTATTTTGACCGTAAAGTCGCGCTTGTATTATTATGGGTTTTCATGTTGTTTCGAGTTTCCTTTTGAGTTTTGATCCTCGCCCTTCGGCGTTGTATATTATATTTCTTGTGTGGTTGTGACCGTCGATTGACGAAGAGCTAGCACCCGCTTGGGGATGCCTTTTACCATTTAGTATACTATTCTTGTTGTACCCCATTCGGGGCCAGTATTTACAAAGGAAACTCTGCCGAAATTTTCAGAAAAGACTTGATGTTTTAAAAACGCATAATTCGGCTTATGCTATTAAAACCACTTTCTTTTAAACAAGTTTTCCTTATTTATTATTTAAAATGGTTTTTGATTTCTGGGCCTTTTGGCTTACTTGAATTAGATGGGGTCCTATAGATTTCATATGATCCAAGGGCCAGTCACGTGCTATTTCGGGTCGTGACAATCAATTAATCACACCACAAAAGAATGAAAATATGATGTAAGTATATGCCATCCGCATTCGCCACTGGGTCCCGTCATCACCCGTTAGGTTACATAACTAACGACAGAGCGGGGACAGGACTAGCGCGGGTGTAAAACAGATACAACATCTACTAGTATATATATAGCTATATACAATAATCGCTCCAGGCGTGATAAATGCAATATCACAAAAAAGTAATAAGCATCACAGAACAATACAGATAATTTGGGAGCCCCGGGTTTCCTTTGAGCCGCAAGGGAAACCCGACGTTCCCCTGGTCGTGTGGATAGCCTGTGCAATGAAAACCTAGACCTCTACGAGCACGGCAAGTTACCCGCCAAAACCAGAAGCGAGGCAGCCCCTTTCAGCAAAATGAATGGGCCACCCATCACTTCACGGAATCCGGTAACTTGAGCACCCCACCTTGGGTCAACCTATACCCCCTACGAGTGCGGCGAATAGCCCGCTAATTCTAGAGTGAGGCCCCCTCCTTCTTAACGCCATGAGATGCGGACCCGTTGCCCTCCAGAACCTGACTATCCGTGCACTCCATCGCGGGGTAATCCTAGTACAGAAAAGAAAATATGTACAATGGTGACATCGACCTCAACCCGGTCGTGCCCCAAAAGAATAATATACAAACATGCAGTAACGGCAGTCCACATGTCGGACGCTCGCTTCGCGATATCAAATGTATAAATAAAACTAAACTGTACTAATATTGGACGCAAGCTATCCACCACGACGAATCCGGAACATTACAGGAAAACACAGAACATCAACGTGAATGTCACGTTCGCAAACCCGTCTAAAAGATCTATAGCAATTAGACAAGTTGTACCGCTCGAATGACATTCACGGTCGCAGATAGAAATGCATGTACTGTAAAGTTTAAACAATGTTAGAAAATATCGAGTTCGAAATAACCCCGAATAGCCCGAAACAACTAGATAAAACCATATCAAAACTTGGCTAAACAAACAACACCATTGAACCAACATTCCAGAGACAAGACCACACCCCAAAAACGAAACCCAAAAGCCTCAAAATAGCCGGCCTCCTCGGATTTTTGGTGATTGTGCTCGGCCAAAATCCGATGGATTGGTCTCGTATTTGGGGTATAGTCTACAGGTCACTTAAGTAGTCTTCTGCAGTCGTTTAAATAATTTTTGAAGACACTTATAAAATTGACAGAAACTGGAATTTTCAGTGCAGTTAATAGGAGTTGTTTCGGTTTTGATAGTTTAACATTGTCTAAACCAACTAGTATGCGGTTAATGGTTTGGCCCTGATACCATGTAAGGCTACGCCAGCGCCCTGGCCATCAATCCGAGGCCAAACGCGGAACAAAAACTTTTCAAACCGGCGCTAACGTAACCCTAAAACCCGGATCGTGCCATTAACCCTATACTAGTTAACTGTAAGTGGTTTAAGAGATTATACCGATCGATTCGTGTCCTTCGGGCTTCAATCTCTGCGCAAATCTTCTCGCGGCTGCCCCTGAACAAGTTCGCTCTCCGGTCTCTCTCATCGAAGACGATCCACGTCGAGGATTAGTAATACGAGCTCTCGCGTCAAAAACCGAAGAAACTCGAACAACTAGTTTGGTAACCTAGATGCCAAAGATGAAGTAGAGATAGCGTGCGATTACTTTGTCTCAATACACTCTAGGATTCTCAACACATGAGAGGGATAGAGTGGAGGTTGAAGAAGAAGCCATTGGAGGAAGAAGTCGTGAGCTTAAGTTTTAGCTAGTGAACAAATGGAATTAGCTTATTGTGTGAGATATTTGTGAGCATATATATCCAACTCAAGAAAAATCCCAAGGCCTCATGTGGCTGCCCTCTCACTCCAAAAAATATCCCACACAAATAAATAATCAATAAAGAAATAGACATGGCACAAAAAACACACACCATGAGTCACCAAAATAGCACATGCCACATTCAATGCCCTAGGTTAATGTTAGTGTATATGCCCTAGGGCCATTATTGTATCATACTAGTTTGTATATTATTTAATGGAAGCTAAGGATATTCACAGTTATATTAACAGTCTCGCTCAACATAGTAGTATGCTACTTGGTGTAGGTCTATCTTAATATGTGTATATGTTAGCATACCGCGAATACATATTGATAGAGCCCTTAGGATCTTGCTTGACTACCAACGTTGTGATGGCAGTCACACTAGTGGGGGCTGGGTAGTCTATAAGTACATCCTTTTTCAGGTCCCTAGTCGTAGGATTATCGAGACAGGGCATCGATACTCCGGAGTAGACTAGTGTGTACGCTTCTCATCCCAGCAGGGGAAATGGTCTGTCCCACAGCCATTAGTACGTTGTACTGGAGATAGTATACAGGTGCTCGTTGGGTTATGGGTACACCGGACAGGACTCGCAGGGAACTGTTGGTTGGTATTATACCCGTCGTCAGTTAACAGTTCCCAGGTGACATGAGTACAGCATAGTCCGTTGACTTGATACTGCTGTTTCGTCTTGAGTGTGTTCCCACTGTTCTTAGATTGCTACCCTACCACGGCTCAAAGGAGTCGTGCAAATAGGTAGCAGTTGGGTGCAGTCCCGAAGCACTTGGAGGCAGTGGCGGTTAGATAGGATTCGTCTCTCCCGGTATTGGGAGTTGATATCGCACTGTGTTTGGAGAGCCATTACGCAAAGTCCCTGGCCAGGGCAAATGAGATTTACAGGTAGGATTTCCAGTAGCTTCTCACGGTGTAATGGGCTTCACTCCGACACGACTTATACAACTTTTAGGGGACTGACGCTTGCCTCCCCCCTAGGCCTGATATGCGATAGTCCTAGATGAACAGACCGGACTGTACGGAGATTGTCACATCAGGCTCAGTGGGTGGTCGGATGGGTTTCCTCATCGGCCTTCTTATCGACATCTACCTGGGGACCGTTACGTACAGCTAGTACCGCTTGCGGCTTGTGGTTAAACCCACTACCAGCGTAGCGTCGAGTCTTTAGAGTCCCACACAGAGAGTTTCCCTACTTCAGGCGAAACGATATAGAGGTCGTATGGTTTTATGACAAGGGTCCGGACACATACGTGTATTTATGCACGTACGATGTTCGGACAGTTTTTACTAGCAGGCTTTGGTTTAAGCCAGATTCTAGTATTGGATTATTGGATTTATACAGTCTCAGTATTTCCGTGTTTTCACGGATGGGAAGGGCATTCTCGTAATTAGTCGAGAAGCTTCTAGAAGATTGATGAGTTGGATGGTTAGGTGGAATTTGCATTAAATGGATTAATAACTCATGGTGTGATTCATCCAAATGAGTTAATGAAGCATTTATTGCTTAATAACTCATGAGATGATTCACACATAGTGAGTTAATGAAGCATGGTTGATATTATCATATGTTATTCATTTAATAATTATCATGCTTCATATATATTCATAAATGAGCTATTATTCATATGATTCTCACTCACACCTTCTCTCTCCTCAAGCCTGTTGGATATATGTATGCCCTAGAGGCCATTATATGATAGTGGATGTATTTATACATGTATATATATATATATATTCAGTGTACATTCTTGCTCGACATGATAGTATGCTATCTGGTTCTTCTTTATCTGACATGTTGATTTGATCATGCTTTTATTCTTTCACACATGTTGATAAAGCCCGGAGGATATAGGCTTGACTACTGTGATTATGATAGAGATCATACTAGTGGGACATCTGTAGTTTATAAGCATATCCTGGAATGTCCCTAGTCGTAGGTGTATCGAGACGGGGCATCGATATACCAGAGTAGACTAGCGTATATGATACTAGACCCATATGATGGGCGATGGATGTTCCTACATTCATCGATGTTTGACATCGAGATCGTATACGGGTGCTCAGTGGTGACTGGGTACACTGGACGGACTCACCGAGAACTCCTATATGGAATTATATTGTAACATTTCAAAAAGATAAAATATTAATTTTGGGAATTTTTATAATTTAATATTATTTTATTGAATATTTTAATATTTTGGAATTATTAAATACAAATAAATGGGGAAAATTTTTGGAAAATTATGGAAAATTCTAAAATAGGGTAAATTAGAGAATTATGACATTTTAAAGTTTTTGTGATTAGTTTGACACTAATTTAGTGCTAATCGCGATTAAAAAATCGCTAATCGGTTTTTAGTTTTTTTGTGCAACACATGCACATATCACTTTTTCACACTTGTCCATTTTCTTGCCATGGTTCACTTTGGGTTTACTATTCTTGGGAGAAGGATTTTGAGAGAATAAGAAAAGGAAAAGAAATGGAAAAAGATTAAAGAAATTGGTAGTAGGTGAGAGAGAGAGGTATGGGCTTAATTGACTAAAGACTTAGCCATTTTTCTTCCCTTCATTTCCCTCCCTCTTCTCCTCTCTCCTGCTGCTGCTCCTCCCTCACTTCCCTCCCCTCTTCAAGCTCCAAAACACATCCAAAACAACTCCAAAACCCCAATCTCATTTCACTAAAAATATGCACAAGCTCAAGATCTACACATTGGACCAAAGAAGCATGGATTTTGGCCACTAGGGGCAACTCAAGAAAATCTCTTGAGTTGCCAAATGAGGTAATTACTGAACCATTAGCTTAGTTTTAGCATTACATTTAACCCTATGTTAAGATTGAATCGATATCGGGTAATTTTGTGAACATGGGAAAAACCTAGATAGGGTTTGAGGGGAACTTGGGTTGTATTGTGAAATTGAGTTCAATAGAGGCTGCACCAACACCCTAGTGTATGAATTGAGACCCTAACCTGAAGCTTAAACCCATAATACGGAATTTAGAAACCGATATCGGGGAATTTGTGAAATCTGTGCAGGGTATATTGAATCTGCTATCACCCGAGACACCCTAAATTAAAATTGATTGGACAGTGGTATGTGCAGGCACCCAGGAAGCTACCACCAGAACCCTAGCCCCTACTTCCACTTCCAGGCCGCAAATTCCTCCATTCTGGCCGCAAATTGCGGCCAGACCATGATGGAATTGGCTCGTTTTGGTTTTGGTGTTCCCTTATCTGTAGTTTAGGCCCCTGGTATATATATATTTGTCTAAATTGACCTAGGATGAAATCTGGGACATATTTCCTAAGTTGCTGTTTTGGATTCGTATTTCCGTATTCCGTATTTTTGATTCTGAAATTTTGTCTTGTGTTTTACCTCGACTATTTAGCGTTTATACGACGGTATAGAGGATTTATTGATGGTTTTAAAGGCGTGCCATAGGTTTTAACCTATAGGCCTCTTATCGTATCGTTTTGGATTTCATGTGCCGTTTTAGCTTTGATTTGGTTTTAATGCACATATACGATACTTTGATGTGTAGGTACCCCATGAAGACTGCGGGACGACAAGCAAGCGCGTGGCGACGTCCACAAATGAAGACGCTAGGTGAGTAGATTATATCTACAGGGGGAAGTCGGGTGGATGGCGTATATGTCACGACCCGCAGGGTACGGAACGTGACTGGCACTTAAGTTTACGAAACGTCTGAAGGCGTCCGTAAAATAAGTAAGCCAAAGCCCAGAAAACAAAACCAATGAAGCAAAAGAGTGAAAAAAACCCAATCAATTGAAAGCGAGTTATCAAATAAGTCATGTAAAACACTTTTTAAAAACAATACCAATTTTTCCCGAAAATTTCGGCAGAGTCTCCTTTGTAAATACTGGCCCCCAAAAATGGGTACAACAAAATATATACATGAATCCAACAAAATAGGGCATCCCCAAGCGGGAGCTAGCTCTTCGCCATACGGCGGTCACAAATCCCACGCAATGTAAATGACAACAAGCATAATAATCATAAGGAGCATGAAAAAAGGTAGCATGTCGGCTCAAGTGAGCTCGACCCCAAAATACAGCATAAAATCCACAAACCTCACTGTCTCATCTCTAGGTCAATATACAATAATCTGGTGGAAACAGTAGATGGAGTACACTAGATACAAAGAATATACAAGGTGGTACAAAATAATAACATAACCCACCTATGAGCAAATCTCGAGCTCAGGCAAAAGAGGCAAAAGCACAAGTGCGCCCGCCGCTACTGAACTGACGGAGCGGACCTGCAAAAGACTGTGGCACAACGGGGGTGAGTTGCCAACTCGTGAGTAATAAATAGCATCTACAAAGGCTATCGTATGCATGCATACAAGCATCCTAGCATCTAAAATACAGGTATGACTGGATGCACTAGCAGGTGTGTATACAACATCAGTGTGCTAATATGTATGCAACATGGAAATCTGGGGTCTCAATAGGTATATATAAGAAATATTTTATCTCTTTTTGTTCTTGAAACTCTTTTAGAATGCCAGCATAATGTCAATGAATCGACGAAAATCGGTGTCCAGCAACGACACCCAAAAGCTGTCTCAAATCTCATAAATCCATGTCATAGTGTCTCTGGCCTCAGCCATCCCGCTGACCCAACTCAGTATCAATATATCATCCTCTCACGGCCCCGGTCGGTACCCTCTGGATATCCGCCGTGCCCAATGAAGTCACCGGTAGGTAATCCGTCCCCTGCCAGGCTCAACGTCATCACCACATTCCTCTTGCCCCGGGGTACCTTACCGGGCCCACCATGTACCCGTGCCGGTTCCTCCACTCCTCGACACGGATTTCCAAATCTACAGCAAACTCATGGTGGACGACACTTACATCACTAGAAAACCGCAATTTACATATTTTAAAAATATAATAAGTTTAGAAATTTTGCGGCTTTCCCCCGAAATCCAGCAATATCATAAAATCTCAAGAAATCCTCATAAGTGCATATATCAATGCTAATGAATGCGTATGATATCAATAATCAAGTTGCGATGTGTGATTAATGTATTAAGCATGAACAATGAATATGATGAAGTACATGCACATGAATAGCAATCCTACGGTTTCATTTTAAGGAAATAGCACAATTTAAGTATCAATTAGTAAAAGGTTTAAAATTAAAGGTTATCTAGTGTGGTGGCATGGCAATTACCAGGGTGTGTGTGTAAACATGAATAGTGCTCGTGCTGCATATAATAACCTGGTAAGGGTGCATGTGTCCTACAATTGAGTTTGCGTATATGGATATAACATATTGATCTAATTGCAGCAATTATCATGCCAGTATTATTATTCTAATGTCACAAGTGATTATCCAATTTACTATTTTCCAGTTTACTAAATCTATCGGGCGACTCGCGCCATCCAAACGATCGTCCCCCGTAGATGTTAAATCTACTCACCGGGATCCCTGGCTAGCTGTGTCCAATCACTGCCTTTCCCTTTCGCGCCGCGTCTGACGTTTCCGCGACCGAACCTGGAATTTACATCAATACCAAATATAAGGTTATACATTCAAGAACGACGCAAAACCCCCAACGAAACTACTAAAGTTCGCTAGCTAGGTACAACATGCACAAAGTGCGCGGAACACACGCGAAAATCGCAAAAACTGCCAAAAAACGCCGATTTGGTCGCCCGGCAAAACTAAAACCCGACTACCCAAAAACCGCACTCACGCATCCTAAAAGTCGTAGGACAAGCCATTACAATCATCAAGATATCAAAAATAGTCCATCACATAATTTATATACAAAACTAGTAAGCATTGCGTCCCAAAATCGGTGCAAAAATCGCCGATTTGCGACAAAACGACTACCATAAAGCATACTCACCCAAGCACACTACAAGCAGTCCACACACACTAATTACAACACATTAACCATGCTCCAAAACCTATATTCCACAACCAAACCCTTTCTTGATTTTTATAAATAGCAATTGCAAATCAAAATCCACACTTGAAAAACTTAATTTAACACTACAAAAGCCCACTTAAGGAAATTAACCTCTTAGGTTAGGTTAGCAAAACACTAGATAACGATTTAGGTTCAATTAACTAAATAATGTTTTCTACAACTTAATCCACTCACTAATCATGTTTCACAAACCATTACCAACATAAACCCTCTCTTGAAAATTTCAAAACAACAATTCCACCCTTCTAAAGTTAACTAATTTAGCATAATTGAAAACTATATCAACAAGGTAACCATAGAGATTAGTTCACTAACAACTAGATTAACTAATAAACAACTTAATTAATTATCATGGCTTTCAAAACCCTAGTTTAGACAAACTACTTCTTTTAAACTAGATTAGAAATAAGCTAACTTTTAACACTAACCATACAATTAAAGGAATTTTTAGCAAAAGAAAGCAACTTGATGAGAATTATACCTCTTGATCAATGGATCAAGCAAGAGAATTTGCTCCAAAAATGCCTCCTTTCCACATGTTTTCAACTATAATAGGCTTGAGAAGAGGTAGCACAAGGATTTGTTTTGGTTTTGTAAACAAATTTGTGGATTTAAATGGATTTTTGTAGCAATTTTGATGAAATTTTGGAGGAAATGAAAAGAGGAAGGTGAAGGGGGAGGGCTGCTGGAATTTTCGACCAGAAGAGGGATGGGGGAGGGTGTGGGCAAGTGGGGAAGGTCATGGGTCAAGTCTCCAAGTCAATGTATCATACTTTATTCAATTAAATTAAAATAAAGCCATAAATCATCAAATACAACTCAAGAAACAACTCAAGAAAGAGAGGCCAGAAATTTCTGGACTTAGCCAAGGTTTGGGCTGTCCTAGGGCTGAGGGAAAAGATAGAGGGGTTTTACAAAAGAAATTTTATGCAAAAAGGCCCCCTACAACTCAAAAATTGCAAGTTTTAGCCCAAAATTCAATAAATTCGTTTCAATTCATAAAAATTGGTTAAAAATCAAAATAAATTACTAAAAATTCATGTTATCACTAGATTATAATTATCATAATTTTAGAGATTAAAATTTGCCCGGAAAAATTTGTATTTATCGCTTATTTAATGTATTTTCTTACCGGCTTAAAATAATATTAAAAAATGAAAAATAGGGAAAAAATTTTAAATGACCAAAATTTCATAATTAACTCATTAGTCACTAAAAACAAGTAATTACCTATCCATTTTAGGTATAATTAGCCCTAAACTGCAAAATATCGAGAAAGACGGTTTTCGGAAAAATACCGAATTTTCACCGAATTTCAGGAAAACACCAAAACGACTTTTCAAGACGCTACAATTTTTCCCCCTTAAAGAAATTCGGTCCCCGAATTTAAAAATATAGCTACGCGTACCTTCGAAGAGATGGGGATATTTCTTCCTCATCTCGCCCTCGGTCTCCCAGGTAACCTCCTCGCCGCTCGGGCTACGCCAAAGGACCTTGACGGTTGGTATAATCTTCGACCTCAACTTCTTCACCTGCCGATCCAGGATGGCCACCGGCTGCTCTGCAAAGGAAAGGTCGCGCTCTAGCTGGACTGTCGGGTGCTGAATCGCATGCGAAGGGTCATGAAGGTACTTGCGGAGCATCGAAACATGGAAGACGGGGTGAACATCGGGAAAGCTGGGAGGAAGAGCCAAACGATACGCAACGGCGCCAATCCGCTCGAGGATCTCGAAGGGACCTACGAATCTAGGGCTAAGCTTCCCCTTTCGCCCAAAACGCATCACGCCCTTCATCGGAGAGACTTTCAGAAAAACATGGTCGCCAACTGCGAACTCTAATCTGCGACGGCGCCTGTCTGCATACGATTTCTGCCTGCTCTGAGCCGCTCTCATCCGGTCTCGGATCAACTGGATCTTCGATGTCGTCTCCTCAACAAGCTGCGGCCCCAAAATGCTGCTCTCGCTGAGCTCTGTCCAACAAACGGGCGATCTGCATCTCCTCCCATACTATGCCTCGAAAGGTGCCATCTGAATAGTATCCTGGAAGCTGTTGTTTTAGGAGAACTCCACTAGAGGTAAATGATGATCCCAGCTACCACCAAAGTCTAAAACGCACGCTCTGAGCATGTCCTCGAGAGTCTGAATGGTCCGCTCTGACTGTCCGTCTGTCTGCGGATGAAACGCTGTGCTGAAGCTCAAACGAGTGCCCAAAGCCTCCTGAAGTCTCTGCCAAAGTCGGCTGGTGAACTGAGTGCCTCGATCTGACACGATACAAGTCGGTACGCCATGTAGTCGCACGATCTCGTCAATATAGAGCTGAGCATACTGAGCGAAGTTGAAAGTCGTCTTCACTGGAAGGAAGTGAGCCGATTTCGTCAATCTATCCACGATCACCCAGATGGAGTCGTACCCTCGACTGGTCCTGGGTAGACCCACAACGAAATCCATCGAAATCTGCTCCTATTTCCACTCTGGAATGGGTAACGGCTGTAGCTCTCCTGCGGGCCTCTGGTGCTCGGCCTTGACCTGCTGACAAGTCAGGCATCTCGAAACGAACTCCGCAATGTCCCTCTTCATCCCGTCCCACCAGTAGGTCTCTCTCATATCATGGTACATCTTGGTGGAACCGGGGTGGACACTATACACTGATCGGTGTGCCTCCTCAAGAATGTCGCGCCGTAATCCATCAGTATCTGGTACGCACAGTGTAGATCCATATCGTAAAATCCCCTGATCATCAATCACGAACTCGGAAAATCTGCCCTGTCCCATCTGTGCCATGATCTCTGAGCAACGGTCGTCACTGCGCTGTGCCTCATATATACGGTCAAGCAACTGTGGGCGTGCACGAACATGCGCGAGCTGTCCCCCTGTCTGAGTGAACTCGAACTCAACTCGGCTGTCGCATAACATCTGCCAATCTGCTGACGACTGCCTCTGCACTGCGCGCAAAAAGGATAGACTACCCCCGGGCCTCCTGCTCAACGCATCTGCCACCACATTTGCCTTGCCTGGGTGATATAAGATCTCGCAGTCGTAGTCTTTCACCAACTCCATCCAACGACGCTGTCTGAGGTTCAGGTCTCGCTGCTGAAATATGTACTTTAAGCTCTTGTGATCGGTGAATATCTGACACGACTCGCCGTATAGGTAATGTCGCCAAATCTTCAGTGCAAAGACCACTGCAGCCATCTCCAAATCATGAGTGGGGTAGTTCTGTTCATGCTTCTTCAACTGCCGAGAAGCATAAGCGATCACCCGGCCATGCTGCATCAAAACGCATCCTAATCCCACTCGCGAAGCATCACAGTAGACAACAAATCCTCCTGATCCCGAAGGCAAAGATAATACCGGCGCCGTAGTCAAACAAGTCCGTAGCTGCTGAAAACTGCGCTCGCACTCCTCTGTCCAGACGAAAGGAACTCCCTTCCGGGTCAAACTGGTCAACGGTGCAGCTATACGGGAGAAGTCCTGAACAAAACGCCTGTAGTAGCCCGCCAAGCCTAGAAAACTACGGATCTCAGTAACCGATGTAGGTCGGGGCCACTGCTGAACAGCCTTAATCTTCTTCGGGTCCACACAAATGCCGTCCCTCGTAACCACGTGACCCAAGAATCCGACGCTGTCCAGCCAGAATGCACACTTGGAGAACTTCGCGAACAGCTGGTGCTCCCTCAGAGTCTGTAACGTAATCCGCAAGTGCTGCTCGTTCTCCTCTCTGCTCCGGGAGTACACCAAGATATCGTCGATAAACACGATGATGAACAAGTCAAGATACGGCCTGAATGTATGGTTCATCAAATCCATAAATGCTGCTGGGGCGTTGGTGAGTCCGAACGACATCACCAAAAACTCGTAGTGGCCATAGCGTGTACGGAAAGCTGTCCTCGGTATATCCTCCTGTCGAACTCGCAGCTGATGGTATCCTGATCGCAAGTCGATCCTCGAAAAATACCCCGCACCCTGAAGCTGGTCGAACAAATCATCAATGCGCGGCAACGGATATCTGTTCCGAACGGTAACTTTGTTCAGCTGGCGGTAGTCGATACATAAGCGCAAACTTCCATCCTTCTTCTTGACAAACAGGACCGGAGCACCCCACGGAGAAACACTCGGTCGAATAAGCCCCTTATCTAACAAATCCTGCAACTGATCCTTCAGCTCTCGAAGCTCTGCCGGGGCCATCCGATAAGGCGGTATAGAAATAGGCCCCGAACCGGGAATCAAATCAATGCAGAACTCAACATCACGCTCAGGCGGTAGCCCAGGTAGCTCATCAGGGAAAACATCAGGGAACTCACAAACTACCGGGACCCGGTCCAACGGAACATCTGCAGCTCGAGTATCACAAATAGACGCTAAGAATCCCTGACATCCCTTCCGCAAGAGCTGACCAGCGCGAAGAGAAGAAATTAAGCTGGGAAGGGTGACACTGCGGTCTCCCTGAATAACAAGGACTGGCTCTCCCGGAAAGCTAAATCTGACTGCCTTCTCACGGCAGTCCACCGAAGCATAACAAGTGGCTAGCCAATCTATGCCCAGAAGCACATCAAAGTCCAACATATCGAGGAGTATCAAATCAACTGATGAATCCCTCTCCCCGATACGAACGGAACACAAACGAAATACAAACCGAGCGACAAACGACTCGCCTACCGGAGTAACAACAACAAGCGGCTGGTCTAACGACGACGACTCACGGCCCAACATCGGTGCAAAGTGTGTAGAGACGTACGAATGTGTGGAACCTGGGTCGAATAATACCCGTGCGTCGAAAGAACAAACTGGCAAGGTACCTGTCACGACGGCATTGGATTCCTGCGCATCCTGCGGTGTCAAAGCAAAAACTCGGGCCTGCCCTCCACCGATAGCGGGCTAACCTCGACCTCGGCCTCTGCCTCCTCGTCCTCTCTGAACAGGACCGCCACGTCCTCGGCCTCTCGGTGCACCTAACTGGCGTAGAGCATCGCCTGGGGTAGGAAGTAGGGCTCTCTGAGGAGGGGGTGGTGATGGTGGTAGGGTCACGTGCGGAACTGTCGCTGCTCCCTGTCGTCTCACCGGACAGTCTCTGACAAGATGGTGCAGACTCCCGCACCCAAAACATCCTGGTGACGGCTGCTGCCCCTGGGGATAAGAACCATATAACTGTCCCCGTCCAAATCCTCTGCCAGGCCTATCTCTCGGAAAGAATCTGGCGCGCTGCCTCTGAGGCGGTACATCGGTGCGCATCCTCTTCGGCCCAGAAACGGCCGAAGTCTGTGATATGCGTGCCTCCATCCGCAATGCCGTATCCCTAGCAGCTGAATAAGTGTCGTAGCGCTGGGCGCCAATGGCAAGATATAGCTGGGCATCAAGTCCCTGTACGAACCTCTTCACCATCTTCTCCTCGGTATCCACCAAATACTTAGCATATCGGGACAACTGTGTAAACTGGATGTCATACTCAGACACCGTCATCCCAGGTGTCTTGACTAAGGCCTCGAAGCTGCGAGCTCTGGCGTCACGAACGCTCTCTGGAAGGAAACGGGCTAGAAAGACCGCTGTAAACTCGGCCCGAGTCATAGGCGGCAGATCTGCAGTTCGACCTCTCAAGACTGACTCCCACCATGTCTGCGCGAGACCCTCTAGTCGGAAACTCGCAAGCTCTACCCATCGATCATCCGAACATCTCAGCGAACGGCAGATCCTGGCTAAACTGTCAAGGAACGTCTGTGGGTCCTCCGCTGCCTCGGTGCCGGTGAATACTGGAGGTCTCAGCCTCATGAAATCCTGTAGTGAAACCGGGATGGTCACGGTGGTAGTAGTAGGAGCAGGTATCATGGTCGTCTGTGATGTAGTAGGTACGTCATCCGGCCTCGGTGTACGACTGGCTGCAACTAGGGATCCTACCATCTGACGTAGCTCCTGCATGCCTCCCATCATCTGTCGCAACTCCTCCATACCGGTCTCGAGCCTATCCATACGGCCTAGGGAAGGTGGATCGGTCTGTCCCTGCGGCGTAGGCATACCACCCTGCTCAGTCCTAGTCTCGGACGAGCCAGCTCGAATCTCGTCTCTGGCGGCAGCCCTCTGTGCCCTCGTAGCCTTCGGCGGCATAGTGGCTGTCACAGGAAAACGGATAGTAAGGACAGTGCAATAGGATCATAGGATACACGGAATTGAAGAAGGAATTTTTCAAGCAAGTATATCCTAAAGTCACTTAGGCGGAGTACCGTATAGTAAGTATGCCGCGGACATACGCACGCTACGTTACCCTGCTTAAGTCACTTACTCCATCTACCAAGGGTCATCCTACACTCACAAAGGTAAAACCTATCACTCTGATACCAACTTTGTCACGACCCGCAGGGTACGGAACGTGACTGGCACTTAAGTTTACGAAACGTCTGAAGGCGTCCGTAAAATAAGTAAGCCAAAGCCCAGAAAACAAAACCAATGAAGCAAAAGAGTGAAGAAAACCCAATCAATTGAAAGCGAGTTATCAAATAAGTCATGTAAAACACTTTTTAAAAACAATACCAATTTTTCCCGAAAATTTCGGCAGAGTCTCCTTTGTAAATACTGGCCCCCAAAAATGGGTACAACAAAATATATACATGAATCCAACAAAATAGGGCATCCCTAAGCGGGAGCTAGCTCTTCGCCATACGGCGTTTACAAATCCCACGCAATGTAAATGACAACAAGCATAATAATCATAAGGAGCATGAAAACAGGTAGCATGTCGGCTCAAGTGAGCTCGACCCCAAAATACAGCATAAAATCCACAAACCTCACTGTCTCATCTCTAGGTCAATATACAATAATCTGGTGGAAACAGTAGATGGAGTACACTAGATACAAAGAATATACAAGGTGGTACAAAATAATAACATAACCCACCTATGAGCAAATCTCGAGCTCAGGCAAAAGAGGCAAAAGCACAAGTGCGCCCGCCGCTACTGAACTGACGGAGCGGACCTGCAAAAGACTGTGGCACAACGGGGGTGAGTTGCCAACTCGTGAGTAATAAATAGCATCTACAAAGGCTATCGTATGCATGCACACAAGCATCCTAGCATCTAAAATACAGGTATGACTGGATGCACTAGCAGGTGTGTATACAACATCAGTGTGCTAATATGTATGCAACATGGAAATCTGGGGTCTCAATAGGTATATATAAGAAATATTTTATCTCTTTTTGTTCTTGAAACTCTTTTAGAATGCCAGCATAATGTCAATGAATCGACGAAAATCGGTGTCCAGCAACGACACCCAAAAGCTGTCTCAAATCTCATAAATCCATGTCATAGTGTCTCTGGCCTCAGCCATCCGGCTGACCCAACTCAGTATCAATATATCATCCTCTCGCGGCCCCGGTCGGTACCCTCTGGATATCCGCCGTGCCCAATGAAGTCACCGGTAGGTAATCCGTCCCCTGCCAGGCTCAACGTCATCACCACATTCCTCTTGCCCCGGGGTACCTTACCGGGCCCACCATGTACCCGTGCCGGTTCCTCCACTCCTCGACACGGATTTCCAAATCTACAGCAAACTCATGGTGGACGACACTTACATCACTAGAAAACCGCAATTTACATACTTTAAAAATATAATAAGTTTAGAAATTTTGCGGCTTTCCCCCGAAATCCAGCAATATCATAAAATCTCAAGAAATCCTCATAAGTGCATATATCAATGCTAATGAATGTGTATGATATCAATAATCAAGTTGCGATGTGTGATTAATGTATTAAGCATGAACAATGAATATGATGAAGTACATGCACATGAATAGCAATCCTACGGTTTCATTTTAAGGAAATAGCACAATTTAAGTATCAATTAGTAAAAGGTTTAAAATTAAAGGTTATCTAGTGTGGTGGCATGGCAATTACCAGGGTGTGTGTGTAAACATGAATAGTGCTCGTGCTGCATATAATAACCTGGTAAGGGTGCATATGTCCTACAATTGAGTTTGCGTATATGGATATAACATATTGATCTAATTGCAGCAATTATCATGCCAGTATTATTATTCTAATGTCACAAGTGATTATCCAATTTACTATTTTCCAGTTTACTAAATCTATCGGGCGACTCGCGCCATCCAAACGATCGTCCCCCGTAGATGTTAAATCTACTCACCGGGATCTCTGGCTAGCTGTGTCCAATCACCGCCTTTCCCTTTCGCGCCGTGTCTGACGTTTCCGCGACCGAACCTGGAATTTACATCAATACCAAATATAAGGTTACACATTCAAGAACGACGCAAAACCCCCAACGAAACTACTAAAGTTCGCTAGCTAGGTACAACATGCACAAAGTGCGCGGAACACACGCGAAAATCGCAAAAACTGCCAAAAAACGCCGATTTGGTCGCCCGGCAAAACTAAAACCCGACTACCCAAAAACCGCACTCACGCATCCTAAAATTCGTAGGACAAGCCATTACAATCATCAAGATATCAAAAATAGTCCATCACATAATTTATATACAAAACTAGTAAGCATTGCGTCCCAAAATCGGTGCAAAAATCGCCGATTTGCGGCAAAACGACTACCATAAAGCATGCTCACCCAAGCACACTACAAGCAGTCCACACACACTAATTACAACACATTAACCATGCTCCAAAACCTATATTCCACAACCAAACCCTTTCTTGATTTTTATAAATAGCAATTGCAAATCAAAATCCACACTTGAAAAACTTAATTTAACACTACAAAAGCCCACTTAAGGAAATTAACCTCTTAGGTTAGGTTAGCAAAACACTAGATAACGATTTAGGTTCAATTAACTAAATAATGTTTTCTACAACTTAATCCACTCACTAATCATGTTTCACAAACCATTACCAACATAAACCCTCTCTTGAAAATTTCAAAACAACAATTCCACCCTTCTAAAGTTAATTAATTTGGCATAATTGAAAACTACATCAACAAGGTAACCATAGAGATTAGTTCACTAACAACTAGATTAACTAATAAACAACTTAATTAATTATCATGGCTTTCAAAACCCTTGTTTAGACAAACTACTTCTTTTAAACTAGATTAGAAATAAGCTAACTTTTAACACTAACCATATAATTAAAGGAATTTTTAGCAAAAGAAAGCAACTTGATGAGAATTATACCTCTTGATCAATGGATCAAGCAAGAGAATTTGCTCCAAAAATGCCTCCTTTCCACATGTTTTCAACTATAATAGGCTTGAGAAGAGGTAGCACAAGGATTTGTTTTGGTTTTGTAAACAAATTTGTGGATTTAAATGGATTTTTGTAGCAATTTTGATGAAATTTTGGAGGAAATGAAAAGAGGAAGGTGAAGGGGGAGGGGTGCTGGAATTTTCGACCAGAAGAGGGATGGGGGAGGGTGTGGGCAAGTGGGGAAGGTCATGGGTCAAGTCTCTAAGTCAATGTATCATACTTTAATCAATTAAATTAAAATAAAGCTATAAATCATCAAATACAACTCAAGAAACAACTCAAGAAAGAGAGGCCAGAAATTTCTGGACTTGGCCAAGGTTTTGGCTGTCCTAGGGCTGAGGGAAAAGATAGAGGGGTTTTACAAAAGAAATTTTATGCAAAAAGGCCCCCTACAACTCAAAAATTGCAAGTTTTAGCCCAAAATTCAATAAATTCGTTTCAATTCATAAAAATTGGTTAAAAATCAAAATAAATTACTAAAAATTCATGTTATCACTAGATTATAATTATCATAATTTTAGAGATTAAAATTTGCCCGGAAAAATTTGTATTTATCGCTTATTTAATGTATTTTCTTACCGGCTTAAAATAATATTAAAAAATGAAAAATAGGGAAAAATTTTTAAATGACCAAAATTTCATAATTAACTCATTAGTCACTAAAAACAAGTAATTACCTATCCATTTTAGGTATAATTAGCCCTAAACTGCAAAATATCGAGAAAGACGGTTTTCGGAAAAATACCGAATTTTCACCGAATTTCAGGAAAACACCAAAACGACTTTTCAAGACGCTACAGTATAGCACCCCCTCAGTCCGTAGTTGTTATATTATATATGATAGTTAGGTGCACTATGGATAGTGTAGGGTTAGAAGTGATTAGTATAGTTCATAGTCGCGAACCCTAGAATAGATTTACACCTACATGCACATCCTTGCATATTCATTATACTTGCACTGTGTTTGATGATATTGGATGACATTGGAGATGAGTCGATGATGTTGGTCTTTGTGCCGTGAGATCGGCAATTTGATATGATTCGTATTTGGGATACGATACGTGATCTCTAGTGGGCCTTAGGATGTGTGCTTGCACACGCAGCTTTTGATGGTATCAGTTGTACTAGACTTAGATCAGTACCCCAGATTATATGATATGATATGATGATAGTGATACCTGAAGTGTGATGAGATAGTGTGATATTAACCCGTACCCAGCGATTGGGATGCCGTACGATGTTTTACCGTATGAGCTTTACATTGACGATAGATCCGCACTCATGACTTGAGGATGTCATATGATATACTGTATCGTACGCGATACTATTGAGGCGGAATCACCGACTAATATATCTCTATATATTTCGACTGAGATGTTAGGCAGTATCCTTACCTGTAGCTCAGCTTGTTAGTTCAGCCGTATAGTTTAGTGTAGTTGTTAGATTAGATTAGACTCCTACCTATTTCAAAACTAGCGGGTCGTGGGTATTTTAAAAGACAGGTCAAGGGATCTACGGATATTTCAAAAGGCATATCTTTTCATAAAAACACCGTAGCCCCTATTTTCAAAACCCCATGATTCGTGTTATTTCAAAAGGCACCATTTGTAGGACTTATATTAGATTAATGCAGATTAGTTATAGTTGCGTCTAGTTTCAGCTCCCACTCATTTTTGTGGTTCGCTTTGCATCGCATTCTTATATTATGTTTCATAATCCATTATTGATATCATGCTGATAGGACACCAGCACCGTTACCGATGATGCGTATGTACCACGTACACTTACTTGCCGGCTTACACACATCTTCATCGGTAATTGCCATGTCACGTACACCTTAGAAAATATTATTGCTTGACATAACCTATTAGCTAATAGTTTAGACATTGTAGTTATTACCTGCTACTTCATGCATACTGTTATTCATTGTTATGCCGCATTCATGGATTCTCATGCATATATTTACTATTTTACGTGTTACTGAGGTTTTGGATTTGGATTTCCGTGAGATTTTCTGGATTTGGAGGAAAACCGCAAAAACACAAATAAACATTTTCTCTCTTTTAAAATAAAAAGTGCGGTTTTCCCATGATGTATGAGTCGTCCACCATGAGTTTGCTGATGGATTTGGAAACCCGATTCGAGGAGACGGATGAACCGTTTCTGGTACATGGTGGACCCGGTGCGGTACCCCGGGGCAAGATGAATGTGGTGATGACGTTGAGCCTGGCAGGGGAGCACTACCGACCGGTGATTTTACCTGACGCGTCGGATATCCGGAGGATACCGTCGTGGTCTTGAGATTGATGGTAGGGGCCGGTCTGGACTGACGGCGCCCTAGATTTTGTGATTGAGACATTGAGATTTCGAGATATTGAGGTACAGAGACTGTGATACAGAGATATCGAGATATTTGGATTACGTTTTGTGCCGATGTTAGGCACTGTTTTATACTGATTTCATTATGATACCTCATTTTAAAAATACAAAGGAAATCTCACTAAATTAGGAAAACAGTTTCTTCATTTACATGTATTCTGTTCTCATGCATTCATACCTCATTCATACGATATATTGCTACCTGAGGCACTGACACAGGCACATGAGATTACACTCGGGTTAGATATTTACCCTAGCCTTGTTATAGGCTGCATGTTATATATTGAGGTTTTTGTACTGATCGTTTTGACCTAGGATTATGTCTTGCGTTCGGTTTCTGCTTGTAGTTATTCTCTATTCACGAGTTGGCAACTCACCCCCGTTGTGCCACAGTTCTTGCAGGTTTTGCCGTACAGGTTCCTTTGCGGCATTTCTGGCACATTGCTTCCTTGAGGGTGAATTGCATTTGGTAGGTGGTTTCTTTTGCGTCAAGAACCACCATTGTACTTATATTATTCTTTGTATCTAGAATTTCCATCAACCAAATTTGTTTATTGTTTCAGACTCAGACTTTAGTGATGTATTATTTGACCTTAGAGTCACGCTTAGTAGTATTGCGGTTTTCATGCTTACTGAGTTTCTTTTGGTTTTGATCCTCGCTTTTCGGCGTTGTATATTATATTGCATGTTTGGTTGTGACCGTCAATTGACGAAGAGCTAGCTCCCTCTTGGGGATGCCTTTTATCATTGTATATGTGTTGTGCTTGTTGTACCCCGTTCGGGGCCAGTATTTACAAAAGAAACATTGCCGAAATTTTTAGAAAAGACTTTACCTTTTAAAAATGCACATTCGGCTTAGTTATTTAAAAACCTTGACTTCAAACATGTTTTCCCTCACTTCTTTAAAAACCAGTTTTCTTTACTTACTCTTAAAATGGTTTTAGATTTCTGGGCTTTTGGCTTACTTGGATCAGATGGGGTCCTATAGACTTCATATGGTTCAAGGGCCAGTTACGTGCTCTTTCGGGTCGTGACAATGTTGGTATCAGAGCGCTAGGTTGACCTTGGTTCGAGTCTAAGTTTGACTATGTGGAGCCTAGGGCGTTTATATTTATATACGGAACTTAGGCTTGACCTTACGGAACTTAGACTTAGTCGAGGGGGTATTAGACCCGAACTTTCGTCGTATAGGATGACCTTTGGTTGATGGAATAGGTGACTAAAGAAGAGTGACGTACCGTTGGTATGTTCCGCGGCATACTTACGACACGCCACTCCGCTTAAGGAACCTTAGGATGTACATATTTTCGAGATCAGTGATTCTCTTCATATCCATGATTATACATCCCTTTGAGATCCCCGATTCTAATAGTTCATGATCATACCTTTATTGATGCTGTTCCTTCTTATGATCATGTATCCACTCTGGATCTGTTGTTTCCTTTCTTGCCATTGATCTGCTCTCTTCGATACTCGATTGAGGTTCCTGTCGCCATGTTTGAGCGCAGTTTGGGCTGCTGCTAGGGTTACGGTCAGGGCGAGCTCGTCTGGTACGAGGGCCGACCATTGTGTTTTCTGGTGACATGGGAACATCTCGAGTTAGTATTAATGACTGTGACCTCAAGTGGGGCGAATGCTTGGTTTTGCACCGGATGATCGGGCCATTGTTAGAGCTGCCAGTTGAGAGAGGACTGTTGATGTACAGCATACCTCAGAGATTATGATGTCGCCTACCGTGCAGACAGAGGGACCAGCTGTTGCTGAGATTGACAGGATGTCGCTTTCGGAGCTTACGAGCTGAGATTGTCGGAGCTTCCAGACAGATATGAGACAGATGATAGCTAGTCTACTCGATTTGAGAGACGAAGGTGATTCGTCCGATTTATGCACCGGAGCGGGCCCAGTTGAGTTGAAGATTTCCAGTGTGGAGAGTCTTACTCAGATCTAGAGCAGACCGATTCAGAGATGACCGCCAATGTGTCGCCTTTCCTGGAGGATTGAGGCGTTGTTCGGCGTACAGGCGAATGAGACAGTTGTTGCTGCAAATGATGAGATATCACCTAGATGGTTGGAGCTACTGCAGCGTGAGCATATACTTAGAGAGATGATAGCGAGTCGCTAGTCACCTGAGGACGAATGACTAGGACATGTGGTTCGTTCGTTTACCGATGCGAGGTCATCAGATAGATTGTTTCCAGTTAGAGACGACTTCACGCAGGTTCGTTGAGAGTCGATAGAGACGATCGAGTGTCAGGAGCCCATTTTCCAAGTTTAAGGTATACGGAAAGACATGCAGGTGATTCTATGGACCCTCTAGAAGAATGAAACCCTAACTCAACTTAATGACCATGTGAAAGCCTTTGAACCTTAGGGTTTACGGCAGTTCCTCGGCGCCGTTAGTGAGGCTTGGGTTTGCCCTTCTACGGCTGGACCACCGACGCTGAGGCATGTACTCGATACTATTAAACTGTACTCAAGATGTTGATCTCTTGGGGGATTATAAGGTTCTGACGAGTCGATCGAATGTTTCGACATCATTCGGATATCAGGCGATGGGATGCATTGCTTGGGAGACTCCAGATACGAGTATAGCCGTTGGAGCATAGTCCATTCTGCCACGATGAGACGAGTCCGAATCAGTCGACATTGAAGCTGAGTGAAGAAAGAGTTCGCAAGAGATTTCGACGCGATGACGTCCCACTCCGCTGACATCAGAGATGTGATACGCACCCAGAGGCGTTGTATATAGATATATCTTCCAGAAAGAAGCGCGATAAGTATGCAGCCGTTCCGGAATAAGAATTTGCTTCAGCAATGGATGATGACTTCCGGGCAATCCGGCAGGAAGGAGATTTGAGAGAGAGATCTCGATAGGACCTTTCTGGAAAACGATATGAGAAGACCTAGACCCAGGAGTGGTCATATTGCGCGCACCAAGCAGGCCAGAGTTGGCATTGTCGACGAGGTAGTTGACCGGATTCGGATAAAGGAACTTACCCAGATGCGTTGCGAATTGATCAAGGACGGACGAGTATTGAGTATTCTTCCAATGGTTGGGACGTGTTCCCGAGGACCTGTTCGGCCTGACATCTTCTACAGAATGATGAAGCTACAGAGTACGCGATTTCGAGTCCGTGTGAGAGACTTCAGATTGATCATGGCCGAGAACAGTGCAGTGCGTAGATATGCATGGTGTGACGTTATAGTGGAGACGATAGAGACAGGTGGAACCAGAGGTTCGGGCGAGACGCTGACGGGCTGTCATTACTTCCCGTCGAGACTAATGACCTGATATGCTTACAGAGACGTTGGGATGCAACCAGATTCCGAGAAATGTTGTGCAGAGGACACAGATGTCCATTGAGCGAGAAGAGGTTATGCAAGAAAGCTAGCCTCCGTACAGATCGGCATAGGCATGATTGGAAGAGACCCTGAGCAGGATTCCTTCCAGGACATTGCTGCAATGATGCTTGCACCCAGGATCAGATGTGTGATGTGCATTCAGAGAGCCAGAGGCCGACGCCAGTGATATGCTGCTTTATGAGTGGTCGTGAGGATTGACCGAGAGACGACCAGAGAAGTGCCAGAACGGAATCGTCCCCGTTAGCACACCTGACAGGGCTGATGAGCCAATTAATTGTGAGATAAGGATCCGCAGAGAAGATAAGGACCCAGAGTCAGAGGACGCCAGACCGTGAGCAAGAGGCAAGTAGATATCCTGCGCTGCTAGCAGTGGATGCACCGACTCCTTCTCGACCTTGAAGGAGGAACTACCAATGACGGTATTATGATTTGTGATTTTGTGATTCGATTTCATGTATCCGTCGTTTTGGATTTCGGTATTTTGGGCGTTCTGTTTGCATGATTTAGTTTTGATGACTGAGTTTCATGATATTTGTTTCATGCACCCACTGGATATTTATATTTTGCGCATAGTTATTACATTCGAGGTATTGATTGTGAATTCACGCCTATCTTATACAGTGATTTGATTTACACTTCCAGCAGAGTTTTCATGCACCTTTAGTGTTTTGATATACGATTTTGGTGCACGCCAGATGCACTAAATCGGGATTCTTCATTCATGTCACATGCACCTGATATTTTTTTTTTACTGTCAGGCACACACGTTACCTACGACAGATGTTTCGTGCACACCAGTTGCACCTAGATGTTGTTTTGTACACCTGTTTGACACATATATGGATTTTGATTCCTTGCGCACCAGACGCACATGATATTCTTATATATGCATTTTGGGGATTGATTTCTAGTAGAGCAGTACATTTTTATGATATTCTCTATGTATTGATGTCTTCGGAGCCCCGACAAATTGGATTATTATTGAAATTGTTTTAGTATTGGGGGTTTAAATTTAAATTCGGGGACCGAATTTCTTTAAGGGGGGTAGATTGTAACATTTCAAAAAGATAAAATATTAATTTTGGGAATTTTTATAATTTAATATTATTTTATTGAATATTTTAATATTTTGGAATTATTAAATACAAATAAATGGGGAAAATTTTTGGAAAATTATGGAAAATTCTAAAATAGGGTAAATTAGAGAATTATGACATTTTAAAGTTTTTGTGATTAGTTTGACACTAATTTAGTGCTAATCGCGATTAAAAAATCGCTAATCGGTTTTTAGTTTTTTTGTGCAACACATGCACATATCACTTTTTCACACTTGTGCATTTTCTTGCCATGGTTCACTTTGGGTTTACTATTCTTGGGAGAAGGATTTTGAGAGAATAAGAAAAGGAAAAGAAATGGAAAAAGATTAAAGAAATTGGTAGTAGGTGAGAGAGAGAGGTATGGGCTTAATTGACTAAAGACTTAGCCATTTTTCTTCCCTTCATTTCCCTCCCTCTTCTCCTCTCTCCTTCTGCTGCTCCTCCCTCACTTCCCTCCCCTCTTCAAGCTCCAAAACACATCCAAAACAACTCCAAAACCCCAATCTCATTTCACTAAAAAGATGCACAAGCTCAAGATCTACACATTGGACCAAAGAAGCATGGATTTTGGCCACTAGGGGCAACTCAAGAAAATTCTTGAGTTGCCAAATGAGGTAATTACTGAACCATTAGCTTAGTTTTAGCATTACTTTTAACCCTATGTTAAGATTGAATCGATATCGGGTAATTTTGTGAACATGGGAAAAACCTAGATAGGGTTTGAGGGGAACTTGGGTTGTATTGTGAAATTGAGTTCAATAGAGGCTGCACCAACACCCTAGTGTATGAATTGAGACCCTAACCTGAAGCTTAAACGCATAATACGGAATTTAGAAACCGATATCGGGGAATTTGTAAAATCTGTGCAGGGTATATTTCTGCTATCTCCCGAGACACCCTAAATTAAAATTGATTGGACAGTGGTATGTGCAGGCACCAAGGAAGCTACCACCAGAACCCTAGCCCCTACTTCCACTTCCAGGCCGAAATTCCTCCATTCTGGCCGCAAATTGCGGCCAGACCATGATGGAATTGGCTCGTTTTGGTTTTGGTGTTCCCTTATCTGTAGTTTAGGCCCCTGGTATATATATATTTGTCTAAATTGACCTAGGGTGAAATCTGGGACTTATTTCCTAAGTTGCTGTTTTGGATTCGTGTTTCCGTATTCCGTATTTTTGATTCTGAAATTTTGTCTTGTGTTTTACCTCGACTATTTGGCGTTTATACGACGATATAGAGGATTTATTGATGGTTTTAAAGGCGTGCCATAGGTTCTAACGTATAGGCCTCTTATCGTATCGTTTTGGATTTCATGTGCCGTTTTAGCTTTGATTTGGTTTTAATGCACATATACGATACTTTGATGTGTAGGTACCCCATGAAGACTTCGGGACGACAAGCAAGCGCGTGGCGACGTCCACAAATGAAGACGCTAGGTGAGTAGATTATATCTACAGGGGGAAGTCGGGTGGATGGCGTATAGCACCCCCGCAGTCCGTAGTTGTTATATTATATATGATAGTTAGGTGCACTATGGATAGTGTAGGGTTAGAAGTGATTAGTATAGTTCATAGTCGCGAACCCTAGAATAGATTTACACCTACACGCACATCCTTGCATATTCATTATACTTGCACTGTGCTTGATGATATTGGATGACATTGGAGATGAGTCGATGATGTTGGGCTTTGTGCCGTGAGATCGGCAATTTGATGTGATTCGTATTTGGGATACGATACGTGATCTCTAGTGGGCCTTAGGACGTGTGCTTGCACACGCAGTAGTTGATGGTATCAGTTGTACTAGACTTAGATCAGTACCCCAGATTATATGATATGATATGATATGATGATAGTGATACCTGAAGTGTGATGAGATAGTGTGATATTAACCCGTACCCAGCGATTGGGATGCCGTACGATGATTTACCGTATGAGCTTTACATTGACGATAGATCCGCACTCATGACTTGAGGATGTCATATGATATACTGTATCGTACGCGATACTATTGAGGCGGAATCACCGACTAATATATCTCTATATATATCGACTCAGATGTTAGGCAGTATCCTTACCTGTAGCTCAGCTTGTTAGTTCAGCCGTATAGTTTAGTGTAGTTGTTAGATTAGATTAGACTCCTACCTATTTCAAAACTAGCGGGTCGTGGGTATTTTAAAAGACAGGTCAAGGGATCTACGGATATTTCAAAAGGCGTATCTTTTCATAAAAACACCGTAGCCCCTATTTTCAAAACCCCATGATTCGTGTTATTTCAAAAGGCACCATTTGTAGGACTTATATTAGATTAATGCAGATTAGTTATAGTTGCGTCTAGTTTCAGCTCCCACTCATTTTTGTGGTTCGCTTTGCATCGCATTCTTATATTATGTTTCATACTCCATTATTGATATCATGCTTATAGGACACCAGCACCGTTACCGATGATGCGTATGTACCACGTACACTTACTTGCCGGCTCACACACATCTCATCGGTAATTGCCATGTCACGTACACCTTAGAAAATATTATTGCTTGACATAACCTATTAGCTAATAGTTTAGACATTGTAGTTATTACCTGCTACTTCATGCATACTGTTATTCATTGTTATGCCGCATTCATGGATTCTCATGCATATATTTACTATTTTACGTGTTACTGAGGTTTTGGATTTGGATTTCCGTGAGATTTTCTGGATTTGGAGGAAAACCGCAAAAACACAAATAAACATTTTCTCTCTTTTAAAATAAAAAGTGCGGTTTTCCCATGATGTATGAGTCGTCCACCATGAGTTTGCTGATGGATTTGGAAACCCGATTCGAGGAGACGGATGAACCGTTTCGCGTACATGGTGGACCCGGTGCGGTACCCCGGGGCAAGATGAATGTGGTGATGACGTTGAGCCTGGCAGGGGAGCACTACCGACCGGTGATTTTACCTGACGCGTCGGATATTCGGAGGATACCGTCGTGGTCTTGAGATTGATGGTAGGGGCCGGTCTGGACTGACGGCGCCCTAGATTTTGTGATTGAGACATTGAGATTTCGAGATATTGAGGTACAGAGACTGTGATACAGAGATATCGAGATATTTGGATTACGTTTTGTGCCGATGTTAGGCACTGTTTTATACTGATTTCATTATAATACCTCATTTTAAAAATACAAAGAAAATCTCACTAAATTATGAAAACAGTTTCTTCATTTACATGTATTCTGTTCTCATGCATTCATACCTCATTCATACGATATATTGCTACCTGAGGCACTGACACAGGCACATGAGATTACACTCGAGTTAGATATTTACCCTAGCCTTGTTATAGGCTGCATGTTATATATTGAGGTTTTTGTACTGATCGTTTTGACCTAGGATTATGTCTTGCGTTCGGTTTCTGCTTGTAGTTATTCTCTATTCACGAGTTGGCAACTCACCCCCGTTGTGCCACAGTTCTTGCAGGTTTTGCCGTACAGGTTCCTTTGCGGCATTTCTGGCACATTGCTTCCTTGAGGGTGAATTGCATTTGGTAGGTGGTTTCTTTTGCGTCAAGAACCACCATTGTACTTATATTATTCTTTGTATCTAGAATTTCCATCAACCAAATTTGTTTATTGTTTCAGACTCAGACTTTAGTGATGTATTATTTGACCTTAGAGTCGCGCTTAGTAGTATTGCGGTTTTCATGCTTACTGAGTTTCTTTTGGTTTTGATCCTCGCTTTTCGGTGTTGTATATTATATTGCATGTTTGGTTGTGTCCGTCAATTGACGAAGCGCTAGCTCCCGCTTGGGGATGCCTTTTATCATTGTATATGTGTTGTGCTTGTTGTACCCCGTTCGGGGCCAGTATTTACAAAAGAAACTCTGCCGAAATTTTTAGAAAAGACTTTACCTTTTAAAAATGCACATTCGGCTTAGTTATTTAAAAACCTTGACTTCAAACATGTTTTCCCTCGCTTCTTTAAAAACCAGTTTTCTTTACTTACTCTTAAAATGGTTTTAGATTTCTGGGCTTTTGGCTTACTTGGATCAGATGAGGTCCTATAGACTTCATATGGTTCAAGGGCCAGTTACGTGCTCTTTCGGGTCGTGACATATATCTATCGTCGGATAGCAGTTCTCCGGTGACACCGGTACAGGTTAGTCTGTAGACCCAAGATCGTCATAGAGTCTTATGTGTTCCCCCACTGTACTTTGATTACCACCCTACCACGGCTCTACTGAGTCGTGCAAACAGGTGGTCTTTGGGTACAGTCCCGATACACACGAAGGCGATGAGAGATAGGAGGGGTTTCGTCTTTCCCTGTATTGGGAGTTGATGCTGTGCTGTGCTCGATTGGCTATATCAGTAAGTCCCTGTCCAGGGATGTTGAGATTTACTGATAAGTGTTATCGGTAGTTTCTCGATCTGTTATAGACCATTCATCGGCACGACTTATTGAGTTATTGGGGTCGACGTCACCATCCCAAGACTCGATATGCAGCATATCTGATGAAGAGACCGGACTGTACGGTAGTGTTGCCGGTTGGCTCGACGGGAGTTGTGACAGGTTCGCTTGTTTTCTTTTGATCGCTCAATACCCGGGTGGCCGTTACGTTTAGCTGACCGCTTGCGGCTTGGGGGTGCTTGATATGATCATCACCCACTGTCGGTGTATTGACGAGTCTTAGAGTCCCACAATGGAGTTGCCTAGTCCAAGCGAAACGATGTGGTGCGCATATGAGATATGCGCGTAGACCCGGTTAAAATACGCATATGAGATACCGTATATTAATCGGGCGGTTTGCTTTTGGTCTGGTTGTATGCAATATGACCGGATTGCTAAATCAAGTGTTGATTTATCATTGACCATTAGTTTCTCACTTTAAACCCTTTCTTGTCTTTTTGTTGTATGCATGCATGTATGCATTTATTCTCATTCATGCACATGGGATGTGCATGCACACATACATGCATACATAATTCTATCATGGTTGTTGATATAGTGGATGGTGGCAATATAAGACTCACACCATATATATATAAATATATAGATATTATTTTTGGAAAAAGAAAAATGGATGTGGAAAATTGTTATCATGGTTTATTATTTTATTCATGCACTAACCCCTTGGATTAACCATGATTCATTTTCTATGGCCATTTTTGTTCCAAACTATATATCTAGATATTTTATAACTATGGTTAAGAATGAGAAAGAGAAAATATATATATTTTTATTTCTCATTTTTTTCTTATGCTTATCATTATCTTGAGCTCTTTACAAGCGATCATCTTCTTCCTCCTTTCTCTCTTGATATCTAGTTTTCTCTCGTGAGCAAAAGAGTCACCAAGTTAGGATTTTGAAGTGAGAAAACAAACCACATCACCATTCTACACTAGTCTTGCCCATTAGTGTATAGTGTTAGCTTCCATTTCTTCTCTTGATCTAGTGGATTTCAAGCTTGGACAAAGAGGACACCGGGTGGATCATCGTGGACCTAGAGGATCTCAAGTGAACCTTTTTCCAACTCTCAAGTAGCCAAGGAGTCTAGCGTAGAGAGTTACAAAGGTTGTACTCTCAAAACCCTAGCTTTTACTACTTGTGTGCATGTTAAAGTTATGTTGCCCTAAATTTTCTAGCATGATCCTTAAGATAGTTTCTTTAGCACCATATAAATTATAAATATGGCATGTGTTTTGCCTCTAAACCCTTGTAGTGGTGCTGTAAGAAACCCTTCATGGTATCAGAGACAAGCTAGAGCTTTAGGAGACGTTTAGGCGAAGTTAAAACTCCGATCGAACCACGAAATACAGAATTAGACCCTTCTCTGGACATTTTTTAAAACTGTGTTTTTTTCTGAATTAAAAATACTTAAAAAATTCAGCATTGAAATATAAGCATAACTATAAAAAACGACACTATGATCCATACATATCGCCGCGGAACCGCGGCCAAACCTTGCTTGGGCCGCGGATCCGCGGCCGTACAGAAGCTTTGTGGCATCGATTTTGTACAGTAATGTCAGTAGCTGCTTGTACATATTTTTGGGTATTTTTAATATGACTCAAGTGTTGAGTGTTCTGGGGATTATTTTGGATTCGTTGATTCGATCGGAAAATTTAATTTCGTGCTGTTTTCGGGTAATTTAGAAAGTATTAAAAAGTTCGAACGGATATCATTAACTCACTTTTTCCCGGTACGAAAAACTTTCAAGTGTTGAATTTTTCTCGAGTTTGAATTTTTCGAAAATACGTGCAAGTAATGTGGTGGACCCTCTAGAAGAACACAAACCTTAACTCGATTATGTGACCGTCTGCAATGCCTCTAAATGTAACATTTTCAAAAAGGTAAAATATTAATTTTGGGAATTTTTATAATTTAATATTATTTTATTGATTATTTTAATATTAAATTTATAATTAAATGCAAATAAATAGGAAAAATTTGAGAAAAATTATGGAAAATTCTAAAATAGGGTAAATTAGAGAATTATGACATTTTAAAGTTTTTGTGATTAGTTTGACACTAATTTAGTGCTAATCGCGATTAAAAATCGCTAACCGGATTTTTTGGCTTTTTGTGCAAAACTTGCACATATCACTTTTCCTACACTTGTGCATTTTTTTTACCATGTTACTTTGGGTTTACTATTGGTGTGAGACGGTTTTGGAATTAAAGAAAAGGAAAAGAAAAAGAAAAAGAGAAAAGAATGAGGGTAGGTGAGAGAGAGGTATGGGCTCATTGACCAAAACCCTTAGCCATTCTTTTTCCCCCCTCATTTCTCTCCCTCTCCTTTTGCTCCTGCTGCTGCCTCTTCCTTCCCCCCTTCCTCCACCTTCAATGCCTCACTTCACCCCTAAAACAACCCTAAAACCCCAATCTCATTTCATTAAAAAGATGCACAATCCCTAGATCTACACATGGAGCTAAGGAAGCATGGATTTTGGCCACTAGGGGCAACTCAAGAAAATTCTTGAGTTGCCAAATGAGGTATTTTTCTGAACCATTAGCTTAGTTATAGCATTCCCTTTACCCCATGTTTAGTTTTTAATCGATATTGTGTGATATTAAGGAATTGAGAATAATCAAGTTAGGGTTTGAGGAAACTTGTGTTGTATTGGGAAATTAAGCTCAGTTAAGGTTATACCAACACCTTAGTATATGAATTGGAACCCAAAACCTGAAGCTAGAACCAGAATACGGATTTTTGAAACCGATATCGGGGAAATTGTGAAATCTGTGAAGGTTAATTTGAATCTGCTATCATACGAGGCACCTGAAAATAATATTGAGTGGACAGTGACATGTGCAGGCACTATTGAACCAACACCCCAGACCCCAGCCCCCAATTCCTTCTTGAGGCCGCCGAAATCCCCATTCTGGCCGCAATTTGCGGCCAGACCAGTGAGGAATTTCCTCGTTTTGCGTGCCTGGCCCTATTTCCTCCAGTATTGACCCAGGGTACTTCTAGTTTTGACAGATTCTATCTAGGGTAAAATCTGGGACATATATCCTAAGTTGCTATTTTGGTTTCGTGTTTCCGTATTCCGTATTTTTGATTCTGAAATTGTGGATTGTGTTTTGCCTCGACTATTTGGCGTTTATACGACGATATAGAGGATTTATTGATGGTTTTGAAGGCGTGCCATAGGTTCTCACCTATAGGCCCCTTATCGTACCGTTTTGGATTTCATGCGCCGTTTTAGCTTAGATTTGGTTTTAATGCGCATATACGATATTTTGATGTGTAGGTACCCATGAAGACTTCGGGACGACAAGCAAATACGTGGTGACGTCCGTAAATGATGATGCAAGGTGAGTAGATTATATCTACAGGGGGAAGTCGGGTGGATGGCGTATAGCACCCCCGCAGTCCGTAATTAGTACTATGTAGTATATTTATATGTGTGATAGTTAGTGTGTTATGGTTAGTTAGGGGTAGAAATAACTAGCGTAGTTCCTAGTTGCGAACCATAGGATAGGATTGCACCCACACGCATACACTTATGTGTTTCTTATACTTGCACGGTGTTTGATGATATGGGATGACTTTGGAGTTGAGTCGATGATGTGGGCTTTGTGCCGCGAGATCGGTGATTTGATATGATTCGTATTTGGGATACGAAATGTGATTCTTGCGGGTTTGGGATGTGTGTTTACCCCCGCATTCATACTTTGTAGATGATATCAGTTGTACTAGACTTAGATCAGCACCCCAGATTATATGATATGATGATAAGTGATACCCGAAATGTGATGAGATAGTGTGATATTGACCCATACCCAGCTATTGGGATGCCGTGCGACGATTTACCGTATGAGCTTTACATTGATGATAGATCCGCACTCATGACTTGAGGATGTCATATGATATACTGTATCGTACGCGATACTATTGAGGCGGAATCACCGACTATTATATCTATATATCGACTCAGATGTTAGGCGGTTTCCTTACCTGTAGCTCAGCTTGTTAGTTCAGCCGTTTAGTTTAGTGTAGTTGTTAGAGTAGCTTAGACTTCTTACCTATTTTAAACTAACGAATCGTGGGCATTTTTAAAGACAGCTCAAGGGAATCTACGGATATTTCAAAAACGACGTATCTTTTCATAAAAACACCGTAGCCCCTATTTTCAAAACCCCATGATTCGTGTTATTTCAAAAGGCACCATTCGTAGGACTTATATTAGATTAATGCAGATTAGTTTTGGTTACGTCTAGTTTCAGCTCCCACTCCTTTTTTGTGGTTCGCTTTGCATCGCATTCTTATATTATGTTTCATACTCCATTATTAATATCATGCTGATAGGACACCGGCACCATTACCGATGATGCGTATGTACCACGTACACTTACTTGCCGGCTCACACACATCTTCATCGGTAATTGCCATGTCACGTACACCTTAGAAAATATTATTGCTTGACATAGTCTTTTAGCTAATAGTTTAGACATTGTAGTTATTACCTGCTACATCATGCATACTGTTATTCATTGTTATGCCGCATTCATGGATTCTCATGCATATATTCACTATTTTACGTGTCATTGAGGTTTGGATTTGGATTTCTATGAGATTTTCTGGATTTGGAGGAAAACCGCAAAGACACAAATAATCATATTCTCTCTTTTGAAATAAAAAGTGCGGTTTTCCCATGATGTATGAGTCTTCCACCATGAGTTTGCTGATGGATTTGGAAACCCGATTCGAGGAGACGGATGAACCGTTTCGGGTACATGGTGGACCCGGTGCGGTACCCCGGGGCAAGAGGAATGTGGTGATGACGTTGAGCCTGGCAGGGGAGTACTACCTACCGGTGATTTTACCCGACGCGTCGGATATCCGGAGGATACCGTCGTGGTCTTGAGATTTATGGTAGGGTCCGGTCTGGACTGACGGCGCCCTAGATATTGTGGTTGAGACTTTGAGATATCGACATATTGGGATTACGTTTTGTGCCGCTGCTAGGCACAGTTTTATGCTGATTTCATTATGATACCTCATTTTAAAAATACAAGGGAAATCTCACTAAATTATGAAAACAGTTGCTTCATGTAAATGTGTTCTGTTTTCACGCATTCATATCTCATTCATATGTTATATTGCTACCTGAGGCACTGACACAGACACATGAGATTGCACTCGGGTTAGATATTTACCCTAGCCTTGTTATAGGCTGCATGTTTTATATTGAGGATTTTATATACTGATCGTATTGACCTAGGATTATGTCTTGCTTTCGGTTTCTGCTTGTAGATATTTCTATTCACGAGTTGGCAACTCACCCCCGTTGTGCCACAGTTCTTGCAGGTTCTACCGTACAGGTTCCATTGCGGCATTTCTGGCACACTACTTTCTTGCGGGTGAATTGCTTTTGGTAGGTGGGTTCTTTCGCATCAAGAACCACCATTGTATTTATTTTATTCATTGTATCTAGAATTTCCATCAACCAAAAACTTGTATATTGTTTCTGACCTAGACTTTAGTGATGTATTATTCGACCTTAGAGTCGCGCTTAGTAGTATTGCGGTTTTTCTTGTTGCTTTTGAGCTTTCTTTGGTTTTGATCCTCGCCACTTGGCGTTGTATATTATATCGTTGTGTGGTTGTGACCGTCGATTGACGAAGAGTTAGCTCCCGCTTGGGGATGCCTTTATCATTGCATATATTGTTATCCTTGTTGTACTCCATTCGGGGCCAGTTTTACAAAAGAAACTCTGCCGAAATTTTTAGAAAAGACTGTACTGTTTTAAAATGCATATTCGGCTTAGTTATTTAAAAACCTTGATTTCAAACATGTGTTTCTTCACTTCTTTAAACCAGTTTCTTTACTTATTCCTAAAAATGGTTTTAGATTTCTGGGCTTTTGGCTTACTTGGATCAGATGGAGTCCTATAGACTTCATATGGTTCAAGGGCCAGTCACGTGCTCTTTCGGGTCGTGACAAAGTTGGTATCAGAGCGCTAGGTTGACCTTGGTTCGAGTCTAAGTTTGACTATGTGGAGCCTAGGGCGTTTATATATATACGGAACTTAGGCTTGACCTTACGGAACTTAGACTTGGTCGAGGGGGTATTAGACCCGAACTTTCGTCGCGTAGGATGGCCCTTGGTTGATGGAATAGGTGACTAAAGTAGAGTGACGTGCCGTTGGTATGTTCCGCGGCATACTTACGACACGCCACTCCGCTTAAGGAACCTTAGGATGTACATATTTTCGAGATCAGTGATTCTCTTCATATCTATGATTATACATCCATTTGAGATCCCCGATTCTATTAGTTTCATGATCATACCTTCATTGATGTTGTTCCTTCCTATGATCATGTATCCACTCTGGATCTGTTGTTTTCTTTCTTGCCATTGATGTGCTCTCTTCGATACTCGATTGAGGTTCCTGTCACCATGTTTGAGCGCAGTTTGGGCTGCTGCTAGGGTTACGGTCAGTGCGAGCTCGTCTGGTACGAGGGCTGACCATTGTGTTTTCTGGTGACATGGGGACGTCTCGAGTTGGCATTGATGATTGTGACCTCCAGTGGAGGCGAGTGCTTGGTTTTACACCGGATGATCGGGCTATTGTTAGAGCTGCCAGTTGAGAGAGGACTGTTGATGTACGGCATACCTCAAAGATTGTGATGTCGCCTACCGTGCAGACAGATGGACCAGCTGTTGCTGAGATTGACAGGATGTCGCTTCCGAAGCTTACGAGTGGAGATTGCCGGAGCTTTCAGGCAGATATGAGATAGATGATAGCTAGTCTACCCGATTTGAGAGACGAAGGTGATTCGTCCGATTTTGCGCCGGAGCGGGCCCAGTTGAGTTGAAGATTTCCAGTGTGGAGAGTCTTACTCAGATCTAGAGCAGACCGACTCAGAGAGGACCGCCAATGCGTTGCCTTTCCTGGAGGATTGAGGCGTTGTTCGGCGTACAGGCGAATGAGCCAGTTGCTGCTGCAAATGACGAGATATCGCCCAGATGGTTGGAGCTACTGCAGCGTGAGCATATACTTAGAGAGATGATAGCGAGTCGCTAGTCACCTGATGATGAATGACTAGGGCAAGTGGTTCGTTCGTTTACCGTTGCGAGGTCATCAGATAGATTGTTTCCAGCTAGAGACGACTTCACGCAGGTTCGTTGAGAGTCGATAGAGACGATCGAATGTCAGGAGCCCATTTTCCAAGTTTAAAGTATACGGAAAGACATGCAGGTGATTCTATGGACCCTCTAGAAGAATGAAACCCTAACTCGACTTAATGACCGTGTGAAAGCCTTTGAACCTTAGGGTTTGCGGCAGTTCCGCGGCGCCATTAGTGAGGCTTGGGTTTGCCCTTCTACGGCTGGACCACCGACGCTGTGGCATGTACTCGATGCTATTAAACTGTACCCATGATGTGATCTCTTGGGGGATTATGAGGTTCTGACGAGTCGATCGGATGTTTCGACATCATTCGGATATCATGTGATGGGATGCTTTGCTTAGGAGACTCCAGATACGAGTATAGCCGTTGGAGCATAGTCCATGCAGCCACGATGAGACGAGTCCGAATCAGTCGACATTGACGCAGAATGAAGAAAAGAATTCGCAAGATATTTCGACGAGATGACGTCCCACTCCGCCGACATCAGAGATGTGATATGCACCCCGAGGCGTGGTATATGGATGTATCTTCCAGAAAGAAGCGCGATAAGTATGCAGCCGTTCCGAAATAAGCTTCAGCTTCAGCATTGGATGATGACTTCCGGGCAATTCGGCAGGATTGAGATTTGAGGAAGGGACCTCGACAGGACCCTTCTGGAAAACGATACGAGAAGACCTAGACCCAGGAGTGGTCGTTTTGCGCACACCCAGCAGGACAGAGTTCGGCATTGTCGACGAGGTAGTTGACCAGGTTCGGATAAAGGAACTTACCCAGATGCGTTGCGAATTGATCAAGGATGGACGAGTATTGTGAATTCCTCCGATGGTTGGGACGCATTTCCGAGGACCTGTTTGGCTAGACATCTTTTACAGAATGATGAAGCTACAGAGTACGCGATTTCGAGTCCGTGCGAGAGACTTCAGATTGACCGTGGCCGAGAACAGTGCAGTGCATAGTAGCTTGGCGTGACGTCATAGTGGACGACGATAGAGATAAGTGGAACCAGAGGTTCGAGCGAGACGCTGACGAGCTGTCATTACTTCCCGTCGAGGCCAGAGGTCAGACATGCCTACAGAGGCATGGGGATGCGACCAATTTCCGAGAAAAAAATTGTGCCGAGGACACAGATGTCTATTGAGCGAAAAGAGATTATGCAAGAGTACCAGCCTTCGTACAGTTCGGCTTAGGCATGATTGGAAGAGACCCTGAGCAGGATTCCTTCCCGGACATTGCTGCAACGATGCTTGCACCCAGGATCAGATGTGTGACGTGCATTCAGAGAGCCAGAGGCCGACTCCAGTGATATGCTGCCTTACGAGTGGTCGTGAGGATTGACCGAGAGATGACCAGAGAAATGCCAGAACGGAATCGTCCCCGTTAGCACACCTGACAGGGCCGATGAGCCGATTGACCGCGAGATAGGAAATCCGCAAAGAAGATAAGGACCCAGAGTCAGAGGACGCCAAACCGTGAGCAAGAGGCAAGTAGATATCCTGCGCTGCTAGCAGTGGATGCACCGACTCCTTCTCGACCTTGACGGAGGAACTACCGACGACGGTGTTTATGATTTGTGATTTTGTGATTCGATTATCACGTATCCGTCATTTTGGATTTCGGTATTTTGGGCGTTCTGTTTGCATGATTTAGTTTTGATGACTGAGTTTCATGATATTGGTTTCATGCACCCACTGGATATTTATATATTTTGCGTAGAGTTATTACATTTGAGAGATTGATTGAGATTTCATGCCTACCGTATGCAGTGATTTGATTTGCACTTCCACCATAGTTTTCATGCACCTTTAGTGTTTTTGATATACGATTTTGGTGCACGCCAGATGCACTAAATCGGGATTCTTCGTGCATGTCACATGCACCTGATTTTTTTCTGTCAGGCACACACGTTGCCTACGACAGATGTTTCGTGCACACCAGTTGCACCTAGATGTTTTGTACACCTGTTTGACACATATATGGATTTTGATTCCTTGCGCACCAGACGCATAGGATATTCTTATATATGCATTTTGGGGATTGATTCTAGTAGAGCAGTACATTTTTATGATATCCTTTATGTATTGATGTTTTCGGAGCCCCGACAAATTGGATTATTACGGAAATTGCTTTAGTATTGGGGGTTTAAATTTAAATTCGGGGACCGAATTTCTTTAAGGGGGGTAGATTGTAACATTTTCAAAAAGGTAAAATATTAATTTTGGGAATTTTTATAATTTAATATTATTTTATTGATTATTTTAATATTAAATTTATAATTAAATGCAAATAAATAGGAAAAATTTGAGAAAAATTATGGAAAATTCTAAAATAGGGTAAATTAGAGAATTATGACATTTTAAAGTTTTTGTGATTAGTTTGACACTAATTTAGTGCTAATCGCGATTAAAAATCGCTAACCGGATTTTTTGGCTTTTTGTGCAAAACTTGCACATATCACTTTTCCTACACTTGTGCATTTTTTTTACCATGTTACTTTGGGTTTACTATTGGTGTGAGAAGGTTTTGGAATTAAAGAAAAGGAAAAGAAAAAGAAAAAGAGAAAAGAATGAGGGCAGGTGAGAGAGAGGTATGGGCTCATTGACCAAAACCCTTAGCCATTCTTTTTCCCCCCTCATTTCTCTCCCTCTCCCTTTCCTCCTGCTGCTGCCTCTTCCTTCCCCCCTTCCTCCACCTTCAATGCCTCACTTCACCCCTAAAACAACCCTAAAACCCCAATCTCATTTCATTAAAAAGATGCACAATCCCTAGATCTACACATGGAGCTAAGGAAGCATGGATTTTGGCCACTAGGGGCAACTCAAGAAAATTCTTGAGTTGCCAAATGAGGTATTTTTCTGAACCATTAGCTTAGTTATAGCATTCCCTTTACCCCATGTTTATTTTTTAATCGATATTGTGTGATATTAAGAAATTGAGAATAATCAAGTTAGGGTTTGAGGAAACTTGTGTTGTATTGTGAAATTAAGCTCAGTTAAGGTTATACCAACACCTTAGTGTTTGAATTGGAACCCAAAACCTGAAGCTAGAACCAGAATACGGATTTTTGAAACCGATATCGGGGAAATTGTGAAATCTGTGAAGGTTAATTTGAATCTGCTATCATACGAGGCACCTGAAAATAATATTGAGTGGACAGTGACATGTGCAGGCACCATTGAACCAACACCCCAGACCCCAGCCCCCAATTCCTTCTTGAGGCCGCCGAAATCCCCATTCTGGCCGCAATTTGCGGCCAGACCAGTGAGGAATTTCCTCGTTTTGCGTGCCTGGCCCTATTTCCTCCAGTATTGACCCAGGGTACTTCTAGTTTTGACAGATTCTATCTAGGGTAAAATCTGGGACATATATCCTAAGTTGCTATTTTGGTTTCGTGTTTCCGTATTCCGTATTTTTGATTCTGAAATTGTGGATTGTGTTTTGCCTCGACTATTTGGCGTTTATACGACGATATAGAGGATTTATTGATGGTTTTGAAGGCGTGCCATAGGTTCTCACCTATAGGCCCCTTATCGTACCGTTTTGGATTTCATGCGCCGTTTTAGCTTAGATTTGGTTTTAATGCGCATATACGATATTTTGATGTGTAGGTACCCATGAAGACTTCGGGACGACAAGCAAATACGTGGTGACGTCCGCAAATGATGATGCAAGGTGAGTAGATTATATCTACAGGGAGAAGTCGGGTGGATGGCGTATAGCACCCCCGCAGTCCGTAATTAATACTATGTAGTATATTTATATGTGTGATAGTTAGTGTGTTATGGTTAGTTAGGGGTAGAAATAACTAGCGTAGTTCCTAGTTGCGAACCATAGGATAGGATTGCCACCCACACGCATACACTTGTGTGTTTCTTATACTTGCACGGTGTTTGATGATATGGGATGACTTTGGAGTTGAGTCGATGATGTGGGCTTTGTGCCGCGAGATCGGTGATTTGATATGATTCGTATTTGGGATACGAAATGTGATTCTTGCGGGTTTGGGATGTGTGTTTACCCCCGCATTCATACTTTGTAGATGATATCAGTTGTACTAGACTTAGATCAGCACCCCAGATTATATGATATGATGATAAGTGATACCCGAAATGTGATGAGATAGTGTGATATTGACCCATACCCAGCTATTGGGATGCCGTACGACGATTTACCGTATGAGCTTTACATTGATGATAGATCCGCACTCATGACTTGAGGATGTCATATGATATACTGTATCGTACGCGATACTATTGAGGCGGAATCACCGACTATTATATCTATATATCGACTCAGATGTTAGGCGGTTTCCTTACCTGTAGCTCAGCTTGTTAGTTCAGCCGTTTAGTTTAGTGTAGTTGTTAGAGTAGCTTAGACTTCTTACCTATTTCAAAAACTAACGAATCGTGGGCATTTTTAAAGACAGCTCAAGGGAATCTACGGATATTTCAAAAACGACGTATCTTTTCATAAAAACACCGTAGCCCCTATTTTCAAAACCCCATGATTCGTGTTATTTCAAAAGGCACCATTCGTAGGACTTATATTAGATTAATGCAGATTAGTTTTGGTTACGTCTAGTTTCAGCTCCCACTCCTTTTTTGTGGTTCGCTTTGCATCGCATTCTTATATTATGTTTCATACTCCATTATTAATATCATGCTGATAGGACACCAGCACCATTACCGATGATGCGTATGTACCATGTACACTTACTTGCCGGCTCACACAAATCTTCATCGGTAATTGCCATGTCACGTACACCTTAGAAAATATTATTGCTTGACATAGTCTTTTAGCTAATAGTTTAGACATTGTAGTTATTACCTGCTACTTCATGCATACTGTTATTCATTGTTATGCCGCATTCATGGATTCTCATGCATATATTCACTATTTTACGTGTCATTGAGGTTTGGATTTGGATTTCTATGAGATTTTCTGGATTTGGAGGAAAACCGCAAAGACACAAATAATCATATTCTCTCTTTTGAAATAAAAAGTGCGGTTTTCCCATGATGTATGAGTCGTCCACCATGAGTTTGCTGATGGATTTGGAAACCCGATTCGAGGAGACGGATGAACCTTTTCGGGTACATGGTGGACCCGGTGCGGTACCCCGGGGCAAGAGGAATGTGGTGATGACGTTGAGCCTGGCAGGGGAGTACTACCTACCGGTGATTTTACCCGACGCGTCGGATATCCGGAGGATACCGTCGTGGTCTTGAGATTTATAATAGGGGCCGGTCTGGACTGACGACGCCCTAGATATTGTGGTTGAGACTTTGAGATATCGACATATTGGGATTACGTTTTGTGCCGCTGCTAGGCACAGTTTTATGCTGATTTCATTATGATACCTCATTTTAAAAATACAAGGGAAATCTCACTAAATTATGAAAACAGTTGTTTCATGTAAATGTGTTCTGTTTTCACGCATTCATATCTCATTCATATGTTATATTGCTACCTGAGGCACTGACACAGACACATGAGATTGCACTCGGGTTAGATATTTACCCTAGCCTTGTTATAGGCTGCATGTTTTATATTGAGGATTTTATATACTGATCGTATTGACCTAGGATTATGTCTTGCTTTCGGTTTCTGCTTGTAGATATTTCTATTCACGAGTTGGCAACTCACCCCCGTTGTGCCACAGTTCTTGCAGGTTCTACCGTACAGGTTCCATTGCGGCATTTCTGGCACACTACTTTCTTGCGGGTGAATTGCTTTTGGTAGGTGGGTTCTTTCGCATCAAGAACCACCATTGTATTTATTTTATTCATTGTATCTAGAATTTCCATCAACCAAAAACTTGTATATTGTTTCTGACCTAGCCTTTAGTGATGTATTATTCGACCGTAGAGTCGCGCTTAGTAGTATTGCGGTTTTTCTTGTTGCTTTTGAGCTTTCTTTGGTTTTGATCCTCGCCACTTGGCGTTGTATATTATATCGTTGTGTGGTTGTGACCGTCGATTGACGAAGAGCTAGCTCCCGCTTGGGGATGCCTTTATCATTGCATATATTGTTATCCTTGTTGTACCCCATTCGGGGCCAGTTTTACAAAAGAAACTCTGCCGAAATTTTTAGAAAAGACTGTACTGTTTTAAAATGCATATTCGGCTTAGTTATTTAAAAACCTTGATTTCAAACATGTGTTTCTTCACTTCTTTAAACCAGTTTCTTTACTTATTCCTAAAAATGGTTTTAGATTTCTGGGCTTTTGGCTTACTTGGATCAGATGGAGTCCTATAGACTTCATATGGTTCAAGGGCCAGTCACGTGCTCTTTCGGGTCGTGACACTAAACCTTAGGGTTTGGGGCAGTACGGCATGCCACATGTGAGGCGTTGGCTTGACCCTTCTACGGCTGGACCACTGCTACTGTGACACATTCTGGGATTTTTGAACTCTGCTCAAGTGTTGAGCTATTTAGGAAATCTTGGGTATTTGATTATTCGATCGGAAAGTTTAATACTGTCTATTTATCTGGAATGTGATACAATATGTGGAATTCATATAGTTAGGCATGAAATGCGAAGTATGCGATATTTCGGATTTACGATGTCCAAAGTTATTGTGGATTCCAAATGTTGTAGTTTTATACTTTCTATTCTGTGACCGTAAGTGTAGAATGTCGCATATCGCCGGTTTCGTTGCTATACATCAACGACAATCGGGGTACGCATACTTACTTACGTTGATGATATGTGATATTATGTGTTACTGAAATTTGACATGTAGGAGTCGTGATCGAATAGCCGGGGGGTTTCATGTGAGATGAGAGTTTTCTTTTCATTCATGTAAAATTCAAATGTAATGTAATATTCTTTTATTTGGGGAATTTCCGGGTTGAGGTTGATATCACCAGTGTTGTATATTATTTACCTTTCCGCATTAGGATAGACCCAAGGAGGGGAGTACAAGTGACCGGGTTCTGGGGTTCAGTGGGAGGACATCTCGAGGAGTCGAGACCGGGTCTCCTAAACTCCAGAATTGGTAGGGTCGCTTGCCGCTCTCGTAGGGGTCTAGGGGTGTGGGCTTGGCTATTCATCGCGACTGTAGAATCCGTATTTTCTATTATTGGCTAAATACTAAAAACGGACGTCCTAGTATATCCTATATTATCATATCTGTGTTTCTGCTGCCTGTATACTGTGATGTGATATCTGAGACGAATGATATATTATATATAAGATATATAGTAGACGTTGCTTATGTTTTACACCTGCGCTAGTCCCGTCCCGGTATGCTGTTAGTTAAGTAACCTAACGGTGCATAACAGAACATTGCGGCGAATGCGGATGGCATAAGCGTACGTTGTATTTTCGTTTCTTTTCTGTGATTGGCTTAAGGACTTAAATGATGGGGCTAGATTAATATGATTAATGTAAAGAAAATAAACCTAAAAAGATGTTCTAGAATTTGATTTGAAAACCATTCGGCTCTTTATGAAAAAGCTACATTTCAAAACTGCGGAGCTCAAGCCACTCCTTTTGAAAACCATTTGATTCTACGACGATATCAAGTTCAAAGCGTTAAAGATTTTCTTAAAAATCATCCGCAACCCTTCGTCATTTTAGGAAGTAGAGTACTTAGTATTCGTGCTACGTTTGTTGACTATAGTTAAGGCGTAGTGTACGGTAGCTAAATGATGTATTCCTACACTGCATATGATGCAGATTAATTAGGACATTCATGCGACTTTGTTGACCATAGTTAAGGGTCATGTGAGTGGGTCTAATTAATCAAGAAATGACGGGTAGAACTTGACTAGTACTTATGATTTGTTGACCATAGTTAAGGTCATAGGTACTAGGGGTAAAAACCACATCGGGAATTTCAATAGTTGAAATTTGCAATGAGATTGCATACCTTCCATATGATGGTTGGATCCCGATCCTACTGTGGGCAATAGTTGCTCCCAGGAGAGTTTTGCAGTTTACAATTAGCTAACCTATTAGGTGTCTAAAAAGGTGTTAACGGGGCTACGCCTCTGGGAAGACGAGGTTTACTTTAATTAGGCCCGTGCGAAAGCATGGGGAACCTCCCTCAAGTACCGACACTGGCCTGGCTGAACGGTTGGCGAAGTTGTAGACTGTAATTAATCTTGGCTAGTTTTCTTTTTAAGGTTTGAAAGAAAAACTTGATTAAAGCAGTGGGAGACATCGATTAGATAAGATAATAACCAATCTGATCTTTGCAAGAGCTTTCGCTGAGTGTATTCTTTTCTCTCTCTTAATGGCAGATACCAATGACAAGACTCAAGCTTCTACTAGATAAAAATAAACTGAATGAGACCAATTATAAAGACTGGCTGAGGAATCTGAACATTACCTTGACTTATGATAAAGTATCATATGTCCTCACGGATCCAGCCCCGCCCGTCCCAGGTCCAAAATCCTCAGTTGCGGATATTGAAGTCCGCAAGACATGGGACGCTGACTGTGCCACGGCCAAATGCCTCGCGCTTGCATCGATGGATAACACACATCAAAAGCAGCACGAGAATATGGACGTTCACGCCATATTCCTCCATACAAAGGAGTTGTATAGAGAGCAATCCCGCGTATTATGATACGAAGCATCAAGGAAACTGTTTCAGATGTGAATGGCCCCTGGCACACCAGTAGGAGACCATGTTCTGAAGATGATAACTCTCATAGAAGAGCTTGAGGACCTTGGATGGACGATGGACAATGAACAATATACGGATATTATTCTGCAGTCCCTCCCCTCCACCTTTGCTCAATTTATAGTTAACTTCAACATGCACAACATGGAGAAGGAACTACCTGAACTCCTTAATATGTTAAGGAGTGCAGAGAGCACACTGAAATCAGTGAAAACTCCCGTTTTGAGTGTTGGGCAATCTTCCTCTTCTCGCCCAAAGGCTAAGGCCAAGGGAAAGATGAAGAAGAAGCCCACCAATCCTAGGGGTGGAGTTAAAAAGGTTAAGGGGATGAACAAGTCCAAAGCTGGAGAATCGGGGAAAGGGGAATGTTATCACTGCCACAAAACAGGACATTGGAAGCGCAACTGCACGGAGTACTTAAATCTCAAGAAGAAGCATGGGGATGCTTCCGCTTCAGGTGTGTTTGTGACAGAAAACTGTTTTTCAATAAACTCTGCTTCCTGGGTATTAGATACCGGTTCAGGTTCTCACATTTGCAATTCTATGCAGGGGTTGAGAAATAGCAAGGTTTTGAAGACAGGTGACCATACTCTCCGCGTTGGAAATGGTTCCAATATACATACAGTTGCAGTGGGAGAGTATCATTTGGGGTTGCCGTCATGGTGTATATTGGTTTTGAACCCATGTTATTTTGTACCTAGTATGCTTTGTAATATAATATCCGTTTCTTTGTTAGACAATGAAGAATATAATTTTGTATTGCAGAACAATGTTATGAACATTCACCTGAATCAAATGTTGGTTGGGTATGGTACGCTTAATAACGGGATATACGTCCTAAATCAACACACAGTTTTCAGCATACAACACACTAATAAAAGAAAACTTTAAGAAATAAATGAAGCTTTTCTTTGGCACTGTAGACTTGGTCATATTAACGAAACAAGACTAAACAAGTTACACAAAGATGGATATTTAAACCCTTTTGAATATAAATCTTATGCGACTTGCCAGTTTTGTATCAAGGGTAAAATGACCAAAACTCCGTTTACCGGACACGGAGAAAGAGCTACTGAGCTCCTAGGCCTCATACATAGTGATATATGTAGGCCAATGTCTACACAGGCTAGAGGCGGTTTTTCATACTTCATTACTTTCACTGATGATTTCTCAAGATTCCGTCATGTATTTTTATTAAAGTACAAATCCGAAGCTTTCGAGAAATTCACTGAATATAAACTCGAAGTAGAAAAAAAAACCAGCTTGAGCATCAAAACGCTTCGATCAGATCGAGGTGGGGAGTACCTCAGTACATAGTTTGCAAACTTCCTAAAAGAGAATGTGATTCTCTCTCAGCTCAGTCCTCCTTACACACCACAGCACAACGGTGTATCAGAACGAAGGAATCAGACCCTATTAGATATGGTTCGTTCCATGATGAGTGATGCTGAGTTACCCGTCTCATTTTGGGGGCATGCATTGGAGACTGCAGCGTTTTTACTGAATAGGGTCCCAACCAAAACCGTGTCTACCACGCCATATGAGATATGGCATGGGAAGAGACCATCTCTTAAGAGAATTAAGATTTGGGGTTGCCCGGCCAATGTTAAAAAGAAGAATCCGGACAAACTCGAGACACGGTCGGTCATGTGTAATTTTGTGGGGTATCCAAAGAATTCCTATGGATATCTATTATACCACAAGGATGAACAAAATGTGTTTGTTTCTCAGTATGCCACATTCTTGGAAAAAGAGTTTTTCACAAATGAAACTGATGGCAATGTGGTGGATCTAGAAGAGATTCTACAGACACAAACTCCAAATGACGACTTGGTTGAACCGACTGTTGCAATAGAAACTGAGGAACCTCGACCACTCCGAAGGTCTGGTAGGACTTCTCGCCCACCGGAGAGGTACTACGGTTTCCTCATTGATGGTGACAGAGAAGACTGCATCATAGAGGATGATGATCCTACCAGCTTTCAGCAAGCTATCACGAATGGAGACTCTGTGAAGTGGCTGGATGCCATGAGATCCGAAATGGAGTCTATGTACACCAACAAAGTATGGACTTTGGATGTTGTACCCCCTGGGGTAAAACCTGTGGGGTGCAAATGGATCTTTAAAGAAAGATTGGTGTAGATGGGCAGGTAGAGACCTATAAGGCAAGACTTGTGGCAAAGGGTTTTCGTCAAAGACCAGGTTTGGACTATGACGAGACTTTTTCTACCGTAGCCATGCTTAAATCCATTCGGATCCTACTTGCTATTGCTTCTCACTACGACTACGAAGTCTGGCAGATGGACGTTAAAACGGCATTTCTAAATGGAGATTTAGAAGAATGCGTTTATATGGATCAGCCAGAGGGCTTCATTGACAATGGGAGCAGCGGGAAAGCATGTAGATTGCTTAAATCCATTTATAGGTTAAAGGAGGCATCACGGAGTTGGAACATCTGTTTCGATGATGTTATCAAAGAGTTTGATTTCATCAAAAATCCAGATGAACCTTGTGTTTATAAGAAGGCTGTAGGGAGAGCTGTCACATTCCTCGTATTGTACGTGGATGACATTCTTCTGATAGAAAATGATATTCTTATGCTACAGTCGGTCAAATCCTTCTTATCACTAAGGTTCTCCATGAAGGACCTGGGTGATGCCGCATACATTCTGGGCATAAGGATCTATAGGGATAGATCCAAGAGGTTATTGAGATTGTCCCAAACCAGGTACATCAACACCATCCTAAAAAGGATTAGTATGGAAGACTCCAAGCGGGGTGCCTTACCCGCTTGCCATAGGGTCACTCTCTCTAAGGACTCTTGCCCAAAGACCGATGAAGAGAGAGCTCGCATGAGCATTATACCCTATTCTTCGGCAGTAGGATCTATAATGTATGCGATGTTATGTACACGCCCAGATGTAGCTTATGAATTTAGTGTCGTAAGCAGGTATCAATCCAACCCAGGGGAGAATCACTGGATAGCTGTGAAGAACATTCTTAAGTACTTGCGAAGGACTAAAGAATTGTTCTTGGTGTATGGTAATGGAGATCTCCAGATGGAGGCCTTTACCGATTCGAGCTTCCAGAGCGATAAGGACGACAGCAAATCTATTTCCGGGTTTGTATTTACCCTCAATGGAGGGGCGGTAAGTTGGAAGAGTTCCAAATAGGATACCGTTGCAGACTCTACGATGGAGGCTGTGTACATTGCTGCGAATGATGCCGCCAAGGAAGCCGTCTGGATGAAGAAGTTCGTCTCGGAGCTAGGAGTAGTTCCAACCATTATTGATCCAATACCATTGTATTGTGATAATAATGGGGCTATGGCGTTAGCCAAGGAGCCCAGGTCCCATCAGCGGTCCAGACACATCCTGAGGCGCTTTCATTTGATCCTGGAGATTGTAGATCGCCGCGAGATCAAGATTAGGAGAGTAGACACAAAGAATAACGCCGCGGATCCACTCACCAAGGCCCTCCCTTAGCCGCATCATGAGCGAACTTTTGAGATGTTGGGTATAAGATACGCCAATAACTGGCCTTAGTGCAAGTGGGAGATTGTTGGATATATGTATGCCCTAGAGGCCATTATATGATAGTGGATGTATTTATACATGTGTATATATATATATATATATATATTCAGTGTACATTCTTGCTCGACATGATAGTATGCTATCTGGTTCTTCTTTATCTGACATGTTGATTTGATCATGCTTTTATTCATTCACACATGTTGATAAAGCCCTGAGGATATAGGCTTGACTACTGTGATTATGATAGAGATCATACTAGTGGGACATCTGTAGTTTATAAGCATATCCTGGAATGTCCCTAGTCGTAAGTGTATCGATACGGGGCATCTATATACCAGAGTAGACTAGCGTATGTGATACTAGACCCATATGATGGGCGATGGATGTTCCCACATTCATCGATGTTTGACATCGAGATCGTATATGGGTGCTCAGTAGTGACTGGGTACACTGGACGGACTCACCGAGAACTCCTATATGGAATTATATCTATCGTCGGATAGCAGTTCTCAGGTGACACTGGTACAGGTTAGTCTGTAGACCCGAGATCGTCATAGAGTCTTGTGTGTTCTCCCACTGTACTTTGATTACCACCCTACCACGGCTCTACTAAGTCGTGCAAACAGGTGGCCGTTGGGTACAGTCCCGAGACACACGAAGGCGATGAGCGATAGGAGGGGTTTCATCTCTCCCGGTATTGGGAGTTGATGCTGTGCTGTGCTCGATTGGCTATATCAGTAAGTCCATGGCCAGGGCTGTTGAGATTTACTGATAAGTGTTATCAGTAGTTTCTCGATCTGTTATAGACCATTCATCGGCATGACTTATTGAGTTATTGGGGTCGACGCCACCATCCCTAAACTCGATATGCAGCATATCTGACGAAGAGACCGGACCGTACGGTAGTGTTGCCGGTTGGCCCGATGGGAGTTGTGACAGGTTCACTTGTTTTCTTCTGATCGCTCAATACCCGGGTGGCCGTTACGTTTAGCTGACCGCTTGCGGTTTGGGGGTGCTTGATATGATCATCACCCACTGCCGGCGTATTGACGAGTCTTAGAGTCCCGCAATGGAGTTGCCTAGTCCAAGCGAAACGATGTGGTGCGCATATGAGATATGCACGTGGACCCGGTTAAAATACACGTATGAGATACCGTATATTAATCGGGTGGTTTGCTTTTGGTCGGGTCGTATGCGATATGACCGGATTGCTAAATCAAGTGTTGATTTATCATTGACCATTAGTTTCTCACTTTAAACCTTTTCTTGTCTTTTTGTTGTATGCATGCATGTATGCATTTATTCTCATTCATGCACATGGGATGTGCATGCACACATACATGCATACATAATTCTATCATGGTTGTTGATATAGTGGATGGTGGCAATATAAGACTCACACCATATATATATAAATATATAGATATTATTTTTGGAAAAAGAAAAATGGAAATGGAAAATTGTTATCATGGTTTATTATTTTATTCATGCACTAACCCCTTGGATTAACCATGATTCATTTTCTATGGCCATTTTTGTTCCAAACTAAATATCTAGATATTTTATAACTATTGTTAAGAATGAGAAAGAGAAAATATATATATTTTCATTTCTCATTTTTTTCTTATGCTTATCATTATCTTGAGCTTTTTACAAGCGATCTTCTTCTTCCTCCTTTCTCTCTTGCTATCTAGTTTTCTTTTGTGAGCAAAAGAGTCACCAAGTTAGGATTTTGAAGTGAGAAAACAAACCACATCACCATTCTACACTAGTCTTGCCCATTAGTATAGAGTGTTAGCTTTCATTTCTTCTCTTGATCTAGTGGAGCTTCAAGCTTGGACAAAGAGGACTCCGGGTGGATCGTCGTGGACCTAGAGGATCTCAAGAGAACCTTTTTCCAACTCTCAAGTAGCCAAGGAGTCTAGCTTAGGGAGCTACAAAGGTTGTACTCTCAAAACCCTATCTTTTACTACTTGTGTGCATGTTAAAGTTATGTTACCCTAAATTTTCTAGCATGATCCTTAAGATAGTTTCTTTAGCACCATATAAATTATAAATATGGCATGTGTGTTGCCTCCAAACCCTTGTAGTGGTTCTGTAAGAAACCCTTCAAAGCCCTCTCTCTTCAATGAACTAACCCTAATCCTCTCATGTGTTGAGATCCTAGGGTTAGCAAGGCTAATAGATCCCTAATCCTCTTCTATATCCTCTAGGTTACTTTAATTAGCACTCATAGCCACCTAATTACCTCAAGTGATAGGTTAAAGCTTGGAGAAGTAGCTCTCGGGTGGATCTTCTATCACAACGAGGAGGCCGACGAGGAGGTGAACTACAAGGACAAGAAGGACTTGAATCTCTAGGTATAATCATCTATCATAATAGCTAATCACTTCTATAGAGTTGTTAGTTAGGGTTTAGCAAAGATCCATAAAGTTAGTCGATGTTAGTTTAAACAAAATGATTGTTTTACCTATTCCGCCTCCCCGCATCATGTGGGGGTGTCTAACGTCGACTTACAGTGGTATCAGAGCCTCGCTAAACCATAACTTACTTGTTAGCAAAGTCGTTAGAAATTCGATCGCAAAACGGACCCGAAAAAACATCATTTTCACCATGTTTCTGCCGATTTTAAAACGGAGTCTAAAATTTTTTCAGAGACCCTTAAAATTGTAAGCAGGAAATTCTAAGAATTGTGAAGAAATTTGGAACAGTGACTCGACCATATCGCCGCGGAACCGCCGCCGGCCGAGTTGCCTCCGAGTCAACCCAAATTTGCTCAGTTATTCTTCTGTGTTAATGTTGTATTTTCTGGGATGTTTTGTTTCTGCTCAGGTTTCAGGTGCACAGAGAATTATTTGGAGTAGATTCATTTGTGTTTGCTTGATCGAAATTCTAAGATGTTTGGCTAACTTGATTATATCTGTGTTGTGTTTAATGTGTTCGTAAACCTCCCCTAACTGCTAGTATGCCAGTTAGCAGCGGGTTGCACATTTCTGTAATGTTTTTACTGGTTTGTGATTGTGGACTTGTTAGATTGTCGTGAATGGATAGCCGGGGATGTGAGACGAGTGTTTCTTTCATTCAAATGTAATTTGTAAATTGTTGTAATATTCTTTTGTGGGGCACATCCGGGTTGAGGTTGTAGCCACCGATGTATTATTTCATTTACTGTTATCTGCTCCTAGGATAGACCCAAGATGGGGTGCACAAACTACCGGGTACTTTGAAGTGTCTAGTGGCCTACTCACGTTGTTGAGGGAGACCGCTTCACTTAGGGTACTTGGCGGGTAGTTTGCCGTACCCGTAGGGGTCTAGGGTAGGGTTTTGGCTATTCATCGCGACTGTGTAATCCGTCTTTCTTTGCAGGCTCAAAAGGAATGCGGATTCGTAGAAAATACAATATGTTCATCTGTGATTTGGAATTCCTATTATTGCATCTAACGAATGTACAATATCTATATATGATATTTATTAGGCGTTACTTTTGTTTTACACCCGCGCTAGCCTAGCCCCTGCTCTGTCGTTAGTTAAGTAACCTAACGGGTGAATGACGGGACCCAGTGGCGAATGCGGATGGCATAAGAGGACGTTGTATTTTCGTTGTTTTCTGCAATGATAGGTTAATTGATGGGACGCGTTATATTAATGCAAAGAAAATAAACCAAAGTTGAATCGTTGGAACAGTTTAAAAGAAACCACTCGGTTATTTTAAAAACAGAAGATATTTTTAAATTGCGGAGCTTAAACCACTCCTTTTAAAAGCTATCAGGTTCCTTCGATCATATCAAGTTCACTACGTTCACGGTTTTGCCAAAACCATTCGTAGCCCTCCGTCATTTCATTTGGGTATTCAGTAGTATTCAAGCTATGTATTTTGACCAACGCCAAGGCATAATGTTTGGTAGCTGCTGGGTATTCATTTGTTGCATAGATAGATGAGTTAGTTTGGGACAGTCGTATTATCATTTGGCTAACGTCAGGGGTATGTACGGATGGGTTCAAATTAACAAGATAATGATGGGTAGAACTTGACATATGACTTATGACTTTTTGACCAACGCCAAGGTCATAAGAGCATGGGGCAGAAATTGATATCGGGAATTTCTAAAGAAACTGAAATTTGCTAAGAGTTGCATACCATTTAGAGTGTGATAATTTTGGTAGGATTCCTTCAGCTTTATCACACGATAATATTTGGATCCCGATCCTACTGTGAGTATCCGCTACTCATCAGGAGATTCGTCACTTAACGATCAATGCTATAAACCAAGTAGGTGTCGAGAAAGGTGTCAGCGGGGCTACGCTCCCAGAGAAAAGAGGTAATTTAATTAAGGAACTTCGCGAAAGCATCGTAAAACCTCCCTCGAAGTACTGACACCGGCCTGGCTGAACGGTTAAGCAAGAATTGTACGGTGAGAATAGTCCTGACTAGTTATTCCTTTTTGGTTTGGGGAGGGATTCGAGAAACAGTGGGAGCCATCCTATTTAGATAAAATAAAAACCACTCTAAACTTGCAAGAGCATCATGCTAATGTGTTCCCTCTCTCTCTCTTTGCAGCGACCCAGAACTTGACAGGCCTTAAGTTACTATTAGATAAAAATATTTTGACAGGGCCAAACTATAAAGATTGGTTCCGGAATGTTAAGATGGCAATTACTTATGACAAATTGGGGTATGTCCTTACCACTAAGGCACCTGTTGTCCCTGGTCCAGAATCCAGTGTCGCGGATACGGAAATCCACAAGACCTGGGAGATTGATTGCATGAAAGCCAAATGCATCATGCTTGCCTCTATGAATAATGAACATCAGAGGAGGCACGAGAATATGGATCTTGAATCCATATTTCTCCATACCAAGGATAGGTATGGAGAGCAATCTCCTATAGCTAGATACGAGACCTCGAAGAACTTGTTTCAGTCGAGGCTGGCCGTCGGGTCATCTGTAGGAGAACATGTCCTTAAGATGATTGGCTATATTGAAGAGCTCGCGGACCTCGGGACAACATTAGAGAATGAGCTATATACAGACTTGGTTCTTCAGTCCCTTCCTTCCACCTACGCTCAGTTTTTTCTGAATTTCAACATTCAAGGAAAAGAAGTTGAAGTTCCAGAACTCCTTAACATGTTGAGGAGTGCAGAGGGCATCTTGCAGAAAGCAAGGGAAACTCCCACTATGTTTGTTCGTGGTGCTTCCTCTTCCAGGTCCAAGGCAAGTGCCAAAGGAAGGAAGAAGAAGACCGCTACCAAACCAAGAGGTGGTGTTGGTAAGGTGGGAGACAAGGGAAAGACAAAGGTTGTGGTGCCAGTAGTGGAAAAGGACGAGTGCTTCCACTGTCGTAGGAAAGGCCATTGGAAGAAAGATTGCAAAGCTTGGATTGCCAAGAACCAGGACCCGAGGCAAGTTGTGGCTTCGGCTTCAGGTGTGTTTGTAATTAAAAATTATCTGTCAATCAACTCTACTTCCTGGGTATTAGATACCAGATCAGGATCTCATATATGCAATTCATTGCAGGCACTGAGAAACAGTAGAGTGCTGAAGGTTGGTGATATGACCCTCCAGGTTGCTAACGGAGCTAGCGTGGGTGCTGTGTTCGTAAGGGATTATCACCTTGGATTGACGAGTGGACATATTTTGGTTTTGCGCAACTGTTTTTGTGTACCTAATTTAACGTGTAATATCATATCAGTATCGTTGTTATCAAAAGAAGGTTATGATTTCACGTTTGTAAGCCATGTTGTTAACATCCACCTTAATCATGGTTTGATTGGGTCCGGTACACTAGATAACGGTATATACGTATTAAACCAATTACAAATTTTCAATGTCCAGAACACACTAAAAAGAAAGTCTCCAGATATAAATAAGGCTTTCTTATGGCATTGTAGTCTAGGTCACATCAATGAGACAAGGTTAACTAAGTTACATAGAGAAGGATATTTGGATCCGTTCGAATATCAATCTTATGCCACTTGTCAATCATGTCTCAAAGGAAAGATGAAAAAGACTCCAATCACTGGATATGGAGTAAGAGCGAGCGAGCTCTTAGGACTCATACATAGCAATATGTGTGGTCCAATGTCTACACATGCAAGAGGCGGTTTTTCATATTTCATTACTTTTACGGATGATTACTCTAGGTATGGATTCATTTTCTTAATGAAACATAAATCCGAGGCCTTTGACAAATTCCAAGAATATAAGAATGAAGTAGAAAACCAAACCGGCAAAAGTATCAAGACACTGAGATCTGATCGAGGTGGTGAATACTTAAGTGCCGAGTTCCTGGGTTACCTAAAAGAGAAAGGAATTCTCTCTCAGCTTACTCCTCCATACACTCCACAACATAACGGTGTATCGGAAAGACGGAACCGAACCCTATTGGATATGGTACGTTCCATGATGAGTAATGCTGAGTTACCGCGATCTTTCTGGGGTTATGCACTAGAATCAGCTGCATATCTTTTGAACAGGGCTCCTACCAAGACTGTGCCTACCACACCATATCTGATGTAGAGTGGGAAGAAACCCTATCTTTAGTATCTGAAGTATGGGGATGTCCAGCTTTTGTTAAAAAGAAGCATGCAGACAAACTCGAGGCACGATCAGTACAGTGTAAGTTTGTGGGATATCCAAATAACTCCAAGGGGTATTTTTTCTATTACGCAGAGGAACAAAAGGTTTTTGTTTCTCGTAATGCCAATTTTCTAGAACAGCAGTTTTAGAAAAGGAAACAAGTGGGAGCGCAATAGAACTGGAAGAAATTCCAGAACCACAAACTACTACTGAAAGTTTGGTAGAACCAGTAGTTTCAGAAGAACAGGACATTCCCGCACCCCTCCGTAGGAGTAGTAGGCCGTCTCATCCGCTTGAGAGATACTACGGTTTTCTCATAGACGGGGATATAGAGGATTGCGTGTCACGACCCGAAAAGAGCACGTGACTGGCCCTTGAACCATATGAAGTCTATAGGACTCCATCTGATCCAAGTAAGCCAAAAGCCCAGAAATCTAAAACCATTTTAAGAATAAGTAAAGAAAACTGGTTTAAAGCCGTGAAGAAATACAGGTTTGAAATCAAGGTTTTTAAATAACTAAGCCGAAGGTACGTTTTGAAAACAATAAAGTCTTTTCTAAAAATTTCGGCAGAGTTTCTTTTGTAAAACTGGCCCCGAATGGGGTAAAACAAGAATAGCGATATATATACAATGATAAAGGCATCCCCAAGCGGGAGCTAGCTCTTCGTCAATCGACGGTCACAACCACACAATGATATGATAATATACAACGCCAAGTGGCGAGGATCAAATCCAAAAGAGAGCTCAAAAGCAACAGTAAAACCACAATACTACTAAGCGCGACTCTAGGTCGAATAATACAACATTGTCTCTAAGTCTGAAAGAATAAACAAGATTTGGTTGATGGACAATTTCTAGATACAATGAAATAAATAAATACAATGGTGATTCTTGATACGAAAGAATCCACCTACCAAAACAAATCACCCGCAAGCAGAAAGTGTGCCAGAAATGCCGCAAAGAAACCTGTACGGCAGAACCTGCAAGAACTGTGGCACAACGGGGGTGAGTTGCCAACTCGTGAATAGAAACATCTACAAGTAGAAACCGAATGCAAGACATAAACCTAAGTCAACGATCAGTAATATAATCCACAAGAGTACATCTGAGTGTAACAAGGTGGCAAGGTAACATCTAATCATGTATGTAGTGCCAGGTACTCAGGTAATCACATGTCATCAGTGTAAGGTATGTCGGCATGAAGTAACCATGAAGAAATATCAATGATATCAATACACATATATTAGCGTCCCATACCACTAATATTGGTGTAAGGGTATATATAACAGCGCCCTCATACCCTGTTATATATACAAATAAAGTATGATCAATGTAAAACCAGTCTGTCTATGATCCAAGTCTGTATATAATCCATGTCTGTATGTATGTGGAACCCGTCCACCCGTCACCCAATGACAATAAGCATCATGTATGCAATGTGAGGATATAAACAAAATCATGGAAAAACATCATGAAACCCGTGCCTAGCATCGACACGTAAATCCTCCTGTATCGGGCATCCGTCATTCCGGATCATGCCCTACATCAAAGTACATATCGGGAATCCGTCAGTCCGGGTCATCCCTCTCTCAATGCATCGGGCATCCGTCATTCCGGATCATGCCCTATATCAATCCATCGGGCATCCGTCATTCCGGATCATGCCCTATATCAATCCATCGGGCATCCGTCATTCCGGATCATGCCCTATATCAATCCATCGGGCATCCGTCATTCCGGATCATGCCCTATATCAAAGTATATATATCGGGAATCCGTCAGTCCGGGTCATCCCTCTCTCAATGCATCGGGCATCCGTCATTCCGGATCATGCCCTATATCAATCCATCGGGAATCCGTCATTCCGGATCATGCCCTATATCAAAGTCATCCTCTAGCACCGAGAAAACACGGGGCGACGCCCCAAATATCATATCAAGGGAACCGGGTTTTTAAATGGTTACTTATTGGAAAAGGCTACGGTTCCCAAATCCAGAAATCACATGAAAATCCAACATCAGGAAGTAAATCCAATGCGATGTGCTATGCAATCAATCCATGATGTATTCGACATATAAGGAAAGGTAATCATATCGAGAATCATGCAACGTGGAATAGTAATGTGCATAGGTCGAAGGAAGAATCATCTCATGAATGCAATAGTACTACAGTGTAGTGGCATGGCAATTATCGATGATGAAGTGTGTGAGCCGGCAAATAGTGTACGTGGAACATACGCATCATCGATAATGGTGCTGGTGTCCTAACAGCATGATAATAATATAGCAATGAACATATGCCAGCAATATGAATAGCATGAAGATGCAGAAATCTAGTAGTCAACATCACAGTGAAGTATCTACTATGCAACTACATCTAAGTATCAGGTCAATCAGGAGGGGTAGGTGTAGAAACCACCTAAATCTGAGTCGGTATATATATAAAGATATATAGTCGGTGATCTCGCCTCAATGTCATATCATAAGATATCCTCGAGTTATGAGTGCGGATCTATCATCAATATCGGCTCGTACGGTAAATCGTCGTACGGCATCCCCAATAGCTGGGTAGGGGTCAACATCTCACTGTCTCATCACATAACAGATATCACCATCATCAGATCATATAGTCTGGGGTACTACTCTATGTCTAGTACAAAACGGTAACATCAGTAAGTATGCATACGGGGGTAAACACATGTCCCAAGCCCGCGAGAATCACAAGTCATATCCCACATATGAATCGTATCAAATCACCGATCCCAGGGCACCAAGCCCACATCATCGACTCATCTCCAAGTCATCACATATCGTCGATCACAGTGCAAGTACAAGTGATAAGCAAGGGGGTGTGTGTAGGTGTAATTCTATCCTAGGGTTCGCGACTATGAACTACACTAGTCACTTCTAACCCAACATTATCCACAATACACCTATATCACAATAAACTGCAAAGTAATCTATCTACGGACTGCGGGGGTGCTATACGCCATCCACCCGACTTCCCCCTATAGATATAATCTACTCACCTTGCATCACCAATTGCGGACGTCACCACGTATTTGCTTGTCGTCCCGAAGTCTTCATAGGTACCTACACATCAAATATCGTATATGCGCATTAAACCAAATCCAAGCTAAAACGGCGCATGAAATCCAAAACGATACGATAAGGGGGCCTATAGGTGAGAACCTATGGCACGCCTTCAAAACCACATATAAATCCTCTATATCGTCGTATAAACGACAAATAGTCGAGGCAAAACACATTCCACCATTTCAGAATCAAAAATACGGAATACGGAAATACGAATCCAAAACAGCAACTTAGGATATATATCCCAGATTTCACCCTAGAAAGAATCTGTCAAAACTAGAAGTACCCAGGGCCAAGAATTGAGGTATTGGGGCTATGCACAGAAAACGAGGAATTTCCTCACTGGTCTGGCCGCAATTTGCGGCCAGAATGGAGGTTTTGGCGGCCGTACGGATGAAATAGGGGCTAGGGTTTTGGGGTTAGTTTCCTGGGTGCCTGCACATCTCAATTCCCACTCAATATTATTTTAGGGTTCCTCGTATGATAGCAGATTCCAAATAACAGTGACAGATTACACAATTTCCCCGATATCGGTTTCTAAAATCCGTATTCTGGTGTTTGCTTCAGGTTTTGGGCTCCAATTCAAACACTAGGGTGTTGGTAAGACCTCTACTGAGCTCAATTTCATAATTTAACACCAATTTCCCTCAAACCCTAACTAGGTTTTCACCAAGTCCATAATATCACACAATATCGATTAAATCTTAACATGGGGTTATAGGAAAAGCTATAATTAAGCAAATGGTTCAGAAATTACCTTCATTAGCAACTCAAGAAAATTCTTGAGTTGCCCTCTAGTGGCCAAATCCATGCTTCTTTAGCTCCATGTGTAGATCTAGGGATTTTGCACAATTTTAATGAAAGGAGTTTGGGGTTTTGGGGTTGATTTTGAGATGAAAAGAGGAGTTGAAGAGGGGGAGAAAGGGGCTAGGCGGCAGCAGCAGCAACTATGGGAGAGAGGGGAAGAAATGAGAGTGAAGGAATGATGGAAGCATGGTGCAAAAAGGTAGGGTTGACCTTGTCCCTCTCTCTCTCATCATTACCTACTCTTTCCTTTTCTTTTTCCCTTTTCTTTTAATCCCTAAACCTTCTCACAAGAATAGTGATCCCAAATGAAAAACCATGGCAAGAAAAGTGTACAAGTGTAGAAAATGTGATATGTGCAAGTTTTGCACAAAATTGCCAAAAAACCCGATTAGCGATTTTAATCGCGATTAGCACTAAATTAGTGTCAAACTAATCACAAAAACTTAAAAATGTCATAATTCACTAACTTATCCTATTTTAGAATTTTCCATAATTTTTCATAATTTTTCTAACATTTTTCCTATTTATTTGCATTAAATATTAAAATAATCAATAAAATAATATTAAATTATAAAAATTCCCAAAATTAATATTTTATATTTTTGAAAATGTTACAATCTACCCCCTTAAAGAAATTCGGTCCCCGAATTTAAATTTAAACCCCCAATACTAAAAACAATTTCAGTAATAATCCATTTGTCGGGGCTCCGAAAATATCAACACATAAAACATCACAGCGCAATGCATGCGCAAGGGTAATGAGCAGATAGCTCAAAAGCAGAACTCCGTCAAGCATCCCGCAATCATCGGAGTCAAGGTAAAAACACAATATCGAATCCAAAACAAAACCGATATGATATGGACCAAAACTACACATGTAGACATCCAATCTATACATGTAAAAAAAGCTGATGTAAAAGCATGCAAAAGTATATCCAGGTACCGTCCACTGACTAGTCCTACTCAGCATGAAAGCAAAAATCCACATCATAAAAGGTACTGCTCCAAAAGGAATAAATCCCAAAAATGCACATAACACAATCCTGTGCGTCTGGTGCGCACGGAAATCAAGATCCATAAATGTGTCAAACAGGTATACAAAACAACATCTAGGTGCAACGGGCGTGCACGAAACATCTGTCGTAGGCAACGTGTGTGCCTGACAGAAAAATCAGGTGCATGTGACATGCACGAAGAATCCCGATTTAGTGCATCTGGCGTGCACCAAAATCGTATATCAAAACACTAAAGGTGCATGAAAACTACGCTGGAAGTGCAAATCAAATCACTGCATACGGTAGGCATGAAATCTCAATCAATATCTCAAATGTAATAACTCTGCGCAAAATATATAAATATCCAGTGGGTGCGTGAAACCAAAATCATGAAACTCAGTCATCAAAACTAAATCATGCAAACAGAACGCCCAAAATACCGAAATCCAAAATGACGGATACGTGATAATCGAATCACCAAATCACAAATCATAAATACCGTCTTCGGTAGTTCCTCCTTCAAGGTCGAGAAGGAGTCGGTACAATCCACTGCTAGCAGCGCAGGATATCTACCTGCCTCTTGCTCACGATCTGGCGTCCTCTGACTCTCTGGGTCCTTATCTTCTCTGTGGGTTACCAATCTCACAGTCAATCGGCTCATCGGCCCTGTCAGGTGTGCTAACGGGGACGATTCCGTTCTGGCACTTCTCTGGTCACCTTTCGGTCAAACCTCACGACCACTCGTAAGGCAGCATATCACTGGCGTCGGCCTCTGGCTCTCTGAATGTACGTCACACATCTGATCCTGGGTGCAAACGTCGTTGCAGCAATGTCCTAGAAGGAATCCTGCTCAAGGTCTCTTCCAATCATACCTATGCCGAACCAAACGGAGGCTGGCTCTCCTGCACAACCTCTTCTCGCTCAAAAGACACCTGTGTCCTCAGCACAACATTTCTCAGAAACTGGTCACATCCCAACGTCTCTGTAAGCAAATCAGGTCTCTAGTCTCGACGGGAAGCAATGACAGCTCGTCAGTGTCTCACACGAACCTCTGGTTTCAACTGTCTCTATCATCGTCTACTATGACGTCATGCCAAGCTACTATGCACTGCACTGTTCTCGGCCACGGTCAATCTTAAGTCTTTCACACGGACTCGAAGTCACGTATTCTGTGGCTTCATCATTCTGTAGCAGATGTCAGGCCGAACTGGTCCTGGGGAACACGCCCCAACCATCGGAGGAATACTCATCACTCGTCCGTCCTTGATCAATTTGCAACGCATCTGGGTAAGTTCCTTATCCGAACCTGGTCAACTACCTTGTCGATAAGGCTGAACTCTGTCCTGCTGGGTGCGCGCAAAACAACCACTCCTTGTCCAGGTCTTCTCGTATCGTACTCCAGAAAAGTCCTGTCGAGGTTCCCTTCTCAAATCTCAATCCTGCCGAAATGCCCGGAAGTCATCATCTAAAGCTGAAGCTAAAGCTTATTCCGGAACGGCTGCGTACTTATCGCGCTTCTTTCTGGAAGATATATCCATATACCACGCCTCGGGGTGCATATCACATCTCTGATGTCAGCGGAGTGGGACGTCATCTCGTCGAAATATCTCGCGAACTCTTTTCTTCACTCTGCGTCAATGTCGACTGATTCGGACTCGTCTCATCATGGCTGCATGTACTATGCTCCAACGGCTATGCTCGCATCTGGAGTCTCCCAAGCAGTGTCCCATCACGATATCCGAAAGATGTCGAACCATCCGATCGACTCGTCGGATCCTCATAATCCCCCAAGAGCTCACATCTCGGGTACAGTTTAATAGTATCGAGTACATGCCACAGCGTCGGTGGTCCAGCCGTAGAAGGGCAAACCCAAGCCTCACTAATGGCGCCGCGGAACCGCCGTAAACCCTAAGGTTCAAAGGCTGTCACACGGTCATTAAGTCGAGTTAGGGTTTCATTCTTCTAGAGGGTCCATAGAATCACCTGCATGTCTTTCCGTATACTTTAAACTTGGAAAATAGGCTCCTGACATTCGATCGTCTCAATCGACTCTCAACGAATCTGCGTGAATTCGTCTCTAGCTGGAATCAATCCACCTGATGACCTCGCATCGGGGTAAGCGAACTCACCACACGTTCTAGTCATTCACCCTCGGTGACTAGCGATTCGCTATCATCTCTCTAAGAACATGCTCATGCTGCAGTAGCTCCAATCATCTGGGCGATATCTCATCATTTGCAGCAACAACTGGCTCATACGCCTGTACGCCGAACAACGCCTCAATCCTCCAGGAAAGGCAATACATAAGCGGTCATCTCTGAGTCGGTCTGCTCTAGATCTGAGTAAGACTCTCCACACTGGAAATCTTCAACTCAACTGGGCCCGCTCTGGCGCAAAATCGGACGAATCACCTTCGTCTCTCAATCGGGTAGACTAGCATCATCTGTCGCATATCTGCCTGAAAGCTCCGGCAATCTCAGCTCGTAAGCTCCGAAAGCACATCCTGTCAATCTCTGCAACAGCTGGTCCATCTGTCTGCACGATAGGCGACATCACAATCTTTGAGGTATGCTGTACATCAACAGTCATCTCTCAACTGGCAGCTCTAACAATGGCCCGATCATCCGGTGCAAGACCAAGCACTCGCCTCCATTAGAGGTCACAATCACCAACACTAACTCGAGACATTCCCATGTCACCAGAAAACACAATGGTCGGCCCTCGTACCAAACGAGCTCACACCGGCCGCAACCCTAGCAGCAGCCCAAACTGCGCTCAAACATGGTGACATGAACCTCAATCGAGTATCAAAGAGATCACATCAATAGCAAGAAAGGAAACAACAGATCCAAAGTGGGTACATGATCATAGGAAGGAACAGCATCAATGAAGGTATGATCATGAAACTAATAGAATCGGGGATCTCAAATGGATGTATAATCCAGGATATGAAGAGAATCACTGATCTCGAGAGAAATGTACATCCTATGGTTCCTTAAGCAGAGTGGCGTGTCGTAAGTATGCCGCTGAACATACCAACGGTACGTCACTCTACTTTAGTCACCTAATCCATCAACCAAGGGTCATCCTAGTACGACGAAAGTTCGGGTCGAATACCCCCTCGACCAAGTCTAAGTTCCGTAAGGTCAAGCCTAAGTTCCGTATATAAATAACTCCCTAGGCTCCACATAGTCAAACTTAGACTCGAACCAAGGTCAACCTAGCGCTCTGATACCAACTTTGTCACGACCCGAAAAGAGCACGTGACTGGCCCTTGAACCATATGAAGTCTATAGGACTCCATCTGATCCAAGTAAGCCAAAAGCCCAGAAATCTAAAACCATTTTAAGAATAAGTAAAGAAAACTGGTTTAAAGCCGTGAAGAAATACAGGTTTGAAATCAAGGTTTTTAAATAACTAAGCCGAAGGTACGTTTTGAAAACAATAAAGTCTTTTCTAAAAATTTCGGCAGAGTTTCTTTTGTAAAACTGGCCCCGAATGGGGTAAAACAAGAATAGCGATATATATGCAATGATAAAGGCATCCCCAAGCGGGAGCTAGCTCTTCGTCAATCGACGGTCACAACCACACAATGATATGATAATATACAACGCCAAGTGGCGAGGATCAAATCCAAAAGAGAGCTCAAAAGCAACAGTAAAACCACAATACTACTAAGCGCGACTCTAGGTCGAATAATACAACACTGTCTCTAAGTCTGAAAGAATAAACAAGATTTGGTTGATGGACAATTTCTAGATACAATGAAATAAATAAATACAATGGTGATTCTTGATACGAAAGAATCCACCTACCAAAACAAATCACCCGCAAGCAGAAAGTGTGCCAGAAATGCCGCAAAGAAACCTGTACGGCAGAACCTGCAAGAACTGTGGCACAACGGGGGTGAGTTGCCAACTCGTGAATAGAAACATCTACAAGTAGAAACCGAATGCAAGACATAAACCTAAGTCAACGATCAGTAATATAATCCACAAGAGTACATCTGAGTGTAACAAGGTGGCAAGGTAACATCTAATCATGTATGTAGTGCCAGGTACTCAGGTAATCACATGTCATCAGTGTAAGGTATGTCGGCATGAAGTAACCATGAAGAAATATCAATGATATCAATACACATATATTAGCGTCCCATACCACTAATATTGGTGTAAGGGTATATATAACAGCGCCCTCATACCCTGTTATATATACAAATAAAGTATGATCAATGTAAAACCAGTCTGTCTATGATCCAAGTCTGTATATAATCCATGTCTGTATGTATGTGGAACCCGTCCACCCGTCACCCAATGACAATAAGCATCATGTATGCAATGTGAGGATATAAACAAAATCATGGAAAAACATCATGAAACCCGTGCCTAGCATCGACACGTAAATCCTCCTGTATCGGGCATCCGTCATTCCGGATCATGCCCTACATCAAAGTACATATCGGGAATCCGTCAGTCCGGGTCATCCCTCTCTCAATGCATCGGGCATCCGTCATTCCGGATCATGCCCTATATCAATCCATCGGGCATCCGTCATTCCGGATCATGCCCTATATCAATCCATCGGGCATCCGTCATTCCGGATCATGCCCTATATCAATCCATCGGGCATCCGTCATTCCGGATCATGCCCTATATCAAAGTATATATATCGGGAATCCGTCAGTCCGGGTCATCCCTCTCTCAATGCATCGGGCATCCGTCATTCCGGATCATGCCCTATATCAATCCATCGGGAATCCGTCATTCCGGATCATGCCCTATATCAAAGTCATCCTCTAGCACCGAGAAAACACGGGGCGACGCCCCAAATATCATATCAAGGGAACCGGGTTTTTAAATGGTTACTTATTGGAAAAGGCTACGGTTCCCAAATCCAGAAATCACATGAAAATCCAACATCAGGAAGTAAATCCAATGCGATGTGCTATGCAATCAATCCATGATGTATTCGACATATAAGGAAAGGTAATCATATCGAGAATCATGCAACGTGGAATAGTAATGTGCATAGGTCGAAGGAAGAATCATCTCATGAATGCAATAGTACTACAGTGTAGTGGCATGGCAATTATCGATGATGAAGTGTGTGAGCCGGCAAATAGTGTACGTGGAACATACGCATCATCGATAATGGTGCTGGTGTCCTAACAGCATGATAATAATATAGCAATGAACATATGCCAGCAATATGAATAGCATGAAGATGCAGAAATCTAGTAGTCAACATCACAGTGAAGTATCTACTATGCAACTACATCTAAGTATCAGGTCAATCAGGAGGGGTAGGTGTAGAAACCACCTAAATCTGAGTCGGTATATATATAAAGATATATAGTCGGTGATCTCGCCTCAATGTCATATCATAAGATATCCTCGAGTTATGAGTGCGGATCTATCATCAATATCGGCTCGTACGGTAAATCGTCGTACGGCATCCCCAATAGCTGGGTAGGGGTCAACATCTCACTGTCTCATCACATAACAGATATCACCATCATCAGATCATATAGTCTGGGGTACTACTCTATGTCTAGTACAAAACGGTAACATCAGTAAGTATGCATACGGGGGTAAACACATGTCCCAAGCCCGCGAGAATCACAAGTCATATCCCACATATGAATCGTATCAAATCACCGATCCCAGGGCACCAAGCCCACATCATCGACTCATCTCCAAGTCATCACATATCGTCGATCACAGTGCAAGTACAAGTGATAAGCAAGGGTGTGTGTGTAGGTGTAATTCTATCCTAGGGTTCACGACTATGAACTACACTAGTCACTTCTAACCCAACATTATCCACAATACACCTATATCACAATAAACTGCAAAGTAATCTATCTACGGACTGCGGGGGTGCTATACGCCATCCACCCGACTTCCCCCTATAGATATAATCTACTCACCTTGCATCACCAATTGCGGACGTCACCACGTATTTGCTTGTCGTCCCGAAGTCTTCATAGGTACCTACACATCAAATATCGTATATGCGCATTAAACCAAATCCAAGCTAAAACGGCGCATGAAATCCAAAACGATACGATAAGGGGGCCTATAGGTGAGAACCTATGGCACGCCTTCAAAACCACATATAAATCCTCTATATCGTCGTATAAACGACAAATAGTCGAGGCAAAACACATTCCACCATTTCAGAATCAAAAATACGGAATACGGAAATACGAATCCAAAACAGCAACTTAGGATATATATCCCAGATTTCACCCTAGAAAGAATCTGTCAAAACTAGAAGTACCCAGGGCCAAGAATTGAGGTATTGGGGCTATGCACAGAAAACGAGGAATTTCCTCACTGGTCTGGCCGCAATTTGCGGCCAGAATGGAGGTTTTGGCGGCCGTACGGATGAGATAGGGGCTAGGGTTTTGGGGTTAGTTTCCTGGGTGCCTGCACATCTCAATTCCCACTCAATATTATTTTAGGGTTCCTCGTATGATAGCAGATTCCAAATAACAGTGACAGATTACACAATTTCCCCGATATCGGTTTCTAAAATCCGTATTCTGGTGTTTGCTTCAGGTTTTGGGCTCCAATTCAAACACTAGGGTGTTGGTAAGACCTCTACTGAGCTCAATTTCATAATTTAACACCAATTTCCCTCAAACCCTAACTAGGTTTTCACCAAGTCCATAATATCACACAATATCGATTAAATCTTAACATGGGGTTATAGGAAAAGCTATAATTAAGCAAATGGTTCAGAAATTACCTTCATTAGCAACTCAAGAAAATTCTTGAGTTGCCCTCTAGTGGCCAAATCCATGCTTCTTTAGCTCCATGTGTAGATATAGGGATTTTGCACAATTTTAATGAAAGGAGTTTGGGGTTTTGGGGTTGATTTTGAGATGAAAAGAGGAGTTGAAGAGGGGGAGAAAGGGGCTAGGCAGCAGCAGCAGCAACTATGGGAGAGAGGGGAAGAAATGAGAGTGAAGGAATGATGGAAGCATGGTGCAAAAAGGTAGGGTTGACCTTGTCCCTCTCTCTCTCATCATTACCTACTCTTTCCTTTTCTTTTTCCCTTTTCTTTTAATCCCTAAACCTTCTCACAAGAATAGTGATCCCAAATGAAAAACCATGGCAAGAAAAGTGTACAAGTGTAGAAAATGTGATATGTGCAAGTTTTGCACAAAATTGCCAAAAAACCCGATTAGCGATTTTAATCGCGATTAGCACTAAATTAGTGTCAAACTAATCACAAAAACTTAAAAATGTCATAATTCACTAACTTATCCTATTTTAGAATTTTCCATAATTTTTCATAATTTTTCTAACATTTTTCCTATTTATTTGCATTAAATATTAAAATAATCAATAAAATAATATTAAATTATAAAAATTCCCAAAATTAATATTTTATATTTTTGAAAATGTTACATTGCGTCATTGATAATGATGAACCTACTAGCTTCCAGCAGGCCATCCAGAGCGGCGACTCGGTACGATGGCTGGATGCAATGCAGACCGAGATGGAGTCCATGTACACCAACAAAGTATGGACTTTGGACTTTGCTCCAGATGGGGTAAAACCCATAGGATGCAAATGGATCTTCAAGAAAAAGATTGGTGTAGATGGACAGGTGGAAACCTATAAGGCTAGACTTGTTGCAAAGGGTTTTCGTCAAAGACTTGGTTTGGACTATGGCGAAACTTTTTCTCCAGTGGCTATGCTCAAATCCATTCGGATCCTTCTTGCAATTGCCACCTTCCATGATTATGAGATCTGGCAGATGGACGTAAAGACAGCTTTTGTAAATGGTAATTTAGAAGAGTGCGTCTATATGGATCAGCCAGAAGGTTTCAATCAGAGTGGGAGCAGCGGGAAAGTGTGCAAGTTGCTTAAGTCCATTTATGGACTGAAGCAGGCGTCGTGGAATTGGAACATCTGTTTTGATGAAACGGTCAAAGAATATGACTTTATCAAAAATCCAGATGAACCATGTATATATAGTAAAATTATAGCACGAACTGTTGTATTCCTCGTCTTGTACGTGGATGACATTCTATTGATAGGAAATGACATTCCTATGCTACAATCTGTCAAAGGATTCTTGTCACACAGGTTCTCCATGAAAGACCTGGATAATGCCTCTTACATTCTGGGGATCCAGATCTATCGTGATAGATCTAAGAGGATATTGGGACTTTCGCAGTTTAGGTATATCAACACTATACTGAAAAGATTCAGTATGGATGATTCTAAGCGCGGTAATTTACCGGCTTGTCACGGAATCACCCTGTCCAAAGAAATGTCTCCCAAGAGTGATTTGGAAAGGGATCGCATGTCAGTTATACCCTATGCTTCTGCGGTAGGCACTAAAATGTATGCGATGTTGTGCACCAGACCAGATATAGCTTACGCACTGAGTGTGGTAAGCCGGTATCAGTCAGACCCAGGGGAGAAGCACTGGATAGCAGTAAAGAACATTCTCAAGTACCTGAGAAGGACTAAGGATATGTTCTTGGTTTACGGCGAAAAAGACCACCAGATCGAGGCTTTTGCTGACTCCAGTTTCCAGAGTGACAAGGATGACTCCAAGTCCATGTCAGGTTATGTCTTTACCCTCAATGGAGGGGCTGTGTGCTGGAAGAGTTCCAAGCAGGACACCGTTGCTGAATCGACGATGGAAGCGGAGTATATCGCTGCTTGCAATGCCGTAAAAGAAGCAATCTGGATGAAGAAGTTCCTAATAGAACTTCAGGTGGTTCCTACCATTGCTGATCCAATACTGTTGTATTGTGATAACAACGGAGCTATAGCTTTAGCGAAGGAACCCAGGTCCCATCAGAAGTTCAGACACATCTTAAGGCGGTATCACCTGATCAGGGAGATCATAGATCACCAGGAGATCGAGGTCTGGAGAGTTGCTACAGAGGAGAACACTGCAGATCCATTCACAAAGGCCTTACCTCAGATTCAGTTCGAGAGGCTACTCGAGATGATAGGTCTTCGATATGCCAGTACATGGCCCTAGTGCAAGTGGGAGATTGTTAGTGTATATGCCCTAGGGCCATTATTGTATCATACTAGTTTGTATATTACTTAATGGAAGCTTGGGATATTCACAGTTATATTAACAGTATCGCTCCACATAGTAGTATGCTACTTGGTTTAGGTCTATCTTAATATGTGTATATGTTAGCATATCGCGAATACATATTGATAGAGCCTTTAGGATCTTTCTTGACTACCAGCGTTGTGATGGCAGTCACACTAGTAGTGGCTGGGTAGTCTACAAGCACATCTTTTTTCAGGTCCCTAGTCGTAGGATTATCGAGACAGGGTATTGATACTCCGGAGTAGACTAGTGTGTACGCTTCTCATCCCAGCAGGGGAAATGGTCTGTCCCACAACCATTAGTACGTTGTACTGGAGATAGTATACAGGTGCTCGTTGGGTTACGGGTATACCGGACAGGACTCGCAGGGAACTGTTGGTTGGTATTATACCCGTCGTCAGTTAACAGTTCCCAGGTGACATGAGTACAGCATAGTCCGTTGACTTGATACTGCTGTTTCATCTCGAGTGTGTTCTTACTGTTCTTAGATTGCTATCCTACCACAGCTCAAAGGAGTCATGCAAACAGGTAGCAGTTGGGTGCAGTCCCGAAGCACTTAGAGGCAGTGGCGGTTAGATCTGATTCGTCTCTCCCGGTATTGGGAGTTGATATCGCGCTGTGTTTGGAGAGCCATTACGCAAAGTCCCAGTCCAGGGCAAACGAGATTTACTGGTAGGATTTCCAGTAGCTTCTCAAGGTGTAATGGGCTTCACTCCGACACGACATAAACAGCTTTTAGGGGACTGACGCTTGCCTCCCCCCTAGGACTGATATGCGATATTCCTAGACTAACAGACCGGACTATACGGAGATTGTCACATTAGGCTCAGTAGGAGTTCAGATGGGTTTCCTCATCAGCATTCTTATCGACATCTACCTGGGGACCGTTACGTACAGCTAGTACCGCTTGCGGCCTGTGGTTAAACCTACTGCCAGCATAGTGTCAAGTCTTTAGAGTCCCACACAAAGAGTTTCCCCGCTTCAGGCGAAACGATATAGAGGTCGTATGGTTTTACGAAAAGGGTTCGGACACATACGTGTATTTATGCACGTACGATGTTCGGACAGTTTTTACTAGCAGGCTTTGGTTTAAGCCAGATTCTAGTATTGGATTATTGGATTTATACAGTCTCAGTATTTCCGTGTTTTCACGGATGGGAGGGGCATTCTCATAATTATTCGAGAAGCTTCTAGAAGATTGATGAGTTGGAGAGTTAGGTAGAATTTGCATTATGATTTCTAGCTCATTATTTCCATTTGTAAACATTAACCCAAATGTTTACAACAACAAAAAGATACGGCAACATCTAAAGTAAACTCGTGACGGATCACAAGGATACCCCTCACCTGTATATACATACCTGCATCCGCATTCCGACTGAATGCGAATGCGATGAGACTAAAGTAATCCAACAAATCTAATACTAGGATCCGTCTTAAACCAAAGCCTACTAGTATGATCCGTCCGATCATGATCCGTGCACTACTGCACGTATATGATCGAACCCACCCATATATCATACGACCTCTACAACGTTTAGCCCGAAACTTGAGAAACTGTCTGTGGGGGACTCTGAAGACTCGTCAATACTTTGGCTGTGGATTTAACCACTAGCACGTCAGAGGTACTAGCCGTATGTAACGGGCTACCAGGTATTGACCAAAAGGGAGTTCGATGAGCGAACTCATCCTGACACCCTACTGAGCCTGTCAGTGACAATATCTGTACATTCCGGTCCGTTCGTCTATGAGCATCGCATGTCGGGCCTAGGGGGTTGGTAAAAGTCAGACCCCCAAAAACGGTACAAGTCGTGTCGGAGTGTAGCCCAGAACACCCTAAGATACTACTGGAATACCTACCAGTAAATCTCCTGCCTTGGCCAAGAACTTCGTGTAATGGCTCTCCTAGATACAGCGCGATCTCACCCCCAATACCGGGAGAGACGAAACCCCTACCGATCCGCTCACTGCCTCCATGTGGCTCGGGACTGTACCCAACTAAAACCTGTTTGCACGACTCCTTTGAGCCATGGTAGGGTAGTAATCAAAGCACAGTGGGAACTCATACGAGACAAATGACGATCTCAGGTCAATGAACTAACCCGTACACATGTCACCAGGGAACTGCTATCTGACGTCAGGTATACTACCAACTAGCATGTTCCCGGCGAGTCCTGTCCGGTGTAGTCATAACCAAATGAGCACCTATATACATCTTAGGTGAACCAACTGACACTAATGGCTTGTGAGACCGGCCACCGCCCCTCGTCGGGGTCACGACTGTATACATTAGTCTACTAATGGAGTATCGATGCCCAGTCTCGAAAACTCCCATGACTAGGGACCTTTTAAGGATGTGCTTATAGACCCCAGCTCCCACGTATATGATCGCCATCATACTGCTGGCCGTCAAGCAAGAATCCTATGGGCTCTATCAACCTGCAATAGTGACCTGTAATGTCACCTAAAGCATGTACACGATGATAAAGATAAACCAGATAACATACTATCATCTTGAGTAAGACTGTCATACCGTTATAGGTCCTCCCTCAATCATTGCAATCACGTGCCTGTGATCCAATAATTAACTCTGAGGGCACTATATCCAACACTAGAGAGCAAGGAGAAAGAAGAAGATGAAGGCAAAAGCTTTTGTGAAATGATAAAGCTTGTGAAAGAAAATAGAAAATATAGTATATATATTTTCTATCTCTCTCTCAACCATGGTTGCTATATTATTTAGATATTTAGTAAATGGGTTAAAAGCCAAAAGAAAAGCTTAATCCATGGTTAAAAAGTGGGTGAAGTGAGGTCAACTCAAAGAAGAGTATAGAAAGATAACCATGAATTAACCTTTATCGTTTTCATTTGTTTTAAAACAAATACTAATAAATATCCATATATTATAGTTTCATGTAAGTCTTATATTGCCTTCAAGTGTGTATCATCAACCGTGATACTTTTGTATGCATGTATCCATGCACATCAACACGTGCATGTTTGCACATCATCATATGCATACATGCATGCATTCTTCCTCTTTAATAAAAAGAGTTTTTAATAAAGAATAAAATAAAACTAAAAGTCAAAATGTTAAATCAACAATTGATTTAACAATCCGGTCATATCACATACGACCCGACCAATAGAAAAACGCCCGATTAACATATGATATCACATAGTCGTATTCAATCGGGTCCCCGTGCATATCTCATATGCACACCACATCTTTTCGCCTGGGCTAGGAAACTTCTGTGTGGGACTCTAAGACTCATCAATACGCCGGTAGTGGGTGATGATCATATAAAACACCGACAAGCCGCAAGCGGTCAGCTAAACGTAACTACCGCCCGGGTATTGAACGATCATAAGAAAACCAGCAAAGCTGTCAAAACTCCCGTAGAGCCATCTGGCAACACTTACCGTACAGTCCGGTCTCCTTGTCAAATATGCTGCATATTGAGTCTAGGGATGGTATCGTCGACCCCAATAACTCAATAAGTCATGCTGGTGTATGGCTTATAACAGATCGAGAAACTACTGATAACACTTATCAGTAAATCTCAGCAGCCCTGGCCAAGGACTTCCTGTTATAGCCAATCGAGCATAGCACAACATCTACTCCCAATACTGGGAGAGACGAAACCCCTCCTATCGCTCATCGCCTCCATGTGCCTAAGGACTGTACCTAAAGACCACCTATTTGCACGACTCAGTAGAGTCGTGGTAGGGTGGAGATCAAAGTACAGTGGGAGGACACAAAAGACTCTATGACGATCTCGGGTCTACAGACTAACCTGTAATAGTGTCACCTGAGAACTGTTATCCGACGATAGATATAATACCACATAAGAGTTCTCTGTGAGTCCGTTCAGTGTACCCAGTCTCCATTGAGCACCCGCATACAATCTTTGGTGTCATCACACCAGATGGATATGGGATCATCCATCGCCCATCATATGGGACAAGAATGGTATACGCTAGTCTACTCTGGAATATCGATGCCCCGTCTCGATACACCCACGACTAGGAACAGTTTAAGGATATGGTTATAAACTACACGTGCCCCACTAGTATGATCCGCATCATAGTCACAGTACTCTAGCAAATATCCTGAGGGCTTTATCAACATGTGCAAATGAATAAAAAACATGATCAAATCAACATGTCAGATAAAGTAAACCAGATAGCATACTATCATGTCGAGCAAGAAAGTAATCTATATATATATATATACATACAAGTCCGGAAAAAACCATGTTTCTGTCGAATTTTTATACTGCTCTAAAAATGATTTAACATACATGAAAATTCGGCTCAGGGTTTTGTAAAAACACAGCACAAAAACAGTCCACTGAATCGATCAAACTACCGCGGTTCCGCGGCAAGAACATGCTTCTTGCCGCGGTTTCGCGGCCGATTTGACTCGGTCGTGGACCGGGTTTTGTGCAGTGTTTTTATTTGGCTGTTTTGGGATTTTTGGTACATGTTGTTTCTACCCAGATTTTCCAGAGAAGAAATTGGTTTTTGGGGTGGTTACAAATCCGTATTTGTGATCGATATTCCGTAGACTTTGGCTAATGGATATTATCTGTGATGTGATATATGTATTGAACGTCCGCTAATCGCTATACGTCAATTAGTGGGGGTTATACATATCTGTGATCTGCAATATTGATGGTTTGTGTATATGAACTCGGTGGATTGTCGCGGATGAATAGCCGAGGTAGATATGAGATGAGAGTTTCTTTTTCTTTCATTCATTGTAAAATTTGTAAATTGATGTAATATTATTTGTTTGGCCGCACAACCGGGTCGGGGTTGTAGCCGTCATTGTATAATTTCTTTTTACTGCTTTTGCTCCTAGGATAGACCCAAGGTGGGGTGCACAAACTATCGGGTATCTCGATGTGCCGAGTGGCCTACTCACGGTGTTGAGGGAGGTTGCTTCGCTTCGGGTACTTGGCGGGTAGTTTGCCGCACCCGTAGGGGTCTAGGGTGTGGTTTGGCTATTCATCGCGACCGTGTAATCCGCTTTTCGTTGCAGGCTCGAACGAATCGCGGATTCCTAGAATATCCAAAGTGTTCATCTGTGATCTGGATTGACTATTATTGCTATATATCTATATATGATATCTATTTAGGTGTTGCTTATGTTTTGCATCCGCGCTAGTCCAGCCCCCGCTCTGTCGTTAGTTAAGTAACCTAACGGGTGATGACGGGGCCTCGTGGCGAATGCAGATGGCATAAGCGTACGCCATATTTTGGTTGTTTTCTGCAATGGTAGGATTAAATGATGGGACGCATTGGAATTAATGCAAGAAAATAAACCAAGTAAAAGTCGTTGGAACACTTTCAAAACCGCTCGGTTCTTTTCGAAAAATAGCTTTTTAAACGCGGAGCTTGAACCACTCCTTTTAAAAGCTATCTCGTTCTATCGATTATATCAAGTTCACTACGTTCACGGTTTCGCCAAAACCATTCATAGCCCTCCGTCGTTTCGTATGGATAGTCAATAGTATGCAAGCTGTGTTTGTTGGCCAAAGTCAAGGCACAGTGTTTGGGAGCTATTGGGTATTCATATGTAGCATAGATAGATGCGTTGGTTTGGGACAGTCGTACTGCCTTGTTGGCCAAAGTCAAGGGTATGTGCGGGTGGGTTCAAATTAACATGGATAATGACGGGTAGAACTTGACATGTGACTTATGATTTGTTGGCCAAAGTCAAGGTCATAAGAGCATAGGGCAAAAATCCATATCGGGAGTTTCAAAAGAACTGAAACTTGCTAGTGCTGCATACCATTTGGAGTGTGATGATTCTGGTAGGATTCCTTTAGTTTTGTCACGCGATGATATTTGGATCCCGATCCTGCTGTGAGTATGTGCTACTCCTAGGGAAATTTCTCACTTAACGATCAATGCTATATACCTAGTAGGTGTCTAGAAAGGTGTTAGCGGGGCTACGCCTATAGGGAAAAGAGGTTACTTAATTAAGGAACTTCGCGAAAGCGTTGGAAAACCTCCCTCGAAGTACCGACACTGGCCTAGCTGAATGGTTAAGCAAGTATTGTACGGTGAGAATGAACCCGACTAATTCTTCCTTTATGGTTTGAGGAGGGATTCGAGAGACAGTGGGAGCCATCCTGTTTAGATAAATTAAAAACCAATCTAAACTTGCAAGAGCATCATGCTAAAGTGTTTTCTTCTCTCTCTCTTAATTGCAGCGACCCAGTGACCAGACATAGGTTACATCTAGATAATAAAATGATTGAATCTGACTGGCAAAGGTCTGTCCAGATGTCCATTGCCCATGACAAGCTGGGACACCTCTTGACTGATCCAACCCCTGCCGTCTTAGGTCCAGTTTCCCCTGTCACGGATATTGATATCCGTAGAACATCGGAAGAATACTGTGCGAAAGCCAAGCGCCTCGTGTTAGCCTCAGTTGATGGTACATACCAGAGGCAGCACGAGAAGATGGACTCAGCTTCTATCTTCCTCCATAATAAAGATTTATATGGAGAGCAATCTCGTATCGCAAGATATGAGACCTCGAACGAATTGCTTCCAGCGAGGTTGGCTATCGGGTCATCTATAAGGGGCAACGTCCTTACAGAGACCAGCTCTTTTGAGTTCTCGGACCTGAAGACCACGTTGAAGATCGGGTCAGATGCTGACTTAGTTCAAGAGTCTCTACCTACTACCCTGAAGGAAACCTGGGAAGTAAAAAGAAAGGGAAGGGCAGAAGTTTCGGGAATGGATTTAGTAAAAGAGGGATGTTCCTATTGTTAAGGGAATGAACATGGGCAGAAGGATTGCAGGGCTTGCAAAGCCAGTAGCCAGAATTCGAAGCATGTTGTGGCTTTGGCTTCGGGTGTGTTTGTAATAGAGAACTGTATGTCAGTTAACCCTACTTCCTGGGTATTGGATACCGGATCAGGATCTCATATCTGTAATTCGTTACAGGCTCTGAGAAACCGTAGGGTTATCAAGAAAGGTGATATGACTCTCAGGGTTGCTAACGGAATGAGCATGTATGCTGAATCCGTAGGGGAATATCATCTAGGACTGACAACTGGGCAGATATTGATTCTGCGTGATTGTTTTTATGTACCAGGTGCGACTTGTAATAGCATATCTGTATCCTTACTTTCTAATGAAGGATATGATTTTACTTTTGTAAGCGATGTAGTAAACATCCACCTAAATCAAGTTCTGATTGGGTCAGGTACATTGAAAAACGATATATACGTTTTGAATCAAGCTCAGGTCTTCAGTGTCCAGAACACACTCAAAAGAAAGTCTCCGGAATTAAATCAGGCTTTCTTATGGAATTATAGACTGGGTCACATCAATGAGACACGGTTGACAAAGTTACATATGTTAGGTTTACCTATCACCCTATGAAAAGTTTGGAAGCATCACATGTCACAAAGATTAGATTTTTATGGTGCTAAGTAAGCATACAAAGGATCTATCCTAGAAAATTAGGGTTTCATAACATAACAAGTAACAAAGGCTAGGGTTTTGAGAGTACAACCTTTGTAGCTCCCTACGCTAGACTCCTTGGCCACTTGAGGGTTGTAAAACGGTTAGTTTGAGGTCTTCTAACGTCCACGACGATCCATTCGAAGCTCCTTTGTCCAAGCTTGCAACTTCACTTTGTCAAGAGAAAGAAATGAAGCTAACACTCTAAACAAGTGGGCTAGACTTGTGTAGAATGATGTTGTGGTTGTGGTGGCTATTCTCACTTCAAAAACCTAACTTGATGAGTGTTTTGCTCACTATAGAAGTCTAGAGAGCAAAAGAAGAAGGAGGAAGAAGATGATGGCTTTTTGAACAAGAGTAAAAGATTAACCTTTTTGAAGAAAATGGAAAATATATCTATATATATTTTCCCTCTTCATCTCAAACAATGGTTATCTATTATGGATATTTATTTTACTTTAGTTAAAACACAAGAGAAAGATTAAATCATGGTTAATAAGTAGGTGAACATGGTTAGGTCAAAAGAAGAGTGTAGAAACTAATCCATGAATTAATCTTATCTCTTTTCTTTTGTTTTAACATAAATAGAAATAATAATCCATAATATAAACCATGGTGTGAGTCTTATATTGCCACCATTTTCTATGTATAAACAACCATGATAGAATGATGTATGTATGCATGTGTGCATGCACATCCATATGTGCATGAACAAGAATGAATGCATACATGCATGCATACATCCAAAAAGAACAAGAAAGGATTTCTAGTGAGAAGCTAATGGTTAAATGATAAATCAACACTTGATTTATCAACCCGGTCATATCACATACGACCCGACCAAAAGCAAGCCGCCCGATTAATATACGGTATCTTATACGCGCATTTTAATCGGGTCCATGCACATATCGTATACGTGCACCACAACGTTTCGCCTGGACTAGGTAACTCCTTTGTGGGACTCTAAGACTCGTCAATACGCCGGCAGTGGGTGATGATCATATCAAACACCCCCAAGCCGCAAGCGGTCAGCTAAACGTAATGGCCACCCGGGTATTGAGCGATCAGAAGAAAACAAGAGAACCTGCTACAACTCCCGTCGAGCCAACCAGCAACACTACCGTACAGTCCGGTCTCTTCGTCAAATACGCTGCATATCGAGCCTAGGGATGGTTACGTCGACCCCAATAACTCAATAAGTCGTGCCGGTGAATGGTCTATAACAGATCGAGAAACTACTGATAACATTTATCAGTAAATCTCAGCAGCCCTGGCCAGGGACTTCCTGATATAACCAGTCAAGCACAGCACAACATCAACTCCCAATACCGGGAGAGACGAAAACCCCTCCTATCGCTCATCGCCTTCGTGTGTCTCGGGACTATACCCAACGGCCACCTGTTTGCACGACTCAGTAGAGCCGTGGTAGGGTGGTAATCAAAGTACAGTGGGAGAGCACACAAGACTCTATGACGATCTCGGGTCTACAGACTAACCTGTACCAGTGTCACCTGAGAACTGCTATCCGACGATAGATATAATTCCATATAGGAGTTCTCGGTGAGTCCGTCCAGTGTACCCAGTCATCACTGAGCACCCGTATATGATCTTGATGTCAAACATCGATGCATGTGGGAACATCCATCGCCCATCATATGGGTCTAGTATCATATACGCTAGTTACTCTGGTATATCGATGCCCCGTCTCGATACACCTATGACTAGGGACATTTCAGGATATGCTTATAAACTACAGATGTCCCACTAGTATGATCTCTATCATAATCACTGTAGTCACGCCAATATCCTCAGGGCTTTATCAACATGTATGAATGAGTAAAAGCATGATCAAATCAACATGTCAGATAAAGAAGAACCAGATAGCATACTATCATGTCGAGCAAGAATGTACACTGAATATATATATATATATATATATATATACATATATAAATACATCCACTATCATATAATGGTCTCTAGGGCATACATATATCCAACAATCTCCCACTTGCACTAAGGCCAGTTATTGGCGTATCTCATAACCAACATCTCAAAGTGTCGCTCATGCTGCGGCTGAGGGAGGGCCTTGGTGAGTAGATCCGCGGAGTTATTCTTTGTGTCTACTCTCTTAATCTCGATCTCGCGTCGATCTACAATCTCCCGAATCAAATGAAAACGCCTCAGGATGTGTCTGGATCGCTGATGGGACCTGGGCACCTTGGCTAACGCCTGAAAGGTTAGCCTAGCACCTCATGAAGGGTTTTGAAGCATCACATGTACCAAAGATGGAATTTTTAAGGTGCTAAATTAACATGCAAAGGATCGATCCTAGAAAAATTAGGCTTTCAAAAACTTTTCACATCATCATATGAAAGATATGCTAGAGTTTAGAGAGTACAACCTTTGTAGCTCCCTACGCTAGACTCCTCGGCTACTTAGGGTTTGAAAAAGCTCCGCTTGAACTCCTCGACGTCACCGATGATCCACCCGGAGTCCGCTTTGTCCAAGCTAGCAACTTCGCAAGATCAAGAATGAAAAACGAAGCCAACACTCTAAACAAGTGGACAAGACTTGTGTAGAATGATGTTGTGGTGGCTTTTCTCACTTCAAAATCCTATCTTGATGAATGATTTGCTCTCTAGAAAATTCAAGAGAGCAAGAGCTCAACGTTGAAGAAGATGATGGATATTATGAAGAAGAGAATAATGATTCTAAAAAGAAAAAGAAAAACATAAGTATATATATTTTCCTTTATCATTTCAAACCATGGTTATATCTTTATGAATATTTAATTTATCTTTAGTTAATCACAAGAGAAAGATTAAACCATGGTCAAAAGTTAGGTGCAAGTGGTTAGGTTACAAGAAGAGTGTAGAAACTTTGACCATGATTCAATCTTATCTCATTTCTTTTGTTTTAGCAAAAATAAAATTAAATATCCATAAAATAAACCATGGTGTGAGTCTTATATATCCACCATTTTCTATGTATAAACAACCATGATAGATGATGTATGTATGTATGTGTGCATGCACATCCATATGTGCATGAAACAATAAGAAATGCATACATGCATCCATACATCCAAAGAAAACAAGAAAGGATTTCTAGTGAGAATCTAATGGTTAAATGATAAATCAACATTTAATTTATCAATCCGTCCATATCACATATGACCCCACCAAAAGCAAGCCGCCCGATCAATACACGGTATCCTATACGCGCATTTTAATCGGGTCCATGCGCATATCGCATACGCGCACCACAACGTTTCGCCTGGACTAGGAAACTCCATTGTAGGACTCTAAGACTCGTCAATACGCCGGCAGTGGGTGATGATCATATCAAGCACCCCCAAGCCGCAAGCGGTCAGCTAAACATAACCGCTACCCGGGTATTGAGCGATCAGAGGAGAATAAGCGAACCTGCTACAACTCCCATCGAGCCAACCGGCAACACTTCCCGTACAGTCCGGTCTCCTCGTCTGATATGTCGCATATCAAGTCTAGGGGTGGTAAACGTCAGACCCCAATAACCGATAAGTCGTGCCGATGTGAGGCTCATAACGGGTCGAGAAACTACTGGTAACACTTACCAGCAAATCTCTGAATCAGCCCTGGCCAGGGACTTCCCTGTTACGGCCAATCGAGCACAGCGCAACATCAACCCCCAATACCGGGAGAGACGAAACCCCTCCTATCGCTCATTGCCTCCATGTGACTCGGGACTGTACCCAAAAACCACCGTTTTTCACGCCCTCATGGACGTGGTAAGGTGGAGATCAAAGCACAGTAGGAATCACACAAGACTCTATGACGATCTCGGGTCTACAGACTAACCTGTACAAGTGTCACCTGAGAACTGCCATCTGACGTGAGGTATAATACCATCTGGGAGTTCTCGGCGAGTCCGTCCAGTGTACCCAGTCTCCACTGAGCACCCGTATACCATCTCTGATGTCAAACACCAATGGATATGGGATCATCCATCGCCCATCTCATGGGTCGAGAAGCGTATACGCTAGTCTACTCTGGTATATCGATGCCCCGTCTCGATACACCTGCGACTAGGGACCTTGAAGGATGTACTTATGGACTACCATGTTCCCACTAGTATGATCTGCATCATAGTCTAGGTAGTCAAGTACACATCCTAAGGGCTTTACCAACATGTAACTATAAGACATTTTAAAGAGACTAGTATACATGTTAAGATAAAAAGCAACCAGATAGCATACTATCATATCGAGCAAGAAAGTCATCTCTATATATGTCCAAGCATCCAATATAATATACATCATCTGTACAATACTGGCCTCTAGGCTATACATACAACTAACAATCTCCCACTTGCACTAGGGCCAGCTGCTGTAGTATCGCATACCGAGCATCCCGAAGAGTCTCTCAAACTGTATCTGGGGAATGGCCTTCGTGGGTGGATCTGCCGTGTTGTTCTTTGTGTCAACCCTCCTTACCTCGATTTCCCGGCGATCAACTATCTCCCGGATCTGGTGATACCGCCTCAGAATATGCCTAGATCGCTGATGGGACCTGGGTTCCTTGGCCAAAGCCACCGCTCCATTGTTATCGCAATACAAAGGTATTGGATGCTCAATGGATGGAACCACTCCAAGTTCAGTAATGAACTTCTTGATCCAGACAGCCTCTTTGGCAGCGATGTATTCATCCTCCATCGTCGAGTCTGCCACGGTTTCCTGCTTGGAACTCTTCTAGCTAACCGCCCCTCCGTAAAGGGTAAAGACAAATCCCGACTGCGACTTAGAGTCGTCCTTATCACTCTGGAAGCTCGAATCGGTAAAGGACTCCACTTGGAGTTCTCCGTTACCATACACCAAGAGCATCTCTTTAGTCCTTCGTAAGTACTTGAGAATGCTCTTCACAGCTGTCCAGTGACTCTCTCCAGGATCAGCTTGATACCTGCTCACTACACTTAGTGAATATGCTACATCGGGTCTTGTACATAACATCGCGTACATGATAGAACCTACACCCGAAGCATAGGGTATCCCTTGCATGCGAGCTCTCTCCAAATCAGTCTTAGGAGACATCTCTTTGGAGAGAGTGACTCCAGAGATCGTGGGTAAGTTCCCACGCTTGGATTCTTCCATACTAAAGCTCTTTAGTATGGTGTCAATGTACCTGGATTGGGACAATCCCAATATCCGTTTGGATCTATCTCTATAGATCCTGATTCCCAATATGCAGGAGGCATCACCAAGATCTTTCATTGAGAATCTTTGTGATAAGAAGAGCTTGACCGATTGCAGCATAGGAATATCATTTCCTATCAAGAGTATGTCGTCCACGTACAATACGAGGAAGACAACTTTACTCTCTGCCACCTTCTTGTAGATACAAGGTTCATCTGGATTTTTGAAGAAATTAAATTCTTTGATAACGACGTCAAAGAAGATGTTCCAACTCCGCGATGCTTGCTTTAATCCATAAATAGATTTAAGCAGCTTGCACACCTTCCCGCTGCTCCCACTGTCTACGAAGCCCTCTGGCTGAGTCATGTACACGCACTCTTCTAAATAACCGTTTAGAAAAGCGGTCTTAACATCCATTTGCCAGATTTCGTAGTCATGATATGCAGCGATGGCAAGCATGATCCGGATGGATTTAAGCATAGCCACTGGAGAAAAGGTTTCGTCATAGTCCACACCTGGTCTTTGACGAAAACCCTTTGCAACAAGTCTAGCTTTGAAAGTCTCCACTTTCCCATCTACACCAAGTTTTTTCTTGAAGATCCACTTGCTCCCAATGGGTTTTACCCCTTCAGGAGCAACTTCCAAAGTCCATACTTTGTTGGTGCACATGGATTCCATCTCGGATCGCATAGCATCCAGCCATTTCACTGAGTCCCTACTCGTGATGACCTGCTCGAAGCTAGTTGGGTCATCATCCTCCATGATGCAATCCTCGCACCCACCATCCATGAGAAAACCGTAGTATCTCTCAGGTTGGCGAGGAACCCTACTAGATCGGCGGAGTGGCTGGGGTTCATTGGGAACTACGGAATCTTCTGGTTCCACCAGATCTTCTGTTGTAGCTTTTGTAGCTGGAACCTCTTCCAGTTCTACCTCATGACCGCTAATCTCTTTTTCAAGAAATTCCTTATCTAAAAAGGTGGCATGCCGAGAAACAAACACTCTTTGTTCCTCAGGGTGGTAGAAGATATACCCTTGTGAAATTTTGGGATATCCTATAAATTTGCATAGAACAGACCGTGTCTCGAGTTTGTCCGGATTTTGTCGTTTGACATAGGCTGGGCAACCCCATATCTTAACATAGTTAAGACATGGTCTCTTCCCTTTCCATATCTCATATGGAGTGGTAGGCACAGATTTGGTGGGGACCATATTCAATAGATGTATGGCTGTTTCAAGCGCATACCCCCAGAAGGAAATAGGCAACTCAGCTGTGCTCATCATGGAGCGCACCATATCTAATAGGGTACGGTTCCTCCATTCTGATACACCGTTGTGCTGTGGTGTATATGGAGGAGTCAGCTGAGAGAGAATCCCATTCTCTTTTAGGAAGTCCAGGAATTCACTGCTCAAGTATACACCTCCTCGATCAGATCGAAGGATTTTAATACTTTTTCCGGTTTGCTTCTCGACTTCTTGTTTATATTCTCGAAATTTCTCAAAAGCTTCAGACTTATGTCTTATCAAGAACATATGTCCGTATCTTGAGAGATCGTCAGTGAATGTAATGAAGTACGAAGAACCATCCCTGGCATGTGTAGACATGGGACCGCATACATCACTATGTATCAGTCCTAAGAGTTCGGTAACTCTTTCTCCGTGTCCCGTAAACGGAGTTTTGGTCATCTTGCCTTTGAGACATGACTGGCAAGTGTCATAAGATGAAAATTCGAACTATTTCAAATATCCATCCTTATGCAACTTAGCTAGTCGTGTCGCATTGATGTGACCCAGTCTACAATGCCACAAGAAGGATTCGCTCAGTTCTGAACTCTTCCTCTTGTGTGTGTTTGTTATGCTCAGAACTGTTGATTGATTTAGAATATAAATGCCATTGCATAACGTGCCTGATCCAACCAACTTTTGGTTACGGAAAATGTTCATAACATTATCCTGTAATACAAAATTATATCCCTCTTTACTAAACAAAGAAACCGATATAATGTTGCATATCAGGTTCGGCATGTAATTGCATTCGTTCAGAACCAATGTATTACCAGTTGGTAATGCAAGGTGATATTCCCCGACAGTCTTGGCTGCAACAATTGCACCATTTGCAACTCTAATGTCTTTATCACCTTCTCCAAGTTCTCTACCTTTCCTGAGCCCATGTAACTGGTTACATATATGGGATCCTGACCCGGTATCTAATACCCAGGACGTAGGGCAAATGGAGAAACAGTTCTCTGTAACGAACACACCCGAAGAAAATGCATCAACATGTACTTTCTTCATTCGGGTGGCATGGGAATTCTGGTATTCTCCTATATCCTATTCAGTCCTATAACTCTTATAAGAAAGAACGGAACCAACGTTCCCCAGCACAGTATAACATGCGGGTTCGGTCAATACATCCATATTATTATCTTGATTAGGGCATGACATGGTCGCTACCTGGAGAGAGAGAGAAGAAAACACTTTAGCGTATGCTCTTGCAAGATCAGATTGGTTATTATCTTATCTAATCAGGATGGCTCCCACTGGTTTTTATCAAATCTTCCTTCAAACCCTAAAAGGAAAGACTAGCCGGGATTAATTACACCTTACAACTTCGCCAATCTTTCAGCCAGGCCAGTGTCGGTACTTTGAGGGAGGTTCCCCGTGCTTTCGCATGGACCTAATTATAGTAAACCTCATTTTCCCAGAGGCGTAACCCCGTTGACACCTTTCTAGACACCTACTTGATCGGCTAATTGTAATGTGTAAAACTCTCCCAGGAGTAACTCTTACTCGCAGTGGGTATCGGGATCCAACTATCTCATAGAAGGTATGCAATCTCATTGCAAATTTCAACACTTGAAATTCCCGATAATGCTTTTGCCCCTAGCGTGCTATGACCTTGACGAAAGCCAACAAACCACAGCCCACTAGTCAAGTTCAACCCATACATTTCTTGACTGAATTAAACCCACCCGCACGACCCTTGACGAAAGCCAACAAAGCCGTACGACTACCCTAATCCAGTCGCATCATATGCAGCAGATAAGCAGCACATAGCTACCGCACACTACACATTGACGAAAGCCAACAAATGTAGCACGAATACTATATGCAACTTATCTGAAATGTCGGAGGGCTACGACAGGTTTTTCTGAAAACCTATTGCGTAATGAACTTGATATCGTTGTAGAATCAAGTGAAGTTTTGAAATGGAGTGATTTTGAGGCTTTTCTAGTTTTGCTAAAAGGGTCACTCCCGGCGAAGGGATCATCGGCCCTTTCCTCTTCGAATGAGGTGCGGGATATATCATATATATCACTGTGCAAAGAAGAAACTATAGAAGCAATCAAAAGACAAACCGAGTGTGTAGCATCTGCCAGTTATTGCTAAAGGGGTCACTCCCGGTGAAGGGATCTCGGCCCTTTCCTCATCGAATAAGGTGCAGGGTATATTATATATACCGCTATGCAAAGCAAAACTGTAGCTACCCATTTTATTTTTAAAATTTTTGATTCTACAACATCTTTTAGGTTTCTTTTCTTTCATTAATCACATTAATGAAGTCCCATCATTTAAGTCACCTAAACATCACAGATAAATACGACGTACACTTATGCCATCCGTATTCGCCTCGATGTCCCCTCGTGCACCGTTAGGTTAGGTAACTAACGACAGAGCAGGGCAGGGCTAGTGCGGGTGTAAAACATAAGTAACGCCTATATAATATATCATATATACTATATACTGTATCCATCAGAACATATCAAATGATCACATCACAGATATCGCAGCAGAAACATAGATATAATGTGGGATATTCTAGGACGTCCGTATTTAGTATTTAGCCAAAATAGAAAATACGGATTCCACAGTCGTGATGAAATAGCCAAGCCCACACCCTGGATCCCTACGAGAGCGGCAAGCGACCCTACCAATTCTGGAGTTTAGGAGACCCGATCTCGACTCCTCGAGATGGCCTCCCACTGAACCCCAGAACCCGGTCACCTGTGCTCCCCTCCTTGGGTCCATCCTAATGTGGAAAAGTAAATAATATACAACGCAGGTGACACAACCTCAACCTGGAAGTGCCCCAAATAAAAGAATATTACATTACATTTGAATTTACATGAATGAAAATGTAAAACTCTCATCTCACATAAAAAAACCCCAGCTATTCAATTGCGACAATCCTGCACATCATATCTCAGCAACACATAATATCACATATCATCAACGTAAGTATGTATGCGTACCCCAATTGTCGTTGACGTATAGCAACGAAACCGGCGATATCGACATACAACAATTACGGTCACAGAAAAGAAAGTGTAAAACTGCAATATCTGGAATCCACATTCTCTTTAGACATCGTAAATGCGAAGTATCACATACCTCGTATTTCATGTCCTATAATATGAATTCCACACATTGCATCACATTCCAGATAATTAGACAATATTAAAGTTTTCGAACGAACGATTAAATACCCAAGATTCACTAAATCTCAACACTTGAGCGGAGTTCAAAAACCCGGAGTGTGACACAGTGGTAGCGGTCCAGCCGTAGAAGGGTCAAGCCAACGCCTCACATGTGGCACGCCGTACTGCCCCAAACCCTAAGGTTCAAAAGGCAGTTCAAGACGGTCACATAATCGAGTTAAGGTTTGTTTTCTTCTAGAGGGTCCACCACAAACAAACTTGCACGTATTTCCGAAAAATTTTAAACCCCGTGAAAAGTGAGCAAATGATAGTCGTTCGAACACTTCAATACTTTCTAGATTTACCCGGAAAAGAAACGAAATGAAAATTCCGATCGAATCGTCGAGTCCAAAAACCATCTCCAGAACAAAATTCAGATTAAAAATACCCTAAAAATTATACAAGCAGAAACAAGCATTACTGTACAAAATTCATTAAGTGATTGTTGTGTACGGCCGCGGAACTGCGGCCTAAGCAAGCTTAGACCGCGTTTCCGCGGCAATATAGACTGTTCATGGAATCGAATTTTACAGTAATTCTTATATTTACCTGCTGTAATTTTTACATATTTTTAATTCTGAAAAACAACAGTTTTGGAAAAATGTCCAGAGAGCACTAAAAAACCGTATTTTTTCAGTTCGATCGGAGTTTTAACTTCGCTAAAGTGTCGCCTAATGTTCTAGGTCGGCTCTGATACCAATGAAAGGTTAGCCTAGCAACTCATGAAGGGTTTTGAAGCATCACATGTACCAAAGATGGAATTATTAGGGTGCTAAGTTAACATGCAAAGGATCGATCCTAGAAAAATTAGGCTTTCAAAAACTTTTCACATCATCATATGAAAGATATGCTAGGGTTTAGAGAGTACAACCTTTGTAGCTCCCTACGCTAGACTCCTCGGCTACTTAGGGTTTGAAAAAGCTCCGCTTGAACTCCTCGACGTCACCGATGATCCACCCGGAGTCCGCTTTGTCCAAGCTAGCAACTTCGCAAGATCAAGAATGAAAAACGAAGCCAACACTCTAAACAAGTGGGCAAGAATTGTGTAGAATGATGTTGTGGTGGCTTTTCTCACTTCAAAATCCTAACTTGATGAATGATTTGCTCTCTAGAAAATTCAAGAGAGCAAGAGCTCAAGGTTGAAGAAGATGATGGATATTATGAAGAAGAGAATAATGATTCTAAAAAGAAAAAGAAAAACATAAGTATATATATTTTCCTTTATCATTTCAAACCATGGTTATCTCTTTATGAATATTTAATTTATCTTTAGTTAATCACAAGAGAAAGATTAAACCATGGTCAAAAGTTAGGTGCAAGTGGTTAGGTTACAAGAAGAGTGTAGAAACTTTGACCATGATTCAATCTTATCTCATTTCTTTTGTTTTAGCAAAAATAAAATTAAATATCCATAAAATAAACCATGGTGTGAGTCTTATATATCCACCATTTTCTATGTATAAACAACCATGATAGATGATGTATGTATGTATGTGTGCATGCACATCCATATGTGCATGAAACAATAAGAAATGCATACATGCATCCATACATCCAAAGAAAACAAGAAAGGATTTCTAGTGAGAATCTAATGGTTAAATGATAAATCAACACTTGATTTATCAATCCGGCCATATCACATATGACCCCACCAAAAGCAAGCCGCCCGATCAATACACGGTATCCTATTCGCGCATTTTAATCGGGTCCATGCGCATATCGCATACGCGCACCACAACGTTTCGCCTGGACTAGGAAACTCCATTGTGGGACTCTAAGACTCGTCAATACGCCGGCAGTGGGTGATGATCATATCAAGCACCCCCAAGCCGCAAGCGGTCAGCTAAACGTAACGGCTACCCGGGTATTGAGCGATCAAAGGAGAACAAGCGAACCTTCTACAACTCCTGTCGAGCCAACCGGCAACACTTCCCGTACAGTCCGGTCTCCTCGTCTGATATGTCGCATATCAAGTCTAGGGGTGGTAAACGTCAGACCCTAATAACCGATAATTCGTGCCGATGTGAGGCTCATAACGGGTCGAGAAACTACTGGTAACACTTACCAACAAATCTCTGAATCAGCCCTGGCCAGGGACTTCCCTGTTACGGCCAATCGAGCATAGCGCAACATCAACCCCCAATACCGGGAGAGACGAAACCCCTCCTATCGCTCATTGCCTCCATGTGACTCGGGACTGTACCCAAAAACCACCGTTTTAAACGCCCTCATGGGCGTGGTAAGGTGGAGATCAAAGCACAGTGGGAATCACACATGACTCTATGACGATCTCGGATCTACAGACTAACCTGTACAAGTGTCACCTGAGAACTGCCATCTGACGTGAGGTATAATACCATCTGGGAGTTCTCGGCGAGTCCGTCCAGTGTACCCAGTCTCCACTGAGCACCCGTATACCATCTCTGATGTTAAACACCAATGGATATGGGATCATCCATCGCCCATCTCATGGGTCGAGAACCGTATACGCTAGTCTACTCTGGTATATCGATGCCCCGTCTCGATACACCTGCGACTAGGGACCTTGAAGGATGTACTTATGGACTACCATGTTCCCACTAGTATGATCTGCATCATAGTCTAGGTAGTCAAGTACACATCCTAAGGGCTTTACCAACATGTAACTATAAGACATTTTAAAGAGACTAGTATACATGTTAAGATAAAAAGCAACCAGATAGCATACTATCATATCGAGCAAGAAAGTCATCTCTATATATGTCCAAGCATCCAATATAATATATATCATCTGTACAATACTGGCCTCTAGGGCATACATACAACTAACAACGCCATAGCCCCATTATTATCACAATACAATGGTATTGGATCAATAATGGTTGGAACTACTCCTAGCTCCGAGACGAACTTCTTCATCCAGACGGCTTCCTTGGCGGCATCATTTGCAGCAATGTACTCAGCCTCCATCCTAGAGTCTGCAACGGTATCCTGTTTGGAACTCTTCCAACTTACCGCCCCTCCATTGAGGCTAAATACAAACCCTGAGATAGATTTGCTGTCGTCCTTATCGCTCTGGAAGCTCGAATCGGTAAAGGCCTCCATTTGGATATCTCCATTACCATACACCAAGAACAATTCTTTAGTTTTTCGTAAGTACTTAAGAATGTTCTTCACAGCTGTCCAGTGATTCTCCCCTGGGTTGGATTGATACCTGCTTACAACACTAAGTGCATAAGCTACATCTGGGCGTGTACATAACATCGCATACATTATAGATCCTACTGCCGAAGCATAGGGTATAATGCTCATGCGAGCTCTCTCTTCATCGGTCTTTGGACAAGAATCCTTAGAGAGAGTGACCCGATGGCAAGCGGGTAAGGCACCCCGCTTGGAGTCTTCCATACTAAACCTTTTTAGGATGGTGTTGATGTACCTGGTTTGGGACAATCCCAATAAATTTTTGGATCTATCCCTATAGATCCTTATGCCCAGGATGTAGGTGGCATCACCCAGGTCCTTCATGGAGAACATTAGTGATAAGAAAGATATGACCGACTGTAGCATAGGAATATCATTTCCTATCAGAAGAATGTCGTCCACGTACAATACGAGGAATGTGACAGCTCTTCCTACAACCTTCTTATAAACACAAGGTTCATCTGGATTTTTTATGAAATCAAACTCTTTGATAACATCATCGAAACAGATGTTCCAACTTCGAGATGCCTGCTTTAACCCATATATGGATTTAAGCAATCTACATGCTTTCTCGCTGCTCCCACTGTCAATGAAGCCCTCTGGCTGATCCATATAAACGCATTCTTCTAAATCTCCATTTAGAAATGCTGTTTTAACGTCCATCTGCCAGATTTCATAGTAGTAGTGAGCAGCAATAGCAAGTAGGATCCGAATGGATTTAAGCATGGCTACGGGCGAAAAAGTTTCGTCATAGTCCAAACCTGGTCTTTGACGAAAACCCTTCTCCACAAGTCTTGCCTTATAGGTCTCTACCTGCCCATCTACACCAATCTTTCTTTTAAAGATCCATTTTCATCCCACAGGTTTTACCCCAGGGGGTACAATGTCCAAAGTCCATACTTTGTTGGTGTACATAGACTCCATTTCGGATCTCATGGCATCCAGCCACTTCACAGAGTCTCCACTCGTGATAGCTTGCTGAAAACTGGTAGGATCATCATCATCCATGATGCAGTCTTCTCCGTCACCATCAATGAGGAAACCGTAGTACCTCTCCGGTGGGCGAGAAGTCCTACCAGACCATCGGAGTGGCCGATGTTCCTCAGTTTCTATTGCAACAGCCGGTTCAACCAAATCGTCATTTGTAGTTTGTGTCTCTAGAACCTCTTCTAGATCCACCACCTTGCCATCATCTTTATCTGTGAAAAACTCTTTTTCCAAGAATGTGGCATACTGAGAAACAAACACCTTTTGTTCCTCTTTGTGGTAGAATAGATATCCATAAGAATTCTTTGGATACCCCACAAAATTACACATGACTGACCGTGTCTCGAGTTTGTCCGGATTCTGCTTTTTAACATAGGCTGGGCAACCCCAAATCTTAATTCTCTTAAGAGATGGTCTCTTCCCATGCCATATCTCATATGACGTGGTAGACACGGTTTTGGTTGGAATCATGTTCAGAAGAAACGCTGCAGTCTCCAATGCATGCCCCGAAAATGAGACGGTAACTCAGCATCACTCATCATGGAACGGACCATATCTAATAGGGTCCGATTCCGTCGTTCTGATAAACCGTTGTGCTGTGGTGTGTAAGGAGGAGTGAGCTGAGAGAGAATCCCATTCTCTTTTAGGAAGTTTGCAAATTCCGTACTGAGATACTCTCCACCTCGATCTGATCTAAGCATCTTGATACTCAAGCCGGTTTGTTTTTCTACTTCTTGTTTATATTCAATGAATTTCTCGAAAGCTTCGGACTTGTGCTTTAATAAATATACATGACCGAATCTTGAGAAATCGTCAGTGAATGTAATGAAGTATGAAAAACCGCCTCTAGCCTGTGTAGACATTGGCCCGCATACATCACTATGTATGAGGCCTAGGAGCTCAGTAGCTCTTTCTCCGTGTCCGGTAAACGGAGTTTTGGTCATTTTACCCTTGATACAAGGCTGGCAAGTCGCATAAGATTTATATTCAAAAGAGTTTAAATATCCATCTTTGTGTAACTTGTTTAGTCTTGTTTCGTTAATATGACCAAGTCTACAGTGCCAAAGAAAAGCTTCATTTAATTCTGAAAGTTTTCTTTTATTAGTGTGTTGTATACTGAAAACTGTGTGTTGATTTAGGACGTAAATCCCGTTATTAAGTGTACCATACCCAACCAACATTTGATTCAGGTGAATGTTCATAACATTGTTCAGCAATATAAAGTTATATCCTTCATTGTCTAATAAAGAAACTGATATTATATTACATAGCATACTTGGTACAAAATAACATGGGTTCAAAACCAATATACACCCAGATGGCAACCCCAAGTGATACTCTCCCACTGCGACTATATGTACATTGGAACCATTTCCAACGCGAAGAGTATGGTCACCTGTCTTCAAAACTTTGCTATTTCTCAGCCCCTGCATAGAATTGCAAATGTGAGAACCTGAACCGGTATCTAATACCCAGGGAGCAGAGTTTATTGAAAAACAGTTTTCTGTCACAAACACACCTGAAGCGGAAGCATCCCCATGCTTCTTCTTGAGGTTTAAGTACTCCGTACAGTTGCGCTTCCAATGTCCTGTCTTGTGGCAATGAAAACATTCACCTTTCCCCGAGTCTCCAGCTTTGGAATTTTCCTTTCCCTTCACCTTTTTAACTCCACCCTTAGGATTGGTGGACTTCTTCTTTTTCTTTCCTTTGGCCTTAGCCTTTGGGCGAGAAGAAGAAGATTGCCCAATAGTCATAACGGGAGTTTTCATTTATTTTATAGTGCTCTCTGCACTCCTTAACATATTAAGGAGTTCAGGTAGTTCCTTCTCCATGCCGTGCATGTTGAAGTTAACTATGAATTGAGCAAAGGTGGAGGGGAGGGACTGCAGAATAATATCCGTATATTGTTCATTGTCCATTGTCCATCCAAGGTCCTCAAGCTCTTCTATAAGAGCTATCATCTTCAGAACATGGTCTCCTACCGGTGTGCCAGGGGCCATTCGCATCTGAAACAATTTCTTTGATGCTTCGTATCGTAATACGCGGGATTGCTCTCCATAGAACTCCTTTGTATGGAGGAATATGGTTTGAATGTCCATATTCTCGTGCTGCTTTTGATGTGTATTGTCCATCGATGAAGCGTGAGGCATTTGGCCGTGGCACAGTCTGCGTCCCATGTCTTGCGGACTTCAATGTCCGCAACTAAGGAATTTGGACCTGGGGTGGGCGGGGCTGAAGCCGTGAGGACATATGATACTTTATTATAAGTCAAGGCTATTTTCAGATTTCTCAGCCAGTCTTTATAATTGGTCCCATTCAGTTTGTTTTTATCTAGTAAAAGCTTGAGTCCAGTCATTGGTATCTGCCATTAAGAGAGAGAAAAGAATACACTCAGCGAAAGCTCTTGCATAGATCAGATTGGTTATTATCTTGTCTAATCGATGTCTCCCACTGCTTTAATCAAGTTTTTCTTTCAAACCTTAAAAAGAAAACTAGCCAGGATTAATTACAGTCTACAACTTCGCTAACCGTTCAGCCAGGCCAGTGTCGGTACTTGAGGGAGGTTCCCTGTGCTTTCGCACGGACCTAATTAAAGCAAACCTCGTTTTCCGAGAGGCGTAGCTCCGTTGACACCTTTCTAGACACCTAATGAGTTAGCTAATTGTAAACTGCAAAACTCTCCTAGAAGCAACTATTGCCCACAGTGGGATCGGGATTCAACCATCATATGGAAGGTATGCAATCTCATTGCAAATCTCAACACTTGAAATTCCCGATGTGATTTTTACCCCTAGTACTTATGACCTTAACTATGGTCAACAAATCATAAGTACCAGTCAAGTTCTACCCGTCATTTCTTGATCAATTAGACCCACCCATATGACCCTTAACTATGGTCAACAAAGTCGCATGAATGTCCTAATTAATCTGCATCATATGCAGTGTAGGAAGACATCACTTAGCTACCGTACACTACGCCTTAACTAAAGTCAACAAACGTAGCACGAATACTAAGTACTCTACTTCCTAAATTGACGGAGGGTTGCGGATGATTTTTAAGAAAATCTTTAACGCTTTGAACTTGATATCGTCGTAGAATCAAATGGTTTTGAAAAGGAGTGGCTTGTGCTCCGCAGTTTTTGAAATACAACTTTTTCATAAAGAGCCGAGTGGTTTTCAAATCCGATTCTACAGCATCTTTTTGGGTTTATTTTCTTTACATTAATCATATTAATGTAATCCCATCATTTAAGTCCTTAAGCCAATCATAGAAAAGAAATGAAAATAACACGTACGCTTATGCCATCCGTATTCGCCACAATGTTCCGTTATGCACCGTTAGGTTACTTAACTAACGGCATATCGGGACGGGACTAGCGTGGGTGCAAAACATAAGCAACGTCTACTATATATCTCATATATAATATATCATTCGTCTCAGATATCACAGAACACAGGAAGCAGAAACATATATATAATGTGGGATATACTAGGATGTCTGTATTTAGTATTTAGCCAATAATAGAAAATACGGATTCCACAGTCGCGATGAATAGCCAAGCCCACACCCCTAGACCCCTACGAGAGTGGCAAGCGACCCGACCAATCGTGGAGTTTAGGAGACCCGGTCTCGACTCCTCGAGATGGCCTCCCACTGAACTCCAGAACCCGGTCACTTATGCTCCCTTCCTTGGGTCTATCCTAATGCGGAAAAGTAAATAATATACAATACCGGTGGCATCAATCTCAACCCGGAAGTGCCCCAAATAAAAGAATATTACATTACATTTGAATTTTACATGAATGAAAAATAAAACTCTCATCTCACATAAAACCCCCCGGCTATTCAATCGCGACAATCCTGCACATCATATCTCAGCAACACATAATATCTCATATCATCAACGTAAGTAAGTATGCGTACCCCGATTGTCGTTGATGTATAGCAACGAAACCGGCGATATCGACATACTACACTTACGGTCACATAAAAGAAAGTGTAAAACTACAATATTTGGAATCCACATTCTCTTTAGACATCATAAATGCGAAATATCACATACTTCGTATTTCATGCTTAACTATCTGAATTCCACATATTGTATCACATTCCAGATAAATAGACAGTATTAAAGTTTTCGACCGAATGATCAAATACCAAAAATTCCCTAAAGCTCAACACTTGAGCGGAGTTCAAAAAATCTGGAGTGTGACACAGTAGTAGCGGTCCAGCCGTAGAAGGGTCAAGCCAACGCCTCACATGTGGCACGCCGTACTGCCCCAAACCCTAAGGTTCAAATGGCAGTTCAAGACGGTCATATAATCGAGTTAAGGTTTGTTGTCTTCTAGAGGGTCCACCACAAAACTTGCACGTATCTCCGAAAGATTTAAACCCCGTAAAAAGTGAGCAAATGATACTCATTCGAACAATTCAATACTTTCTAATTTACCCGGAAAGAGAAAGAAGTTAAAATTCAGATCGAATCAATGAACTCAAAACCATTCCCAGAACATTCATCACTGAAGACAGATTAAAAATACCCAAAAATATCAACAAGCAGTTATAGGTATTACTGTATAAAAACCATGCATTGACTCACCTGTACGGCCGCGGAACCGCGGCCCAAGCAAGCTTTTGGCCTCGTTTCCGCGGCAGAAATGACTGTTCACTGCATCGTTTTTTACAGTGTTTCTTAGATTTGCCTGCTGAATTTTTAACATATTTTTAATTATGAAAATAACCAGGTTTGAAAAAATGTCCAGAAAGGGTTCCAAAAACCCGTATTTCGGTTCGATCGGAATTTTTACTTCGCTAAAGTGTCGCCTAATGTTCTAGGTCGGCTCTGATACCAATGTTAGGTTTACCTAGCACCCTATGAAAAGTTTGGAAGCATCACATGTCACAAAGATTAGATTTTTATGGTGCTAAGTAAGCATATAAAGGATCTATCCTAGAAAATTAGGGTTTCATAACATAACAAGTAACAAAGGTTAGGGTTTTGAGAGTACAACCTTTGTAGCTCCCTACGCTAGACTCCTTGGCCACTTGTGGGTTGTAAAACGGTTAGCTTGAGGTCTTCTAACGTCCACGACGATCCACCCGAAGCTCCTTTGTCCAAGCTTGCAACTTCACTTCGTCAAGAGAAAGAAATGAAGCTAACACTCTAAACAAGTGGGCTAGACTTGTGTAGAATGATGTTGTGGTGGCTATTCTCACTTCAAAAACCTAACTTGATGAGTGTTTTGCTCACTATAGAAGTCTAGAGAGCAAAAGAAGAAGGAGGACGAAGATGATGGCTTTCTGAACAAGAGTAAAAGATTAACTTTTCTGAAGAAAATGGAAAATATATCTATATATATTTTCCCTCTTCATCTCAAACCATGGTTATCTATTATGGATATTTATTTTACTTTAGTTAAAACACAAGAGAAAGATTAAATCATGGTTAATAAGTAGGTGAACATGGTTAGGTCAAAAGAAGAGTGTAGAAACTAATCCATGAATTAATCTTATCTCTTTTCTTTTGTTTTAACATAAATAGAAATAATAATCCATAATATAAACCATGGTGTGAGTCTTATATTGCCACCATTTTCTATGTATAAAAAACCATGATAGAATGATGTATGTATGCATGTGTGCATGCACATCCATATGTGCATGAACAAGAATGAACGCATACATGCATGCATACATCCAAAAAGAAAAAGAAAGGATTTCTAGTGAGAAGCTAATAGTTAAATGATAAATCAACACTTGATTTATCAACCTGGTCATATCACATACGACCCGACCAAAAGCAAGCCGCCTGATTAATATACGGTATCTTATACGCGTATTTTAATCGGGTCCATGCGCATATCGCATACGCGCACCACAATGTTTCGCCTGGACTAGGTAACTCCTTTGTGGGACTCTAAGACTCGTCAATACGCCGGCAGTGGGTGATGATCATATCAAACACCCCCAAGCCGCAAGCGGTCAGCTAAACGTAACTGCCACCCGGGTATTGAGCGATCAGAAGAAAACAAGCGAACCTGCTACAACTCCCGTCGAGCCAACCGGCAACACTACCGAACAGTCCGGTCTCTTCGTCAGATACGCTGCATATCGAGCCTAGGGATGGTTACGTCGAGCCCAATAACTCAATAAGTTGTTGTTCATACAAGAATATTGCATTTTATACCGCCCATTCTTACGCTCGTTTGTTTATAGGCAGGTGCTTTTGATCAGTGTTTGCTACATATTTACAGAATACTGGTTCTCAGCTCTAAACAGTGAAATTCATGGAAAAGTACGACAAATTCCGGATTACTGCCAACCACAGATAAAACACGGGTCTTCGCTCTTTATCCGTATGTTACCACACACCAGTTTAAGGGACAAAATGGCAAATCGATGTCATTTTCGTGCACAAAGCTCAATTTCAACACAAGATCCAACATATCTACGTGGAGCTCGAGGAAATCATGGCAAAAGATCCACATCACATCACCTTTTTGATCTACTGAAATTCTGGAAGAATTGTGAAGAGCTTATGAGAAAAGTACTATACCACACTGAAGAGGACCACAAACCAGGGGATACGACAAAAGATGAAGGCACAATCCTTCTAAAAGGACGCGGAACCGCGGCATAAGCACGCTTAGGCCGCGGAACCGCGGCCATGTGGGATCCGCACTTGGTCAAATTTCAGGGGCAGTTTTGGAATTTCATATATTGACAGATTGTTGCCCTAGGTTCTCTGTTTCCTGCCTATAAATTGCCCAGAACTTGCCAAGCCATGGATGTGTATTCTTATGCCCACTTTTTGTTAGTTTTTAGTTTAACTTCTTCTTCTTCTTCATCTTTCCTCCATTAAATTGTTGTGAGAGCTTTTGAGTGGATGTTAAATGAAGATGAGGGTTTTTGTATCATTCTTTTGCTTAGCTTCCCCCTTGAGCTCTCTACCTTAACTTGATCTTGCAACCTCTTAAGTGAGCTTGCAAGTTTAAGCTTTGGTCATTGATCTCAAGGGGTTGTATTATTTTGTTCTCTCTTTTGTGCTTCATTCTCCATGAGTTCTTTGCCTTTTCTTGATCTTGCAACCTCTTAAGTGAGCTTGCAAGTTTAAGATTTGGTTATTGAACCCATGTCTTGTTTTGGGTTCTATGGTTCCTAGTTTCATTTCTTGCTCATTTACTTTCATGCACTTAAATTCCATGCACTTTTAATTACTTGCTTGTAATCTTTTCGTTTCTTTGTTTATCTTTTCTTTTGCTCTTTTTGGTTCGTTTTGTGAATGGTTGTAATATGTTGTTGTTAAGAATAAATACAATATTGTAAGTTAAGGTTTCATTCCTCATTTCCTTTTCCCATTATTTTCCTTTGAACTCCGCCCAAACGTTACGCAAGCGCTCCGTTAGGCACCCTACCCTACCAAGGTAACGGTGATTCCTAACCGCGACCGGTTGCGTTCGGTTTGGCCGGAGGCGAAAGCAAGAGACAAGAACGGACGGACAAGGGTCAATACGCCGGATTCCACGAATACCGTGCTTAAGTACCCTAATCCACATTGTTGCCGATTGTTCTAGCTTCAATTGGCCAAGACTCGGCTCAAAGGTTTTGAGTGCGGATTTCTTTAGCTTACACTTTCGTATCTTTCTCTTAACAACTTTATACTTGCATATAAAACACATAGGTTAGATTTGAACAAACATATACACATTCTTTATTGACTCGTTTAAAACTCGAATGGACATACAACCATCTCCCTGTGGATCGACCCGTGCTCAACCGGCTAGCTGCGAAGCGACACCGTACTTATCGCGGTTATAACTTTAGAACTTTGAACATCCGACACGCCAAAAGCGTACGATCAAATGGCGCCGTTGCCGGGGAGACGGTAGCGTATTTTCTTTCTTGTTATTCGGGTTAATATTCTTTTTGTATATATTTATAAATAAAAAAATAAAATCTTTTTGTTATTTTTTTATAATTTTTGTGAGCAAGTGTGCAGGCTGATCTGGAGCAAGTACAGTAACCCAAAAAGAAAACAGAGGTTTTTATTTTGGAAAAGAGAAGAAGTGGAGTTCGTTGACCAAAGACAAATCCCCAAGTCAACATTTTGACCGCGGAACCGCGGTAAAAAGGTGCCTTGCGCGGCGGTTCTGCGGTCTCATTGAGGCCTCTGTGCCCATTTTTTTCTCCACCCCTTTGTCTTTTCTTCTATCTTCTCTGTGAATTCCACTATACGGTATTTTCTGCAGATTTTTGCGGATTTGCGAACTGCGATTGTGGGGAGCAAAGTGTACGTTCAAGGCTAAGGTGATTGCAAAGTATAGTGCCAAAGATCTGGGTAGTTTGACCCGCGCAAGCGAACTTTTCAAGCTTCCCGGATTTGATTCAACGGGGGGTTTTCCTAACCCAAAAACTTTACGGTACGTATTTCTTAAACACCTTCTTCTCAAATCCGACGCATCCAATATACTATTCTTTGCAGGATTGTTTGCAAGTTCGCTAGCAAACGCCAAAAAATTGACTAACCCGTATTTGTTGCAGTGCCGTGCTTAAACTAAAAAAAAAACGATTGTTTGATTCTTTATAGAATTTTTATTGAATTGCGCATTGCATACATTAATACGGACTTAAGGGCAAGAAACCCCACAACATACAGTAAAGGATTTCATCACCTTTTCCGTGGCCCACAAATCACGAACTTGAGCATAACGTTTACCCGGACAAACTTTAAAAGGAACTAGACCTTAAGCCTTAAGGACTTCGCGCTCACTAGGAGAAGTTAACTGTGTTTAGAACCTCGCTTAACGGTACATTGTTTACGGGGTGTCTAAGAAAGTGTTAACGGCGAAACCGCCAAAAGAGAAAGGGTTATTTAATTAAGGACCTTCGCGAAAGCGTCAGAAAACCTCCCCTTATCTCTGCACTTACCTGGTGTAACGTTTTGAAAATCGTTTCGGTGAAATTTCGAAAAATCGGTAAAATAAGGGGGTTTTCTGTAAAAAGTCAAAATACAAATATCTTATTATAAAAATTAAATATACATATTCTAGCTATGTAATTGCTATTATTTGGTGTTTATTGAGCCGCTGGTGAAATTTCAAATTTTCTGAAAAAATATTATTTTATTATTATTTTAAGCCGTCACTAATACATTTAATTAGGGAAAATTACAAATTGGAATGAGTTGAAAAAATTTTGTGCATCATAAAATATTAAATAAAATTTTATCATGTGGTTTTTGGAACGAAATCATTTGCCAAAACGGTTTAGAAATTATTGAAGAAAAAAGGCTTTTTTTTTTAGCGTAAATGGATGTTTGGGGTATTGTATTTATCATTTTTCATCACCCCACACCCGTACCCACACCCACACACCCCCATTCACTTCTCCCCTTAGCTAAATTCAGCAGCCCCCATTTTTTTCCCCACTTGAATTTCAAAGGAAAAGAAATGAAAGAAAAGAAAAGAAAATGGATAAATTAGTTAGACTTTTGACCTTGAATTGACTTTGACTTTCTCCCCATTTTTCTCCACCTCCCTCTCTCTCCTCGCCCACTCATTTTCTGGCCAAAATCTGAACCCCAACAGCCCTTCATTCTTCATCTCCTTCTCTTTAAAAAAAGTTCTTCAAAAATGCTTGAAAAATCCATAAAAAATCAAGCAAAAATCCAAATCAAAATCCACCTCCTACCCATTTTCCCTTGGCTACCATAGCATGGATCTAGGGATTTAGATTTCAATTTGGGAGGCTAAGTGTGCTTGTGGGTTCTTCAAATTATTTGGGTATAAATTCTAACCTTTTTGCTTAATGTGTTGTTAATTGCTTAGGTTAGCTTAATTAATTGTTTAATTAGGTTTTTAATTAGTTTTAGGTGCATGATTTAAAATTCAAGAGAGGGGTTTGATTTTAAATTGGTATTTTGTGTTGTGAGATTTAGTTTATGTGATATAATTGACATATTAATGTTATGCTAAATCCAATTTAAGTTGCTAGTTTGCATATTTGTTAATTTAAAAGTGATAATTATATAATTGGTAAACTAGGTTTTTTAAATAATTATATTCTTATGAGATAAAATTCAAATTTAGGTTTCATGTCATTATAAAGATTATATTGAGTGGTTTAATACTTTTTGTTCATGGAAATCCAACATAAATTGTAGTTTGTGTATTTTTTTGCTTTGAAATTGTTAAAAAGGGTTTTTTGTAAACTAGAATATTAGGGTTTTTGGAATTTAATGAGATTAAATTCCAGAAATTGTTTTTATGACTTATTTAAGATATTTAATAAATTTATTGGCCTCTACATTCATTTAAACAACATGTTTTGTACAAAAACGGTGAATTGTGCTCGCTAGATTTTCGGAAAAATGACTTTTTAAGTGAAATTGGGGTTTTTGTGAGTTTTAACCTATTTTATATTAAAATTAGTGTTCGTGAATGTGCAAATGAGTGTGATTGGATTTTTCTCGATGGTTTGATGTTTGCACATCGACATCGAGGATTGGTTTGACTATTCTTGCATGCGTAGGCGATAGGTTTGGACCTATGCGTGATACGCGTGCCGATTTGATTTTCGTATGCCGTTTCGATTTCGAATTTAGTTTTAATGCGATATGGTGCGTTATGATATGTAGGTACCCCCATGTGGACTTCGAGACGACAAGCAAGCGCGTGGCGACGTCGGTACCGGCTAGCGAGGACCAGGTGAGTAGATTTATATCTACGGGGAGAAGTCGGGTGGATGGCGTATAGCACCCCCGCAATCCGTGGTGATGTATACGGATGCGTATACACACCAACAATTTATGATATGTTGTTAGGATTTATTATTGATGATTTTAGATGGATATTGGTGTTGGACTGGTGCATGGTTACGAAACCTTAGGTAGTGGGTGCACTACACTTACACATACACACATATACATACTTGCATACATTCCTTATTTCATATGTGCGTGTATGGGAATATATTTATATGTTCACATGGGTATGGGACTATGTGTTCACATACGGATTTGAGGAGGATACTTGGGATTGAGCTGAGTCGATGAGATTTGTTTGTGGTTGTGATCTCGGTGATATGGCAGGATTCGTACTTAAGGTACGTCCTGGTGTTATAGCGGATCTTGCGGCGGCGATACGGGTGAATAGTGTTATAAATAAATGGTCGACATGTGATCGTGATATGAGGCATAATATGCTAGGATATTGATATTAGGCCGTATCGGGCGATGTATACCCCTTGATGATGATATGTGCTGACGATATCGGTTTGTACGAGATTGTCGATCAGTAGTCAGATCATGAGTATATTGAGGATATTAGTATTGTACCAGACATAGGTCAGTACCCTAGACTATGATCTTGGATAAAGAGGATACCAGAGGAATAGTGTGAGGAATATGATATTGACCCGTATCCAGATTTGGGGATGCCGTACGACGGATTTACGTACGAGCTATATCTTGATGATTGATCCGCACTCTTGACTTGGGATGTCTGATTATAGATATGGTATCGGATATGATATTATTGAGGCGGGATCACCGACTAATATATATACAGGTATGTATATGTATCGAATCAGATGTTAGGCGGTTTCCTTACCTGTAGTCTAGCTTATAGCGTAGCCCTTTAGTTTAGTTAGTTGTTAGATTAGATTCGGTTCCTACCTATTTCAAAGCTTACGAATCGTGCGTATTTTTAAAGACAGCCTAAGGGATCCTACGGATATTTCAAAAAACGTATCTTTTCTTAAAAACACCGTAGCCCCTATTTTCAAAACCCCACGATTCGTGTTATTTCAAAAGGCACCATTGTAGGACTTATATTAGGTTAAAACAGATTAATTATCGTTGCGTCTAGTATTCAGCTCCCGCTCATTATTGTTGTTTGCTCCGCATCACATGCTTATATTATGCTTCATATTCTACTGTTGATATCTTGTGGTTAGGACACCAGCACCATTACCGATGATGCGTATGTACCACGTACACTTACTTGCCGGCTCACACACATCTTCATCGGTAACTGCCATGTCACGTACACCTTAGAAAATATTATTGCTTGACATAGCCTGTTAGCTAATAGTTTAGACATGATATTAGTGTACTTGCCTTATATGTTAGTTTAGAAATTATAGTTATTACCTGCTACCTCATGCATACTGTTATTCATTGTTATGCCGCATTCATGGATTCTCATGCATATATTCACTTTTTACGTGCTATTGAGGTTTTGGATTTGGATTTCCATGAGATTTTCTGGATTTGGGGAAAACCGCAAAACATATACAAACTTCTTCTTTCTCTTTTTAAATAAAAAGCGCGGTTTTTCCCATGATGTATGAGTCGTCCACCATGAGTTTGCTGATAGATTTGAAGACCCGATTCGAGGAGTTGGATGAACCGTTTCGGGTACATGGTGGACCCGGTAAGGTACCCCGGGGCAAGAAGCTCGTGGTGATGACGATGAGCCTGGCAGGGGGAGACTACCTACCGGTGATTTTACCCGACGCGTCGGATATCCGGAGGATACCGTCGTGGTCTTGAGATGGATGGTAGGGGCCGGTCTGGACTGACGGCGCCCTAGATATGGAGATTGAGACATTGAGATTTTGAGATATTGAGGTGCTGAGATTTGATGATACAGGCCAGTCCAGATGGTCGGAGCCTGAGGTTTTGAGACATTGAGATTTATGTTTTGTGTCGATGCTAGACACTGTTGATGCTGATTTCATTTATGATACCTCATTTTAAAAATACAAAGGAAATCTCACTAATTTATGAAAACAGTTTCTTCATTTACATGTATTCTGTTTTCATGCATTCATACCTCATTCATATGATATATTGCAACCTGAGGCACTGACACGGGCACATGAGATCACACTCGGGTTAGATATTACCCTAGCCATTGTTATAGGCTGCATGTTATTCATATATTTGAGGATATATTATGATCATTGACCTAGGTTGCGTTATTCATGCGATTTTCTGTTCGTAGATCTTTTTCTACTCACGAGTTGGCAACTCACCCCCGTTGTGCCCCAGTTTCTTGCAGGTGTTGCCGTACGGATTTCATTACGGCTTTGCGGGCACGGTTTCTTTTCGGGTAACTTGCTAGTAGGTGGGTTTATTGTATCTTACCCATCATTATACCTTGTATATTATATTTCAGTTGTATCTAGAAGTTCCATCAACCAAACTTGTATTTTTTTGAGATAGAGACCAGTAATGTTATTCTTTCGACCATAGAGTAGCATGTTATATTTCTTGAGTTTCTTGCTGGTTGAGTTCCATTTCTGTTGTGATCCTCGCCTTTAGGCGTTGTATATTATGTTGCATACAGGTTGATTTGATATGGTTCTTCCTATTCTCTACTACTTCTCTTGGTTTGGATTTCTGGGTTTCGGCTTACTTAGCATACGTACGCCTTGAGACGTTCGTAGTCTAAGTGCCGGTCATGTTCCGTACTTTCGGGTCGTGACAAAGTTGGTATCAGAGCGTTAGGTTTTTACCTTAGGAGTATAGGATGACCCTTGGTTGATGGAATAGGTGACTAAAGTAGAGTGACGTACCGTTGATATGTTCCGCGGCATATTTACGACACGCCACTCCACTTATGAAGCCTTAGGATGTAAATTTCCTTGTTCAGTATTATATTCCTTCCTAATCTAGCCTCATCGGTACCAGTTTGGTTTTGCTGCTACGGTTACGGGCAGGGAGAACTACGGTTAGAGTTGCGGTCAGCATGAGCTCGTTACGAACAAGGACTGACCAGAGCATTATTCCGGAGACACACGTTTGCAGAGATGTGTCTTGATTGTGTTTTGCGCCACGAGCGTTTGATGGATCGCTGTATGAGATTACTTGGACGTGCCGATCAGCACTAGAGGATTGAGCCACTGACAGAGGCCAGCCAGATACTGATGATCGTTGATGTATTGCTCATTCATGATGATCGAGGCACTGTTCAGCGTGCAGACGAGTGAGCCAGTTATTGCTGCGAACGACGGGATTTTGCCCAAATGTTGGAGCTATTGCAGTACGAGGTTGTACTAAGAGATTATAGGAGATCACTAGTCACCGAGGATGAATGACTAGGATATGTGGATTGTTCGCTAACCCGATGCGAGGTCATCAGATAGATTGATTCCAGCTAGAGACGACTTCACGTGGAGACGTTGGGAGTCGATAGAGACGATCGAATGTCAGAAACCTATTATTCCAAGTTTAAAGTAGTCGGAAAGACATGCAGGCAATTCTATGGTCCCTCTAGAAGAATGAAACCCTAACTCGACTTAATGACCGTGTGAAAGCCTTTGAACCTTTGGGTTTGCGGCAGTTTTACGGCGCCATTAGTGAGGCTTGGGTTTGCCCTTCTACGGCTGGACCACCGATGCTGTGGTATGTACTCGATACTATTAAACTGTTCCCAAGAGGTTGAGCTCTTGGGGGATTATGAGGTTTTGACGACTCGATCGGATGGCTCGACTTAATTCGGATGCTAGGTGGTGAGATGCATTCTTGGGAGACTCCAGATACGAGGATAGCCGTTGGAGCTCAGTCCATGCAGCCGCGACGAGACGAGTCCAAAGCAGACGACATTAGAGAAAAGTGGAGTAAGAGGTTCGCACCAGATCTAGATGAGATGACGTTGCACTCCACCGACATCAGAGAGGCGATGCGCATGCCGAGGCATGGTACTTGGACTTACCTTCCAGAAGGAGTCGCGATGAGTATGCAGTCGTTCCAGAGCAAGATGCAGATATAGGAAAGGACAATGACTTCCGGACAGTTGGCAGAGACGAGACATGGAAGAGACCGTGAGCAGGATTCCTTCCAGGACACTGCTGCAATGATACTTGCACCCAGGATCAGATGTGTCTCGTGCATTCAGAGAGCCAGAGGCCGACGCCAGTGATATGCTGCCTTGACAGGGCCGATGAGCCGATGGATTGTGAGATTGGTAATCCACGGAGAAGACTTGGACCCAGGAGTGGTCATGTTACGCACACCAGCAGGCCAGAGTTCATGATCATCGATGAGACGTCCCACTAGTGACCGCGACAGTTGGCCCGAGATTCTTAGAGGATGCACTTGAGCGGTACTGTTCCGCCATTATTGATTTCGATGTTTTGGGTGATTTATTCGTATGATTTGATTTTGATGATTGAGGATTTACGATCTTTGCACAGTGTTGCACTTGATATCGTTTTCGTGCTTTAGTTTCACATGTTTGTGATTTTATGGTTTTAAACAGTTGAGTTGATTTTGTGCGTATACACGCACGCGATTTGGTTCCTGCACTCTGTATAGTTTATACATGCTGGCAGTGCAGTGACATGTATTTTGTGCACTTGGATACACTGGATTTCGATTTCGAGGGTGATGCTCGACATTTGTTTTGTGCATTTTATGCACCGGATTGGATTTTTAGCGCCTGTTGGGCGCCTGTTACGAGATGCGATTTGGTGCACACCAGATGCACTAATTCGAGATTGTTCGTGCATGTCAGATGCACCTGATTTTGCTGTCAGGCACACACGTTGCCTACGACAGATGTTTCGTGCACACCCGATGCACTTAGATGTTGTTTCTGTGCGCATGTATGGCACATTCATGGATTTTGATTTCCGTGCGCACCAGACGCACGTAGCATTCATGTGCATATTTTGGGATTTATTTCGTATAGAGCAGTACGTTTTTATGATATTGCTATGTGTTTTCGTACTGAGCAGGACTAGTCAGAGGACAGTACCTGAATATATTTTGCATGCATTGATAGTTATTGAAGGGATTTCCAAAAAGCGAGCTATAGCTTCAGTATTTACCTACGTGCCTGATATGACACAAAATGTTTAAAACAAGGAGACCCTTCTAAATTGTTTCCAAAACGGCGGAACGTACATTTCAAACAAAGGTATATGTATATAGTTATTTTCTTATGATAGACGTCCGCCACTGTGCAGTGTTATACGCGTTGCACAGCGACTTAAAGAGATTTGGCATACATTTCCTTCAGATACTTACATATATAAATTCGATATTTACATGTATAGTTTCGAGTTATGTCATATTGGTTTTGATTTGGATTTGGCATTGATGTCTTCTCCATGACTCCGATGATTGCGGGATGCTTGACGGAGTTTCGATTTGAGTCATATGCTCATTTTTCAAGCGCATGCGCTGCGCTACGATTTGTTTTATGTAGTTACAATTTCGGAGCCCCGACGACTTGATGGTTTTTCTTAGACGTCTTAGTATTTGGGGGAGTTTGAATTTAAATTCGGGGACCGAATTTCTTTAAGGGGGGAAGATTGTAACGTTTTGAAAATCGTTTCGGTGAAATTTCGAAAAATCGGTAAAATAAGGGGGTTTTCTGTAAAAAGTCAAAATACAAATATCTTATTATAAAAATTAAATATACATATTCTAGCTATGTAATTGCTATTATTTGGTGTTTATTGAGCCGCTGGTGAAATTTCAAATTTTCTGAAAAAATATTATTTTATTATTATTTTAAGCCGTCACTAATACATTTAATTAGGGAAAATTACAAATTGGAATGAGTTGAAAAAATTTTGTGCATCATAAAATATTAAATAAAATTTTATCATGTGGTTTTTGGAACGAAATCATTTGCCAAAACGGTTTAGAAATTATTGAAGAAAAAAGGCTTTTTTTTTAGCGTAAATGGATGTTTGGGGTATTGTATTTATCATTTTTCATCACCCCACACCCGTACCCACACCCACACACCCCCATTCACTTCTCCCCTTAGCTAAATTCAGCAGCCCCCATTTTTTTCCCCACTTGAATTTCAAAGGAAAAGAAATGAAAGAAAAGAAAAGAAAATGGATAAATTAGTTAGACTTTTGACCTTGAATTGACTTTGACTTTCTCCCCATTTTTCTCCACCTCCCTCTCTCTCCTCGCCCACTCATTTTCTGGCCAAAATCTGAACCCCAACAGCCCTTCATTCTTCATCTCCTTCTCTTTAAAAAAAGTTCTTCAAAAATGCTTGAAAAATCCATAAAAAATCAAGCAAAAATCCAAATCAAAATCCACCTCCTACCCATTTTCCCTTGGCTACCATAGCATGGATCTAGGGATTTAGATTTCAATTTGGGAGGCTAAGTGTGCTTGTGGGTTCTTCAAATTATTTGGATATAAATTCTAACCTTTTTGCTTAATGTGTTGTTAATTGCTTAGGTTAGCTTAATTAATTGTTTAATTAGGTTTTTAATTAGTTTTAGGTGCATGATTTAAAATTCAAGAGAGGGGTTTGATTTTAAATTGGTATTTTGTGTTGTGAGATTTAGTTTATGTGATATAATTGACATATTAATGTTATGCTAAATCCAATTTAAGTTGCTAGTTTGCATATTTGTTAATTTAAAAGTGATAATTATATAATTGGTAAACTAGGTTTTTTAAATAATTATATTCTTATGAGATAAAATTCAAATTTAGGTTTCATGTCATTATAAAGATTATATTGAGTGGTTTAATACTTTTTGTTCATGGAAATCCAACATAAATTGTAGTTTGTGTATTTTTTTGCTTTGAAATTGTTAAAAAGGGTTTTTTGTAAACTAGAATATTAGGGTTTTTGGAATTTAATGAGATTAAATTCCAGAAATTGTTTTTATGACTTATTTAAGATATTTAATAAATTTATTGGCCTCTACATTCATTTAAACAACATGTTTTGTACAAAAACGGTGAATTGTGCTCGCTAGATTTTCGGAAAAATGACTTTTTAAGTGAAATTGGGGTTTTTGTGAGTTTTAACCTATTTTATATTAAAATTAGTGTTCGTGAATGTGCAAATGAGTGTGATTGGATTTTTCTCGATGGTTTGATGTTTGCACATCGACATCGAGGATTGGTTTGACTATTCTTGCATGCGTAGGCGATAGGTTTGGACCTATGCGTGATACGCGTGCCGATTTGATTTTCGTATGCCGTTTCGATTTCGAATTTAGTTTTAATGCGATATGGTGCGTTATGATATGTAGGTACCCCCATGTGGACTTCGAGACGACAAGCAAGCGCGTGGCGACGTCGGTACCGGCTAGCGAGGACCAGGTGAGTAGATTTATATCTACGGGGAGAAGTCGGGTGGATGGCGTATAGCACCCCCGCAATCCGTGGTGATGTATACGGATGCGTATACACACCAACAATTTATGATATGTTGTTAGGATTTATTATTGATGATTTTAGATGGATATTGGTGTTGGACTGGTGCATGGTTACGAAACCTTAGGTAGTGGGTGCACTACACTTACACATACACACATATACATACTTGCATACATTCCTTATTTCATATGTGCGTGTATGGGAATATATTTATATGTTCACATGGGTATGGGACTATGTGTTCACATACGGATTTGAGGAGGATACTTGGGATTGAGCTGAGTCGATGAGATTTGTTTGTGGTTGTGATCTCGGTGATATGGCAGGATTCGTACTTAAGGTACGTCCTGGTGTTATAGCGGATCTTGCGGCGGCGATACGGGTGAATAGTGTTATAAATAAATGGTCGACATGTGATCGTGATATGAGGCATAATATGCTAGGATATTGATATTAGGCCGTATCGGGCGATGTATACCCCTTGATGATGATATGTGCTGACGATATCGGTTTGTACGAGATTGTCGATCAGTAGTCAGATCATGAGTATATTGAGGATATTAGTATTGTACCAGACATAGGTCAGTACCCTAGACTATGATCTTGGATAAAGAGGATACCAGAGGAATAGTGTGAGGAATATGATATTGACCCGTATCCAGATTTGGGGATGCCGTACGACGGATTTACGTACGAGCTATATCTTGATGATTGATCCGCACTCTTGACTTGGGATGTCTGATTATAGATATGGTATCGGATATGATATTATTGAGGCGGGATCACCGACTAATATATATACAGGTATGTATATGTATCGACTCAGATGTTAGGCGGTTTCCTTACCTGTAGTCTAGCTTATAGCGTAGCCCTTTAGTTTAGTTAGTTGTTAGATTAGATTCGGTTCCTACCTATTTCAAAGCTTACGAATCGTGCGTATTTTTAAAGACAGCCTAAGGGATCCTACGGATATTTCAAAAAACGTATCTTTTCTTAAAAACACCGTAGCCCCTATTTTCAAAACCCCACGATTCGTGTTATTTCAAAAGGCACCATTGTAGGACTTATATTAGGTTAAAACAGATTAATTATCGTTGCGTCTAGTATTCAGCTCCCGCTCATTATTGTTGTTTGCTCCGCATCACATGCTTATATTATGCTTCATATTCTACTGTTGATATCTTGTGGTTAGGACACCAGCACCATTACCGATGATGCGTATGTACCACGTACACTTACTTGCCGGCTCACACACATCTTCATCGGTAACTGCCATGTCACGTACACCTTAGAAAATATTATTGCTTGACATAGCCTGTTAGCTAATAGTTTAGACATGATATTAGTGTACTTGCCTTATATGTTAGTTTAGAAATTATAGTTATTACCTGCTACCTCATGCATACTGTTATTCATTGTTATGCCGCATTCATGGATTCTCATGCATATATTCACTTTTTACGTGCTATTGAGGTTTTGGATTTGGATTTCCATGAGATTTTCTGGATTTGGGGAAAACCGCAAAACATATACAAACTTCTTCTTTCTCTTTTTAAATAAAAAGCGCGGTTTTTCCCATGATGTATGAGTCGTCCACCATGAGTTTGCTGATAGATTTGAAGACCCGATTCGAGGAGTTGGATGAACCGTTTCGGGTACATGGTGGACCCGGTAAGGTACCCCGGGGCAAGAAGCTCGTGGTGATGACGATGAGCCTGGCAGGGGGAGACTACCTACCGGTGATTTTACCCGACGCGTCGGATATCCGGAGGATACCGTCGTGGTCTTGAGATGGATGGTAGGGGCCGGTCTGGACTGACGGCGCCCTAGATATGGAGATTGAGACATTGAGATTTTGAGATATTGAGGTGCTGAGATTTGATGATACAGGCCAGTCCGGATGGTCGGAGCCTGAGGTTTTGAGACATTGAGATTTATGTTTTGTGTCGATGCTAGACACTGTTGATGCTGATTTCATTTATGATACCTCATTTTAAAAATACAAAGGAAATCTCACTAATTTATGAAAACAGTTTCTTCATTTACATGTATTCTGTTTTCATGCATTCATACCTCATTCATATGATATATTGCAACCTGAGGCACTGACACGGGCACATGAGATCACACTCGGGTTAGATATTACCCTAGCCATTGTTATAGGCTGCATGTTATTCATATATTTGAGGATATATTATGATCATTGACCTAGGTTGCGTTATTCATGCGATTTTCTGTTCGTAGATCTTTTTCTACTCACGAGTTGGCAACTCACCCCCGTTGTGCCCCAGTTTCTTGCAGGTGTTGCCGTACGGATTTCATTACGGCTTTGCGGGCACGGTTTCTTTTCGGGTGACTTGCTAGTAGGTGGGTTTATTGTATCTTACCCATCATTATACCTTGTATATTATATTTCAGTTGTATCTAGAAGTTCCATCAACCAAACTTGTATTTTTTTGAGATAGAGACCAGTAATGTTATTCTTTCGACCATAGAGTAGCATGTTATATTTCTTGAGTTTCTTGCTGGTTGAGTTCCATTTCTGTTGTGATCCTCGCCTTTAGGCGTTGTATATTATGTTGCATACAGGTTGATTTGATATGGTTCTTCCTATTCTCTACTACTTCTCTTGGTTTGGATTTCTGGGTTTCGGCTTACTTAGCATACGTACGCCTTGAGACGTTCGTAGTCTAAGTGCCGGTCATGTTCCGTACTTTCGGGTCGTGACACCTGGCCTCGTGATCAGTGTATCTTAAGCCCGTTTCTCGACACAGTTTTACTTCGAAAATCAAGTTCTGGAGCAGGTCTAGTTGACCTAGGTGAACCCTAGAACGATTAGGTGTGTGGTATTTTTGTGTCGTGATTGTTTTTGTCCAGATTCTTTTTTTGTGTATATTTCATTCTTTTGTTAAAAACTAAAAAAAAAATCATATTCTTTTTCCCCTCATTTTCTCTGCCTTTCTTTCTTTCTCTCTTCATATCATGTGTACCCCACCTCGCAAAACTCTTGCCGAACTTTGGTACCTATAACCAGACATTACTTCTTACGGTTCTTGCTTTGGCCGAACGTCGAACGATCCCTCCATTCCCAAAATCACTTTGAAAGATCGGATAGACGCGTCTAGGACAAACACTTGCCATCAGCAATCCACTTTGTATCAACCTTTTCAACCTCCCCCACCCTCTTATGTTGATACCCCTTTTTCAAGTCGTCCTTTGTCCGTCGCTGAACATATTGAACAATCCTGTAGCCGATCTTTCACTCCTTTCACCACTACAGATTCTTGGGATCAACAATTCCATTCACCTTCTTATCCAAATGTTGATCCTGCTCCTGTCCAGCCATTCAATTCCTACCAGTCCTACCCGACTTTTGCACCTTCCCTAGACATTGCTTCTGAACCGCCGTTTGGGAGTTTTCAGTATCCAAAAAACTTTGAATCTTTTACTGAAACCCCTTCACAGCCCATGTCTAGTCTGGAACAGTCTTTGGAAGCCTTTAGGGTAGCGTCGTACCAACAGATGATGGATTTGAATGCGTCCATGGCCGCCCCCATACAACCTAGTGACCCGGTAGCTAGTTTTCAACTAGCTCCAAATTTTCCAATGTATGAAGAGGCGGTAGGACAGGTTAAGAATTTGAGTGGAGAGAGTGAGATGTACCCCCTTCCGAATCAAGCCTACCCGTTTCAACTTGAATCCCACAACTCCGGTTTTGAATGTCTATCTAGTGTTCCAAACAATTCATTGATTAAAGATAGAACAGATAATGAGTTGTGTGACTTTGTAGTGTTTGATTTGCCCGATTGTGAAGGGTCCTTTTCGAGTGAAACCACACCCAATCCTTTTGACCTCTACACCCCCACTCTAGAACCTGAATTGATTAATATCCATGCATTTGTTGAGGTGTCTGAGAATATAGATTTTCACTTGATTGAGGATATTGACGCTGGGAATATTTTGGATGATCAACCCGCAGATTTGGCTGAGTTTTTCTCTCCAATTCATCATCCAGAGTCATTAAATTTTTTTCCCGAACCCCATATGCGTCTGGATTTTGAGGATAAATGCATGGATGTGCTGAATTTTGAGGAAAATTTTGAGGATATTTTTGAGGATGAACCAGTTTTGCTTGATGAGTCGGATTTTCCAACTCATCCTGTTCCTGTCATTGACTGTGTACATCTTCCAGAACCCTTAACCGATACCCTTCCTCAATCACTTCCCCCCATCCTTTCCATCGTTCCGACATTGCAAGAAACCGTATCATTTTCACTTCCTGTGTCTGGTTTACCAAGTTCGGCGTACCCATGGTTTCTCACGAATCTTGAGGGATTTGACCCAATTTCTCGCCATATTGATAGATTAGTACAATCCATCTTTTCACATCGATCATTACAGTTTGTACTAATTTATTCAATCCATTTCCACCCTCAAGTTCGTATTCCACTTCTTTCTCCCTTCCGCCATTTTTCTTCTTATATACCTCGACCGTATACCACTTCTTTCTCCATACGGTCTCGCGTATTCTCCCTCTCTTTTCTCTACGCCTTTTTCCACCAACCTGTACATTATAGCGATAAAATCTTTGAATGGTTGGTGCTCACTTTTGTCCTGTGTAAGGCCTTGTATAGCTTGATACTGTTCTCTTTCCCCCCTATTCCTGAACTTCAACACTATTTTACTTAAGTTTGGGGGGAACCTTTTTATGTATATATTTTTGTTTTGTTTTTTTTTTTTGTTTTGTATATAAAAAAAAAATTTTAGGGAGCGCCGACAATTTTGACCCTCTTGGTGTAGCCTGACAGTGAGGGCACTGTCATGTTTAAGTTTGGGGGTGTGCTCGGTAAGCTTTCTTCCTTCGCATTCATTTGTATATTCTGCATTTGCATACCTTATTAAAAAAAAATCAAAATTTTTCCAAAAATATAAAAACTTTGTCGTCAAGTTAGCTAATAGGGTAACTTAGATTTTTATTCTGAAAGTTTAGTTGATATGTTAGAAATAACTAAATTCTAGGCTTAGGAATTGAAAATCCTAAAAATAACCCTCATTCTGTCTAACTTTGGTAAGTATACGTCCTTACAGTTTTTTTTGAGAAATAGGTAATCTTTAGTCCAGTTCTTCAGTTAAGTCAAGATGAAGGGAAAGAATTGAAGCTTTACTGAAAGATAAGTCTGAAAAATAGTTTCTTTTCTTGAGTTCAAATTTAGAAAGTATATACCCTACAAACTGCACTTACACGCACCTTGAAACTTGGGATAGTAGAGGATACCTAGAAATACTTTTGCCTGAAAGCCTATTATGAAAGAAAAAACGGTATTTAAAGCTAAACACCGAAAGAGCATATTGAAAAATATATTCGGTCTTGAAAAAGAAAAAGAAAAAGAAAAAGAAAAATAGAATAAAGTCAATACCTGGAAACTGCTATTTACGCTTTAAAGTTCATACATTCAGTAATCGGCCGTTAGTGCCTCAAGAAGCATTAATAGTCGCATGAAAGGTGTGTGAGCAAATCCGTCCATCCTTAATGAAAAGAAGTAGTATTAGGTATTAGGGCAAGGGTATTATAGCTTGAATTGAATTCTTGAGTGTAGGGGTGCAAATATACACACACGTAGGGGTATACAATCGATGTTTGGATAAGACATAGAAATAAAGAATAAGACTTATGTTTTCTGTAAAGTTGATAAAAATCCCTGATTTAAGACCACACTGTAAGTCTACGCTAGCGCCCCGGCCGTCTACAGACGCCAAATGCGGAACAAAAACTTTTAAACTGGCGCTATCGTATACTTTAACCCGGATCTGCCATTATTGCTAAACTAACAAACTGTAAAGAGTGTAAAAAGGTTATACCGAACGATCCGAGTCCTTCGTTCTTCAACCATCATCCCACGCTCCGTTGCGGCTGCTCCGATCTCGTCGATCTCCGATATCTTCGTCGAGGTGGCACCACATGATCGGTTCTTTAAACGGGCTCCCGCCTCTGACTTGAGGCAACTCGATCGTCAAGTTTGCTAAAAGAGACGACCAAGAATGATGTAGAGAATGAGTAGATGACTTTGTCTCACTTCGTCCAAATCTGTGGACGATCGGTTAATGAAGTTGCCGTGGAAATCGGGTGATGGAATGAAATGAACTGTAAAATTCCATACACCCCGAATACTATCATAATCTTTTCTAGTCAAAATGATACATCAAGTGAGAGTGAGGAGGAGAGAGAAGACCGGCCACTTTTATATGATGGAGGGAGGTGACCGTAGGAGCAAGTGGTGACCATAAGCTAAAGCTTCTCACTTCAAAATATCTTAAGCAATCCAAAAGGTATTAATAACAAAGCATGAGTCATTAGGCTAGTCATCAAAAAACCATTAATGCACTAATGAGTCATGAAGCCTAGTCATCATCTAGAACCTTCTAGAAACTTCTAGAAGCACTGACTCACCATATCTGAAGAAAAGATAAATCCTCCTTTAACCAAATGTTAAAAGACGGCTGATAGAAAACTGGAAACTGGCAACTTCCAAAAGTGATCCTGAAACGACTTTCAGGATAACCCCGAAACTGTATAAATATACCCGCATTTGTATTACGACCGAATACAAATGCAACTGAGACAAAGATATTATACCTACTCAATATAATACTCGGATCCGGCTTAAACCAAAGCCGACCAGTATTATCTGTCCGAAAAATAACACGTGCGTAAACGCACGTGCATTTTCCAAACCCTGCCATAAAACCATACGGCCTCTACAACGTTTCGCCCGAACTTGGGAAACTGTCTGTGGGGGACTCTAATGACTCGTCAGTATCCTGGCAGTGGGTTTAACCACAAACCGTCAGCGGCACTAGCTATGCGTAACGGCTGCCCATGGACTGACCTCAAGGGTGGCCGAGGAGCGAACTCAAGGGAGACCGATGAGCGAACTCCTCCGAAAACCCTACTGAGCCTAACAGTGACAATGTATATACAGTCCGGTCCGTTCGTCAATGAGTATCGCATATCCGCCTAGGGGGCTAGTAACGTCAGACCCCCAATAGCAGTATAAGTCGTGTCGGAGTGAAGCCTCAATACACCCTGAGATACTACTGGAGAACCTACCAGTAAATCTCCTACCATGGCCATGGATTTGTGTAATGGCTCTCCTAGACACAACACGACCTCGCCCCCAATACCGGGAGAGACGAATCCCCTGCCGATCCGCTCACGTGCCTCCATATGGCTCGGGACTGTACCCAAAAGCTACCTGTTTGCACGACTCCTTTGAGCCGTGGTAGGGTAGAAATCAAAGCACAGTGGGAACTCACACGAGACAAATGACGACCTCAGGTCGATGAACTAACCTATACACATGTCACCAGGGAACTGCTATCTGACGGTAGATATAATACTAACTAGCAGATTCCCGGCGAGTCCTGTCCGGTGTACTCATAACCCAATGAGCACCTGTATACATCTTAGGTGATCCAACTGACACCAGTGGCTTGTGAGACCGGCCACCGCCCCTCGTCGGGGTCTCGACTGTACACACTAGTCTACTCCGGAGTATCGATGCTCTGTCTCGAAACTCCCACGACTAGGGACCACAATTAAGGATATGCATATAAACTACCCAACTCTCACGTATATGATCGTCATCATACTGTTGGTAGTAAAGCAAGATCCTAAGGGCTCTATCAAAGTGTAACATGCAATCAGTCACCTGAACATGTACACGACTGATAAAGGCAAACCAGATAGCATACTATCATCTCGAGTAAGACTGTCCTACCGGAATAGGTCCTCCGCAATCATTGCAATCACGTACCTGCGATCCAATAATTGACTATGAGGGCACTATCTCCAACTGTCACGACCCGCAGGGTACGGAACGTGACTGGCACTTAAGTTTACGAAACGTCTAAAGGCGTCCGTAAAATAAGTAAGCCAAAGCCCAGAAAACAAAACCAATGAAGCAAAAGAGTGAAGAAAACCCAATCAATTGAAAGCGAGTTATCCAATAAGTCATGTAAAACCCTTTTTAAAAACAATACTAATTTTTCCGAAAATTTCGGCAGAGTCTCCTTTGTAAATACTGGCCCCCAAAAATGGGTACAACAAGAATATATGTAAAACCAACAAAATAGGGCATCCCCAAGCGGGAGCTAGCTCTTCGCCATAAGGCAGTCACAAATCCCACGCAATGTAAATGACAGCAAGCATAATAACCATAATAAAGCATAAGGAAGCATGAGAAAAGTAGCATGTCGGCTCAAGTGAGCTCGACCCCAAAATACAGCATAAAATCCACAAACCTCACAGTCTCATCTCTAGGTCAATATACAATAATCTGGTAGAACAGTAGATGGAGTGTCTAGATACAAAGAATATACAAGGTGGTACAAAATAATAACATAACCCACCTATGAGCAAATCTCGAGCTCAGGCAACAGAGGCAAAAGAACAAGTGCGCCCGCCGCTGCTGAACTGACGGAGCGGACCTGCAAAAGACTGTGGCACAACGGGGGTGAGTTGCCAACTCGTGAGTAATAAATAACATCTACAAAGGCTATCGTATGCCTGCACACAAGCATCCTAGCATCTAAAATACAGGTATGACTGGATGCACTAGCAGGTGTGTATACAACATCAGTGTGCTAATATGTATGCAACATGGAAATCTGAGGTCTCAATAGGCATATATAAGAAATATTTTATCTTCTTTTGTTTTTGAAACTCTTTTAGAATGCCAGCATAATGTCAATGAATCGACGAAAATCGGTGTCCAGCAACGACACCCAAAAGCTGTCTCAAATCTCATAAATCCATGTCATAGTGTCTCTGGCCTCAGCCATCCGGCTGACCCATCTCAGTATCAATATATCATCCTCTCGCGGCCCCGGTCGGTATCCTCTGGATATCCGCCGTGCCCAATGAAGTCACCGGTAGGTAATCCGTCCCCTGCCAGGCTCATCGTCAACACCACGAGCTTCTTGCCCCGGGGTACCCTACCGGGCCCACCATGTACCCGAAACGGTTCATCCAACTTCTCGAAACGGGTCTCCAAAAACCACAGCAAAGTCATGGTGGACGACACTTACACCACTAGAAAACCGCAATTTACATGTTTTAAAAATATCATAAGTTTGGAAATTTTGCGGCTTTCCCCCGAAATCCAGCAATATCATAAAATCTCAAGAAATCCTCATAAGTGCATATATCAATGATAATGAATGCGTATGATATCAATAATCAAGTTACGATGTGTGATTAATGTATTAAGCATGAACAATGAATATGATGAAGTACATGCACATGAATAGCAATCCTACGGTTTCATTTTAAGGAAATAGCACAATTTAAGTATCAATTAGTAAAAGGTTTAAATTAAAGGTTATCTAGTGTGGTGGCATGGCAATTACCAGGGTGTGTGTATAAACATGAATAGTGCTCGTGCTGCATATAAAAACCTGGTAATGGTGCATGTGTCCTACAATTGAGTTTGCGTAAATGGATATAACATATTGATCTAATTGCAGCAATTATCATGCCAGTATTATTATTCTAATGTCACAAGTGATTATCCAATTTACTATTTTCCAGTTTACTAAATCTATCGGGCGACTTGCGCCATCCAAACGATCGTCCCCCGTAGATGTTAAATCTACTCACCGGAATCCCTGGCTAGCTGTGTCCAATCACCGCCTTTCCTTTTCGCGCCGCGTCTGACGTCTCCGCGACCGAACCTGGAATTTACATCAATACCCAACATAAGGTTACATATCAAGAACGATGCAAAACCCCAACGAAACTACTAAAGTTCTCTAGCTAGGTACAACATGCACAAAGTGCGCGGACACACGCGAAAATCGCAAAAACTGCCGAAAAACGCCGATTTGGTCGTCCGGCAAAACTAAAACCCGACTACCCAAAAAACCGCACTCACGCATCCTAAAATTCGTAGGACAAGCCATTACAATCATCAAGATATCAAAAATAATCCATCACATAATTTATATAAAAATCTAGTAAGCATAGCGTCCCAAAATCGGTGCAAAAATCGCCGATTTGCGACAAATCGACAACAATAAAGCATAATTACCCAAGCATACTACAATCAATCTACGGACACTAATTATAACACAATAGCAATGATTCCAATCCTATTTCCATAAACAACCATTTCTTGAATCATAAGCTAGCAAGCTAGAAATTGCAATTTGATGCAAACATCGACAATCTAGCGACAAAGTTAACACCATCCAACACCAACATCCAAACTAACCAAATAGCTAGCCAATACACTAATTTTAAACCATTAACTAAGCTTAAAAACCTAATTTCCATAAACAAAACCTTCTCTTGATTTTTTTGTAATTAGCAAACATAAACCAAACTATATATGAAAAACCTTAATTTAACACTAGATTTTAGCCTAATAAGCAAGTTAACCACTTAGATTAAGGTTAGCAAAACACTAGCTAGCAAAATAAATTTAATTAACTAATACATGGTTTCTAAAACCCTAGCTTAATATCAACCATTAACTAAAAGAAACTATATTAGGATTAACACTAAAATTAACACTAAACCATGCATTTAAAGGAATTTGCAACAAAGAAAGTAACTTTGATGGAATTATACCTCTTGATCTATGGATCAAGCAAGAAAATTTGCTCCAAAAATGCCTCCTTTCCACATGTTTTCAACTATATTAGGCTTGAGAAGAGGTAGCACAAGGATTTGTTTTGGTTTTGTAAACAAATTTGTGGATTTATATGGATTTTTGTAGCAATTTTGATGAAATTTTGGAGGAAATGAAAAGAGGAAGGTGAAGGGGGAGGGCTGCTGGAAATTCTCGGCCAGAAGAGGGATAGGGGAGGTTGTGGGTAAGTGGGGAAGGTCATGGGTCAAGTCTCCAAGTCAATGTATCATACTTTATTCATTTAAATTAAAATAAACCCAAAAAAACCCCTTAAATCAACTCAAGAAACAACTAAAGAAAAGAGGCCAGAAATTTCTGGACTTGGTCATGGTTGGGCTGTCCTAGGGCTGAGGGAAATGAGAGAGGGGTTTTACAAAAGAAATTTTATGCAAAAAGGCCCCCTACAACTCAAAAATTGCAAGTTTTAGCTCAAAAATTCAATAAATTCGTTTCATAACACAAAAATTTGTTAAAAATCAAAATAAATTACTAAAAATTCATGTTATCACTAGATTATAATTATCATAATTTTAGAGATTAAAATTAGCCCGGAAAAATTTGTATTTATCGCTTATTTAATGTATTTTCTTACCGGCTTAAAATAATATTAAAAAATTGAAAAATAGGGAAAATTTTTTAAATGACCAAAATTTCATAATTAACTCATTAGTCACTAAAAACAAGTAATTACCTATCCATTTAAGGTATAATTAGCCCTAAACTGCAAAATATCGAGAAAGACGGTTTTCGGAAAAATACCGAATTTTCACCGAATTTCAGGAAAACATCAAAACAACTTTTCAAGACGCTACAATCTTCCCCCCCTTAAAGAAATTCGGTCCCCGAATTTAAAAATATAGCTACGCGTACCTTCGAAGAGATGGGGATATTTCTTCCTCATCTCGCCCTCGGTCTCCCAGGTAACCTCCTCGCTGCTCGGGCTACGCCAAAGGACCTTGACGGTTGGTATAATCTTCGACCTCAACTTCTTCACCTGCCGATCCAGGATGGCCACCGGCTGCTCTGCAAAAGAAAGGTCGCTCTCTAGCTGGACTGTCGGGTGCTGAATCGCATGCGAAGGGTCGTGAAGGTACTTGCGGAGCATCGAAACATGGAAGACGGGGTGAACATCGGGAAAGCTGGGAGGAAGAGCCAAACGATATGCAACAGCGCCAACACGCTCGAGGATCTCGAAGGGACCTACGAATATAGGGCTAAGCTTTCCCTTTCGCCCAAAACGCATCACGCCCTTCATCGGAGAGACTTTCAGAAAAACATGGTCGCCAACTGCGAACTCTAATCTGCGACGGCGTCTGTCTGCATAGGATTTCTGCCTGCCCTGAGCCGCTCTCATCCGGTCTCGGATCAACTAGATCTTCGATGTCGTCTCCTCAACAAGCTGCGGCCCCAAAATGCTGCTCTCGCTGAGCTCTGTCCAATAAACGGGCGATCTGCATCTCCTCCCATACAATACCTCGAAAGGTGCCATCTGAATAGTATCCTGGAAGCTGTTGTTGTAGGAGAACTCCACTAGAGGTAAATGACGATCCCAGCTACCACCAAAGTCTAAAACGCACGCTCTGAGCATGTCCTCGAGAGTCTGAATGGTCCGTTCTGACCGTCCGTCTGTCTGCGGATGAAATGCTGTGCTGAAGCTCAAACGAGTGCCCCAAGCCTCCTGAAGTCTCTGCCAAAGTCGGCTGGTGAACTGAGTGCCTCGATCTGACACGATACAAGTCGGTACGCCATGTAGTCGCACGATCTCGTCAATATAGAGCTGAGCATACTGAGCGAAGCTGAAAGTCGTCTTCACTGGAAGGAAGTGAGCCGCTTTCGTCAATCTATCCACGATCACCCAGATGGAGTCGTACCCTCGACTGGTCCTGGGTAGACCCACAACGAAATTCATCGCAATCTGCTCCCATTTCCACTTTGGAATGGGTAACGGCTGTAGCTCTCCTGCGGGCCTCTGGTGCTCGGCCTTGACTTGCTGACAAGTCAGGCATCTCGAAACGAACTCCGCAATGTCCCTCTTCATCCCGTCCCACCAGTAGGTCTCTCTCATATCATGGTACATCTTGGTGGAACCGGGGTGGACACTATACACTGATCGGTGTGCCTCCTCAAGAATGTCGCGCCGCAATCCATCGGCCTCTGGTACGCACAGTCTAGATCCATATCGTAAAATCCCCTGATCGTCAACCACGAACTCGGAAAATCTGCCCTGTCCCATCTGTGCCATGATCTCTGAGCAACGGTCGTCACTGCGCTGTGCCTCATATATACGGTCAAGCAACTGTGGGCGTGCACGAACATGCGCGAGCTGTCCCCCTGTCTGAGTGAACTCGAACTCAACTCGGCTGTCGCATAACATCTGCCAATCTGCTGACGACTGCCTCTGCACTGCGCGCAAAAAGGATAGACTACCCCCGGGCCTCCTACTCAACGCATCTGCCACCACATTCGCCTTGCCTGGGTGATATAAGATCTCGCAGTCGTAGTCTTTCACCAACTCCATCCAACGATGCTGTCTGAGGTTCAGGTCTCGCTGCTGAAATATGTACTTTAAGCTCTTGTGATCGGTGAATATCTGACACGACTCGCCGTATAGGTAATGTCGCCAAATCTTCAGTGCAAAGACCACTGCAGCCATCTCCAAATCATGAGTGGGGTAGTTCTGTTCATGCTTCTTCAACTGCCGAGAAGCATAAGCGATCACCCGGCCATGCTGCATCAAAACGCATCCTAATCCCACTCGCGAAGCATCACAGTAGACAACAAATCCGCCTGATCCCGAAGGCAAAGATAATACCGGCGCCGTAGTCAAACAAGTCCGTAGCTGCTGAAAACTGCGCTCGCACTCCCCTGTCCAGACGAAAGGAACTCCCTTCCGGGTCAAACCGGTCAACGGTGCAGCTATACGGGAGAAGTCCTGAACAAAACGCCTGTAGTAGCCCGCCAAGCCTAGAAAACTACGGATCTCAGTAACCGATGTAGGTCGGGGCCACTGCTGAACAGCCTCAATCTTCTTCGGGTCCACACAAATGCCGTCTCTCGTAACCACGTGACCCAAGAATCCGACGCTGTCCAGCCAGAAAGCACACTTGGAGAACTTCGCGAACAGTTGGTGCTCCCTCAGAGTCTGTAACGTAATCCGCAAGTGCTGCTCGTGCTCCTCTCTGCTCCGGGAGTACACCAAGATATCGTCGATAAACACGATGATGAACAAGTCAAGATACGGCCTGAATGTACGGTTCATCAAATCCATAAATGCTGCTGGGGCGTTGGTGAGTCCGAACGACATCACCAAAAACTCGTAGTGGCCATAGCGTGTACGGAAAGCTGTCCTCGGTATATCCTCCTGTCGAACTCGCAGCTGATGGTATCCTGATCGCAAGTCGATCCTCGAAAAATACCCCGCACCCTGAAGCTGGTCGAACAAATCATCAATGCGCGGCAACGGATATCTGTTCCGAACGGTAACTTTGTTCAGCTGGCGGTAGTCGATACATAAGCGCAAACTTCCATCCTTCTTCTTGACAAACAGGACCGGAGCACCCCACGGAGAAACACTCGGTCGAATAAGCCCCTTATCCAACAAATCCTGCAACTGATCCTTCAGCTCTCGAAGCTCTGCCGGGGCCATCCGATAAGGCGGTATAGAAATAGGCCCCGTACCGGGTATCAAATCAATGCAGAACTCAACATCGCGCTCAGGCGGTAGCCCAGGTAGCTCATCAGGGAAAACATCAGGGAACTCACAAACTACCGGGACCCGGTCCAACGGAACCTCTGCAGCTCGCGTATCACAAACAAACGCTAAGAATCCCTGACATCCCTTCCGCAAGAGCTGACCAGTGCGAAGAGACGAAATTAAGCTGGGAAGGGTGACACTGCGGTCTCCCTGAATAACAAGGACTGGCTCTCCCGGAAAGCTAAATCTGACTGCCTTCTCACGGCAGTCCACCGAAGCATAACAAGTGGCTAGCCAATCCATGCCCAGAAGCACATCAAAATCCAACATATCGAGGAGTATCAAATCAACTGATGAATCCCTCTCCCCGATACGAACGGAACACAAACGAAATACAAACCGAGCGACAAACGACTCGCCTACCGGAGTAACAACAACAAGCGGCTGATCTAACGACGACGACTCACGGCCCAACATCGGTGCAAAGTGTGTAGAGACGTACGAATGTGTGGAACCTGGGTCGAATAATACCCATGCGTCGAAAGAACAAACTGGCAAGGTACCTGTCACGACGGCATTGGATGCCTGCGTATCCTGCGGTGTCAACGCAAAAACTCGGGCCTGTCCTCCACCGATAGCGGGCTGACCTCGACCTCGGCCTCTGCCTCCTCGTCCTCTCTGAACAGGACCGCCGCGTCCACGGCCTCTCGGTGCACCTAACTGGCGTGGAGCATCGCCTGGGGTAGGAAGTAGGGCTCTCTGAGGAGGGGGTGGTGATGGTGGTAGGGTCACATGCGGAACTGTCGCTGCTCCCTGTCGTCTCACTGGACAGTCTCTGACAAGATGGTGCAGACTCCCGCACCCAAAACATCCTGGCGACGGCTGCTGCCCCTAGGGATAAGAACCATATAAATGTCCCCGCCCAAATCCTCTGCCAGGCCTATCTCTCGGAAAGAATCTGGTGCGCTGCCTCTGAGGCGGTACATCGGTGTGCATCCTCTTCGGCCCAGAAACGGCCGAAGTCCGTGATATGCGTGCCTCCATCCGCAATGCCGTATCCATAGCAGCTGAATAAGTGTCGTAGTGCTGGGCGCCAATGGCAAGATATAGCTGGGCATCAAGTTCCTGTACGAACCTCTTCACCATCTTCTCTTCGGTATCCACCAAATACTGAGCATATCGGGATAACTGTGTAAACTGGATATCATACTCAGACACCGTCATCCCAGGTGTCTTGACTAAGGCCTCGAAGCTACGAGCTCTGGCGTCACGAACGCTCTCTGGAAGGAAACGGGCTAGAAAGACCGCTGTAAACTCGGCCCAAGTCATAGGCGGTAGACCTGCAGCTCGACCTCTCAAGACTGACTCCCACCATGTCTGCGCGAGACCCTCTAGTCGGAAACTCGCAAGCTCTACCCATCGATCATCCGAACATCTCAGCGAATGGCAGATCCTGGCTAAACTGTCAAGGAACGTCTGTGGGTCCTCCGCTGCCTCGGTGCCGGTGAATACTGGAGGTCTCAGCCTCATGAAATCCTGTAGTGAAACCGGAATGGCCACGGTGGTAGTAGTAGGAGCAGGTATCATGGTCGTCTGTGATGTATTAAGTACGTCATCCGGCCTCGGTGTACGACTGGCTGCAACTAGGGATCCGACCATCTGACGCAGCTCCTGCATGCCTCCCATCATCTGTCGCAACTCCTCCATACCGGTCTCGAGCCTATCCATACGGCCTGGGGAAGGTGGATCGGTCTGTCCCTGCGGCGTAGGCATACTACCCTGCTCAGTCCTAGTCTCGGACGAGCCAGCTCGAATCTCGTCTCTGGCGGCAGCCCTCTGTGCCCTCGTAGCCTTCGGCGGCATAGTGGCTGTTACAGGAAAACGGATAGTAAGGACAGTGCAATAGGATTATAGGATACACGGAATTGAAGAAGGAATTTTTCAAGCAAGTATATCCTAAAGTCACTTAGGCGGAGTACCGTATAGTAAGTATGCCGCGGACATACGCACGCTACGTTACCCTGCTTAAGTCACTTACTCCATCTACCAAGGGTTATCCTACACTCACAAAGGTAAAACCTATCGCTCTGATACCAACTTTGTCACGACCCGCAGGGTACGGAACGTGACTGGCACTTAAGTTTACGAAACGTCTAAAGGCGTCCGTAAAATAAGTAAGCCAAAGCCCAGAAAACAAAACCAATGAAGCAAAAGAGTGAAGAAAACCCAATCAATTGAAAGCGAGTTATCCAATAAGTCATGTAAAACCCTTTTTAAAAACAATACTAATTTTTCCGAAAATTTCGGCAGAGTCTCCTTTGTAAATACTGGCCCCCAAAAATGGGTACAACAAGAATATATGTAAAACCAACAAAATAGGGCATCCCCAAGCGGGAGCTAGCTCTTCGCCATAAGGCGGTCACAAATCCCACGCAATGTAAATGACAGCAAGCATAATAACCATAATAAAGCATAAGGAAGCATGAGAAAAGTAGCCTGTCGGCTCAAGTGAGCTCGACCCCAAAATACAGCATAAAATCCACAAACCTCACAGTCTCATCTCTAGGTCAATATACAATAATCTGGTAGAACAGTAGACGGAGTGTCTAGATACAAAGAATATACAAGGTGGTACAAAATAATAACATAACCCACCTATGAGCAAATCTAGAGCTCAGGCAACAGAGGCAAAAGAACAAGTGCGCCCGCCGCTGCTGAACTGACGGAGCGGACCTGCAAAAGACTGTGGCACAACGGGGGTGAGTTGCCAACTCGTGAGTAATAAATAACATCTACAAAGGCTATCGTATGCCTGCACACAAGCATCCTAGCATCTAAAATACAGGTATGACTGGATGCATTAGCAGGTGTGTATACAACATCAGTGTGCTAATATGTATGCAACATGGAAATCTGAGGTCTCAATAGGCATATATAAGAAATATTTTATCTTCTTTTGTTTTTGAAACTCTTTTAGAATGCCAGCATAATGTCAATGAATCGACGAAAATCGGTGTCCAGCAACGACACCCAAAAGCTGTCTCAAATCTCATAAATCCATGTCATAGTGTCTCTGGCCTCAGCCATCCGGCTGACCCATCTCAGTATCAATATATCATCCTCTCGCGGCCCCGGTCGGTATCCTCTGGATATCCGCCGTGCCCAATGAAGTCACCGGTAGGTAATCCGTCCCCTGCCAGGCTCATCGTCAACACCACGAGCTTCTTGCTCCGGGGTACCCTACCGGGCCCACCATGTACCCGAAACGGTTCATCCAACTCCTCGAAACGGGTCTCCAAAAACCACAGCAAACTCATGGTGGACGACACTTACACCACTAGAAAACCGCAATTTACATGTTTTAAAAATATCATAAGTTTGGAAATTTTGCGGCTTTCCCCCGAAATCCAGCAATATCATAAAATCTCAAGAAATCCTCATAAGTGCATATATCAATGATAATGAATGCGTATGATATCAATAATCAAGTTACGATGTGTGATTAATGTATTAAGCATGAACAATGAATATGATGAAGTACATGCACATGAATAGCAATCCTACGGTTTCATTTTAAGGAAATAGCACAATTTAAGTATCAATTAGTAAAAGGTTTAAATTAAAGGTTATCTAGTGTGGTGGCATGGCAATTACCAGGGTGTGTGTATAAACATGAATAGTGCTCGTGCTGCATATAAAAACCTGGTAATGGTGCATGTGTCCTACAATTGAGTTTGCGTAAATGGATATAACATATTGATCTAATTGCAGCAATTATCATGCCAGTATTATTATTCTAATGTCACAAGTGATTATCCAATTTACTATTTTCCAGTTTACTAAATCTATCGGGCGACTTGCGCCATCCAAACGATCGTCCCCCGTAGATGTTAAATCTACTCACCGGAATCCCTGGCTAGCTGTGTCCAATCACCGCCTTTCCTTTTCGCGCCGCGTCTGACGTCTCCGCGACCGAACCTGGAATTTACATCAATACCCAACATAAGGTTACATATCAAGAACGACGCAAAACCCCAATGAAACTACTAAAGTTCGCTAGCTAGGTACAACATGCACAAAGTGCGCGGACACACGCGAAAATCGCAAAAAACTGCCGAAAAACGCCGATTTGGTCGCCCGGCAAAACTAAAACCCGACTACCCAAAAAACCGCACTCACGCATCCTAAAAGTCGTAGGACAAGCCATTACAATTATCAAGATATCAAAAATAATCCATCACATAATTTATATAAAAATCTAGTAAGCATAGCGTCCCAAAATCGGTGCAAAAATCGCCGATTTGCGACAAATCGACAACAATAAAGCATAATTACCCAAGCATACTACAATCAATCTACGAATACTAATTATAACACAATAGCAATGATTCCAATCCTATTTCCATAAACAACCATTTCTTGAATCATAAGCTAGCAAGCTAGAAATTGCAATTTGATGCAAACATCGACAATCTAGCGACAAAGTTAACACCATACAACACCAACATCCAAACTAACCAAATAGCTAGCCAATACACTAATTTTAAACCATTAACTAAGCTTAAAAACCTAATTTCCATAAACAAAACCTTCTCTTGATTTTTTTGTAATTAGCAAACATAAACCAAACTATATATGAAAAACCTTAATTTAACACTAGATTTTAGCCTAATAAGCAAGTTAACCACTTAGATTAAGGTTAGCAAAACACTAGCTAGCAAAATAAATTTAATTAACTAATACATGGTTTCTAAAACCCTTGCTTAATATCAACCATTAACTAAAAGAAACTATATTAGGATTAACACTAAAATTAACACTAAACCATGCATTTAAAGGAATTTGCAACAAAGAAAGTAACTTTGATGGAATTATACCTCTTGATCTATGGATCAAGCAAGAAAATTTGATCCAAAAATGCCTCCTTTCCACATGTTTTCAACTATATTAGGCTTGAGAAGAGGTAGCACAAGGATTTGTTTTGGTTTTGTAAATAAATTTGTGGATTTATATGGATTTTTGTAGCAATTTTGATGAAGTTTTGGAGGAAATGAAAAGAGGAAGGTGAAGGGGGAGGGCTGCTGGAAATTCTCGGCCAGAAGAGGGATGGGGGAGGGTGTGGGTAAGTGGGGAAGGTCATGGGTCAAGTCTCCAAGTCAATGTATCATACTTTATTCATTTAAATTAAAATAAACCCAAAAAAACCCCTTAAATCAACTTAAGAAACAACTAAAGAAAAGAGGCCAGAAATTTCTGGACTTGGTCATGGTTGGGCTGTCCTAGGGCTGAGGGAAATGAGAGAGGGGTTTTACAAAAGAAACTTTATGCAAAAAGGCCCCCTACAACTCAAAAATTGCAAGTTTTAGCTCAAAAATTCAATAAATTCGTTTCATAACACAAAAATTTGTTAAAAATCAAAATAAATTACTAAAAATTCATGTTATCACTAGATTATAATTATCATAATTTTAGAGATTAAAATTAGCCCGGAAAAATTTGTATTTATCGCTTATTTAATGTATTTTCTTACCGGCTTAAAATAATATTAAAAAATTGAAAAATAGGGAAAAATTTTTAAATGACCAAAATTTCATAATTAACTCATTAGTCACTAAAAACAAGTAATTACCTATCCATTTAAGGTATAATTAGCCCTAAACTGCAAAATATCGAGAAAGACGGTTTTCGGAAAAATACCGAATTTTCACCGAATTTCAGGAAAACATCAAAACGACTTTTCAAGACGCTACACCAACAATCTCCCACTTGCACTCAAGGCTAATATTGCGATGTCGACTACTCACAGCCCGTGTGAAACCGAACATCCAACTCCTCTACTAATCAGTTTCACAAAGCCCGTTTGTAAGACTATTGTGTTCGAGAAATAGCCTCAGTGAGTGGATCCGCCTAGAAGTATCTTTCTATATCTCTCTTAATCTCAAGTTCGCGGAGAAAACCATCTCCCGAATTGAGTAATACCTGTCTTAGAACATGTCTGGATATCTGATGGGACCTTAGTTCATAAATGAACTCCATATCCAAACTTCTTAGACTGAATCGATCACTGAACCTAATCAGTATCGGGCACCTTGCTTCCCACAGTATCCTCTTGGAACACCTGTCCACAATACTGTCCCTCTTCGTCAGAGGGAAAAACTAAAACTCTGACAGTCACTCTGTCATCCACGTCACCTTTGAAGCCTTGAATGATAACCGTCTCCCGAAGGAGGCTGCCGTCATCAAATTCGTAGAACATGTACTTATGTTCTAAAACTGCTTCCTTATATTTCTCCAGGATTGGATTAATACAAACTTATTGCATCTAGTGCAAAACCAACATTTGGTGTGGTACTTGACATCTCATGATTGACTCAATTGCCTAAGCAAGTGATCTGCCGATCATGCACATCCCTCTCCCCTTTAGTCTGTAAGACACCTTTAGAGAGGGTGACTCCATCACCTGCAGGTACACCACCATGCTAGGAGTCAACTATTCCAAAAACCATTAGAATATCTGTCAAAGTACCCACATTGGGAAACTACCCAAATCCAGATCTAAAACCATAGATCTAGAAACCAGAATGTCAAATATTATATCCATATCCTGTCTGGAGAAACAACTGTGTGACGACCACAGTTCAACCGATCGTAGTATAGGAATTTTACTTCCTACTCTGTGTATGTCATCCAGATACCTTGACATCACACCCTACTACCTTCTTAACAGATCCATCCCTCATTCTGATTGAAGTCAAACCCATGACTGTCACATCAAAATTAGATGATCTATCTCCGCTATATCTGCTCAAGTCTATAAATAGATATAAGCATCTTGCCCACTATGCTTTCGCTGCTCCCACTGACTATGACAACCCTCCTAGCGGGTCTCATAACCTGGAACAACAGTAGTGTCAAGTCTGGGTAGATAAGAACCTCCCTGTCACCGTCCTTGAGGCTACCGAAGTACCTCTCGGGTGTCTGAGGTTACCCACCATATCTGCGGAGTGGCTATTGGAATGTCAAACCTGATTGAATATATAGGTCCTATTAAATTTTCCATAATCGTTTGCGGTTCTGGAATCACTTCCAGTTCTACCATACTCCCACTACTGTTTTCTGAAAAAAAATCCATTTTTACTAAAACTGTGGCGAGTCAAGAACAATATCACTATTGATCTTGCAAATGGTAGAATATCAACCCTCGTCATAACCAGGGTCAACCCACAAACAGCCATTACAGAAACGTGCCCTGAGTTATCCAGTGTCTGGTTTTAATCATAAGCTGGACAACTCCCCGTACCTTAACATCTTTTAAGGTACGAACTATTCTATATCCAATATAGAAACTTTGACACTTATTTAATTGGAACCAAGATTCAATCCATGCAGCTGTCTCCAGTGCATATCAACTTAATGGAAAGAGGCTAATCAGCATTACTCAACTTAGGAATCCATCCAATTATGAGTAACCTGAAAGAGAAACACGTTTCTCAAAACCATCACTATCATCTGAATACCAATCACAAGAATCTACATCTTCGATCTCTTTGAAAAATCCCGATACTTGTGATACTTGGTTCTCTACTTTATTCTTATACCCACAACTTCTCAAAACTTAGACCTTGTATTTCTACGAAACACTCGTCTAAATACTAGAGAAGTTATAAGTAAACAGAACATAGTACGAGGACCTACCCCTTTGTCCTGATGGACACTGGACAACATACAATACTCTGTATAAGTCCGCTGAGTTGAACAACTCAAAACCTGTGCGTTGTAGGTGGAAAACTGTACCCTGGTGATTTCCTCAAATATCACCAATTACAACGAATTCCGATATAATGAGGATGATCACCTAATTCCCAATATCTTACTCCCACTCATCATCTGTAAAACCATACAGATATGAGAATGAAACCTGGTAAATACATACCCTTGGAGTAAGTGTCTAATCGGGAAAACAGTTTTTCTTTAACAATACACTGAAACATGAAAATGTTTCGTAGGGGTATCCTGGTATTCATAGCAATGCCTTTTCCATAATCCAATTCATAACTTCAACCGTATACTTTATTGCCATCTCTCCAAATCCCTTTATTTGTCTTTAGTCGCTACCTTCTGTACACCATTGTTAGGCTAAATGGTTTTCTTCCTTCCCTACCGTTCGGCACCAGCCTATGGTTTGGAAGAAGACTATCCAGTAAGCATAATAGGTGTACCCTCCTAAACCAAGGAGTACTCGCAACTGAGAGAAGGTGACGATAAAAGACAACTGAATAATACCTTATTCCTTTTAAAGGTGAAATAGGAGCGGCGATGAAGTACGCGGTTTTGGTCGTGAATGATATCAGTCGCAATTTACTTTGCCCTCTTTCTAATCCCTTTATTTTGTCTTTACATATTACCTTCTGCACACCCTACTTAGGCTAATTGGTTTTCTTCATTCCCTACCTTTCGGCACCAGCCTATGGTTTGGAATAAGACTATCCAATAAGCGTAATAGGTGTACTCTCCTAAACCAAGGAGCTCTCGCAACCTGAGAGAAAGTGATAATAAAAGACAACTGAATAAACCAATTCTATTTCTCCTGAACCTGGATCCATCCTCGAAGAAGTCCCTTCGAGTTCGTATATAACCATACGATGGCTCTATCCAATGGAAGTGGATATCCGTAGTAATACGGGTGTTCTGAGAAATTCAAAGGGTAAAAGAAGGAGTGGCAATGACTTATGCAACTCAGACAATCCAAAAGCCAGTATTTTAAGAAGGTTCGGTCAACCTGGTCACTGAGTCATAGTCTAGGGTCGGTCAAAGGTCGCTGCCAAAGAGAGAGAGAAAAGAAACACTCTGCGTGCACTCTAACCTAGATCAGAATGGTCATCATTTTATCTAATCCGGAAACCTTCCACTGTCCTGTCAAATTCTCCTCCAAACCTAAAGAAGAATCAATCGGGATTACCCGAAGAGTAAACCAACTCATCAGTAGGAATCAGGATCCAACTCTCATCGCATGATAACGTGATGGAATGCATCCACGTTACTCATACTCCAGAAGGTATGCGCATACTCGGCAAGTTTCAGTTTCTTTAGAAACTCCTGATATGATTTTTGCCCCATGCTCTTATAACCTTGGCTTTGGTCAAAGTGTCATAAGTCACATGCCAAGTTCTACCCGTCACTATCTTGTCAATTTGAACCCACCCGCACATGCCCCTGACTTTGGCCAATCGGCAGAACGACTGTCCCAAACTAACTCATCTATCTATGCAACAATTGAATACCCAGCAGCTACCAAACACTATGCCTTAACTTTGGCTAAAATGCATAGCTTGAATACTACTAAATACCCAAAAGAAGTGACGGAGGGCTACGGCTGGTTTTTGGCGAAAAACCTTTAGCGTAGTGAACTTGATATCGCTGAATGAACCTGATAGCTTTTTTTAAAATATAGTGGCGAAAACCTTTTGCTAAAGAGGTCACTCCCGGTAAAGGGATCTCGGCTCTTTCCTCGTGGAATGAGGTGCAGGATATTCCACTGAATACCGCTATGCAAAGCAACTTGTAATCGACTATAGTGAAGTTATTACGCTGACGCAAACTTCTGCCCAAGGGGTCAGTCCCGGTGAAGGGATATCGGCCCTTGCCCCGTCGAATGAGGTGCAGGATATTCCACTGAATACCGCTATGCATAACAAAAGGAAACGTCTTTGCAATAACACTTTTTAAATTGTTCCAAAAACTGTATACAGGTTTGTTTTAACTTTGCGTTGATCAGAATCAACGCAGTCCCATCATTTAATCATACCAGAAAAGAACGAAAATAAAATGTACGTATATGCCATCCGCATTCGTCACTGGGTCCCGTCATAACCCGTTAGGTTACTTAACTAACGACAGAGCGGGGACTGGACTAGCGCGGGTGTAAAACATATACAACATCTAATAGTATATAAACCAATATACAATAATCGCTCCAGGCGTGATAGTATGCAACGTTACAGAAAAGTAATAAGCATCACAGAACAATACAGATAATCTGGGATCCCCGAGTTTCACAGAGCCGCTGCTGAAACTCGACGTTCCCCTGTCGTGTGGATAGCCTGTGCAATGAAACCTAGACCCCTACGGGTGCGGCAAGTTACCCGCCAAAACCTGAAGCGAGGCAGTCCCCCACAGCATAGTGAATGGAACACCCGGCACTTCACGGAATCCGGTAAATTGAGCACCCCTCCTTGGGTCAACCTGTACCCCCTACGAGTGCGGCGAATAGTCTGCCAATTCTAAAGTGGGACCCCTCTGCCTCTCAAAGCCATGAGATGCGGACCCGTTGCTTTCCCGAACCCGGCTATCCGTGCACTCCGTCGCGGGGTAAAACCTAGTACAGTAATGAAAAATAGTACAAAAGGTACATCGACCGCAACCTGGTCGTGCCCCAAAAGAATATTATACAACAGGCAGTGACGGCAGTCCACAAGTTGGACGCTCGCCCCGCAATATCAAATGTACAAATAAAATCAAACTGTACTACCATTGCACACTGCTATCCACCACGACAAATCCGCAACATCACAGCACAACACAGAACATCAACGCGAATGTCACGTTCGCAAACCCGTCTAAAAGAACTATAGCAATCAAACGCGGTTTACCGATCAAATGACATTCCCGGTCGGAGATATAATGTAAGCACTGTAAACTAACGAGTTTAAATTACGATCGACCAAAGACCAAATATCAAAAAGTGGGCCCCACTGCTTACTGGTGAACAGTAACAAAACCTGGGCGCAAATGATATATACGAAAAATCCCAAAATCCAACACAGAACCCACTGACCAAATTTGGGAGCACGTGCTCCCCACGTGGCCGCGGATGCGCGGCCAAACCATGGGTTTGGCCGCGTTTCCGCGGCAGCTTGGAGGAGTTACGACCCTAAATTTTGTCGTGGCTCTTAAAAACGCCTGCACAGATTTTTAAGACATCCAGAATTAATTTTTGAGACCATTTAAAATCAACAGAAACTGTCGGGCTAAGATTTTGCAATTTTCGATTTCCGGTTCGATCGAAGTTTTAAACGCGTTAGCACAAGTTAGCATAGCAAAATGGTGAGGCTCTGATACCACTGTAAGTCTACGCTAGCGCCCCGGCCGTCTACAGACGCCAAATGCGGAACAAAAACTTTTAAACTGGCGCTATCGTATACTTTAACCCGGATCTGCCATTATTGCTAAACTAACAAACTGTAAAGAGTGTAGAAAGGTTATACCGAACGATCCGAGTCCTTCGTTCTTCAACCATCATCCCACGCTCCGTTGCGGCTGCTCCGATCTCGTCGATCTCCGATATCTTCGTCGAGGTGGCACCACATGATCGGTTCTTTAAACGGGCTCCCGCCTCTGACTTGAGGCAACTCGATCGTCAAGTTTGCTAAAAGAGACGACCAAGAATGATGTAGCGAATGAGTAGATGACTTTGTCTCACTTCGTCCAAATCCGTGGACGATCGGTTAATGAAGTTGCCGTGGAAATCGGGTGATGGAATGAAATGAACTGTAAAATTCCATACACCCCGAATACTATCATAATCTTTTCTAGTCAAAATGAAACATCAAGTGAGAGTGAGGAGGAGAGAGAAGGCCGGCCACTTTTATATGATGGAGGGAGGTGACCGTAGGAGCAAGTGGTGACCATAAGCTAAAGCTTCTCACTTCAAAATATCTTAAGCAATCCAAAAGGTATTAATAACAAAGCATGAGTCATTAGGCTAGTCATAAAAAAACCATTAATGCACTAATGAGTCATGAAGCCTAGTCATCATCTAGAACCTTCTAGAAACTTCTAGAAGCACTGACTCACCATATCTGAAGAAAAGATAAATCCACCTTTAACCAAATGTTAAAAGACGGCTGATAGAAAACTGGAAACTGGCAACTTCCAAAAGTGATCCTGAAACGACTTTCAGGATAACCCCGAAACTGTATAAATATACCCGCATTTGTATTACGACCGAATACAAATGCAACTGAGACAAAGATATTATACCTACTCAATATAATACTCGGATCCGGCTTAAACCAAAGCCGACCAGTATTATCTGTCCGAAAAATAACACGTGCGTAAACGCACGTGCATTTTCCGAACCCTGCCATAAAACCATACGGCCTCTACAACATTTCGCCCGAACTTAGGAAACTGTCTGTGGGGGACTCTAATGACTCGTCAGTACCCTGGCAGTGGGTTTAACCACAAACCGTCAGCGGCACTAGCTATGCGTAACGGCTGCCCATAGACTGACCTCAAGGATGGCCGAGGAGCGAACTCAAGGGAGACCGATGAGCGAACTCCTCCGAAAACCCTACTGAGCCTAACAGTGACAATGTATATACAGTCCGGTCTGTTCGTCAATGAGTATCGCATATCCGCCTAGGGGGCTAGTAACGTCAGACCCCCAATAGCAGTATAAGTCGTGTCGGAGTGAAGCCTCAATACACCCTGAGATACTACTGGAGTACCTACCAGTAAATCTCCTACCATGGCCATGGATTCGTGTAATGGCTCTCCTAGACACAGCACGATCTCGCCCCCAATACCGGGAGAGACGAATCCCCTGCCGATCCGCTCACGTGCCTCCATATGGCTCGGGACTGTACCCAAAAGCTACCTGCTTGCACGACTCCTTTGAGCCGTGGTAGGGTAGAAATCAAAGCACAGTGAGAACTCACACGAGACAAATGACGACCTCAGGTCGATGAACTAACCTGTACACATGTCACCAGGGAACTGCTATCTGACGGTAGATATAATACTAACTAGCAGATTCCCGGCGAGTCCTGTCCGGTGTACTCATAACCCAATGAGCACCTGTATACATCTTAGGTGATCCAACTGACACCAGTGGCTTGTGAGATCGGCCACCGCCCCTCGTCGGGGTCTCGACTGTACACACTAGTCTACTCCGGAGTATCGATGCCCTGTCTCGAAACTCCTACGACTAGGGACCACAATTCAGGATATGCATATAAACTACCCAACTCTCACGTATATGATCGCCATCATACTGTTGGTAGTAAAGCAAGATCCTAAGGGCTCTATCAAAGTGTAACATGCAATCAGTCACCTGAACATGTACACGACTGATAAAGGCAAACCAGATAGCATACTATCATCTCGAGTAAGACTGTCCTACCGGGATAGGTCCTCCGCAATCATTGCAATCACGTACCTGCGATCCAATAATTGACTATGAGGGCACTATCTCCAACACACACTTGAAGAAGGAAAACTCAGGAGATACCAATATCTTTCTAAACTTTTTTTGGAACGTATAGGATCTAAGGTTAAATAGATAGGAGGTGTGAAACATAAGGGTTGGATATTTCTAACTTATGATGATAGAATTTCTAACGTAAATACTAAACTGTAGGAGTAGAATCGACGTTAGCTTATAACACTAGCTTGACGGGATTTTGTGGGTGTAATCCGCTGAAAACCCTCAGGAGACAACACTCCTCCTACTAGGGACACCTAGAGGTTTAACGGCTTGTTGCACGTGCTCAGTGCAATCGCGTTCCCTGCGAAAGTGCGGTTAGGACTTTTTTGTGAATAATTGGTTTTGCTCGGGACGAGCAAAAGTTAAGTTTGGGGGTATTTGTTCATACCAGAATATTGCATTTTATACCGCCCACTATTACGCTCGTTTGTTTATAGGCAGGTGCTTTTGATCAGTGTTTGCTACATATTTGCAGAATACTGGTTCTCAGCTCTAAACAGTGAAATTCATGGAAAAGTACGACAAATTCCGGATTACTGCCAACCACAGATAAAACACGGGTCTCCGCTCTCTATCCGTATGTTGCCACACACCAGTTTAAGGGACAAAATGGCAAATCGATGTCATTTTCATGCACAAAGCTCAATGTCAACATAAGATCCAACATATCTACGTGGAGCTCGAGGAAATCATGGCAAAAGATCCACATCACATCACCTTTTTGATCTACTGAAATTCTGGAAGAATTGTGAAGAGCTTCTGAGAAAAGTACTATACCACACTGAAGAGGACCACAAACCAGGGGATACGACAAAAGATGAAGGCTAAATCCTTCTAAAAGGCCGCGGAACCGTCGCATAAGCGCGCTTAGGCCGCGGAACCGCGGCCATGTGGGATCCGCACTTGGTCAAATTTCAGGGGCAGTTTTGGAATTTCATATATTGACAGATTGTTGCCCTAGGTTCTCTGTTTCCTGCCTATAAATTGCCCAGAACTTGCCAAGCCAAGGATGTGTATTCTTATGCCCACTTTTTGTTAGTTTTTAGTTTAACTTCTTCTTCTTCTTCATCTTTCCTCCATTAAATTGTTATGAGAGCTTTTGAGTGGATGTTAAATGAAGATGAGGATTTTTGTATCATTCTTTTGCTTAGCTTCCCCCTTGAGCTCTGTACCTTAACTTGATCTTGCAACCTCTTTAGTGAGCTTGCAAGTTTAAGCTTTGGTCATTGATCTCAAGGGGTTGTATCATTTTGTTCTCTCTTTTGTGCTTCATTCTCCATGAGTTCTTTGCCTTTTCTTAATCTTGCAACCTCTTAAGTGAGCTTGCAAGTTTAAGATTTGGTTATTGAACCCATGTCTTGTTTTGGGTTCTATGGTTCCTAGTTTCATTTCTTGCTCATTTATTTTCACGCACTTAAATTCCATGCACTTTTAATTACTTTCTTGTAATCTTTTCTTTTCTTTGTTTATCTTTTCTTTTGCTCTTTTTGGTTCGTTTTGTGAATGGTTGTAATATGTTGTTGTTAAGAATAAATACAATATTGTAAGTTAAGGTTTCATTCCTCATTTCCTTTTCCCGTTATTTTCCTTTTAAATCCGCCCAAACGTTACGTAAGCGCTCCGTTAGGCACCCTACCCTACCAAGGTAACGGTGATTCCTAACCTCGACCGGTTGCATTCGGTTTGGCCGGAGGCAAAAGCAAGAGATAAAAACGGACGGACAAGGGTCAATAAGCCGGATTCCACGAATACCGTGCTTAAGTACCCTAATCCACATTGTTGCCGATTGCTCTAGCTTCAATTGGTCAATACTCGGCTCAAAGGTTTTGAGTGCGGATTTCTTTAGCTTACACTTTCGTATCTTTCTCTTAACAACTTTATACTTGCATATAAAACACATAGGTTAGATTTGAACAAACATATACACATTCTTTATTGACTCATCTAAAACTCGAACGGACATACAACCATCTTCCTGTGGATCGACCCGTGCTCAACCGGTTAGCTGCGAAGCGACACCGTACTGATCGCGGTTATAACTTTAGAACTTTGAACATCCGACACGCCAAAGCGTGCGATCAGTCATGCCGGTGAATGGTCTATAACAGATCGAGAAACTACTGATAACACTTATCAGTAAATCTCAGCAGCCCTGGACAGGGACTTACTGATATAACCAGTCGAGCACAGCACAACATCAACTCCCAATACCGGAAGAGACGAAAACCCCTCCTATCGCTCATCGCCTTCATGTCTCTCGGGACTGTACCCAACGGCCACCTGTTTGCACGACTCAGTAGAGCCGTGGTAGGGTGGTAATCAAAGTACAGTGGGAGAGCACACAAGACTCTATGACGATCTCGGGTCTACAGACTAACCTGTACCAGTGTCACCTGAGAACTGCTATCCGACGATAGATATAATTCCATATAGGAGTTCTCGGTGAGTCCGTCCAGTGTACCCAGTCATCACTGAGCACCCGTATATGATCTTGATGTCAAACATCGATGAATGTGGGAACATCCATCGCCCATCATATGGGTCTAGTATCATATACGCTAGTCTACTCTGGTATATCGATGCCCCGTCTCGATACACCTACGACTAGGGACATTTCAGGATATGCTTATAAACTACAGATGTCCCACTAGTATGATCTCTATCATAATCACTGCAGTCAAGCCAATATCCTCAGGGCTTTATCAACATGTATGAATGAGTAAAAGCATGATCAAATCAACATGTCAGATAAAGAAGAACCAGATAGCATACTATCATGTCGAGCAAGAATGTACACTGAATATATATATATATATATATACACATGTATAAATACATCCACTATCATATAATGGCCTCTAGGGCATACATATATCCAACAACATAAAGAAGGATACTTGGATCCATTCGAGTACCAGTCTTATGCCACTTGTGAATCTTGTCTCATGGGAAAGATGACAAAGACTCCGTTCACTGGACACGGAGAAAGAGCGAGTGAGCTCTTGGGACTCATACACAGTGACGTGTGTGGTCCAATGTCTACACATGCGCGAAGTGGTTATTCATACTTCATTACTTTCACAGATGATTTCTCTAGGTATGGGCATGTCTTCTTGATGAAGCACAAATCCGAAGCCTTTGAGAAATTTCGGGAGTTCAAGAATGAAGTTGAAAAACAAATAGGCAAAAGTATCAAGACACTGAGATCTGATCGAGGTGGTGAATACTTAAATGCCAAGTTTCTGGACTTCTTAAAAGAGAATGGAATTCTCTCTCAGCTTAGTCCTCCATACACACCACAACACAACGGTGTATCGGAAAGGCGGAATCGAACCCTATTGGATATGGTTCGTTCCATGATGAGTAAGGCTGAGTTGTCGCGATCCTTCTGGAGTTATGCACTAGAAACAGCTGCATATCTTTTGAACCAAGTTCCTACTAAATCAGTGCCTACCACACCATATCAGATGTGGAGTGGGAAGAAACCCAGTCTTAAACACTTTAAGACATAGGGATGTCCAGCTTTTGTAAAAAAGCAGCATGCGGACAAGCTCGAGGCACGTTCAGTACAATGTAAGTTTGTGGGATACCCAAAGAACTCCAAGGGGTATCTTTTCTATTACGCAGAGGAACAAAAGGTTTTTGTTTCTCGTCATGCCCGCTTCTTGGAAACTGAGTTTTTGGAAAATCAGATAAGTGGGAGCGCAATAGAACTGGAAGAAATTCCAGAACCACGAGCTATTACTGAAAGCTTAGTAGAACTAGAGGGTTCGAAAGAATAGGACATTCCTACGCCACTCCGCAGGAGTAGTAGGCAGTCTCATCCGCCCGAGAGATACTACGGTTTTCTAATAGACGGGGATAGAGAGGATTGCACTTTGGATTATGGTGAGCCTACTAGCTTCCAGCAAGCCATTCAGAGCGGTGACTCGGTAAAATGGCTGGATGCAATACGGACCGAGATGGAGTCCATGTACACCAACAAAGTTTAGACTTTAGACTTTGCTCCAGAAGGGGTAAAACCCATAGGCTGCAAATGGATCTTCAGAAAGAAGATTGGTGTAGATGGGCAGGTTGAGACCTATAAAGCTAGACTTGTTGCAAAGGGTTTTCGTCAAAGACCTGGTTTGGACTATGACGAGACCTTTTCTCCAGTGGCTATGCTGAAATCCATTCGGATCGTTCTTGCCATTGCTGCCTTCCACGATTATGAAATCTGGTAGATGGACGAAAACACGGCTTTTCTAAATGGAAATTTAGAAGAGTGCGTCTATATGGATCAGCTGGAGGGATTCATTCAGAGTGGGAGCAGCGGTAAAGTGTGCAAGTTGCTCAAGTCCATCTATGGACTGAAGCAGGCATCGCGGAGTTGGAACATCTGCTTTGATGATACTGTCAAGGAATTCGACTTTATCAAAAACCCAGATGAACCATGTGTAGGGTTCCTAGGCACTATAATGAGGTCTCACAAGGCATCAACCATGCCAATTTCAAATTTTAACGATGCCGAGAAACCCTAATACGGATCGTTAACTAGAATTTTAGGCGAAAAAGAAACTAGTTAACAACTTGACTAAATGGTAAACGGAAATACAACCTTTGTAGATCCGATTCTCCACCTCTATGGCTCTGCGATGAAGTCTCCTCACTGTACAAATCGGATCTTGGGCTCTAGCGTCGGCTTCATCGGAGAAAAAGCGGGCTAGGTCATCGACGACAATGCCGAAGATGATCTACGTCGAGGCATCGCTAGATCAAGCTCCCACTTCACCAAGTCATGAAACTTGTGAAGAAAACACCCTATACTACTTGGCAAGAGGTAGAGGATGAAGAAATAGGAGGTGGGTTCACTTTAGAATTGGATTTCTCACTCATTTCATCAAGTCACCATTGATGAAGTGAAGCTTTCTTCATTGAAGAAGATGAAGAAGAAGAAGAAGGAATGATAATCTTATGATAAGAATAATAAAAATAGAAAAGAAAATGAATTATTATCATAATTTTAACCATGGTAAAGTGTAGAGAATTAACTTGAGTTAGGTTGAATGGTTAGGGTTAGAGAAGAAGACAAGAATGGTTGCTTTGGTCAAAGTTGCATGAAGCTTGAAGAAGCTTCTAAGAAAGCAACCATTTGTTTTCTTTTCTCATTCTTTTCATCCAAAAATAAATAGATAAATGAATGAATAAATAAATAAAACCCTAACCATTTACTTAACCAAGGTTTAATTCTTTACACAAACCCTAGAAATCTTGCATCATCAAACATGATACAATCAAGTGCACAAAAATATATCACATATACGATGTGCACATGCGAGTGAGAAAATCCATCTTAAGTGAACCAATACTAGTTAATGAAAAGTAATATATCAAATATATCATTATGCATTAAATCATTAAATCAACGCTTGATTTAATGATCCGGTCATATCGTATATAACCGACTAATATCAACAATAACAACTTATCGAATCAACACTTGATCCGATAACCCGGCTATATCGCATATAACCGATCAATGTCACAGATCGCGAGAATCGAATACAGTATCACATACTGGTATCATTCTCGGTCCCGCACATATCTCATATGCGCTCCTATTTCGTTTCGCTTGAGCCAGGAAACCTCTGTGTAGGACTCTAAAGACTCGTCAATACGCCGGCAACAGGTGATGATCATATCAAACACCCACAAGCCGCAAGCGATCTGCTAAACGTAACGGCCACCCGGGTATTGAGCGATGAGAAGATCGATGAGCAAGCCCGCTCACCCTCCTGTGAATCCAACCAGTAACACTTACCGTACTGTCCGGTCTGATCGTCTGATATGTCGCATATCTCGCTTAGGGGTGGTAAACGTCAGACCCTAATAGCTCGATAAGTCGTGTCGATATGAGGTCTATAACAATTCGAGAAACTACTGGTAACACTTACCAGTAAATCTCAGCAACCCTGGCCAGGGATTTCCGGTTATAGCCAATCGAACACAGTGCAACATCAACTCCCTATACCGGGAGAGACGAATCCCCTCCTATCGCTCATTGCCTCCATGTGATTCGGGACTGTACCCAAAAACCACCGTTTTGCACGCCCTCTTGGACGTGGTAAGGTGGAAATCAAAGCACAGTGGGAACCACACAAGACTCTATGACGATCTCGGGTCAACAGACTACTCTGTACTAGTGTCACAAGAGAACTGCCATCTGACGTAAGGTATAATACCATCTGGGAGTTCTCGGCGAGTCCGTCCAGTGTACCCAGTCTCTACTGAGCACCCGTATATCATCTCCGATGTCAAACACCAATAGATATGGGATCATCCATCGCCCATCTGTATGGGTCGAGAAGGTATACGCTAGTCTACTCTGGTGTATCGATGCCCCGTCTCGATACACCCACGACTAGGGTCCTTGAAGGATGTACTTATAGACTACCATGTCCCCACTAGTATGATCCGCATCATAGTCCAGGTAGTCAAGTACACATCCTAAGGGCTTTACCAACATGTAACAGAGAGACAATCAGTATACACGTTAAGGTAAAGTGTAACCAGATAGCATACTATCATTTCGAGCAAGAAAGTCATCCCTATATATGTCCAAGCATCCACTACAATATACATCCTATTTATAGTAATGGCCTCTAGGGCATACATATAACTAACAATCTCACACTTGCACTAGGGCCATCTGATAGCAGTGGTTGTAGTATCTCATACTCAACCATCCCATAAAAGTCTCTCTTGGGAATAGGCCTTCTTGAGTGGATCCGCCGTGTTGTCCTCTGAGTCTACTCTCCTAACCTCGATCCCTTAGAGATCAACCATCTCCATGATCAGGTGATACTGCCTTAGAATATGTCTGGATCACTGATGGGACCTGCGTTCCTTGGCATAAGCCACAACTCCATTGTCACACAATGGGAGGAACATAATTCATCCCATGAACCAATATACACCCAAACAGCCTCTTTGGTAGCATCTTTAGTAGCGATGTATCGTGCCTTTATCGTCTAGTATGTCACGGTATCTAGTTTGGAACTCTTCCAACATACCGTCCCTTTACAGAGGGTTAAGACAATGCCTGCGACTGACATTCAGTCGTCTTTATCACCCTGGAACACTTCCAGTGATTCTCCCCAGGATCGATTGATACCATCTCACTACAGCTAGTGAGTATCCTAACATCCATTTAGATCTATCTCATAGATCCAAAACCCAGGATTTAGTAGGTATCATCTTGATCCTATGTGGAGAATCATTGTGATAAGCGGAGATTGATCGAGCGTAGCATAGGAAACTTCTTCCCTATCAAGAGTATGTCATCCACATACTCTACGAGGATCACCACCATACTCCCTACTACCTTTTCGTATATACAAGGTTCATCTACCATTTTGATGATGTAAAACTCTTTGACTTCGACATCAAAACAGACGTTCCAACTCCGCGATGCCTGCTTTATCCTATAAAGCATCTTGCACACGTTTCCGCTGCTCCCACTGTCTACGAGGCCCTCTGGCTGTGTACTTATAGACGCACTCTTCTAAAACATCATTTAGAAAAGCAGTCATGACACCCAACCGCCAGATATCGTAGTTATGGTATGTAGCCGTGGCAAGTAGTATCTGGATGGACTTAAGCATAGGTACTGGAAAAGGTTTCATCATTATCCACGTATGGTCGATGACGAAAACCTTTAACAAGTCTAGCTTTGAAAGTCTCAACTTTTCCATCTACACCAAGTAATCTTCTCAAGATATACTTGCTCCTGATGGGGATTTAACCCTTCAGATATAGCAACCAAAGTCCACACTTTGTTGGTGTACATGGATTCCATCTCAGATCACTAAGCATCCAGCCATTCTTACAGAGTCTTACTCCTGATGGCCAGCTCGAAGCTAGTTGGGTCATCATCTCATGATGCAATCCTCTCTCCCACTGTCATCGAGAAACCGAAGTATCTCTCAGGCAGGTGAGGAACCCTACCAGATCGGCGGAGAGGCCGAGGTTCGTTGGCATCTACTGAATCCTTTGGTTCTACCAAATCATCTGCTGTAGTTTGTATAGCTGGAAATTTTCCAGTTCTACATTGCAGACCTTGCCTTGAGCTTGTCCGGATTTTGCTTTTAGACATAGGCCAGTCAACCCCAAATCTTAACTAGCTTAAGACATGGGCTCTTCCCTTTCCATATCACATATGAAATGGTAGGCAATTGATTTGATTTGAACCGTATTCAATAGGTATGCAACTTCCCAAGTGCATAACCCCCAAAAAGGAAAAAGGTAACTCAGTAGTACTCATCATAGAGCACACCATATCAAATATGGTGTATCTGCTTCGCCCCGATATACCATCGTGCTTTGGTGTATACGGAGGAGTAATGCTGAGAGAGAATCTCATTCTCCTTTAGAATAGTCCAGGAATTCCATGCACAAGTATTCTCCTCCCTGATCTCATCATAGGACATAATACTTATCCCCGTATTGGTTCTCTACTTCTAACTTATATTCTGTGAATATCTCAAAAGGTTCGGACTTGTGTTTCAACAGGAACATAGGTCTGAATCTCGAAAGATCATCAGAGAATGTAATGAAGTAAAAAGAACCGGTCTTGGTATGTGTAGACAGGGGACCTACATACATCAACATGTATCATCCCAAGAGTTCACTAACTCTTTCTCTGTTTCCTGTAAACGGAGCTATGGTCATCTTATCTCTGTGACATGACTGGCAAGTTTCACAAGATGTAAATTCAAACTGATTTAAATATGCATCTAAATGTAACTTAGCTAGTCGGGTCGCATTGATATGACCTAGTCTACAATACCTCAAGAAGGATCTGTTCATTTCTGAACTCTTCCTCTTATGTGTGTTCCGTATACTAAGAACTGTAGTTTGATTTAGAACATCAATGCTTTTAGATAACGTGCCTGAACCGATCAACTTTTGATATAGGAAATGTTCAAAACATTATCCATCAATACAAAATTTTATCATTTCTTTACTGATAAAGAGACTTATATGATTTTGTATATCAGGTTCGGTATCTAATAACATTTGTTCAGAATCAATGTATTGGTAATACAGGGTGACAGTGACCGACAGACTTGGCTGCAACACTTGCCCCGTTTTCTGCCTCATAAAACTTATCACCCGTTCTCAGTTCTCTACCTTTCTGTAGCCCTATGTATCATATTACATATCTGGGATCCTGATCTGGTATCATATACTCAGGATGCAGAGGATACTGAGAAACAGTTCTTTGTAATGAACACACCCGAAGATGATGCATCAGCATGCACTCTCTTCGTTTGGGCGGCACGGGAAATTTGGTATTCCCCAATTTCCTGCTCTGTCTTATAACAATTATAAGTTGGAGCGGGACCAACGTTCCCCAACTCAGTATAACAAGCGGGTTCGGTCAAATATCCGTATTATTATCTTGATTAAGGCGTGATATGGTCGCTACCAGGAGAGGGAGAGAAGAAAACACTCAGGGTGCGCTCTTGCAAGATCAGATTGGTTATTATTTTATCTAATCAGGATGGCTCCCACTGCTTTTTATCATATCTTCCTTCAAACTCTAAAAGGAAAGACTAGCCGGGATTAATTACACACTACAAGTTCGCCAATCTTTCAGCCAGGCCAGTGTCGGTACATTGAGGGAGGTCCCCCGTGCTTTCGCACGAACCTAATTAATGTAAACCTCGTTTTCCCAGAGGCGTAACCCCGTTGACACCTTTCTAGACACCTACTTGATCGGCTAATTGTAATGTGTAAAACTCTTCCAGGAGTAACAATTACTCGCAGCGGGTATCGGGATCCAACTATCTCATAGAAGGTATGCAATCTCATTGCAAATTTCAACACTTGAAATTCCCGATAATATTTTGCCCCTAACCTCCTATGACCTTGACAAAGGCCAACAAACCATAGGATGCTAGTCAAGTTCAACCCGTCATTTCCTGATTGAATTAAACCCACCCGCACGGCCCTTGACAAAGGCCAACAAGGTCGCACGACTACCCTAACCCAATCTGCATCATATGCAAAAGCAGATAAGCACCAGTTAGCTACCGCACACTACGCCTTGACAAAGGCCAACAAACGCAGCAAGAATACTAACTACTACTTATCTGAAATGACGGAGGGCTACGACAGGTTTTTCTGAAAACCTATTGCGTAATGAACTTGATATCGTTGTAGAATCAAACGATTTTTGAAATGGAGTGTTTTTTAGGCTTTTCTAGTTTTGCTAAAGGAGTCACTCCCGGTGAAGGGATCGTCGGTCCTTTCCTCGTCGAATGAGGTGCGGGATATATCATATATATCACTGTGCAAAGCAAAAACTCTTAAAAGCAATCAAAAGACAAACCGAGTGTGTAGCATCTGCCAGTTATTGCTAAAGGAGTCACTCCCGGTGAAGGGATCTCGGTCCTTTCCTTATCGAATAAGGTGCAGGATATATCATATATACCGCTGTGCAAAGCAAGAACTGTAGCTACCTGTTTTATTTTGAAATTCGATTCTACAACATCTTTAGGTTTCTTTTATTTCATTAATCTCATTAATGAAGTCCCATCATTTAAGTACCTAAACATCATAGATAAATACGACGTACACTTATGCCATCCGCATTCGCCTCGATGTCCCCTCGTGCACCGTTAGGTTAGGTAACTAACGGCAGAGCAGGGCAGGGCTAGCGCGGGTGTAAAACATATGTAACGTCTATATAATATATCATATATACTATATACAGCATTTACTACAGAACATCACATGATCACATCACAGATATTGCAGCAGAAGAATCATATGAAATATTGGATATACTAGGACGTCCGTGTTTTCAATACGAGCCAGTATAAAACACGGATTCCACGGTCGCGACGAATAGCCAAACCCACACCCGTAGACCCCTAACGAGAGCGGTAAGCAACCCTACCAATTATGGAGTTAGGAGACCCGGACTCGACTCCTCGAGTTGGTCTCCCACTGGACTCCAGAACCCGGTTACTTGTGCTCCCCTCCTTGGGTCTATCCTAGTACGGAAAAGTAAATAATATACAAAGGGTGACAACTTCCGCAACCTGGAAGTGCCCCAATAAAAGAATATTACATACAAGTTTTTACATGAATGAAAATGAAAAACATTCATCTCACATAAAAAAACCCCGGCTATTCAAACACGACGATCCAATATAACATATCCAGCAACACATAACATCATATGTCATCAACGTAAGTAAACATGCGTATCCCAATTGTCGTTGACATATAGCAACGAAACCGGCGATATCACATATTACATTTACGGTCACAGAAAAGAAAGTGTAAAACTACAACAGTTGGAATCCGCAACTTCTATAGACATCGCATGCCTAATCAAATGAACTCCTTAGACATCGCATGCCTAACAATTATAAACCCCGTATTTTAGTTTCATTATCGAAAACACTTTTCAATATCAAGTCGGACAATTCAACAAGATTCCCGACATCCTGATCGAATGCTCGTCGCAAACTTCAGTAGACGGCTGCACCCCCGACACCGTCGACGAAGTGCACCAAGGCGGAACACCGCTACCGCGAGCACCCGAACGGATGCTTTCGGCAACGGGGTTCTCCTACAGTCACTTGGTCGGGGCTATGGAGTGAGGCTGTCTATTAAGTTTACCCGGCGAGTATCCGCGTACGCTACGTGATTGCGACGGACTTTTGATCGCATCAAAATTCCGTGGCAACCGATCAAATGAGACTAAACTGCTATGTTTATAACATTCATTCAGTTATCTCATAACTTCTTGTGGATTCCAAGTATTGTATCACATTCCGGATAAATAGAAAATGTTAAACTTTTCGATCGAACAATCGAACACCCAAGTTTTCCCGATACAGCTCAACACATGAAATAAGTCTAACAGCATTCAGTTCGTGCCTCAGTACCAACGGTCCAGCCATAGAATGGTCAAGCCAACGCCTCACATATGGCACACCGTACTGCCCCAAACCCGAAGGTTCAAAGGGCAGTTCAAGACGGTCACATAATCGAGTTAAGGTTTGTTGTCTTCTAGAGGGACCATCGCGTTACTTGCACTACTAAGAACGTCGTTAAACTACGGAAAAATCCAACAATTGGAAATTTTCCGGCAGGGGAAAAAGTGGGTATTTATATCCGGTCGAACTTTTTAACATATTCTAAAAATACCCGGAAAAACACACTGACAAAATTAGACAATCCGATCGATACATCGAGTCCCCAATACAAACCAGAAAATTCAACTCTTGAAAAAACATTAAAAATTCCCAGGAAAACCAGCACTGCAAACTAGGAATTACTGTGCAAAATTGATTGCAAGAAGAGACAAAAGGGCCGCGGAACCGCCGCATTAGCATGCTAATGCCGCGGTTCCGCCGCACTTTTATGGATTCAGGGGCCTCGTTTTATACAGTAATTCTTAGAATCTTCTACTGAGTTTTCTGCATATTTTTAATTCTCAAAAAACCACGATTTTCAAAAATGTACAGAGAGCAATATTAGGGTTACGGTTTCGGTTCGATCGGATTTCTAACTCCGTCTCGCATCGCCTAAGGCTCTAGCTAGTCTCTGATACCACTGTAGGGTTCCTAGGCACTATAATGAGGTCTCACAAGGCATCAACCATGCCAATTTCAAATTTTAACGGTGCCGAGAAACCCTAATACGGATCGTTAACTAGAATTTTAGGCGAAAAAGAAACTAGTTAACAACTTAACTAAATGGTTAACGGAAATACAACCTTTGTAGATCTGGTTCTCCACCTCCATGGCTCCGCGATGAAGTCTCCTCGCTGTACAAATCGGATCTTGGGCTCTAGCGTCGGCTTCATCGGAGAAAAAGCGGGCTAGGTCATCGACGACGATGCCGAAGATGATCTACGTCGAGGCATCGCTAGATCAAGCTCCCACTTCACCAAGTCATGAAACTTGTGAAGAAAACACCCTATACTACTTGGCAAGAGGTAGAGGATGAAGAAATAGGAGGTGGGTTCACTTTAGAATTGGATTTCTCACTCATTTCATCAAGTCACCATTGATGAAGTGAAGCTTTCTTCATTGAAGAAGATGAAGAAGAAGAAGAAAGAATGATAATCTTATGATAAGAATAATAAAAATAGAAAAGAAAATGAATTATTATCATAATTTTAACCATGGTAAAGTGTAGAGAATTAACTTGAGTTAGGTTGAATGGTTAGGGTTAGAGAAGAAGACAAGAATGGTTGCTTTGGTCAAAGTTGCATGAAGCTTGAAGAAGCTTCTAAGAAAGCAACCATTTGTTTTCTTTTCACATTCTTTTCATCCAAAAATAAATAGATAAATGAATGAATAAATAAATAAAACCCTAACCATTTACTTAACCAAGGTTTAATTCTTTACACAAACCCTAGAAATCTTACATCATCAAACATGATACAATCAAGTGCACAAAAATATATCACATATACGATGTGCACATGCGAGTGAGAAAATCCATCTTAAGTGAACTGACACTAGTTAAAGCAAAGTAATATATCAAATATATCATTATGCATTAAATCATTAAATCAACGCTTGATTTAATGATCCGGTCATATTGTATATAACCGACTAATATCAACAGTAACAACTTATCGAATCAACACTTGATCCGATAACCCGGCTATATCGCATATAACCGATCAATGTCACAGATCGCGAGAATCGAATACAGTATCACATACTGGTATCATTCTCGGTCCCGCACATATCTCATATGCGCTCCTATTTCGTTTCGCTTGAGCCAGGAAACCTCTGTGTAGGACTCTAAAGACTCGTCAATACGCCGGCAGCAGGTGATGATCATATCAAACACCCACAAGCCGCAAGCGGTCTGCTAAACGTAACGGCCACCCGGGTATTGAGCATTGAGAAGATCGACGAGCAAGCCCGCTCACCCTCCTGTGAATCCAACCAGTAACACTTACCGTACAGTCCGGTCTGATCGTCTAATATGTCGCATATCTCGCCTAGGGGTGGTAAACGTCAGACCCCAATAGCTCGATAAGTCGTGTCGATATGAGGTCTATAACAATTCGAGAAACTACTGGTAACACTTACCAGTAAATCTCAGCAACCCTAGCCAGGGATTTCCGGTTATAGCCAATCGAACACAGTGCAACATCAACTCCCTATACCGGGAGAGACGAATCCCCTCCTATCGCTCATTGCCTCCATGTGATTCGGGACTGTACCCAAAAACCATCGTTTTGCACGCCCTCTTGGACGTGGTAAGGTGGAAATCAAAGCACAGTGGGAACCACACAAGACTCTATGACGATCTCGGGTCAACAGACTACTCTGTACCAGTGTCACCAGAGAACTGCCATCTGACGTAAGGTATAATATCATCTGGGAGTTCTCGGCGAGTCCGTCCAGTGTACCCAGTCTCTACTGAGCACCCGTATATCATCTCCGATGTCAAACACCAATGGATATGGGATCATTCATCGCCCATCTATATGGGTCGAGAAGGTATACGCTAGTCTACTCTGGTATATCGATGCCCCGTCTCGATACACCCACGACTAGGGTCCTTGAAGGATGTACTTATAGACTACCATGTCCCCACTAGTATGATCCGTATCATAGTCCAGGTAGTCAAGTACACATCCTAAGGGCTTTACCAACATGTAACAGAGAGACAATCAGTATACACGTTAAGGTAAAGAGTAACCAGATAGCATACTATCATGTCGAGCAAGAAAGTCCTCCCTATATATGTCCAAGCATCCACTACAATATACATCCTATGTATAGTAATGGCCTCTAGGGCATACATATAACTAACACCATGCATTTACAGTAAGATTGTAGGGAGAACTGTGGTATTCCTCGTCTTGTACGTGGATGACATTCTCCTAATAGGAAATGATATTCCTATGCTACAGTCAGTCAAAGGATTCTTGTCGCAGAGGTTCTCCATGAAGGACCTGGGCGATGCCAACTACATTCTGGGGATCCAGATCTATCGTGATAGATCTAAGAGGATGTTAGGACTTTCACAGTCCAGGTACATTGACACCATACTGAAAAGATTCAGTATGGAAGATTCCAAGCGCGGTAATCTACCGGCTTGTCACGGGATCACCCTCTCCAAAGAGATGTCTCCCAAGACTGATTTGGAAAGGGATCGCATGTCTATTATACCCTACGCTTCTGCGGTAGGCTCTATAATGTATGCGATGTTATGTACCAGACCAGATGTGGCATACGCATTGAGCGTTGTAAGCCGGTATCAGTCGAACCCAGGGGAGAAACACTGGATAGCGGTAAAGAACATTCTCAAGTACCTGAGAAGGACTAAGGAGATGTTCTTGGTGTATGGCGGAAAAGACCTCCAGCTCGAGGCCTTTGCTGACTCCAGCTTCCAGAGTGACAAGGATGACTCCAATTCCATGTCGGGTTATGTCTTTACCCTCAATGGAGGGGCGGTTTGCTGGAAGAGTTCCAAGCAGGAGACCGTTGCAGAGTCAACTATGGAAGCGGAGTACATAGATGTTGGCGATGCCGCAAAGGAAGCTGTCTGGATGAAGAAGTTCCTCACGGAGCTTCAGGTGGTTCCTACCATTGTTGATCCAATACCGCTGTATTGCGACAACAACGGTGCTATAGCTTTAGCGAAGGAACCCAGGTCCCATCAGAAGTCCAGGCACATTTTGAGGCGGTACCACCTGATCAGGGAGATCGTAGATCGCCGGGAGATCGAGGTGAAGTGAGTAAATATGGAGAATAACACTACAGATCCATTCATGAAGACCCTACCCCAGACTCAGTTCGAGCGGCTGATCGAGATGATAGGTCTTCGATACGCCAGTACATGGCCTTAGTGCAAGTGGGAGATTGTTAGTGTATATGCCCTAGAGGCCATTACTGTATCATACTAGCTTGTATATTACTTAATGGAAGCTTGGGATATTCACAGTTGTATAAACAATCTTACTAAAAATGGTAGTATGCTACTTGGTTTGTCTATACTTCAATATGTGCATGTGTTACTTTTAGCATATCGCTTATATACATATTAGTAGAGCCCTTAGGATTTTTGCTTGATTACCAGCGTTGTGATGGCAGTCATACTCGTGGGGGCTGGGTAATCCATAAGCACATCCTTATACAGGCCCCTAGTCATAGGACCATCGAGACAGGGCATCGATACTCCGGAGTAGACTAGCGTATGCGCTTCTCATCCCAGCGGGGGAGACGGTCTGTCCCACAGCCGTCAGTACGTCGAACTTGATATAGTATGCGGGTGCTCGTTAGGTTACGTGTATACTGGACAGGACTCGTCGGGAACTGTTGGTTGGTATTATACCTATCGTCATTTATCAGTTCCCAGGTGACATGAGTACAGCTTAGTCCGCCGACTTGACACTGTCACTTCGCCTCGAGTGTGTTCCCACTGTACTTAGATTACTACCCTACCACGGCTCAAAGGAGTCGTGCAAACAGGTAGTAGTTGGGTGCAGTCCCGAAGCCCTTGGAGGCAGTGACGGTTAGACAGGATTCGTCACTCCCGGTATTGGGGGTTGACATCGCGCTGTGTCTAGGAGAGCTATTACACGAGTAGTCCCTGGCCAGGGCAAGCGAGATATACTAGTAGGTTTCCAGTGTTATCTCAGGGTGTTCTGGGCTACACTCCGACACGACTTGTACCGCTATTAGGGGACTGATGTTCGCCACCCCCCTAGGCCCGCCATACGATGTATCAGACGAACAGACCGGACTGTACGGAGATTGTCACATACAGGCTCAGTAGGAGTTCGGATGGGTTTACCTCATCGGCCTTCTTATCGACATCTACCTGGGGACCGTTACGTACAGCTAGTGCCGCTTGCGGTCTGTGGTTAAACCCACTGCCAGTGTAGTATCGAGTCTTTAGAGTCCTACACAGAGAGTTTCCCTGCACTGAGCGAAACGTGTAGATGCCGTATGGTTTTACGGCAGGGCTGCGATCACTTACGTGCACTTGTGTGCGTATGCTGTTCGGGCAGGCAATACTAGTGGGCTTTGGTTTAAGCCGGATCCTAGTACTGCGCGGATGGACTTGTTTTGTCTTCTGTACATTCGCATTCTACGGAATGCGGATGCGGGTGTGTATGCACAGTTTTGAGGAGCGATGAAGGAGGAGGTGCCTCATTAGGGTTTTGGCAGTTGGTTCGGCCAAAACCGTTATGTGGCAGGCTCATTAGGGTTTTGGCAATTCGTTCGGTCAAAACCATTATAAGCCGGAGACATTGTTTACTAATCCTTTTAGTGATAGTTTAGTGATGGCTAATTGCATTGACTATTTGACCACCATGACCTCTCTTGACTTTGTTGATCCGTTGACCGGAGTTGACCATTGACCTTCATGAGAGGTCTACACTCTTCTTTGGATTTCTTTTTCTTTTATGGATTATGGAAATGGTCAATTCAATTAGTAGCCATCAACTTTATCATGAAAGGATTTTTAATGATGATATTTTTGCATTATTGCAACCATGGTTCATTTCTTTAGTTCATAATTCATTTTCATTTCTCTCTCTTGTTTTTGTGAGAAGAAAAGAAAAGATCTCATGGTTGCTAGCTCCTCCTTCTTCTTCCTCTTGATAAATTCTTTTGATCTCATGTGTTGAGAGAAAAAGAATCCACATAGACAAACACTTCCATCTTTCTCTTCTACACAACCTAGGGCATCTAGATTAGCGATCTCGTTGCCCTAGTTGCTTCGGCTTGAGGTGGAGCTCTGTGTACAACTCTCGGGTGGATCGTCTTCGACTCAAGAAGGCCGCGGATGTGACCAAGATCCGAATCGTACCTTGGAGCTTGGACGGACGAGCGGGACAGCGGAATGAAGACCCGAAGGACCGGTTCCGTGAGGTATAATTTCTACGGCATAGTAGTTAAAGCCTCTAGTAGTTTGTTAGTTTCTAGTTTAGCAAAGATCCGGCTTTTAGTCCATGTTGCTTTGCACCAAATAATTGTTTTTTGCCGTTTCCGCATCCCCGTAAGAACCGAGGTGAGCAACGTGGACTTACAATATGTCAAGTTCTACCCGTCATTGTCCAGGTTGATTTGAACCCACCCGTATATACTGTAAGTGCACGGCAGCGCCCCGGCCATCTGAACGAGGCCAAAATGCGGAAACAATACTTTTCTTTAACTTTTAAAACTGGCTCTACCGCGTACTAAAAACCCGGATCGGGCCATTAACCTACTCCTAGCAAACTAGAGAATGGGTAGAGAGATATACCAAGCGATCCGTGTCCTTTGGTCTTCTCGTCGTCATCCCGATATCCCCGCGAAATCTCCGATCTTCATATCCTCGTCGGAAAGGCACTACATTGCCGGGTTCTTTTACGGGCTCCCACCTCTTGACCGAGGCAACTCGGGCACGAAGTTGGCGAGTCGACGTGTCCAAGAATGCTGTAGGTTATATGTAGATCACCATGTCTCTAGGGGTTGTTTAAGTTGCCATTTTGGAAGTGGGAAAGGAGATGTGAATTTTGTGATGGCTAAGGAACCTTTTTGCAAGCAAATGAGAACCAAAATCACCTTGCAAAATTGGGATAGCCCCCATCAAAGGAATGGCCGGCCAAGCTTATGGAGAGAGGGGGGAAAACAATGAAGGAAGGTTAGTGTAGGAAAAAGGAAAGGGGTGATCATAAACCAAAAGCAATCCTCATTCCATCATCATAACCCTTCATCATCATAAACCATCCAATCTCCATCAAGTCAAATAGCAAGTGATGATGCACAATCATGAAGCAACCATGTGCCACAAAAAGTCATCCCCATGATTAATTGCACATTTGCAAATAAACCCTCCTCCATCAATTTTTCAGCCAAAGAAAGAACAAAGGAAAAATGGCCGAAACGGAAAGGCAAACTGGCAACTTCAATAAACCGATCCCGTAATAAATTACAGGAAAACCCCGCGACTGTTTATACATACCCGCATTTGTATTCCGACTGAATACAAATGCAATGAGACAAAATCTACACTATACAATACTAGGATCCGGCTTAAACCAACGCCCGCTAGTATTATCTGTCCGATCATGATCCGTGCAATACCGCACGTATAAGATCGAACCCTGCCATATCTCCATACGGCCTCTACAGTGTTTCGCCCGAAACTTGAGAAACGGTCTGTGGGGGACTCTAAAGACTCGTTAATACTTTGGTTGTGGATTTAACCACTAGCACGTCAGAGGTATTAGCCATACGTAACGGGCTACCAGGTATTAACCAAAATGGACGTCGATGAGCAAACTCATCCTGACACCCTACTGAGCCTGTTAGTGACAATATCCGTATAGTCCGGTCCGTTCGTCTATGAGCATCGCATGGCGGGCCTAGGGGGTTGGTAAAGGTCAGACCCCTAAAAGCGGTACAAGTCGTATCGGAGTATAGCCCAGAACACCCTGAGATACTACTGGAATACCTACCAGTAAATCCTACCTTGGCCAAGGACTTCGTGTAATGGCTCTCCTAGACACAACGCGACCTCACCCCCAATACCGGGAGAGACGAACCCCTGCAGATCCGCTCACTGCCTCCATGTGGCTCGGGACTGTACCCAAATAAAACCTGTTTGCACGATTCCATTGAGCTGTGGTAGGGTAGTAATCAAAGTACAGTAGGAACTCACACGAGACAAATGACGATCTCAGGTCGATGAACTAACCTGTACACATGTCACCAGGGAACTGCTATCTGACGTCTGGTATAAGACCAACTAGCATGTTCCCTGCGAGTCCTGTCCGGTGTACTCATAACCCAATGAGCACCTGTATACATCTTAGGTGAACCAACTGACACCAGTGTTTTGTGAGACCGGCCACCGCCCCTCGTCGGGGTCTCGACTGTATACACTAGTCTACTCTGGAGTATCGATGCCCTGTCTTGAAAACTCCCACGACTAGGAACCTTTTAAGGATGTGCTTATAGACCCCAGCTCCCACGTATATGATCGACATCATACTGCTAGCCGTCAAGCAAGAATCCTAAGGGCTCTTTCAACATGCAATAATGACCTGTAAGGTCACCTGAAACAGTACACGATGATAAAGATAAACCAGATAGCATACTATCAACTTGAGTAAGACTGTGCTACCGGCATAGGTCCTCCCTCAATCATTGCAATCACGTGCCTGTGATCCAATAATTGACTCTGAGGGCACTATATCCAACAATCTCCCACTTGCACTCAAGGCTAATTATTGCGATGTCAGCCCGTGTGATACCGAACACCCAACTCCTCTACTAATCAGTCTCACAAAACCCGTTTGCGAAACTATTGCGTTCGAGGAATAGGCTCAGTGAGTGGATCCACCCTAATGTTTCTTTCTATGTCTCTCATAATCTCAAGTTCGCGGAGAAAACCATCTCCCGAAATGAGCAATACCTGTCTTAGAATATGTCTGGATGTCTGATGGGACCAAGTTCGCAAATGAACTCCAAATCCAAACTTCTTAGACTGTATCGTCGACTGAACTTAATCAGTATCCTGCGCCATGCCTCCCTCTGTATCCCTTTGGACCACCTGTCCAAACTACTGCCCCTCGTCGGAGGGAAAACTATAACTCTGACAGTCACTCTGTCATCCAGGTCACCTTGGAAGCCTGGAATGATAACTGTCTCCCGAAGGAGGATGTCGTTATCATTTCCCGAGAACATTCACTTTTGTTCTAAAACTGCTTCCGAATGTTCCTCCAAGATCGGATCAATATCAACTTAATGCAAAAACAACATCTGGTGTGCTACTTGACATCACATGATCAACTCAATTGCCTAAGCAAGTGATCTGCTAATCATGTACATCCCTCTCCCCTTTAGTCTGTAAGACACCTTTAGAGAGGGTGACTCCATCACCTGCAGGTACACTATTGTGCCAGGAGTCGTCCATTCTAAATACCTTTAGAATACTGTCTAAGTACCCTGATTGGGAAACTACCTAAATCTAGATCTAAAACCATAGATCCAGTAACCAGAATGTCTGATATGAAATCCATGTCCTTTGTGGAGAAACCACTGTGTGACAACCAAAGTATAACCGATCGTAGTATAGGAACATCACTTCCTATTCTGTGTATGTCAACCAAATACCAGGACATTACACCCTACTACATTCTTAACAGATCCATCCCCTATTCTGATGAAGTCAAACCTATGACTGTCACATCAGAAATAGATGATCTATCTCCGCTATATCTGCTCTAGTCCATAAATAGACAAAAGCTACATGTCCATTATGCTTCCGCTGCTCCCACTGACTACAACAACCCTCTGGCAGAGTCATATACACGTACGCTTCTAAAGCCAGTTCAGAACGATGCTATACTCATCCTCCTGCCGGGTCTCATAGTCTGGAACAACAGCAATGGCAAGTCTGGGTAAACAAGAACCTCCCTGTCACCGTCCTTGAGCATACCAAAGTACCTCTCGAGTGCCTGAGGTTACCCACCTTATCAGCGGAGTGGCTAACGGAATGTCAAATCAGAATGAATCTTTAGGTTCTTATCAATTTTTCAGTAATCGTTTGCGGTTCTGGAATCACTTCCAGTTCTACCATACTCCCACTTCTGTTTTCTGAAAAAAATCCATTTTACTTAAAACTGTGGCGAGTCTAGAACAATATCACTATTGATCTTCCAGATGGTAGAAAGTCAACCCTCGTCATAGCCCGGGTCAACCCACAAACAGCCATTACAGAAACGTGCCTTGAGTTATCCAGAGTTTGGTTTTAAGCATAAGCCGGAAAACTCCCCGTACCTTAACATCGTTAAGATATGAACCGTTCTATATCCAATATAGAAACAGAGGCACTGATTTAATTGGAACCAGATTCAAATCATGCAACTGTCTCCAGTGCATATCAACTAAATGGAAGGAGGCCGATCAGCATTACTCAACTTAGGAGTGCTTCCAATAATGAGTAACTTGAAAAAGAAGCAAGTTCTCTTAGTCATTACTATCAACTGAATATCTTACACAAGTATCTATATCTTCGATCACCTTGAAGAATCCCGATACTTGCAACATCTGGTTCTCTACTTTACGCTTATACCTATAACTTCTCAAAACTTGGACCTTGTATTTCTACGAAACACATGTCTAAGAACTAGAGAAGTCATAAGTAAATAGAATATAGTATGAGTACCAACCCCTCTGTCCTAATAGATACTGGACAACATATAATACTCTGTATAAGTCCTTTGATTCTAATTACTCAATCCCTGTGTGTCATAGTTTGAAAACTGTACTTATGGTTAAGAAGAATTACACCGCTGTTTAATGCTCCTTACCTAACCATCCACTGATATAGGTAAATGTCATAGACAAAATTTCAAAAAGGTTATATCTCACTCTATAAAAATAGACGTACAGATATATCAATTTGAAATTGGTGCATTACAACGGATATTCAAAACCAAATATTTGCCGTCCGGCAAACTACCCAGGTGATTTCCTCAAATATCACCAATTACAACGAATTCCGATATAATGAGGATGATCACCTAATTCCCAATAACTTATTCCAACTCATCATCTGTAAAACCATACAGATGTGAGAATCATATCTGGTAAATACATATCCTGGAGCAAGTGTATAATTGGGAAATCAGTTTTCTTTTTAACAATACGTAGTGAAACTGAAACATTGAAATGTTTCGAAGGGGTATCTGAGTATTCCTATTAATGCCTCTTCCATTATCCAGATTCACAACTGTAACCGTATATTTCTTTTCCATCTCTCCAAATCCCTTCATATGTCTTTAGTCGTTACCTTCTGTACACCCTCTTAGGCTAAATGGTTTTCTTCCTTCCCTACCGTTTGGCACCAGCCTATGGTTTGGAAGAAGACTATCCAATAAGCATAATGGGTGTGTTGTCCTAATCCTTGGAGCACTCGCAACGCGAAAGAAGGTGAAGATAAAATACACCTGAATAAACCTTATTCCTATTTCTCCTAAACCAGAATCCATCCCCGAACTGGATCAAGTTCCTTTCGAGTTCGTATATAACCATACGATGGAGGATCCAATAAACTGTGGATCTTCGTAGTGATATGCAATGTCCTGGAGAAATACAAAGGTGAAGTGGGAGTGGTAATGAAATACTTGGTTTGGTCATGAATAGCAGTCACAATTTACTTTGCCCTCATTCTAATCCCTTTATTTGTCTTTACATAATACCTTCTGTACACCATCGTTAGGCTAATTTGTTTTCTTCATTCCCTACCGGTCGACACCTGCCTATGGTTTGGAAGAAGACTATCCAATTTGCGTAATAGGTGTACTATCCTAATCCAAGGAACACTCGTAACCTGAGAGAAGGTAAATAGAAAAGACAACTGAATAGTCCTATCCGTTTTCTCCAGAACCGGAAACCATCCTTGAATAAGTTCCTTTGAGTTTGTATATAACCATAAGATGGTTTTATCCAATGGAAGTAGATGTTCGTAATAATATGGGGTGTCCTGGAGAAAAGGGTAAAAGTAGGAGTGGCAATGAGGTATGCAACTCTAACAATCCAAAAGCCAGTGTTTAAGAAGGTTCGGTCAACTTGGTCACTGAGTCATAGTCAAGGGTCGGGCCATGGTCGCTGCCAAAGAGAGAGAGAAAAGAAACACTCAGCGTGCACTCTAACCTAGATCAGATTGGTTACCAATTTATCTAATCAGGAAACCTCCCACTGTAACCTCAAATTCTCCTCCAAACCTGAAAGAAGAATTAGTCGGGATCACCCGAGGAGTAAACCAACTCATCAGTGGGAATCGGGATCCAACTATCATCGCATTATAACGTGATGGAATCCACTCACGTTATCACACTCCAGAAGGTATGCGCATATCTGGCAAGTTTCAGTTTCTTTAGAAATTCCCGATGTGATTTTTACCCCATGCTCTTATGACCTTGGCGAAGGTCAACAAATCATATGTCACATGTCAAGTTCTACCCGTCATTTTCCAGGTTAATTTGAACCCACCCGTACCTACCCTTGACTTTGGCCAACAAGGCAGTACGACTGTCCCAAACCAACGCATCTATCTATGCAGCAGAAAGGTAACAAGCAGCTACCATACACTATATCTTGACGAAGGCCAACAAACATAGCATGAATACTGCGTGCTACCCGTCTGAAATGACGGAGGGCTACGAATGGTTTTTGGTGAAAAACCTTTAACGTAATGAACTTGATATCGTTGAAGGAACTGGATAGCTTTTTATAAAATATAGTGACGAAAATCTTTGCTAAAGAGGTCACTCCCGGTGAAGGGATCTCGGCTTTTTCCCCGTAGAATGAAGTGCAGGATATTCCAACTGAATACCACGATGCAAAGCAAAAGGCAATCGGCTATAGTGAAGTTATTACCCTGACGCAAACTTCTGTCTAAGGGGTCACTCCCGGTGAAGGGATCTCGGCCCTCGCCTCGTCGACTGAGGTGCTGGATATTCATAACCGAATACCACTGTGCAAAACAAAAGAGAACGTCCTTGCAATAACAGCTTTTTGAAAAATGTTCCAACAACATCAGAATAGGTTTGTTTAGCTTGCATTGATCCGAATCAATGTTGTCCCATCAATTGATCACAACAATAAAGAACGAAAATAATGATGTACGTATATGCCATCCACATTCGCCACTGGGTCCCGTCATTACCCGTTAGGTTACTTAACTAACGACAGAGCAGGGACTGGACTAGCGCGGATGCAAAACATATACAACATCTACTAGTATATATATCAATATATAATATTAGCTCAAGGCGTTATAAAATGCAACATCACAGAAATGTAATAAGCATCACAGAACAATACAGATATCTGGGATCCCCGGGTTTCATAGAGAAGCTACTGAAACCCGACGTTCCCCTGGTCGTGTGGACAGCTTGTGCAATAAAATCCTAGACCCCTATGGGCGCGGCAAGTTACCCGCCAAAACCTGAAGCGAGGCAGCCCCCTTCAACAACGTGAATGGACCACCCAGCACTTCACGGAATCCGGTAACTTGGGCACCCCTCCTTGGGTCAACCTGTACCCCCTACGAGTACGGCGAATAGCCCGCAAATTCTAGAGTGAAGCCCCCTCCATCTCAACGCCATGAGATGCGGGCCCGTTGCCCTCTAGAACCCGGCTATCCATGCACCCCTTCGCGGGGTAATCCTAGTACATAAAGTAAAATATACATACAACGGGTACATCGACCTCAGCCCGGTCGTGCCCCAAAAGAATAATATACAAACATGCAGTAACGGCAGTCCCCATGTCGGACGCTCGCCCCGCAATATCAAATGTACATATACAACCAAACTGTACTAACATTGCATCCAGGCTATCCACCATGACAAATCCACAACATCACAACACAATACAGAACATCAACGTGTATGTCACGTTCGCAAATCCGTCTAAAAGGGCTATAGCAGTCAGACAGGATTTACCGATCAAGTGACATTCACCGTCGCAGATATAATGTAAATACTGTGAACTAACATGTTTAAAATTTTCGATCGACTAAATTTCCCAAAGTGGGACCCAAGCACAACTGTAGCACTCAAAGAAAATCTGGGCCCAAACAGAATATACCAAAAACCCCATTTCCAAGTCTAAGACCCACTGTAGAAATTTGGTGTAGAGAAGAGATGAAATGGCGGCGGAACCGCGGCCAGAGCATGGGTGTGGCCGCGGTTCCACGGTGGAACAGTAACATCATGCGACCAAATTATACATAATTCTTAGAATCGCCTGCACGTATTTCTGCAATGTACCAAATATTTTTTTGACAACTGGAAAATTTCGATATAAACTGGTGCATTTGAAAACGTGGTTTTTAGAAATTCGTTCGATCGAACTTGTATACACGTTAGCAAGCTAGACTAGGTTAATGGCCTGGTTCTGATACCAGTGTAAGTGCACGGCAGCGCCCCGGCCGTCTGAACGAGGCCAAAATGCGGAAACGATACTTTTCTTTAACTTTTAAAACTGGCGCTACCGCGTACTAAAAATCCGGATCGGGACATTAACCTACTCCTAGCAAACTAGAGAATGGGTAGAGAGATATACCGAGCGATCCGTGTCCTTTGGTCTTCTCGTCGTCATCCCGATCTCCCCGCGAAATCTCCGGTCTTCATATCCTCGTCGGAAGGGCACCACATCGCCGGGTTCTTTTACGGGCTCCCACCTCTTGACTGAGGCAACTCGGACACGAAGTTGGCAAGTCGACGTGTCCAAGAATGTTGTAGGTTATACGTAGATCATGATGTCTCTAGGGGTTCTTTAAGTTGCCATTTTGGAAGTGGGAAAGGAGATGTGAATTTTGTGAGGGCTAAGGAACCATTTTGCAAGCAAATGAGAACCAAAATCACCTTGCAAAATTGGGACAGCCCCCATCAAAAGAATGGCCGGCCAATCTTATGGAGAGAGGGGGGGGGAACAATGAAGGAAGGTTAGTGTAGGAAAAAGGAAAGGGGTGATCATAAACCAAAAGCAATCCTCACTCCATCATCATAACCCTTCATCATCATAACCCATCCAATCTCCATCAAGTCAAATAGCAAGTGATGATGCACAATCATGTGCCACAAAAAGTCATCTCCATGATTAATTGCGCATTTGCAAATAAACCCTCCTCCATCAATTTTTCAGCCAAAGAAAGAACAAAGGAAAAATGGCCGAAACGGAAAGGTAAAATGGCAACTTCAAAAAACCGATCCCATAATAAATTATAGGAAAACCCCGTGACTGTATATACTGTAAGTGCACGGCGGCGCCCCGGCCTCCATCTCGAGGCCAAATGCGGAAGCGATGGTTAACTTTAATTTTCTAAACCGGCACCACCGCGCACTAAAACCCGGATCGGGCCATTAACTAGTCCTAGCTAACTACAAGATGGGGAAGAGAGATATACCGAGCGATCCGTGTCCTCCGGTCTTCTCGCCGTCGTCCCGATCTCCCGCGGAATGTCCGGTCTCCACCTTCTCGCCGGAAAGGCACCACGTCGCCTGCTTCTTTTACGGGCTCCCACCTCTATACCGAGGCAACTCGGGCATGAAGTTGGCGAGCCGACGTGCCCAAGGTTTGCTGTAGAATACGTGTAGAACCATGTCTCATTTTGGGGTTATGGAGTTTCCTTTTAGTGGAGGGATGAACTATGGAGTTTTCTTGGGAATTTTTGGTGAAGGAAAATGATATGAGATCACCCAAAAATTACCCAACCAAAAATGGGACAGCCCCCATCATATAACCGGCCATGGCAATAGGAGAGGAGAGAATGAGAGGGAGAGTCTTGTATGGATGATGGAACCACACTCATAATGCAAGAGAGAAAATGTCATCATAAGAAACAATCATCACAAACAAATCCATACTCCATCAACTAATCAACAACCATGATTGCTACAAAAAGTCAAGCAATAATGAAAGAAGAAGTCAAATGGTCAAGGGATGGTGCAACCTTCATGATACAACAATATGCAAAGACCCCCTTCCAAATTGCTTATTTGCACAAATGCAAATAAGCCCTCCTCCACCATTCTTCGGCCAATGAAGGATACAAAGAAATATAGCCGAAATGGAAAGCAAACTGGCAACTCCAGAAAACTGGTCCCGTAATAAATTACAGGAAAACCCCGAAACTGTGCATACACACTCGCATCTGTATTCCGACCGAAATACAAATGCAATGAGACAAAATCTACACTGTACTATACTAAGATCCGGCTTAAACTAAAGCCGGCTAGTATTATCCTTCCGATCCTGATCCGTGCAATACCGCACGTATCTGATCGAACCCAGCCATATATCCATACGGCCTCTAGTACAAACTGTCCAATCCTGATATGTGCAATACCGCACGTATCTGATCGGACCGTGCAATATCTCCATACGGCCTCTACAGCGTTTCACCCGAAAGCTTGAGTAACTGAATGTGGGGGACTCTAAAGACTCGTCAATACTATGGCTGTGGATTTAACCACTAGCACGTCAGAGGTATTAGCCATACATGACGGGCCACCAGCTATTGACCAAAAGGGACGTCGATGAGCGAACTCATCCTGACACCCTACTGAGCCTGTCAGTGACAATATCCGTACAGTCCGGTCCGTTCGTCTATGAGCATCGCATGGCGGGCTAAAGGGGTTGGTAAAAGTCAGACCCCCAAAAGCGGTACAAGTCGTGTCAGAGTGTAGCCCAGAACACCCTGAGATACTACTGGAATACCTACCAGTAATTCTCCTGCCTCGGCCGAGGGCTTCGTGTAATGGCTCTCCTAGACACAGCGCGACCTCACCCCCAATACCGGGAGAGACGAACCCCCGAAGATCCGCTCACTGCCTCCATGTGGCTCGGGACTGTACCCAACTAAAACCTGTTTGCACGTCTCCTTTGAGCGTGGTAGGGTAGTAATCAATGTACAGTAGGAACTCACACGAGACAAATGACGATCCCCAGGTCGATGAACTAACCTGTACATATGTCACCAGGGAACTGCTATCTGACGTCAGGTATAAGACCAACTAGCATGTTTCCGGCGAGTCCTGTCCGGTGTACTCATAACCCAATGAGCACCTGTATACATCTTAGGTGAACCAACTGACACCAGTGGCTTGTGAAACCGGCCACCGCACCTCTTCGGGGTCTCGACTGTATACACTAGTCTACTCTGGAGTATCGATGCCCTGTCTCGAAACTCCCACGACTAGGGACCTTTTAAGGATATGCTTATAGACTACCAGCTCCCACGTATATGATCGCCCTCATACTGCCGGTAGTCAAGCAAGAATCCTAGGGGCTCTATCAACGTGCAATAGTGACCTGTCAGGTCACCTAAAGCAGTACACGATGATAAAGATAAATCAGATAGCATACTATCATCTCGAGTAAGACTGTTCTACCGGGATAGATCCTCCCTCAATCATTGCAATCACGTGCCTGTGATCCAATAATTGACTCTGAGGGCACTATCTCCAACAATCTCCCTTGTGCACTCAAGGCTAATTATTGCGATGTCGCATACTCACAGCCCGTGTGATACCGAACACCCAACTCCTCTACTAGTCAGTCTCACAAAGCTCGTTTGCGAAACTATTGCGTTCGAGGAATAGCCTCAGTAAGTGGATCCACTTTGATGTTTCTCTTTATGTCTCTCCATATCTCAAGTTCTCGGAGAAACCCATCTCCCGAAATGAGCAATACCTGTCTTAGAATGTGTCTGGATGTCTGATGGGACCTAGCCCATAAATGAACTCCAAATCCAAACTTCTTAGACTGTATCGACAACTGAACTTAATCAGTATCCAGCGCCATGCCTCCCTCAGTATTGCCTTAGATCACCTGTCCAAAATACCCCTTCGTCAGAAGGAAAAACTATAACTCTGACAACCTTCTTGTCGTCCAGGTCACCTTGGAAGCCTGGAATGATAACTGTCTCCCGAAACAAGGCTGTCGTTATCATATCCCTAGAACATCCACTTATGTTCTCAAACTGCTTCCGACTGCTTCTCCAGGATTGGATCAATGTCTAGTGCAAGAACAACATCTGGTGTGGTACTTGACATCTCATGATTGACTCAATTGCCTGAGCAAGTGATCTGCCAATCATGCACATCCCTTTTCCCTTTAGTCTGTAAGACACCTTTAGAGAGGGTGACTCTATCACCTGCAGGTACACTACCGTGCCAGGAGCCGTCCATTCTAAATGCCCTTAGAATGCTGTCTAAGTACCCTTAATTGGGAAACCACCCAAATCTAGATCTAAAACCATATATCTAGTAACTAGTATGTCTGATATAATATCCAAGTCCCATGTGGAGAAACTACTGTTTGATGACCACAGTATAACCAATCGTAGTATAGGAGTTTCTTTTTCCTATTCTGTGTATGTCATCCAAATACCATGACAACACACCCTACTACCATCTCAACAGATCCATCCCCTATTCTGATGAAGTCAAATCTATGACTGTCACATCAGAAATTGATAATCTATCTCCGCTATATCTGCTTTAGTCTATAAATAGATATAAGCCAACTGTCCACCAATGCTTCCGCTGCTCCCACTGACTACGACAACCCTCTGGCAGAGTCATATACACGTACACTTCTGAAGCCAGTTCAGAACGACGCTATACTCATCCTCCTGCCGGGTCTCGCAGCCTGGAACAACAGCAATGCCAAGTGTGGGTAAACAAGAACCTTTATGCCACCGTCCTTGAGGCTACCGGAGTACCTCTCGGGTGCCTGAGGTTACCCACCTTATCTGCGGAGTGGCCAATGGAATGTCAATCCGGATTGAATCTTTAGGTTCCTATGAAATCTTCAGTAATCGTTTGTGGTTCTGGAATCACTTCCAGTTCTACCATACTCCCACTACTGTTTTCTGAAAAATTCCATTTTTAATAAAACTGTGGCGAGTCTAGAACAATATCACTATTGATCTTTCAGATGGTAGAAAGTCAACCCTCGTCATAGCCTGGGTCAACCCACAAACAGCCATTACAGAAACGTGCCTTGAGTTGTCCAGTGTCTGGTTTTAATCATAAGCCGGACAACTCCCCGTGCCTTAACATCGTTAAGACATGAACTGTTCTATATCCAATATAGAACCAGAGGCACTAATTTAATTGAACCAGATTCAAATAATGCAGCTGTCTCCAGTGCATGTCAACTAAATGGAAAGAGGCCGATCAGCGTTATTCAACTTAGGAATGCTTCCAACTATGAGTAACCTGAAAGAGAAGCAAGTTCTCTTAATCATTACTATCAACTGAACACCATACGCAAGTATCTACATCTTCGATCACTTTGAAGAATCCCGATACTTGCAATACCTGGTTCTCTACTTTATTCAAATACCTATAACTTCTCAAAATTCGGACCCTGTGTTTCCACGAAACACCTGTCTAAAAACTAGAGAAGTCATAAGTAAACCGAATATAGTACGAGGACCAACCCCTTTATCCTGATGGACCATGGAAAACATACAATACTCTGTATAAGTCCCTTGAGTCTGATAACACATTCACTGTGTGTCGTAGGTTGAAAACTGTACTTATGGTTAAGAAGAATTACACCGCTGTTTAATGCTCCTTACATAACCATCCACTGATATAGGTAAATGTCGTAGACATAATTTCAAAAAGGTATATCTCACTCTATGAAAATAGACGTACAGATATATCAATTTGAAATTGGTGCATAACAGTGGATATTCAAAGCCAAATATTTGCCGACCGGCAAACTACCCAGGTGACTTCCTCAAATATCACCGATTACAACGAATCCCGATATAATGAGGATGATCACCCAATTGCCAAAAACTTACTCCCACTCATCATTTGTAAAACCATACAAATGTGAGAATCCTACCTGGTAAATACATACCCTGGAGCAAGTGTCTAACTGGGAAATCAGTTTTCCTTTAACAGTACACAGTGAAACTGAAACATTGAAATGTTTCGATGGGGTATCCCGGTATTCCTAGTAATGCCTCTTCCATTATCCAGATTCGCAACTGTAACCGTGTAATTCTTTGCCATCTCTCCAAATCCTTTCATATGTCTTTAGTCATTACCTTCTGCACACCCCTTTAGGCCAAATGGTTTTCTTCCTTCCCTACCGTTCGGCACCAGCCTATGGTTTGGAAGAAGACTATCCAAGAAGCATAATGGGTGTACTGTCCTAATCCTAGGAGCACTCGCAATGCGAGAGAAGGTGAAGATAAAAGATAACCGAATAAACCTTATTCCTATTTCTCCTGGACCAGAATCCATCCCCGAACAGGAACGAGTTCCTTTCGAGTTCGTATATAACCATACGATGGAGTATCCAAGAAACTGTGGATCTTCGTAGTGATACGGAGTGTTCTGGAGAAATACAAAGGTGATTTTAGGATTGGCGAAGAAATACTTGGTTTGGTCGTGAATAACAGTCGCAATTTACTTTGCCCTCATACTAATCCCTTGTTATGTCTTTACTTAATACCTTCTGCACACCATCGTTATGCTAATTGGTTTTCTTCATTCCCCACCGTTCGGCACCAGCCTAAGGTTTGGAAGAAGACTATCCAATTTGCGTAATAGGTGTACTATCTCCTAAACCAAGGAGCACTCGTAACGTGAGAGAAGGTAAAAGGTAAAGACAACTGAATAGTTCTATTCGTTTTCTCCAGAACCGGAAACCATCCTCGAATAAATTCCTTCGAGTTCATATATAACCATACGATGGTTTTGTCCAATGGAAGTGGACGGTCATAGTAATACAGGGTGTCCTGGAGAAAAGGGTAAAAGTAGGAGTGGCTATGAGGTTTGCAACTCTGACAATCCAAAAGCCAGTGTTTAAGAAGGTTCGGTCAACTTGGTCGCTGAGTCATAGTCTTAGGGTCGGGTCAATGGTCGCTGCCAAAGAGAGAGAGAAAAGAAACACTCAGCGTGCACTCTAACCTAGATCAGAATGGTTACCAATTTATCTAATCTTGAAACCTCCCACTGTACCGTCAAATTCTCCTCCAAACCTGAAAGAAGAATTAGTCGGGATCACCCGAGGAGTAAACTAACTCATCAGTGGGAATCGGGATCCAACTATCATCGCATGATAATGTGACGGAATCCGCTCACGGTGTCACACTCCAGAAGGTATGCGCATATCTGGCAAGTTTCATTTCTTTTGAAACTCCCGATGTGATTTCTACCCCATGCTCTTATGACCTTGACTTTGGCCAACAAATCATAAGTCATATGTCAAGTTCTACCCGTCATTCTCCAGGTTGATTTGAATCTACCCGTACCTACCCTTGACTTTGGCCAACAAGGCAGTACGACTGTTCCAAACCAACGCATCTATCTATGCTGCATATGAATGACCAACAGCTACCAAACACTGTGCCTTGACTTTGGCCAACAAACACAGCTTGAATACTATTGACTACCCATATGAAACGACGGAGGGCTACGAATGGTTTCTGGCGAAAACCTTTAACGTAAAGAACTTGATATCGTTGAAGGAACGGATAGCTTTTAAAATATAGTGACGAAAACCATTGCTAAAGAGGTCACTCCCGGTGAAGGGATCTCGGCTCTTTCCCCATAGAATGAGGTGCAGGATATTCCAACTGAATACCACGATGCAAAGCAAAAGTAATCGGCTATAGTGAAGTTATTGCCCTGACGCAAACTTCTGTCCAAGGGGTCACTCCCGGTGAAGGGATCTCGGCCCTTACCTCGTCGACTGAGGTGCAGGATATTCCAACTGAATATCACTGTGCAAAACAAAAGAGAACGCACTTGCAATAACAGCTTTTTGAAAAGTTGTTCCAACAACATCAGATTAGGTTTGATTTTAACTTGCATTGGTCCGAATCAACGCAGTCCCATCAATTGATCACACCACAAAGAACGAAAATATACTGATGTACGTATATGCCATCCGCATTCGCCACTGGGTCCCGTCATTACCCGTTAGGTTAGCTAACTAACGACAGAGCGGGGACTGGACTAGCGCGGATGCAAAACATATACAACATCTACTAATATATATACCAATATATTATATTTCGCTCAAGGCGTGATAAAATGCAATATCAGAGAAATGTACAGCATCATAGAACAATACAGATATCTGGGATCCCCGGGTTTCACAGAGCCACTACTGAAACCCGACGTTCCCCTGGTCGTGTGGATAGCCTGTGCAATGAAATCCTAGACCCCTACGGGCGCGGCAAGTTACCCGCCAAAACCTGAAGCGAGGCAGCCCCCTTCAGCACCGTGAATGGACCACCCAGCACTTCACGGAATCCGGTAACTTGGGCACCCCTCTTGGGTCAACCTGTACCCCCTACGAGTGAGGCGAATAGCCTGCCAATTCTAGAGTGAAGCCCCCTCCGTCTCAATGCCATGAGATGCGGGCCCGTTGCCCTCTAGAACCTGGCTATCCGTGCACCCCACCTTGGGGTAATCCTAGTACAGAAAGTAAAATATACATACAACGGGTACATCGACCGCAACCTGGTCGTGCCCCAAAATAATAATACAAACAGGCAGTGACGGCAGTCCACATGTCGGACGCTCGCCCCGCAATATCAAATGTATATAATACAACAAACTCTGTACTACCATTGCATCCAGGCTATCCCCCGCGACAAATCCGCAACATCACAGCATAACACAGAACATCAACATGAAAGTCACGTTCGCAAATCCGTCTAACCGGGCTATAGCAGTTAGACAGGATTTATCGATCAAGTGACATTCACGGTCGCGGATATAATGTAAATACTGTGAACTAATGTGTTTAAAATATCCGATCGATCAAATTTTCCTATGTGGGCCCACAAGCATTACTGTAGCACTTAAAGAAATTCTGGGCCCAAAAAGAATGTTCCAAAAGCCCTATTTTAAAGTCAGGAGCTTTCTGAAAATTTTTGGTGCACTGAACAGTGTAAGTCGCGGCGGAACCGCGGCCCAAGCATGGGTTTGGCCGCGGTTCCGCAGTGGTTTAGACTATTCACGAGACCAAATTTTCCCAGAACTCTTAGAATTCCCTGCACATCATTCTGCAACATGCTGAAAAAATTTTGGAGCCAAAAAAATTTCGACAGAAAACTGATGTGTATAAAAACGCGGTTTTGGAATTTTTGTTCGATTGGAAATGTAAACACATTAGACAAAGCTAGACTAAGTTAATGGCGAGGCTCTGATACTACTGTAAGTGCACGGTGGCGCCCCGGCCTCCATCCCGAGGCCAAATGCGGAAGCGATGGTTAACTTTAATTTTCTAAACCGGCACCACCGCGCACTAAAACACGGATCGGGCCATTAACTAGTCCTAGCTAACTACAAGATGGTGAAGAGAGATATACCGAGCGATCTGTGTCCTCCGGTCTTCTCCCCGTCGTCCCAATCTCCCGCGGAATGTCCGGTCTCCACCTTCTCGCCGGAAAGGCACCACGTCGCCTGCTTCTTTTACGGGCTCCCACCTTTATACCGAGGCTACTCGGGCATGAAGTTGGCGAGCCGACGTGCCCAAGGTTTGCTGTAGAATACGTGTAGAACCATGTCTCATTTTGGGGTTATGGAGTTGCCTTTTAGTGGAGGGATGAACTATGGAGTTTTCTTGGGAATTTTTGGTGAAGGAAAATGATATGAGATCACCCAAAAATCACCCCACCAAAAATGGGACAGCCCCCATCATATGGCCGGCCATAGCAATAGGAGAGGAGAGAATGAGAGGGATAGTCTTGTATGGATGATGGAACCACACTCATAATGCAAGAGAGAAAATGTCATCATAAGAAACAATCATCACAAACAAATCCATACTCCATCAACTAATCAACAACCATTATTGCTACAAAAAGTCAAGCAATCATGAAAGAAGAAGTCCAATGGTCAAGGGATGGTGCAACCATCATGATACAACAATATGCAAAGATCCCCTTCCAAATTGCTTATTTGCACAAATGCAAATAAGCCCTCCTCCACCATTCTTCGGCCAATGAAGGATACAAAGAAATATGGCCGAAATGGAAAGCAAACTGGCAACTCCAGAAAACTGGTCCCGTAATAAATTACAGGAAAACCCCGAAACTGTGCATACACACCCGCATCTGTATTCCGATCGAAATACAAAAGCAATGAGACAAAATCTACACTGTACTATACTAGGATCCGGCTTAAACCAAAGCCGGCTAGTATTATCCGTCCGATCCTGATCCGTGCAATACCGCACGTATCTGATCGAACCCTGCCATATATCCATACGGCCTCTAGTACAAACTGTCCAATCCTGATCCGTGCAATACCACACGTATCTGATCGGACCGTGCCATATCTCCATACGGCCTCTACAGCGTTTCGCCCGAAAGCTTGAGTAATTGAATGTGGGGGACTCTAAAGACTCGTCAATACTATAGCTGTGGATTTAACCACTAGCACGTCAGAGGTATTAGCCATACGTGACGGGCCACCAGCTATTGACCAAAAGGGGCGTCGATGAGCGAACTCATCCTGACGCCCTACTGAGCCTGTCAGTGACAATATCCGTACAGTCCGGTCCGTTCGTCTATGAGCATCGCATGGCAGGCCTAGAGGGTTGGTAAAAGTCAGACCCCCAAAAGCGGTACAAGTCGTGTCGGAGTGTAGCCCATAACACCCTGAGATACTACTGGAATACCTACCAGTAAATCTCCTGCCTCGGTGGAGGGCTTCGTGTAATGGCTCTCCTAGACACAGCGCGACCTCACCCCCAATACCGGGAGAGACGAACCCCCAAAGATTCGCTCACTGCCTCCATGTGGCTCGGGACTGTACCCAACTAAAACCTGTTTGCACGTCTCCTTTGAGCGTGGCAGGGTAGTAATCAAAGTACAGTGGGAACTCACACGAGACAAATGACGATCCCCAGGTCGATGAACTAACCTATACACATGTCACCAGGGAACTGCTATCTGACGGTAGATATAATACTAACTAGCAGATTCCCGGCGAGTCCTGTCCGGTGTACTCATAACCCAATGAGCACCTGTATACATATTAGGTGAACCAACTGACACCAGTGGCTTGTGAGACCGGCCACCGCCCCTCGTCGGGGTCTCGACTGTATACACTAGTTTACTCTTGAGTATCGATGCCCTGTCTCGAAACTCCCACGACTAGGGACCTTTTAAGGATATGCTTATAGACTACCAGCTCCCATGTATATGATCGCCCTCATACTGCCGGTAGTCAAGCAAGAATCCTAGGGGCTCTATCAACGTGCAATAGTGACCTGTCAGGTCACCTAAAGCAGTACACGATGATAAAGATAAATCAGATAGCATACTATCATCTCGAGTAAGACTGTCCTACCGGGATAGATCCTCCCTCAATCATTGCAATCACGTGCCTGTGACCAATAATTGACTCTGAGGGCACTATCTCCAACATATACATACCCGCATTTGTATTCCGACCGAATACAAATGAAATGAGACAAAATCTACACTGTACAATACTAGGATCTGGCTTAAACCAAAGCCCGCTAGTATTATCCGTCCGATCATGATCCGTACAATACCGCACATATAAGATCGAACCCTGCCATATCTCCATACGGCCTCTACAGCGTTTCGCCCGAAACTTAAGAAACGGTCTGTGGGGGACTCTAAAGACTCGTCAATACTTTGGTTGTAGATTTAACCACTAGCACGTCAGAGGTATTAGCCATACGTAACGGGCTACCAGGTATTGACCAAAAGGGACGTCGATGAGCGAACTCATCATGACACCCTACTGAGCCTGTCAGTGACAATATCCATACAGTCCGGTCCGTTCGTCTTTGAGCATCGCATGGCGGGCCTAGGGGGTTGGTAAAAGTCAGACCCCCAAAAGCGGTACAAGTCGTGTCGGAGTGTAGCCCAGAACACCATGAGATACTATTGGAATACCTACCAGTAAATCTCCTGCCTTGGCCAAGGACTTCATGTAATGGCTCTCCTAGACACAGCGCGACCTCACCCACAATACCGGGAGAGACAAACCCCTGCAGATCCGCTCACTGCCTCCATGTGGCTCGGGACTGTACCCAACTAAAACCTGTTTGCACGACTCCTTTGAGCCGTGGTAGGGTAGTAATCAAAGTACAGTAGGAACTCACACGAGATAAATGACTATCTCAGGTCGATCAACTAACCTGTACACATGTCACCAGGGAACTGCTATCTGACGTCTGGTATAAGACCAACTAGCATGTTCCCTGCGAGTCCTTTCCGGTGTACTCATAACCCAATGAGCACCTGTATACATCTTATGCGAACCAACTGACACCAGTGGCTTGTGAGACCGGCCACCGCCCCTCGTCGGGGTCTCGACTGTATACACTAGTCTACTCTGGAGTATCGATGCCCTGTCTCGAAAACTCCCACGACTAGAGACCTTTTAAGGATGTGCTTATAGAACCCAGCTCCCACGTATATGATCGCCATCATACTGCTGGCCGTCAAGTAAGAATCCTAAGGGCTCTATCAACGTGCAATAGTGACCTGTAAGGTCACCTGAAACAGTACACGATGATAAAGATAAACCAGATAGCATAATATCATCTTGAGTAAGACTGTCCTACCGGCATAGGTCCTCCCTCAATCATTGCAATCACGTGCCTGTGATCCAATAATTGACTCTGAGGGCACTATATCCAACATATACCTTTGACTATGCACAACAAAGTAATAAGACTGTCCCAAACCAACGCATCTATCTACGCAACATATGAATACCCTGCAGCTACCAATCATTATTTCTTGACTAAGGCCAACAAACATAGCTTGAATACTATTGAATATTCATATGAAACGACGGAGGGCTAGGAATGGTTTTGGCGAAACCGTGAACGTAGTGAACTTGATATAATCGAAGGAACCTTGATAGCTTTTAAAAGGAGTGGTTTAAGCTCCGCGTTTTTAAAAGTTTTCTGTTTTGAAAGGAAACCGAGTGGTTTTGAAATTGTTCCAACGATTTTAACTTTGGTTTATTTTCTTGCATTAATTTAATGCATCCCATCAATTAATCCTACCATTGCAGAAAACAACGAAAATATGACGTACGCTTATGCCATCCGCATTCGCCATGGGGCCCCGTCATCACCCGTTAGGTTACTTAACTAACGACAGAGTGGGGGCTAGACTAGCGCGGATGCAAAACATAACCAACGCCTACTAGATATCATATATAGATATATACATTCGTCAGATGCAATGATAGCCATTCCAGAACACAGATGAACACATTGGATATGCTAGGAATCCGCGTTTCGTTCGAGCCTGCAACGAAAGACGGATTACACGGTCGTGATGAATAGCCAAACCCCACCCTAGACCCCTACGGGTGCAGCAAACTACCCGCCAAGTACCCGAAGTAAGGCAACCTCCCTCAACAACGTGAGTAGGCCATTCGGCACTTCAAAATACCCGGTAGTTTGTGCACCCCACCTTGGGTCTATCCTAGGAGCAAAAACAGTAAAAGAAATAATATACAATGGCGGCTACAACCTCAGCCCGGATGTGCGGCCATAAAATAATATTACATCAAATTAAAAATTACATCAAATGAAAGATAAAAAACTCTCATCTCACAAACCCCGGCTATTCATCCGCGACAATCCAACAAGTTCATATACATAAACCAACATCAAAGATCACAGATATGTATAACCCCCACTAATCGACGTATAGCTATCAGTAGACGTTCAATACATATATCACATCACAAAATATCCGGTTAGAAAAAGTACTTAGAATTTCGATCGAAAACTTGATTTTAGACTACCCCAAGCACAACACAGTACTCAGCAAAATCTGGCCAGAAACAAACTATCTTAAAAATCACAAAACCATCACAGAGAACACCTGAAGAAATTTGGTGCGCGGCCGAGTCAACTCGGCCGCGGATCTGCGGCAGATCATTTGGATCGGTCGCGGATCCGCGTTCTTCTGAGTGACTCAGGTGCCCAAATTTCTACAGTTTCCGCAGAAAACCTTGCACGTATTTTTAAGGTCCCCTGAAAAAATTTTGGACCGGTTTTTAAAAACGACAGAAAAGTGCATTTTTCGACGTGTTTTGCGATTTTTTCCGGCGATCGATTTTCTAACACTTTGCTAACAAGTTAGTAATGGTTTAGCGAGGTTCTGATACCACTGTAAGTCCACGTTACCCACCCCGGTGCTTACGGGGAGGCGGAATAGGTAAAAATCAAATTTTTGACACAAGGTAACATGGACTAAAAGCTTGAGGATCTTTGCCAAACCATTGCTAACAAACTACAAGAGGTTCTGTCTACTATGCAAGGAGATTATACCTCATGCTACTAGTCCTTCGGGTCTTCTCCTCTACCCTCCTCGTCTCCGTAGGCTCCATGAGTCGATCCAGATCTTGGTCACCTCCGCGGCCTCTTTGAGTCGAAGACGATACACCCGAGAGTCTATAGTACGAGCTCCACCTCAAGCCGAGGTAACTAGGGCAACAAGTATGCTACTCTTGATGTCCTAGGTGATGTAGAGGAAGAAGATGGATTTGTTTGTCTTTTTAGTTTCTATTTTTCTCAACACATGAGAGCTATAGAAATTTCTAGTGAAGAGGAAGAAGAAGAACTATGGGAGCTCTCTTTTGATGAGAGAGAAAGCCAAAAAGATAATGATCATAGAAAAAATATATTTAGTAATCTTTTATCATGATAATGTTGATGGCTCCCCTTGATTTGACCATTATCATCTCAAAGATAAATCCAAAACAATAAGAAGGATCTAGTACTCTCATAATATCCAAGTCAAAAATAGTCAACTATGTCAAATGGTCAAGCAAGGTCAAATGGTCAAACCAACTAGCCATCACACAATTATCATTAAAAAGATTAATAAACATTTTCCCCACCTCACAATGGTTTTGACCAAGTCAATGGTCAAACCAAGTCAATGGTCGAAACCCTAATGAGGCAACTTCTTCTTTGCTCCTCACAACCGTGCATACACACCCGCATCCGCATTCCGAAGAATACGAATACACAGAAGACTAGACTAATCCATCTATACAATACTAGGATCCGGCTTAAACCAAAACCCACTAGTATTGTCTGCCCAAACATCATACGCGCACAAGTGCACTTAAGTGATCGTAGCCCTGCCGTAAAACCATACGGCCTCTACACCTTTCGCCCAGTGCAGGGAAACTCTCTGTGTGGGACTCTAAAGACTCGACACTACGCTGGCAGTGGGTTTAACCACAGACCGCAAGCGGCACTAGCTGTACGTAACGGTCCCTAGGTAGATGTCGATAAGAAGGCCGATGAGGTAAACCCATCCGAACTCCTACTAAGCCTGAACGTGACAATCTCCATACAGTCCGGTCTGTTCGTCTGAGAGTATCGCATGGCGGGTCTAGGGGGCGGTAAACGTCAGACCCCTAATAAGTGTACATGTCGTGCCGGAGTGTAGCTCAGAACACCCTGAGATACTACTGGAAACACTACCGGCAATTCTCGCTTGCCCTGGCCATGGACTTTGTGTAATGGCTCTCCTAGACACAGCGCGATATCAACCCCCAATACCGGGAGAGACGAATCTTATCTAACCGCTACTGCCTCCAAGTGCTTCGGGACTGCACCCAACTACTACCTGTTTGCATGATTCGTTTGAGCCGTGGTAGGGTAGTAATCAAAGTACAGTGGTAACACACTTGAGGCGAAGTAGCAGTGTCAAGTCAACCGACTAAGCTGTACTTGTTGGAGATAGTGCCCTCAGAGTCAATTATTGGATCACAGGCACGTGATTGCAATGATTGAGGGAGGACCTATCCCGGTAGGACAGTCTTACTCGAGATGATAGTATGCTATCTGGTTTACCTCTATCATCGTGTACTGCTTTAGGTGACCTGACAGATCACTATTGCACGTTGATAGAGCCCCTAGGATTCTTGCTTGACTACCGGCAGTATGAGGGCGATCATATAAGTGAGAGCTGGAGTCTATAAGCACATCCTTAAAAGGTCCCTAGTCGTAGGAGTCTCGAGACAGGGCATCGACTCTCCAGAGTAGACTAGTGTATACAGTCGAGACCCCGACGAGGGGCGGTGGCCGGTCTCACAAGCCACTGGTGTCAGTTGGTTCACCTAAGATGTATACAGGTGCTCATTGGGTTATGAGTACACCGGACAGGACTCGCCGGGAACATGCTAGTTGGTCTTATACCTGACGTCAGATAGCAGTTCCCTGGTGACATGTGTACAGGTTAGTTCATCGACCTGGGGATCGTCATTTGTCTCGTGTGAGTTCCCACTGTACTTTGATTACTACCCTACCACGGCTCAAAGGAGTCGTGCAAACAGGTTTTAGTTGGGTACAGTCCCGAGCCACATGGAGGCAGTGAGCGGATCTTCAGGGGTTCGTCTCTCCCGGTATTGGGGGTGAGGTCGCGCTGTGTCTAGGAGAGCCATTACACAAAGACCTTGGCCAAGGCAGGAGATTTACTGGTAGGTATTCCAGTAGTATCTCAGGGTGTTCTGGGCTACACTCCGACACGACTTGTACCGCTTTTGGGGGTCTGACTTTTACCAACCCCCTAGGCCCGCCATGCGATGCTCATAGACGAACGGACCGGACTGTACGGATATTGTCACTGACAGGCTCAGTTGGGTGTCGGGGTGAGCTTCCTCATCGACGTCCCTTTTGGTCAATAGCTGGTGGTCCGTCACGTATTGGCTTATACCTCTGACGTGCTAGTGGTTAAATCCACAGCCATAGTATTGACGAGTCTTTAGAGTCCACCACACTTTCAGTTACTCAAGCTTTCGGGCGAAACGCTGTAGAGGCCGTATGGAGATATGGCAGGGTCCGATCAGATACGTGCGGTATTGCACGGATCAGGATCGGACGGTTTGTACTAGTGGCCGTATAGTTATATGGCAGCGTTCGATCAGATACGTGCGGTATTGCACGGATCAGGATCGGACGGATTTTACTAGCCGGCTTTGGTTTAAGCCGGTCCTAGTTTAGTACAGTGTAGATTCTGTCTCATTGCATTTGTATCCGGAAGGAATACAAATGCGGGTGTGTATGCACAGTGTGGGGTTATCCTGTAATTTATTACGGGACCAGTTATTTATGGAGTTGCCAGTTTGTATTCCGTTCCGGCCGGTTTTTTTTCTTTGTTCTTTCCCGGCCGGACTTTTCCGATGGAGGGGGTTATTTGCAGTTTTGCAAATAACAATTTGTGGGGACTTATTTGCATAAGGGTTGATATGATAAGCATCTTTGCTTTTCATGATTTGATGAGATAAGAAAGGATTAGGATTGATGTGTAGTTTAGTGATGATTATGTTTGGATGTGGTCACCCTCCTCCTTTTACTACACTCACCTCCCTTCTTGCTTGATATTGTTTTTCCTCCACCATTTCAAAGAGAGAGAGAGAATTATCATGGTTGTAAAAAAGAAAGAGAGAAGAAAAAGAAAAGAGAGAGCTTCATCTTCATCTTTGAGAGAGCTTCATTCATTCATCTCATTTTGATACAAGGAAAAATGAAAGCACCATTTTTCATACCTTCATTCCTCCACCTTCAAATGGCAACCAACCCCAAAAGAGAGACTATGATTCCACACTATATTCCTACAGCAAATCTTGAGCATGTCGAGTTGCCGGCTTCATGCTCGAGTTGCCTCAGTATCGAGGTGGGAGCCCGTAAAAGTACCCGGCATCGTGGTGCCCTTTCCGACGAGGAGGAGACGGACGGAGATCCCGCGAGGAGATCGGAGTGGAGATGAAGACCGGAGGACTTGGATCGTCGGTATATCTCTAACCTATCTTGTTAGTTAGCTAGACTAGTTTAATGGTCACGATCCGGAGTTTAGTGCGCGGTTGTGCCGTTTTGCCAAGTCCGCAAAAATTTAAGTTTACCACCGTTTCCGCGTTTGGCCGTCGGATTGACGGCCGGGGCGCCGCCGTGCACTTACAGTGGTATCAGAGCCTCGCCATTAACATAGTCTAGCTTGGTGTAATGTGTTTTACGTTTCCGATCGAACAAATTTCCAAAAACCGTATTTTTCTAGCACATCAGTTTCTGTCGAAATTTTTTGGAGTCCAAAAATTTTTCTGGTTCTCTCAGAGTGATGTGCAGGGAAATAGAAGCATACTGTAAAAATTTGGCACCATGATCTCACTATTCCGCCGCGCAAGCGCCGCGAAACCCCACCTCGTGCGGCCCTTCCGCCGCGGATTTTACTGTTCACCCCCCCAAATTTTTCCAGTGTGTCTCTGAGTTGAAAATGTGGTTTCTGGAATATTAAAATTGGGCTAATTATTTCTGTGAGTGCTACAGTTTTCTTTGGGGCCCACTTGTTAATTGTTTGATCAATCGGAAAATTTTAAACACATTTTTCACAGTATTTACATTATATATGCGACCGTGAATGTCACTCGATCGGTAAATCCGGTCTAACTGCTATAGCCCGGTTAGACGGATTTGCGAACGTGACTTTCACGTTGATGTTTTATGTTTATGCTGTGATGTTGCGGATCGGTCGTGGGGATAGCCTGGATGCAATGCTAGTACTGTATTGTTGTATTATGTACATTTGATATTGCGGGGCGAGCGTCCGACATGTGGACTGCCGTCACTGCCTGTTTGTATTATTCTTTTGGGGCACGACCTGGTTGCGGTCGATGTACCCGGTGTATGTATATTTTACTTTCTGTACTAGGATTACCCCGCGGTGGGGTGCACGGATAGCCGGGTTCTAGAGGGCAACAAGTCCGCATCTCATGGCATTGGGACGGAGGGGGCTTCACTCTAGGATTGGCGGGCTATTCGCCGCACTCGTAGGGGGTACAGGTTGACCCCGGAGGGGTGCCCAAGTTGCCGGATTCCGTGGAGTGCTGGGTGGTCCATTCACGGAGCTGAAGGGGGCTGCCTCGCTTCAGGTTTTGGCGGGTAACTTGCCGCGCCCGTAGGGGTCTAGGATTTCATTGCACAGGCTATCCACACGACCAGGGGAACGTCGGGTTTCAGTAGTGGCTCTGTGAAACCCGGGGATCCCAGATATCTGTATTGTTCTGTGATGCTGTACATTTCTGTGATGTTGCATTTCTTTTCACGCCTTGAGCGAAATATAATATATTGGTATATATATTAGTAGATGTTGTATTTGTTTTACATCCGCGCTAGTCCAGTCCCCGCTCTGTCGTTAGTTAGCTAACCTAACGGGTAATGACGGGACCCAGTGGCGAATGCGGATGGCATATACGTACGTCAGTATATTTTCGTTCTTTGTGGTGTGATCAAATGATGGGACTGCATTGATTCGGATCAATGCAAGTTTAAAAACAAACCTAATCTGATGTTGTTGGAACACTTTTTCAAAAAGCTGTTATTGCAAGAACGTTCACTTTTGTTTTGCATCGTGGTATTCAGTTGGAATATCCTGCTCCTCAGTCGACGAGGCAAGGGCCGAGATCCCCTCACCGGGAGTGACCCCTTGGACAGAAGTTTGCGTCAGGGCATTAACTTCACTATAGCCGATTACTTTTGCTTTGCATCGCGGTATTCATTTGGAATATCCTGCACCCCATTCTACCGGGAAAGAGCCGAGATCCCTTCACCGGGAGTGACCTCTTTAGCAACGGTTTTCGTCACTATATTTTTTAAAAGCTATCCGTTCCTTCGACGATATCAAGTTCTTTACGTTAAAGGTTTTCGCCAGAAACCATTCGTAGCCCTCCGTCGTTTCATATGGGTGGTCAATAGTATTCAAGCTGTGTATGTTGGCCAAAGTCAAGGCACAGTGATTGGTAGCTATTGGGGTATTCATATGCAGCATAGATAGATGCGTTGGTTTGGGACAGTCGTACTGCCATTTTGGCCAAAGTCAAGGGTATGTACGGGTGGATTCAAATTAACCTGGAGAATGACGGGTAGAACTTGACATGTGACTTATGATATGTTGGCCAAAGTCAAGGTCATAAGAGCATGGGGCAGAAATCACATCGGGAGTTTCAAAAGAACTGAAACTTGCCAGATATGCGCATACCTTCTGGAGTGTGATACCGTGAGCGGATTCCGTCACGTTATCATGCGATGAGAGTTGGATCCCGATTCCCACTGATGAGTTGGTTTACTCCTCGGGTGACCCCGACTAATTCTTCTTTCAGGTTTGGAGGAGAATTTGAGGTACAGTGGGAGGTTTCCTGATTAGAAAAAGTGACAACCATTCTGATCTAGGTTAGAGTGCACGCTGAGTGTTTCTTTCTCTCTCTCTTTGGCAGCGACCATTGACCCGACCCTAAGACTTTGACTCAGTGACCAAGTTGACCGAACCTTCTTAACACCGGCTTTTTGGATTGTCAGAGTTGCAGACCTCATTGCCACTCCTACTTTTACCCTTTTCTCCAGGACACCCCGTATTACTACGAACGTCCACTTCCATTGGACAAAACCATCGTATGGTTAGATACGAACTCGAAGGAATTTATTCGAGGATGGTTTCCGGTTCTGGAGAAAACGGATAGGACTATTCAGTTGTCTTTTCTTTTCACCCTCTCTCAGGTTGCGAGTACTCCTTGGTTTAGGGGTAGTACACCTATTACGCAAATTGGATAGTCTTCTTCCAAACCATAGGCTGGTGCCGACCGGTAGGGAAGGAAGAAAGCCAATTAGCCTAAACGGTGTACAGAAGGTATTAAGTTAAGACAAAGTAAGGGATTAGTAAGAGGGCAAAGTAAATTGCAACAGATATTCACGACCAAACCATGTATTCCTTCGCCAATCCTAAATCACCTTTGTATTTCTCCAGGACACTCCGTATCACTACGAAGATCCCATTTTATTGGATAATCCATCGTATGGTTATATACGAACTCGAAAGGAACTTGTTCCAGTTCGGGGATGGATCCTGGTTCAGGAGAAATAGGAATAAAGTACATTCAGGTGTCTTTTGTCTTCACCTTCTCTCGCATTGCGAGTGCTCCTAGGATTAGGACAGTACACCCTTTATGCTTTTTGGATAGTCTTCTTCCAAACCATAGGCTGGTGCCGAACGGTAGGGAAGGAAGAAAACCATTTGGCCTAAAGGGGTGTAGAGAAGGTAATGACTAAAGACATATGAAGGGATTTGGAGAGGTGGCAAAGAATTATACGGTTATAGTTGTGAATCTGGATAATGGAAGAGGCATTACTAGGAATACCAGGATACCCCATCGAAACATTTTAATGTTTCAGTTTCACTGTGTACTGTTAAAAGAAAACTGATTTCCCGATTAGACACTTGCTCCAGGGTATGTATTTACCAGGTTTGATTCTCACATCTGTATGGTTTTACAGATGATGAGTGGGAGTGAGTTATTGGGAATTGGGTGATCATCCTCATTATATCGGGATTCGTTGTAATTGGTGATATTTGAGGATGCCACCTGGGTTGTTTGCCGGTCGGCAAATATTTGGTTTTGAATATCCGCTGTTGTGCACCAATTTCAAATTGATATATCTGTACGTCTATTTTTATAGAGTGAGATATACCTTTTGATATTATGTCGATGACATTTACCTATATCAGTGGATGGTTAGGTAAGGAGCATTAAACAGCGGTGTAATTCTTCTTAACCATAAGTACAGTTTTCAACCTACAACACACAGTGAAAGAGTTGTTAGACTCAGCGGACTTATACAGAGTATTGTATGTTGTCCAGTGTCCATTAGGACAGAGGGGTTGGTCCTCATACTATATTCTGTTTACTTTTGACTTCTCTAGTTCTTAGACATGTGTTTCGTAGAAACACAGGGTCTAAGTTTTGAGGAGTTATAGGTATTTGAATAAAGTAGAGAACCAGGTGTTGCAAGTATCGGGATTCTTCAAAGTGATCGAAGATGTAGATACTTGTGTATGGTATTCAGTTGATAGTAATGATAAAGAGAAATTACTTCTCTTTCAGGTTACTCATAATTGGAAGCATTCCTAAGTTGAGTAACGCTGATCGGCCTCCTTCCATTTAGTTGACATGCACTGGAGACAGCTGCATGATTTGAATCTGGTTCAATTAAATCAGTGCCTCTGGTTCTATATTGGATATAGTACAGTTTGTATCTTAACATTGTTAAGGTACGGGAAGTTGTCCGGCTTGTGATTAAATCCAGACTCTGGATAACTCAAGGCACGTTTCTGTAATGGCTGTTTGTGGGTTGACCCAGGCTATGACGCGGGTTGATTTTCTACCATCTGGATGAACAATAGCAATATTGTTCTAGACTCGCCACAGTTTTATTAAAAATGGATTTTTTCAAAAACAGCAGTGGGAGTATGGTAGAACTGGAAGTGATTCCAGAACAGCAAACGATTACTGAAGATTTGATAAGGAACCTGAAGATTCAATATGATTTGACATTCCATTGGCCACTCCGCAGATAAGGTGGGTAACTTCAGGCACCCGAGAGGTACTTCGGTAGCCTCAAGGACGGTGACAGGGAAGTTCTTGTTTACCCACACTTGCCATTGTTGTTGTTCCAGGCTGCGAGACCCGGCAGGAGGATGAGTATAGCGTCGTTCTGAACTAGCTTCAGAAGTGTACGTGTATATGACTCTGCCAGAGGGTTGTCGTAGTCAGTGGGAGCAGCGGAAGCATTGGTGGACATCAGGCTTATGTCTATTTATAGACTAAAGCAGATGTAGCGGAGATAGATCATCTGTTTCTGATGTAACAGTCATAGGTTTGACGTCATCAGAATAGGGGATGGATCTGTTGAGAAGGTAGTAGGAAGTGATATTCCTTTACTACGATCGGTTATACTTTGGTCGTCACACAGTGGTTTCTCCACAAAGGACTTGGACATTATATCAGACATTCTGGTTACTAGATCTATGGTTTTAGATCTAGATTTGGGTGGTTTCCTAATCTGGGTACCTTGACAGCATTCTATGAGTATTTAGAATGGACGACTCCTGGCACGGTAGTGTACCTGCAGGTAATGGAGTCACCCTCTCCAAAGGTGTCTTACAGACTAAAGGGGAGAGAGACGTGCATGATTGGCAGATCAATTGCTCAGGCAATTGAGTCAATCGTGAGATATCAAGTACCACACCAGATGTTGTTCTTGCACTAGATGCAATAAGTTGACATTAATCCAATCCTGGAGAAATGGTAGGAAGCAGTTTTAGAACATAAGTGGATGTTCTAGGGATATGATAACGACAGCCTTATTCGGGAGACAGTTATCATTCCAGGCTTCCAAGGTGACATGGACGACAAGGAGGTTGTCAGAGTTATAGTTTTTCCTTCTGACGAGGGGCAGTATTTTGGACAGGTGGTCCAAGGCAATACTGAGGGTGGCATGGCGCGCAGGATACTGATTAATTTCGGTTGACGATACAGTCTAAGAATTTTGGATTTGGAGTTCATTCATGAGCTAGGTCCCATCAGACATCCAGACATTCTAAGGCAGGTATTGCTCATTTCGGGAGATGCCTTTCTCCGCGAACTTGAGATATAGAGAGACATAGAAAGAAACTTCTAGGCGGATCCACTCACTGAGGCTATTCCTCGACCGCAATAGTTTCACAAACGGGATTTGTGAGACTGACTAGTAGAGGAGTTGGGTGTTCGGTATCACACGGGCTGTGAGTATGCGACATCGCAATAATTAGCCTTGAGTGCAAGTGGGAGATTGTTGGAGATAGTGCCCTCAGAGTCAATTATTGGATCACAGGCACGTGATTGCAATGATTGAGGGAGGACCTATCCCGGTAGGACAGTCTTACTCGAGATGATAGTATGCTATCTGGTTTACCTCTATCATCGTGTACTGCTTTAGGTGACCTGACAGATCACTATTGCACGTTGATAGAGCCCCTAGGATTCTTGCTTGACTACCGGCAGTATGAGGGCGATCATATAAGTGAGAGCTGGAGTCTATAAGCACATCCTTAAAAGGTCCCTAGTCGTAGGAGTCTCGAGACAGGGCATCGACTCTCCAGAGTAGACTAGTGTATACAGTCGAGACCCCGACGAGGGGCGGTGGCCGGTCTCACAAGCCACTGGTGTCAGTTGGTTCACCTAAGATGTATACAGGTGCTCATTGGGTTATGAGTACACCGGACAGGACTCGCCGGGAACATCCTAGTTGGTCTTATACCTGACGTCAGATAGCAGTTCCCTGGTGACATGTGTACAGGTTAGTTCATCGACCTGGGGATCGTCATTTGTCTCGTGTGAGTTCCCACTGTACTTTGATTACTACCCTACCACGGCTCAAAGGAGTCGTGCAAACAGGTTTTAGTTGGGTACAGTCCCGAGCCACATGGAGGCAGTGAGCGGATCTTCAGGGGTTCGTCTCTCCCGGTATTGGGGGTGAGGTCGCGCTGTGTCTAGGAGAGCCATTACACAAAGACCTTGGCCAAGGCAGGAGATTTACTGGTAGGTATTCCAGTAGTATCTCAGGGTGTTCTGGGCTACACTCCGACACGACTTGTACCGCTTTTGGGGGTCTGACTTTTACCAACCCCCTAGGCCCGCCATGCGATGCTCATAGACGAACGGACCGGACTGTACGGATATTGTCACTGACAGGCTCAGTTGGGTGTCGGGGTGAGCTTCCTCATCGACGTCCCTTTTGGTCAATAGCTGGTGGTCCGTCACGTATTGGCTTATACCTCTGACGTGCTAGTGGTTAAATCCACAGCCATAGTATTGACGAGTCTTTAGAGTCCACCACACTTTCAGTTACTCAAGCTTTCGGGCGAAACGCTGTAGAGGCCGTATGGAGATATGGCAGGGTCCGATCAGATACGTGCGGTATTGCACGGATCAGGATCGGACGGTTTGTACTAGTGGCCGTATAGTTATATGGCAGCGTTCGATCAGATACGTGCGGTATTGCACGGATCAGGATCGGACGGATTTTACTAGCCGGCTTTGGTTTAAGCCGGTCCTAGTTTAGTACAGTGTAGATTCTGTCTCATTGCATTTGTATCCGGAAGGAATACAAATGCGGGTGTGTATGCACAGTGTGGGGTTATCCTGTAATTTATTACGGGACCAGTTATTTATGGAGTTGCCAGTTTGTATTCCGTTCCGGCCGGTTTTTTTTCTTTGTTCTTTCCCGGCCGGACTTTTCCGATGGAGGGGGTTATTTGCAGTTTTGCAAATAACAATTTGTGGGGACTTATTTGTATAAGGGTTGATATGATAAGCATCTTTGCTTTTCATGATTTGATGAGATAAGAAAGGATTAGGATTGATGTGTAGTTTAGTGATGATTATGTTTGGATGTGGTCACCCTCCTCCTTTTACTACACTCACCTCCCTTCTTGCTTGATATTGTTTTTCCTCCACCATTTCAAAGAGAGAGAGAGAATTATCATGGTTGTAAAAAAGAAAGAGAGAAGAAAAAGAAAAGAGAGAGCTTCATCTTCATCTTTGAGAGAGCTTCATTCATTCATCTCATTTTGATACAAGGAAAAATGAAAGCACCATTTTTCATACCTTCATTCCTCCACCTTCAAATGGCAACCAACCCCAAAAGAGAGACTATGATTCCACACTATATTCCTACAGCAAATCTTGAGCATGTCGAGTTGCCGGCTTCATGCTCGAGTTGCCTCAGTATCGAGGTGGGAGCCCGTAAAAGTACCCGGCATCGTGGTGCCCTTTCCGACGAGGAGGAGACGGACGGAGATCCCGCGAGGAGATCGGAGTGGAGATGAAGACCGGAGGACTTGGATCGTCGGTATATCTCTAACCTATCTTGTTAGTTAGCTAGACTAGTTTAATGGTCACGATCCGGAGTTTAGTGCGCGGTTGTGCCGTTTTGCCAAGTCCGCAAAAATTTAAGTTTACCACCGTTTCCGCGTTTGGCCGTCGGATTGACGGCCGGGGCGCCGCCGTGCACTTACAGTACTCCTGTCTCCTGGGAACTGTTATCTGACGATAGGTATAGTACCAACCAACAGTTCCCGACGAGTCATGTCCAGTGTACTCGTAACCTAACGAGCACCCGCATACTATCTACAGTACGACGTACTGATGGCTGTAGGACAGACCATCTCCCCTACTGGGATGAGAAGCGCATACGCTAGTCTACTCCGGAGTATCGATGCCCAGTCTCGATAATCCTACGACTAGGGACCTATATAAGGATGTTCTTGTAGATTACCCAGCCCCCACAAGTGCGACTGCCATCACAACGCTGGTAATCAAGCAAAGATCCTAAGGGCTCCACTAATATGTATAAGCGATATGCTAAAAGAAACACATGCATATATTAAAGTGGAAAAAAACCAAGTAGCATACTACCATTTTGAGCAAGATTGTCTATACAACTGTGAATATCCCAAGCTTCCATTAAGTAATATACAAACTAGTATGATACAGTAATGGCCTCTAGGGCATATACACTAACAAAAGCATGTTATTCATAGGTTACAAATTTTCGGTTGATACAAAGATGGCTACTGAGAAGGAGGCGTTTTTAATAAATCGGCAAGCCGCTCGTGCACTCCTCTCAACTCCTTTTCATGAGCAGCCGCCGCGGCCAACTCCGCTTCAATTCGAGCCCGTTGCTGCAAACAGGATGAAACCTTCTCATCGATTTTCTGTTGAGCATCTTCATGACTCTGCGTAACCCGCTCAGTGAAGTCAAGCTTCTTCCTCAGCACCAGCCTGTCGAAAATACATTGTTGAAGACCTTCAAAAATAGCTTTCAGCTGTGCAGCGTTCGCTTTGACCTGGGCACGCAATTGGACAGACTCTGTGGAAGCCACCTCAAGTTCCTTCTGCCTCAGGGTTGCCTCTTGTTCAAAATGGTGGAGGAGAGGAACGCTCTGCTCAACCCATGCAGCCCGCTGAGAGTTCAAAGCTAATACTTCGAGAGCGGGACGCTTGAGCTCAATCTCATGCAGGAAAGCATCGATCTTCCTACAGTAATTAACCCAAAACTCGACGACGCCTTCATCATGAAAGTTCACGAGCGTCGTCAGTATGGGATTAATCTTAGAAGCAAAGTCTGCAGTAGATGCGAGGGCCTCAGCGTCAAGATCCTCGACGAACTCGCTCAACACTCGCAGGTTCGTCGCAGCTCCCCTGGAAGATGGGCGTTTAGCAAAAGGCCCTGCCGGTATTGGGATTCGAGACTCGAAGTGAGCTGGAGTCGTTGCGATTGCTGCAAAACAAATCATGATCAGGTGTCGACTCGGGAGGTAAAGAAAATACACGAGCGATGGAGCCTACTATACCGGCTGTGGTGGATGGCTGAATTGGAAGTACCGGAGGTGCGGCTATCCCCTCGTCTCCTCCTCCGATCCGTGACGATGCGATCAATATAAAGAAGGCTTATCAATAGTACGGCTATTTATAAAAGAAAGAAAGAAAGAAACAATAGCTGAAGGATATACTAACCAATATCAGCGGGCGGAGTGACTTCCGAATGGAAGGAGAAATATGGGTTCAGCACCTGGTACAAATGGTCAAAAAGGACTCCTGCATAGTTGTGACAATATAAATTCAGTACAGGGAAGACGATGTTCATAGTTCAAATAAATAAATCACGGATCTATACCTTGCAGCATTTCGGAGGATATAGGAGAAGGCGAAGGAACAACGACCGTCATGACGGCAACCGGAGGTGCTTCAAATGGAACAATTTCTACGTTTGCGGCACCTACAAACAAAAATCGTCAGAAGAAGCTGAACGGAATTATGAAAGAGAGCAATGACTCAAGACTTACCTGACGGGTCATCAACCAAGACCGCGACGGAAGCATTGCCAGGCGTTGCAGCTTCTTCGCTCTCCTTCAGAGGAGTAGTCTCTACGCCCATGGCTTCGTCCCCTGATTCGACGAGGGCCTTCGTGACATTCGCGATGCCCGCCGATAACAGGGAGCCATAAGGAGAGAGAGGCGGTTTGGGCAGTCCCGGACTCCCGAGAGAAAGCAACCGTTTCGGGCTCTGTGGTCGCCGTCATCTCACCTGTCATCTCATCGCCAGGACTTGGCCCTGCAGGATATGATATATAAGAATTTGAAGATCGATTTCTAATAAAAGACTCAGTGTTACGTTACCTTCGGGCAGCTTTTCGGTTGCCTCACGAGCCATGCGCGCAACCTGCCTATGGGCGGTAGACAGGACAGCTGAAGCACCCTCTGAAGGAATAGAAGAAATTGGAATGGTTCTCGAGCCCGCACCTACGGCCAAGGCGGCATCACGTTTCTTTTCTGTGCGCTTCCTGTGTTTCCTTTCGGTTTGAGCCGTGAGGACCGATCCCCTCAAGACTTCTGACAAGGGGATGCTGTCGCCGTCATCTGAGCCAAGTTCTGCCTCCGGCGCCGCTACGGCGTCCATCGTCGGCTATTTTAGCGAAGCCTCCTCCGATGGCTTAGGGATAACCGTGACTGTGGTGGCCGGCTCTAGCAATGTTGCTACATCAGCGCTTGTGATCGGCGCTACACCTGGAATAATTCGAGCTGAAGTAGTCCTTGTAGTAAGGCGAAAGGAAGCGTTAGAGCAAAAATATAAAAAAAGATAGATATATAATAAAACTGTGATAAAATGGGGTATACCTAAGCCCAAGGAAGCGCGGAGCCTCTCCTCCTCCTCAAAAGTCCGGAGAAAAGACGCAAGAGCCTCTTCAGCAGAAATACCTGGCAAAGAGGGAAGTATTAATAAGAGCATAATAAAAGAAAAGGAATAAACCCAAAGTGATGTGTCTAGAGCATATCCATCGCTGCAAGCGATATCAGCGCCTCCTCTACGTGAGTCAGTCGCTCAGAGGCCAGAAAGGCAGCCTGGAGATCAGTGTCAGTCACCGGCGTGTCGAACAAGTTATCATTAGTGTCATATTCGCACAGGCCTTCACTGTAAGGAGCATGAGGCTCCTGGCCGAGTACGACGACAGCAGAAAACAACGAATTCCTCTTCTTTTGTGACCGGCCGCCGGCAGCCGGCAACAGGAGCTTGCGCTTGGCGGGCAATTTTGGGTGACGAGTCTCGATCTCCGTACCCACGCCAGACACAGGAAACGATGAAGTTACCTCTTCTACAGGAGCACGGGGCAAAGGCTTCTCAGGAAGAGCGCGTGGAACCGCAACCGCAGCAACTTCTCTTAAGGGAGGACGAACGATAGTCCGTCTCTTTAGGGGAACGGTTAGATTACCAGCAGAGGCTACACCCTTGTGATCGAGCAGCAACCATTTTTCTTCCCTAATGACAGCGCCTGTCGCATGCTGGTACCATGCCACGTATGCGTTCAAAGATTTTGGAATGCAGCTCAGCTCATTTATCAAAAAGTTGGACCCGGTGTTTACGCGCATGAAGTGGTACAACGCGCTCCGGATACCCTCTTCAGTAGCAACTGGTTCTGCCAAGAAGGCCTCTAGCGGGACGCCCTGATTGTAACCCGACTGTTGGGCAAAACGGTGCGGGTTGTACCTCAGGAAAAGCGTCGAGTCATTTTTCCTGAACACCAAGTAGCCCGGCCTGATCGAATATAAATGAAGAATCTCCCAAGCTTTCAAGGTAGAAACCCCATCCTTGAAGGTGTCGCGCAGCGGCTGCACCGTCGTTTTTGTGGATTCCTTGCCAATGATTAAAACCTTATCGACAAAGGTCATGCCATCCCCGACCATACGCGGGCGAAGAACTAGACCCCGATCATCTCGCTGAGTCGGTTCCAAAACGGAAGCATCAACTAGCTGCATAACCCGAGGAAAGTTATAACTGTCATAAAAGCGGGGCCGCTTGTAGACTCCGAAAGCGCCGAGCACATGAAGCTCGATCCACGACGTAAAATAATGCAGCGGGAAGTTTACGGGTTGTACCCCCGGCTGAGTGGTGTCTGCCGCTGAGCTCAGGCCATGATACAAGCCAGCCCAGGAATTTCGACGGCAACCCATGTCCCTTCAACTATAGGTGAGCCGGGTAGAAAACGGATGGCCTCATGTGGCGAGGGTGCATGGGGAGCACAAACCAGCGTAACCATAGGCCAAGGAACCCCAAAAAGAATGTCTCTTCGTCGACGTCGGAAGCTGCGAGCTCTACGAAAGAGACGATCAGGGTGTTCGGGAGAAAGAAATTCCTCTGATCCGCCTCCGCTGCCGGCTGTTTGTCCGAACCAAAGCCAAAAGTATCGTCGAGTTTGGAGAACTTCGCACCTTGTTTCGACAGGACTCCGGGTGAAGAAAACGGGCGATGAAATCTATGAAGCTAACCTCGTGGCTTCTGGACTCCTGGAACAGACTTTCATAAATGTTTAACACCTTGATAAAGCTTGGGAATCGGTGTTGAATGGAATTCTCCGGGATCAGACCCATCACTACTGATCGGGTGGTGAAAATGTACTCGTCAGGGGGTAATATCTCCTCGTAATGTTCCCCTCTGACAGGCATGCCGGGGATCTCCGCGAACTCCTTCAAAGAGATTGAAACTTCCTGAACCGATAGAAGAAAGGTATGAGTCAGGATGTTCCATTGTTCCAAAAAAGCTTTGACCCACCATACAGGGAGCGTGGAATACTGGAAGAGAGAAGCATAAATCACGGGATACAACCCAAGCTTCAGCAGCTGCAATTTCTTTGCCGATAAGATATATCGAGCCCACTACAGATATCCGGCTGAATGGCGTAGAGTCAAGCCTATCAGGTATGGCTTTCCCCAAAGGCGCGACTCACATTGACATATACATCGCCCCAAGATATCCAAATCCATTAGAGGCAGTACGGGTATTGCAGCCATAGAGGGCTGAAGGCAACCCTTCGAGGTCCAGTTGACCTCCTCTACGGCAGAGTTCACCGGGGGTGAGTCGGCGTAGTGGATCGCCAGAATGGGCTCCGAAGGCACCGCACAAGAGAAGCTGCGTCGACCCCGGATGATTTGATTGTACCACGACCCCCATAAATGAAGAGACTTTTGCACCGGGTCATGATCTTTGATCAGCGCGAAGACTTCCTTATCCACGGGCGCGTCAGGGAATGCGCTTTCCGGACGAACAAATGGGAAGGAAGTGTCAAAAGACATAGTACCTGTAAGTCCATGTTGGCCACCCCGGTGCTTGCGGGGAGGCGGAAACATTATGAAAAATCGGATTTTTACAACACTAGGCAACATGGACTATGCAAAAGGAGGGATCTTTGCTAAACAAAAACTAACTAACAAGCTAAAAGAGTTAGCTACTCGGATAAGGGGTTATACCTAGGTCTTCAAGTCCTTCTTTTCTTGCTCCTTGGAGTGAAAGAACGGGCTCAACCTCTTGGGCACAGTTTAATAGTATCGAGTACATACCACAGCATCGGTGGTCCAGCCGTAGAAGGGCAAACCCAAGCCTCACTAATGGCGCCGTAGAACTGCCGCAAACCCGAAGGTTCAAAAGCTTTCACACGGTCATTAAGTCGAGTTAGGGTTTCATTCTTCTAGAGGGACCATAGAATTGCCTGCATGTCTTTCCGACTACTTTAAACTTGGATAAATAGGTTTCTGACATTCGATCGTCTCTGTCGACTCCCAACGCCTCCGCGTGAAGTCGTCTATAGCTGGAATCAATCTATCTGATGACCTCGCATCGGGGTAAGCGAACGAACCACCTGTCCTAGTCATTCATCATCGGGTGACTAGCGACCTTCTATCATCTATTCGTACAACTCGCCCCGCCATAGTTCCAACATATGGGGCGATATCTCGTCGCTCGCAGCAACAACTGGCTCGCTCGTCTGCACGCTGAACAGTGCCTCAATCATCAGGAGTAAGCAACACACCAACGGTCATCAAAATCTGGCTGGCCTCTGTCAGTGGCTCAATCCTCTAGTGTCGATCGGCACATCCGAGTAACCTCATAAAGGCGATCCGCCAAACGCTCGCGGCGCGGAAACACAGTAAAAAGACACATCTCTGCAATCGTATGTCGCCGGAATTTCGCCCTGGTCAGTCCTCGTTCGTGACGAGCTTGTGCTGACCGCAACTCTAGCCGTAGCACTCCCTCCCGGTAACCGTAGCAGCAAAACCAAACTGGTATCGATGAGGCTAGATCAGGAAGGAATATAATACTGAACAAGGAAATGTACATCCTAAGGCTTCATAAGTGGAGTGGCGTGTCGTAAATATGCCGCGGAACATACCAACGGAACGTCACTCTACTTTAGTCACCTATTCCATCAACCAAGGGTCATCCTACGCTCCGAAGGTTAAAACCTAACGCTCTGATACCAACTTTTTCACGCCCCGAAAGTACGGAACATGACCGGCACTTAAACTACGAACGTCTCGAGGCGTACGTAATCTAAGTAAACCGAAAACCCAGAAATCCAAACCAAGAAAAGTAGTAGAGGGCAGGAAAAACCAACTTAAAGCAAGTAATTTCAATAGCATAAGCCGAATTATGCGGTTTTTAAAACATCAAAAATTTACTGAAAATTTCGGCAGAGTCTCCTTTGTAAATACTGGCCCCTAAACGGGATACAACATGAATAGTATACGAAATCAAGAAAAGGGCATCCCCAAGCGGGAGCTAGCTCTTCGTCAATCGACGGTCAAAACCACACAAACAATATAATATACAACGCCAACGGCGAGGATCAAAACTCAAAAGGAAACTCAAAACCACCAGAAATATAACGAGCGACTCTAAGGTCGAAGGAATAACCTGTAAGTGCACGGCGGCACCCCGGCCGTCAATCCGACGGCCAAACGCGGAAACGGTGATAAACTTAAATTTTGCGGACTTAGCAAACCGGCACCACCGCGCACTAAACCCCGGATCGTGCCATTAAACTAGTCTAAGCTATCTAGAGAGGGGGTAGAGAAGTATACCATACGATCCGAGTCCTCCGGTCTTCATCTCCACTCCGATCTCCTCGCGGGATCTCCGTCCGTCTCCTCCTCGTCGGAAAGGGCACCACGAAGCCGGGTACTTTTACGGGCTCCCACCTCAATACCGAGGCAACTCGCGCATGAAGCCGGCTACTCGACATGCTCAAGATATGCTGTAGGGAGTGTAATGTAGAATGTATGTCTCACTTTGGGGTTGGTTGCCATTTGAAAAGGGTGGAGGAAACAAAAATAAGAAAAATGGTGCTTGCATTTTTCTTGGCATGGAATGAGATCAAGAATGAAAACCTCTCTCAAAGATGAAGCTCTCTCTTCTTCTCTTTTCTTCTTCTCACTTCTTTTTTTTTTTCAACCATGATAATAATCTCTCTCTCTTTGAAATGGTGGAGGAAAAACCATATGAAGCAAGAAGGGAGGTGAGTGTAGTAAAAGGAGGAGGGTGACCACATCCAAAAACATAATCATCACTAAACTCAAATCAAACCTCACTTCATTTCTAATCTCATCAAATCATGAAAAGCAAAGATGCTTATCATATCAACCCTTATGTAAATAAGTCCCCCACAAATTGTTATTTGCAAAACTGCAAATAACCCCCTCCATCGGAAAAGTCCGGCCGGGAAAGAACAAAGAAAAACCGGCCGGAACGGAATGCAAACTGGAAACTCCAGAAAACTGGTCCCGTAATAAATTACAGGAAAACCCCACACTGTGCATACACACCCGCATTTGTATTCCGTCCGGATACAAATGCAAAGAGACAAAATCTACACTGTACTATACTAGGACCGGCTTAAACCAAAGCCGGCTAGTAATATCCGTCCGATCCTGATGCGTGCAATACCGCACGTATCTGATCGAACGCTGCCATATAACTATACGGCCACTAGTACAAAACCGTCCGATCCTGATCCGTGCAATACCGCACGTATCTGATCGGACGCTGCCATATCTCCATACGGCCTCTACAGCGTTTCGCCCGAAAGCTTGAGTAACTGTAAGAGTGGTGGACTCTAAAGACTCGTCAATACTATGGCTGTGGATTTAACCACTAACACGTCAGAGGTATAAGCCAATACGTGACGGGCCACCAGCTATTGACTGAAAGGGACGTCGATGAGGAAGCTCATCCCGACACCCAACTGAGCCTGTCAGTGACAATATCCGTACAGTCCGGTCCGTTCGTCTATGAGCATCGCATGGCGGGCCTAGGGGGTTGGTAAAAGTCAGACCCCCAAAAGCGGTACAAGTCGTGTCGGAGTGTAGCCCAGAACACCCTGAGATACTACTGGAATACCTACCAGTAAATCTCCTGCCTTGGCCAAGGTCTTTGTGTAATGGCTCTCCTAGACACAGCGCGACCTCACCCCCAATACCGGGAGAGACGAACCCCTGAAGATCCGCTCACTGCCTCCATGTGGCTCGGGACTGTACCCAACTAAAACCTGTTTGCATGACTCCTTTGAGCCGTGGTAGGGTAGTAATCAAAGTACAGTGGGAACTCACATGAGACAAATGACGATCCCCAGGTCGATGAACTAACCTGTACACATGTCACATGGGAACTGCTATCTGACGTCAGGTATAAGACCAACTAGCATGTTCCCGGCGAGTCCTGTCCGGTGTACTCATAACCCAATGAGCACCTGTATACATCTTAGGTGATCCAACTGACACCAGTGGCTTGTGAGACCGGCCACCGCCCCTCGTCGGGGTCTCGACTGTATACACTAGTCTACTCTGGAGAATCGATGCCCTGTCTCGAAACTCCCACGACTAGGGACCTATTAAGGATGTGCTTGTAGACTCCAGCTCTCACTTATATGATCGCCCTCATACTGCTGGCAGTCAAGCATGAATCCTAGGGCTCTATCAACGTGCAATAGCGACCTGTCAGGTCACCTAAAGCAGTACACGATGATAAAGGTAAACCAGATAGCATACTATCATCTCGAGTAAGACTGTCCTACCGGGATAGGTCCTCCCTCAATCATTGCAATCACGCGCCTGTGATCCAATAATTGACTCTGAGGGCACTATCTCCAACAATCTCCCACTTGCACTCAAGGCTAATTATTGCGATGTCGCATACTCACAGCCCGTGTGATACCGAACACCCAACTCCTCTACTAGTCAATCTCACAAAGCTCGTTTGCGAAACTATTGCGTTCGAGGAATAGCCTCAGTGAGTGGGTCTGCCTAGATGTTTCTATCTATGTCTCTCTATATCTCAAGTTCGCGGAGAAACCCATCTCCCGAAATGAGCAATACCTGTCTTAGAATGTGTCTGGATGTCTGATGGGACATAGCTCATAAATGAACTCCAAATCCAAACTTCTTAGACTGTATCGTCAACTGAACTTAATCAGTATCCTGCGCCATGCCACCCTCAGTATTGCCTTGGACCACCTGTCCAAAAAAGTACCCCTCGTCAGAAGGAAAAACTATAACTCTGACAACCTCCTTGTCGTCCAGGTCACCTTGGAAGCCTGGAATGATAACTGTTTCTCGGATGAGGCTGTCGTTATCATATCCCTAGAACATCCACTTATGTTCTAAAACTGCTTCCGACTGTTTCTCCAGAATTGGATTAATGTCAACTTATTGCATCTAGTGCAAGAACAACATCTGGTGTGGTACTTGACATCTCACGATTGACTCAATTGCCTGAGCAAGTGATCTGCCAATCATGCACGTCCCTCTCCCCTTTAGTCTGTAAGACACCTTTGGAGAGGGTGACTCCATTACCTGCAGGTACACTACCGTGCCAGGAGTCGTCCATTCTAAATACCCTTAGAATGCTGTCTAAGTACCCTGATTGGGAAACCACCCAAATCTAGATCTAAAACCATAGATCTAGTAACCAGTATGTCTGATATAATGTCCAAGTCCTTTGTGGAGAAAACACTGTGTGACGACCAAAATATAACCGATCGTAGTAAAGGAATATCACTTCCTACTACCTTCTCAACAGATCCATCCCCTATTCTGATGACGTCAAACCTATGACTGTCACATCAGAAATAGATGATCAATCTCCGCTACATCTGCTTTAGTCTATAAATAGACATAAGCCTGATGTCCACCAATGCTTCCGCTGCTCCCACTGACTACGACAACCCACTGGCAGAGTCATATAGACGTACACTTCTAAAACAAGTTTAGAACGACGCTGTACTCATTCTCCCGCCGGGTCTCGCAGCCTGGAACAACAGCAATGGTAATTGTGAGTAAACAAGAACTTCCCTGTCACCGTCCTTGAGGCTACCGTAGTACCTCTCGGGTGCCTGAAGTTACCCACCTTATCTGCGGAGTGGCCAATGGAATGTCAAATCAGATTGAATCTTTAGGTTCCTTATCAAATCTTCAGTAATCGTTTGCGGTTCTGGAATCACTTCCAGTTCTACCATACTCCCACTGCTGTTTTTGAAAAAATCCATTTTTAATAAAACTGTGGCGAGTCTTGAACAATATTTCTATTGATCTCCCAGATGGTAGAAAATCAACCCTCGTCATAGCCTGGGTCAACCCACAAACAGTCATTACAGAAACGTGCCTATGAGTTATCCAGAGTCTGGTTTTAAGCATAAGCCGGACAACTCCCCGTACCTTAACATCGTTAAGATATGAACTGTTCTATATCCAATATAGAATCAGAGGCACTGATTTAATTGAACCAGATTCAAATCATGCAGCTGTCTCCAGTGCATGTCAACAGAATGGAAGGAGGTCGATCAGCGTTACTCAACTTAGGAATACTTCCAATTATGAGTAACCTGAAAGAGAAGTAATTTCTCTTTATCATTACTATCAACTGAATACCATACACAAGTATCTACATCTTCGATCACTTTGAAGAATCCCGATACTTGCTACACCTGGTTCTCTACTCTATTCAAATACATATAACTCCTCAAAACTTAGACCCTGTGTTTCTACGAAACACATGTCTAAGAACTAGAGAAGTCAAAAGTAAACAGAATATAGTATGAGGACCAACCCCTCTGTCCTAATGGACACTGGACAACATACAATACTCTGTATAAGTCCGCTGAGTCTAACAACTCTTTCACTGTATGTTGTAGGTTGAAAACTGTACTTATGGTTAAGAAGAATTACACCACTGTTTAATGCTCCTTACCTAACCATCCACTGATATAGGTAAATGTCATCGACATAATATCAAAAGGTATATCTCACTCTATGAAAATAGACGTACAGATATATCAATTTGAAATTGGTGCACATCAACGGATATTCAAAACCAAATATTTGCCGACCGGCAAACAGCCCAGGTGATTTCCTCAAATATCACTGATTCCAACGAATCCCGATATAATGAGGATGATCACCCAATTCCCAATAACTTACTCCCACCCATCATCTGTAAAACCATAATGATGTGAGAATCAAACCTGGTAAATACATACCCTGGAGTAAGTATCTAATCGGGAAATCAGTTTTCTTTTAACATTACACAGTGAGACTGAAACATTAAAATGTTTCGATGGGGTATCCCGGTATTCCTAGTGATGCCTCTTCCAGATTCACGACTGTAACCGTATAGTTCTTTGCCACCTCTCCAAATCCCTTCATATGTCTTTAGTCATTACCTTCTGTACACCCCTTTAGGCCAAATGGTTTTCTTCCTTCCCTACCGTTCGACACCAGCCTATGGTTTGGAAGAAGACTATCCAAAAAGCACAAAGGGTGTACTGTCCTAATCCTAGGAGCACTCGCAACGCGAGAGAAGGTGAAGATAAATGACACCTGAATGTACTTTATTCCTATTTCTCCTGAACCAGGATCCATCCCCGAACTGGAACGAGTTCCTTTCGAGTTCGTATATAACCATACGATGGATTATCCAATAAAATGGGATCTTCGTAATGATACGGAGTGTCCTGGAGAAATACAAAGGTGATTTAGGATTGGCGAAGGAATACATGGTTTGGTCGTGAATATCTGTTGCAATTTACTTTGCCCTCTTACTAATCCCTTACTTTGTCTTAACTTAATACCTTCTGTACACCGTTTAGGCTAATTGGCTTTCTTCCTTCCCTACCGGTCTGCACCAGCCTATGGTTTGGAAGAAGACTATCCAATTTGCGTAATAGGTGTACTACTCCTAAACCAAGGAGTACTCGCAACCTGAGAGAGGGTGAAAAGAAAAGACAACTGAATAGTCCTATCCGTTTTCTCCAGAACCGGAAACCATCCTCGAATAAATCCCTTCGAGTTCGTATCTAACCATACGATGGTTTTGTCCAATGGAAGTGGACGTTCGTAGTAAAACGGGGTGTCCTGGAAAAAAGGGTAAAAGCAGGAGTGGCAATGAGGTTTGCAACTCTGACAATCCAAAAGCCAGTGTTAAGTAGGTTCGGTCAACTTGGTCACTGAGTCATAGTCTAGGGTCGGGTCAAAGGTCGCTGCCAAAGAGAGAGAGAAAAGAAACACTCAGCGTGCACTCTATCCTAGATCAGAATGGTTACCAATTTATCTAATCTGAAAACCTCCCACTGTACCTCAAACTCTCCTCCAAACCTGAAAGAAGAATTAGTCGGGGTCACCCGAGCAGTAAACCAACTCATCAGTGGGAATCGGGATCCAACTATCATTGCATGATAACGTGACGGAATCCGCTCACGTCATCACACTCCAGAAGGTATGCGCATATCTGGCAAGTTTCAGTTCTTTTGAAACTCCCGATGTGATTTTTACCCCATGCTCTTATGACCTTGACTTTGGCCAACATATCATAAGTCACATGTCAAGTTCAACCCGTCATTCTCCAGGTTAATTTGAATCCACCCGTACCTACCCTTGACTTTGGCCAAAATGGCAGTACGACTGTTCCAAACCAACGCATCTATCTATGCTGCATATGAATACCCAACAGCTACCAAACACTGTGCCTTGACTTTGGCCAACATACACAGGTTGAATACTATTGACCATCCATATGAAACGACGGAGGGCTACGAATGGTTTCTGGCGAAAACCTTTAACGTAATGAACTTGATATCGTTGAAGGAACGGATAGCTTTTTAGAAAATATAGTGACGAAAACCTTTACTAAAGAGGTCACTCCCGGTGAAGGGATCTCGGCTCTTTCCCCGTAGAATGGGGTGCAGGATATTCCAACTGAATACCACGATGCAAAGCAAAAGTAATCGGCTATAGTGAAGTTAATGCCCTGACGCAAACTTCTGTCCAAGGGGTCACTCCGGGTGAAGGGATCTCGGCCCTTGCCTCGTCGACTGAGGAGCAGGATATTCCAAATGAATACCACGATGCAAAACAAAAGTGAACGTCCTTGCAATAACAGCTTTTTTTGAAAAGTGTTCCAACAACATCAGAATAGGTTTGTTTAACTTGCATTGATCCGAATCAACGCAGTCCCATCATTAAATCACACCACAAAGAATGAAAATATACTGACGTACGTATATGCCATCCGCATTCGCCACTGGGTCCCGTCATTACCCGTTAGGTTAGCTAACTAACGACAGAGCGGGGACTGGACTAGCGCGGATGTAAAACATATACAACATCTACTAATATATATACCAATATATTATATTTCGCTCAAGGCGTGAAAGAAATGCAACATCATAGAAATGTACAGCATCACAGAACAATACAGATATCTGGGATCCCCGGGTTTCACAGAGCCACTACTGAAACCCGACGTTCCCCTGGTCGTGTGGATAGCCTGTGCAATGAAATCCTAGACCCCTACGGGCGCGGCAAGTTACCCGCCAAGACCTGAAGCGAGGCAGCCCCCTTCAGCGCCGTGAATGGACCACCCAGCACTTCACGAAATCCGGTAACTTGGGCACCCCTCCTGGGTCAACCTGTACCCCCTACGAGTGCGGCGAATAGCCCGCCAATCCCAGAGTGAAGCCCCCTCCGTCTCAATGCCATGAGATGCGGGCTTGTTGCCCTCTAGAACCCGGCTATCCGTGCACCCCACCGCGGGGTAATCCTAGTACAGAAAGTAAAATATACATACAACGGGTACATCGACCGCAACCAGGTCGTGCCCCAAAAGAATAATACAATCAGGCAGTGACGGCAGTCCACATGTCGGACGCTCGCCCCGCAATATCAAATGTACATAATACCACCACAACTGTACTAGCATTGCATCCAGGCTATCCCCCACGACCGATCCGCAACATCACAGCATAAACATAGAACATCAACGTGAAAGTCACGTTCGCAAATCCGTCTAACCGGGCTATAGCAGTTAGACCGGATTTACCGATCGAGTGACATTCACGGTCGCAGATATAATGTAAATACTGTGAAAAATGTGTTTAAAATATCCGATCGATCAAAAATTAACAAGTGGGCCCTCAATCAAAACTGTAGCACTCACAGAAATCCTGGGCCCAATTTTAATATTCCAAAACCCATATTTTAAGCCCAGAAGGCCTCTGAAAAAATTTGGTGAAGTGATGTGAATAGTGCGCGGCGGAAGGGCGGCGGGAAGGGGGTTTTCGCGGCGCTTCCGCGCTCCCACTGTGGAGTTACTTCGTCAAATTTTTACAGAACTCTTAGATTTTCCAGTACATCAATATTTTACAACCTGAAAAATTTTTCGAGACCAAAAATTTTCAACAGAAACTGATTCGAACTAAAACGCAGTTTTGGAACATTCGATCGATCGAAACAGAAAAACACATTACACCAAGCTAGACTATGTTAATGGCAAAGCTCTGATACCACTGTAAGTGCACGGCGGCACCCCGGCCGTCAATCCGACGGCCAAACGCGGAAACGGTGATAAACTTAAATTTTGCGGACTTAGCAAACCGGCACCACCGCGCACTAAACCCCGGATCGTGCCATTAAACTAGTCTAAGCTATCTAGAGAGGGGGTAGAGAAGTATACCATACGATCCGAGTCCTCCGGTCTTCATCTCCACTCCGATCTCCTCGCGGGATCTCCGTCCGTCTCCTCCTCGTCGGAAAGGGCACCACGAAGCCGGGTACTTTTACGGGCTCCCACCTCAATACCGAGGCAACTCGCGCATGAAGCCGGCTACTCGACATGCTCAAGATATGCTGTAGGGAGTGTAATGTAGAATGTATGTCTCACTTTGGGGTTGGTTGCCATTTGAAAAGGGTGGAGGAAACAAAAATAAGAAAAATGGTGCTTGCATTTTTCTTGGCATGGAATGAGATCAAGAATGAAAACCTCTCTCAAAGATGAAGCTCTCTCTTCTTCTCTTTTCTTCTTCTCACTTCTTTTTTTTTTTCAACCATGATAATAATCTCTCTCTCTTTGAAATGGTGGAGGAAAAACCATATGAAGCAAGAAGGGAGGTGAGTGTAGTAAAAGGAGGAGGGTGACCACATCCAAAAACATAATCATCACTAAACTCAAATCAAACCTCACTTCATTTCTAATCTCATCAAATCATGAAAAGCAAAGATGCTTATCATATCAACCCTTATGTAAATAAGTCCCCCACAAATTGTTATTTGCAAAACTGCAAATAACCCCCTCCATCGGAAAAGTCCGGCCGGGAAAGAACAAAGAAAAACCGGCCGGAACGGAATGCAAACTGGCAACTCCAGAAAACTGGTCCCGTAATAAATTACAGGAAAACCCCACACTGTGCATACACACCCGCATTTGTATTCCGTCCGGATACAAATGCAAAGAGACAAAATCTACACTGTACTATACTAGGACCGGCTTAAACCAAAGCCGGCTAGTAATATCCGTCCGATCCTGATGCGTGCAATACCGCACGTATCTGATCGAACGCTGCCATATAACTATACGGCCACAAGTACAAAACCGTCCGATCCTGATCCGTGCAATACCGCACGTATAAGATCGGACGCTGCCATATCTCCATACGGCCTCTACAGCGTTTCGCCCGAAAGCTTGAGTAACTGTAAGAGTGGTGGACTCTAAAGACTCGTCAATACTATGGATGTGGATTTAACCACTAGCACGTCAGAGGTATAAGCCAATACGTGACGGGCCACCAGCTATTGACTAAAAGGGACGTCGATGAGGAAGCTCACCCCGACACCCAACTGAGCCTGTCAGTGACAATATCCGTACAGTCCGGTCCGTTCGTCTATGAGCATCGCATGGCGGGCCTAGGGGGTTGGTAAAAGTCAGACCCCCAAAAGCGGTACAAGTCGTGTCGGAGTGTAGCCCAGAACACCCTGAGATACTACTGGAATACCTACCAGTAAATCTCCTGCCTTGGCCAAGGTCTTTGTGTAATGGCTCTCCTAGACACAGCGCGACCTCACCCCCAATACCGGGAGAGACGAACCCCTGAAGATCCGCTCACTGCCTCCATGTGGCTCGGGACTGTACCCAACTAAAACCTGTTTGCACGACTCCTTTGAGCCGTGGTAGGGTAGTAATCAAAGTACAGTGGGAACTCACATGAGACAAATGACGATCCCCAGGTCGATGAACTAACCTGTACACATGTCACCTGGGAACTGCTATCTGACGTCAGGTATAAGACCAACTAGCATGTTCCCGGCGAGTCCTGTCCGGTGTACTCATAACCCAATGAGCACCTGTATACATCTTAGGTGATCCAACTGACACCAGTGGCTTGTGAGACCGGCCACCGCCCCTCGTCGGGGTCTCGACTGTATACACTAGTCTACTCTGGAGAATCGATGCCCTGTCTCGAAACTCCCACGACTAGGGACCTATTAAGGATGTGCTTGTAGACTCCAGCTCTCACTTATATGATCGCCCTCATACTGCTGGCAGTCAAGCATGAATCCTAGGGCTCTATCAACGTGCAATAGCGACCTGTCAGGTCACCTAAAGCAGTACACGATGATAAAGGTAAACCAGATAGCATACTATCATCTCGAGTAAGACTGTCCTACCGGGATAGGTCCTCCCTCAATCATTGCAATCACGCGCCTGTGATCCAATAATTGACTCTGAGGGCACTATCTCCAACATAACCAACACTGGTCTCTATCTCAATAAATACATGTTTGGTTGATGGAATTTACTAGATACAACTGAATAATATTATACAAGGTAATATGATGGGTACGATACAAGAAAAACCCACCTACTAGCAAGTCACCCGAATGAAACTGAGCCCGCAAAGCCGTAAAGAAACCTGTACGGCAAACCTGCAAGAAACTGGGGCACAACGGGGGTGAGTTGCCAACTCGTGAATAGAAAAACATCTACGCACAGAAATCGCATAAATAACACAATCCTAGGTCAATGATCATAATATATCCTCAAAAATGTATATAACATGCGTCCTATAACAAGGCTAGGGTAAATATCTAACCCGAGTGAAATCTCATGTGCCCGTGTCAGTGCCTCAGGTAGCAATATATCATATGAATGATGTATGAATGCATGAAACAGAATGCTTGTACTGAATAAAACTGGTTTCATAAATCAGTGAGATTTCTGTATTTTAAAAGAAATGATGTACCATATATGAAATCAGCATAAAACAGTGCCCAGCATCGACACAAAACAAGTGTCCAAATACCTCGATACCTCTGTGTCACAATCTATGTACCTCAAGTCTCAATCACAATATCTAGGGCGCCGTCAGTCCAGACCGGCCCCTACCATCCATCTCAAGACCACGACGGTATCCTCCGGATATCCGACGTGTCGGGTAATATCACCGGTAGGTAGTGCTCCCCTGCCAGGCTCACATCGTCATCATCACGCGCTTCTTGCCCCGGGGTACCTTACCGGGTCCACCATATACCCGAAACGGTTCATCCGTCTCCTCGAATCGGGTCTCGAAATCCATCAGCAAACTCATGGTGGACGACTCATACATCATGGAAAAACCGCACTTTTATTTAAAAAAAGAGAGAAATCAGTTTATATATGTTTTGCGGTTTTCCTCCAAATCCAGAAAATATCATGGAAATCCGAATCATCAATAGCATGTAGAACCATGAATATAAGCATGAGAATGAATAACAGTATGCATGAAGCGACAAGTAATAACTACAATATCTAAGCTGGCATATAAGGTATGTACACTAATATTACGTCAAACTACTGGCTATCAAGCTAAGTTAAGCGACGATATTTTCTAAGGTGTACGTGACATGGCAATTACCGATGAAGATGTATGTGAGCCGGCAAGTAAGTGTATGTGGTACATACGCATCATCGGTAATGGTGCTGGTGTCCTAACAGCATAATGTCAACAATGCAATATGAAATAACAATGTAAATGTGTGATGCGGAGCGAGCAACCAAAATGAACGGGTGCTAAAAACTAGACGCAACTATAACTAATCTGCATTAATCTAATATAAGTCCTACAAATGGTGCCATTTGAAATAACACGAACCGCGGGGTTTTGAAAATAGGGCTACGGTGGTTTTTAAGAAAGGATACGTCTTTTGAAATATCCGTAGATCCCTTGACCTGTCTTTTAAAATACCCACGATCCGCTAGTTTTGAAATAGGTAGGAGTCTAATCTAATCTAACAACTACACTAAACTATACGGCTGAACTAACAAGCTGATCTACAGGTAAGGAAACCTCCTATCATCTGAGTCGATACATATACATACCTGTATATATACAGTCGGTGATCCCGCCTCAATAATATCATATCCATAACCAGACATCCCAAGTCAAGAGTGCGGATCAATCATCAAAATATAGCTCGTACGTAAATCCGTCGTACGGCATCCCCAAATCTGGGTACGGTCAATATCACATTCATTATACTATTCATCTGATATCCTCTTTATCAAGTATCATGATCGGGGTACTGATCTACGTCTAGTACAATATTGATACCATCTATGTATGCATGCATGTATGTGAAACACTACGTCAAGGACCCGCTACAACATCATGTCGTATCTCAAATACGAACCCTGCTATATCACTGATCTCACGGCCTCAAATCAAATCTCATCGACTCATCATAAATCCCAAGTACTATCATCCTCAATCCGTATGTGAACACATAGTCCCATACCCATGTGAACACATAACTATCTAATCCCGTATAAGCACAAATGAAAGAAGAAAGTATGCAAGTATGGGTGTGTGTGTGCATGTGTGGTGCGACCACTACTCTAGGGTTTCGCGACACTAAATCATCCAAGAACACCAAATATCTATATCATCGATAATATCAAACAAATTATAGTCAAAATATATATATATATGTGTGTATACGTATTAGTATACATCACCACGAACTGCGGGGGTGCTATACGCCATCCACCCGACTTCTCCCCGTAGATATAAATCTACTCACCTGGTCCTCGCTCACCGGTGCCGACGTCGCCACGCCCTTACTTGTCGTCTCGAAGTCCACATGGGTACCTACATATCACAACGCACCGTATCGCATTATAATCCGACTCAAGAACAAAACGACACATGAAACCCATATAGGTCAAAACCTATGGTTGCTTCACAAATCAACCCAAAAACCCTCGACGTCGGCGTACCAACGTCAAACCATCGAGGAAACCCAAACACACCAATCGTGATTTCAAAACTCACTAATTATATAAGAAATAGGGTTTAGTTCATCAAAACCATAAAATTAAACAATTCGTTTTATTTTCCAAAAACCTAGTTAGCACAAATTCCCATTTCGGTTCAAAACTTGATGTTTTACCCAAACTAAATATTTTGATGATTCTAATGGCCAAAATGCTCACTTAATATCATAATTAGGTCATACAAATCACCTCCATATTTTTAATCTCACGAATTAGCATTAACTCAAAATTCAAGTTTGCAACAAATATCGATTTTAACACTTTTCAAAGTAAAATTCACAATTTATCAATTAAGCACGGTTTTGCATGATCAAAGTCGCTAAACAACAAATTAAAATGCTAATAAAGTCATCAAAACCTTAATTACATTTTAAATCACAATTTATATGTATTTCACTAAAACCTAGTTTGCAAATTACATAATTAGTACAAATTTAAATTTAACAAAGATATAAACAACCAACTAGATTAGTTTTAGCATAACAACATGTTAAACTACACAATTTTCCCATGATCAATTATAAGAACCCCAACTTAATTTCACAACCCTAATCTAGAATTTTCCAAACCCTCACTTAATAATTTCAACTTGAAATTAGAAACCAAATTAACATTTAACTACTTTAGCTTATGAAAAAAGGAACTAACAAATTAACCATTAGATAAGATTATACCTCACAATTTGTAGATCTATCTTGCAAGAATCTTAGCCTCCAAACTTGCTTCCATGCTCCAAGATCCATACTAGATTGGTTAAAGAATAATGGGTAATTGTTGGATTTGGGATTTAAGAGGTTTTAATTTGATTTTTTCTTGAAATTTTTTGAGCACTTTGTGTTGGAAATGAAGTGGAAAGATTTTGGGGCTGATCAAGGAGGGTCTCGACCAGATATTGAGTGGGGGGGGGGGAGGAGAGAGAGGGAGGTAGAGAAAGTGGGGTGAAGTCAAAGTCAAAGTAAGGTCAAAGTCCACCTAATTCACCCATTTTCTTTTCTTTTCTTTCATATCCTTTCCTTTGAAAATCAAGTGGGGAAAACTATGGTGGCTGCTGAATTCAGCCATGGGGATAAGTGAATGGGGGTGTGTGGGTGTGGTTACGGGTGTGGGGTGATGAAAAATGATAAATACAATACCCCAAACATCCATTTACGCTAAAAAAAAGCCTTTTTTCTTCAATAATTTCTAACCCATTTTGGCAAATGATTTCGTTCCAAAAACCACATGATAAAATTTTATTTAATGTTTTATGATGCACAAAATTTGTTTCAACTCATTCCAATTTGTAATTTTCCCTAATTAAATGTATTAGTGACGGCTTAAATAATAATAAAATAATATTTTTTTCAGAAAATTTGAAATTTCACCAGTGGCTCAATAAACACCAAATAATAGCAATTACATAGCTAGAATATGTATATTTAATTTTTATAATAAGATATTTGCATTTTGACTTTTTACAGAAAACCCCCTTATTTTACCGATGTTTCGAAATATCACCGAAACGATTTTCAAAGCGTTACAATCTTCCCCCCTTAAAGAAATTCGATCCCCGAATTTAAATTCAAACTCCCCCAAATACTAAAACATCTAAGAAAACCTATCAAGTCGTCGGGGCTCCGAAATTGTAAATACATAAAACAAATCGTAGCGCAGCGCATGCGCTTGAAAAATGAGCATATAACTCAAATCAAAACTCCGACAAGCATCCCGCAATCATCGGAGTCATGGAGAAGACATCAATGCCAAATCCAAATCAAAACCAATATGACATAACTCGAAACTATACATGTAAATATCGAATCTATATATGTAAGTATCTGAAGGAAATGCATGCCAAATCTCTTTATGTCGTTGTGCACGCGTATAACACTGCACAGTGGCGGGCGTCTAACATAAGGAAATAACTATATACATATATACCTTTGTTTGAAATGTACGTTCCGCCGTTTTGGAAACAATTTAGAAGGGTCTCCTTGTTTTAAACATTTCGTGTCATATCAGACACGTAGGTAAATACTGAGGCTATAGCTCGCTTTTTTTTTTTGGAAATCCCTTCAATAACTATCAATGCATGCAAAATATATTCAGGTACTGTCCTCTGACTAGTCCTGCTCAGTACGAAAACACATATCAATATCATAAAAACGTACTGCTCTATACGAAATCAATCCCTAAAATATGCACATGAATGCTACGTGCGTCTGGTGCGCACGGAAATCAAAATCCATGAATGTGCCATACATGCGCACAGAAACAACATCTAAGTGCATCGGGTGTGCACGAAACATCTGTCGCAGGCAACATGTGTGCCTGACAGCAAAATCAGGTGCATCTGACATGCACGAAAAATCTCAATTTAGTGCATCTGGTGTGCACCAAAATCGCATCTCAAGACATGCGCTCAACATGCGCGAAAATCCAAATCAAGTGCATCCATCATGCACGAAATCATGAAATCCAATATCAAGCGCCGAACGTGCGCAAAATCAATCAGGTGCACAAGGTGCACAAAGCAAATATCGAGTATCACAATCGAAATCGAAGTCCAGTGCACACTGCAAGCATATAATAACTATACAGAGTGCAGGAACCAATTCGTGTGCGTGCATACGCACAAAATCAACTCAAATGTCTAAAACCGTAAAATCAAAAACATGTGAAACCCAAGCACGAAAACGATATCAAGTGCAACACTGTGCAAAGATCGTAAATCCTCAATCATCAAAATCAAATCATGCGAATAAATCACCCAAAATATCGAAATCAATAATGGCGGAATAGCATCGCTCAAGTGCATCCTCTAAGAATCTCGGGCCAACTGTCGCGGTCACTAATGGGACGTCTCGTCGATGATCATGAACTCTGTCCTGCTGGTGTGCGTAACCATGACCACTCCTGGGTCAAGGTCTTCACTGTGAATTACCAATCTTTCGGTCCATCGGCTCATCGGCCCTGTCAGGTATGCTAACGGGGACGATTCCGTTCTGGCACTTCTCTGGTCATCTCTTGGTCAATCATCGCGACCACTCGTAAGACAGCATATCACTGGCGTCGGCCTCTGGCTCTCTGAATGTACGTGACACATCTGATCCTGGGTGCAAGTATCATTGCAGCAGTGTCCTGGAAGGAATCCTGCTCACGGTCTCTTCCATGTCTCGTCTCTGCCAACTGTCCGGAAGTCGTTGTCCTTTCCTATATCTGCATCTTGCTCTGGAACGACTGCATACTCATCGCGATTCCTTCTGGAAGGTAAGTCCAAGTACCATGCTTCGGCATGCGCATCGCCCCTCTGATGTCGGCGGAAGAACATCATCTCATCTAGATCTGGTGCGAACCTCTTACTCCACTTTTCTCTAATGTCGTCTGCTTTGGCCTAGTCTCGTCGCGACTGCATGGACTGAGCTCCAACGGCTATCCTCGTATCTGGAGTCCCCTAAGAATGCATCTCACCACCTAGCATCCGAATTAAGTCGAGCCATCCGATCGAGTCGTCTAAACCTCATAATCCCCCAAGAGCTCAACCTCTTGGGCACAGTTTAATAGTATCGAGTACATACCACAGCATCGGTGGTCCAGCCGTAGAAGGGCAAACCCAAGCCTCACTAATGGCGCCGTAGAACTGCCGCAAACCCGAAGGTTCAAAGGCTTTCACACGGTCATTAAGTCGAGTTAGGGTTTCATTCTTCTAGAGGGACCATAGAATTGCCTGCATGTCTTTCCGACTACTTTAAACTTGGATAAATAGGTTTCTGACATTCGATCGTCTCTGTCGACTCCCAACGCCTCCGCGTGAAGTCGTCTATAGCTGGAATCAATCTATCTGATGACCTCGCATCGGGGTAAGCGAACGAACCACCTGTCCTAGTCATTCATCATCGGGTGACTAGCGACCTTCTATCATCTATTCGTACAACTCGCCCCGCCATAGTTCCAACATATGGGGCGATATCTCATCGCTCGCATCAACAACTGGCTCGCTCGTCTGCACGCTGAACAGTGCCTCAATCATCAGGAGTAAGCAACACACCAACGGTCATCAAAATCTGGCTGGCCTCTGTCAGTGGCTCAATCCTCTAGTGTCGATCGGCACATCCGAGTAACCTCATAAAGGCGATCCGCCAAACGCTCGCGGCGCGGAAACACAGTAAAAAGACACATCTCTGCAATCGTGTGTCACCGGAATTTCGCCCTGGTCAGTCCTCGTTCGTGACGAGCTTGTGCTGACCGCAACTCTAGCCGTAGCACTCCCTCCCGGTAACCGTAGCAGCAAAACCAAACTGGTACCGATGAGGCTAGATCAGGAAGGAATATAATACTGAACAAGGAAATGTACATCCTAAGGCTTCATAAGTGGAGTGGCGTGTCGTAAATATGCCGCGGAACATACCAACGGTACGTCACTCTACTTTAGTCACCTATTCCATCAACCAAGGGTCATCCTACGCTCCGAAGGTTAAAACCTAACGCTCTGATACCAACTTTGTCACGCCCCGAAAGTACGGAACATGACCGGCACTTAAACTACGAACGTCTCGAGGCGTACGTAATCTAAGTAAACCGAAAACCCAGAAATCCAAACCAAGAAAAGTAGTAAAGGGCAGGAAAAACCAACTTAAAGCAAGTAATTTCAATAGCATAAGCCGAATTATGCGGTTTTTAAAACATCAAAAATTTACTGAAAATTTCGGCAGAGTCTCCTTTGTAAATACTGGCCCCCAAACGGGATACAACATGAATAGTATACGAAATCAAGAAAAGGGCATCCCCAAGCGGGAGCTAGCTCTTCGTCAATCGACGGTCAAAACCACACAAACAATATAATATACAACGCAAACGGCGAGGATCAAAACTCAAAAGGAAACTCAAAACCACCAGAAATATAACGGCGACTCTAAGGTCGAAGGAATAACCAACACTGGTCTCTATCTCAATAAATACATGTTTGGTTGATGGAATTTACTAGATACAACTGAATAATATTATACAAGGTAATATGATGGGTACGATACAAGAAAAACCCACCTACTAGCAAGTCACCCGAATGAAACTGAGCCCGCAAAGCCGTAAAGAAACCTGTACGGCAAACCTGCAAGAAACTGGGGCACAACGGGGGTGAGTTGCCAACTCGTGAATAGAAAAACATCTACGCACAGAAATCGCATAAATAACGCAATCCTAGGTCAATGATCATAATATATCCTCAAAAATGTATATAACATGCGGCCTATAACAAGGCTAGGGTAAATATCTAACCCGAGTGAAATCTCATGTGCCCGTGTCAGTGCCTCAGGTAGCAATATATCATATGAATGATGTATGAATGCATGAAACAGAATGCTTGTACTGAATAAAACTGGTTTCATAAATCAGTGAGATTTCTGTATTTTAAAAGAAATGAGGTACCATATATGAAATCAGCATAAAACAGTACCCAGCATCGACACAAAACAAGTGTCCAAATACCTCGATATCTCTGTGTCACAATCTATGTACCTCAAGTCTCAATCACAATATCTAGGGCGCCGTCAGTCCAGACCGGCCCCTACCATCCATCTCAAGACCACGACGGTATCCTCCGGATATCCGACGTGTCGGGTAATATCACCGGTAGGTAGTGCTCCCCTTCCAGGCTCACATCGTCATCATCACGCGCTTCTTGCCCCGGGGTACCTTACCGGGTCCACCATGTACCCGAAACGGTTCATCCGTCTACTCGAATCGGGTCTCGAAATCCATCAGCAAACTCATGGTGGACGACTCATACATCATGGAAAAACCGCACTTTTATTTAAAAAAAAAGAGGAATCAGTTTATATATGTTTTGCGGTTTTCCTCCAAATCCAGAAAATATCATGGAAATCCGAATCATCAATAGCATGTAGAACCATGAATATAAGCATGAGAATGAATAACAGTATGCATGAAGCGACAAGTAATAACTACAATATCTAAGCTGGCATATAAGGTATGTACACTAATATTACGTCAAACTACTGGCTATCAAGCTAAGTTCAGCGACAATATTTTCTAAGGTGTACGTGACATGGCAATTACCGATGAAGATGTGTGTGAGCCGGCAAGTAAGTGTATGTGGTACATACGCATCATCGGTAATGGTGCTGGTGTCCTAACAGCATAATGTCAACAATGCAATATGAAATAACAATGTAAATGTGTGATGCGGAGCGAGCAACCAAAATGAACGGGTGCTAAAAACTAGACGCAACTATAACTAATCTGCATTAATCTAATATAAGTCCTACAAATGGTGCCATTTGAAATAACACGAACCGCGGGGTTTTGAAAATAGGGCTACGGTGGTTTTTAAGAAAGGATACGTCTTTTGAAATATCCGTAGATCCCTTGACCTGTCTTTTAAAATACCCACGATCCGCTAGTTTTGAAATAGGTAGGAGTCTAATCTAATCTAACAACTACACTAAACTCTACGGCTGAACTAACAAGCTGATCTACAGGTAAGGAAACCGCCTATCATCTGAGTCGATACATATACATACCTGTATATATACAGTCGGTGATCCCGCCTCAATAATATCATATCCATAACCAGACATCCCAAGTCAAGAGTGCGGATCAATCATCAAAATATAGCTCGTACGTAAATCCGTCGTACGGCATCCCCAAATCTGGGTACGGTCAATATCACATTCATTATACTATTCATCTGATATCCTCTTTATCAAGTATCATGATCGGGGTACTGATCTACGTCTAGTACAATATTCATACCATCTATGTATGCATGCATGTATGTGAAACACTACGTCAAGGACCCGCTACAACATCATGTCGTATCTCAAATACGAACCCTGCTATATCACCGATCTCACGGCCTCAAATCAAATCTCATCGACTCATCATAAATCCCAAGTACTATCATCCTCAATCCGTATGTGAACCAATAGTCCCATACCCATGTGAACACATAACTATATAATCCCGTATAAGCACAAATGAAAGAAGAAAGTATGCAAGTATGGGTGTGTGTGTGCATGTGTGGTGCGACCACTACTCTAGGGTTTCGCGACACTAAATCATCCAAGAACACCAAATATCTATATCATCGATAATATCAAACAAATTATAGTCAAAATATATATATGTGTGTATACGTATTCGTATACATCACCACGAACTGCGGGGGTGCTATACGCCATCCACCCGACTTCTCCCCGTAGATATAAATCTACTCACCTGGTCCTCGCTCACCGGTGCCGACGTCGCCACGCCCTTACTTGTCGTCTCGAAGTCCACATGGGTACCTACATATCACAACGTACCGTATCGCATTATAATCCGACTCAAGAACAAAACGACACATGAAACCCATATAGGTCAAAACCTATGGTTGCTTCACAAATCAACCCAAAAACCCTCGACGTCGGCGTACCAACGTCAAACCATCGAGGAAACCCAAACACACCAATCATGATTTCAAAACTCACTAATTATATAAGAAATAAGGTTTAGTTCATCAAAACCATAAAATTAAACAATTCGTTTTATTTTCCAAAAACCTAGTTAGCACAAATTCCCATTTCGGTTCAAAACTTGATGTTTTACCCAAACTAAATATTTTGACGATTCTAATGGCCAAAATGCTCACTTAATATCATAATTAGGTCATACAAATCACCTCCATATTTTTAATCTCAAGAATTAGCATTAACTCAAAATTCAAGTTTGCAACAAATATCGATTTTAATACTTTTCAAAGTAAAATTCACAATTTATCAATTAAGCACGGTTTTGCATGATCAAAGTCGCTAAACAACAAATTAAAATGCTAATAAAGTCATCAAAACCTTAATTACATTTTAAATCACAATTTATATTTATTTCACTAAAACCTAGTTTGCAAATTACATAATTAGTACAAATTTAAATTTAATAAAGATATAAACTACCAACTAGATTAGTTTTAGCATAACAACATGTTAAACTACACAATTTTCCCATGATCAATTATAAGAACCCCAACTTAATTTCACAACCCTAATCTAGAATTTTCCAAACCCTCACTTAATAATTTCAACTTGAAATTAGAAACCAAATTAACATTTAACTACTTTAGCTTATGAAAAAAAGAACTAACAAATTAACCATTAGATAAGATTATACCTCACAATTTGTAGATCTATCTTGCAAGAATCTTAGCCTCCAAACTTGCTTCCATGCTCCAAGATCCACACTAGATTGGTTAAAGAATAATGGGTAATTGTTGGATTTGGGATTTAAGAGGTTTTAATTTGATTTTTTCTTGAATTTTTTTGAGCACTTTGTGTTGGAAATGAAGTGGAAAGATTTTGGGGCTGATCAAGGAGGGTCTCGGCCAGATATTGAGTGGGGGGGGGGGAGGAGAGAGAGGGAGGTAGAGAAAGTGGGGTGAAGTCAAAGTCAAAGTAAGGTCAAAGTCCACCTAATTCACCCATTTTCTTTTCTTTCATATCTTTTCCTTTGAAAATCAAGTGGGGAAAACTATGGTGGCTGCTGAATTCAACCATGGGGATAAGTGAATGGGGGTGTGTGGGTGTGGTTACGGGTGTGGGGTGATGAAAAATGATAAATACAATACCCCAAACATCCATTTACGCTAAAAAAAAGCCTTTTTTCTTCAATAATTTCTAAACCGTTTTGGCAAATGATTTCGTTCCAAAAACCACATGATAAAATTTTATTTAATGTTTTATGATGCACAAAATTTGTTTCAACTCATTCCAATTTGTAATTTTCCCTAATTAAATGTATTAGTGACGGCTTAAATAATAATAAAATAATATTTTTTTCAGAAAATTTGAAATTTCACCAGCGGCTCAATAAACACCAAATAATAGCAATTACATAGCTAGAATATGTATATTTAATTTTTATAATAAGATATTTGCATTTTGACTTTTTACAGAAAACCCCATTATTTTACCGATTTTTCGAAATATCACCGAAACGAATTTCAAAGCGTTACAATCTTCCCCCCTTAAAAAAATTCGATCCCCGAATTTAAATTCAAACTCCCCCAAATACTAAAACATCTAAGAAAACCCATCAAGTCGTCGGGGCTCCGAAATTGTAAATACATAAAACAAATCGTAGCGCAGCGCATGCGCTTGAAAAATGAGCATATAACTCAAATCAAAACTCCGTCAAGCATCCCGCAATCATCGGAGTCATGGAGAAGACATCAATGCCAAATCCAAATCAAAACCAATATGACATAACTCGAAACTATACATGTAAATATCGAATCTATATATGTAAGTATCTGAAGGAAATGCATGCCAAATCTCTTTATGTCGCTGTGCACGCGTATAACACTGCACAGTGGCGGGCGTCTAACATAAGGAAATAACTATATACATATATACCTTTGTTTGAAATGTACGTTCCGTCGTTTTGGAAACAATTTAGAAGGGTCTCCTTGTTTTAAACATTTCGTGTCATATCAGACACGTAGGTAAATACTGAGGCTATAGCTCGCTTTTTTTTTTGGAAATCCCTTCAATAACTATCAATGCATGCAAAATATATTCAGGTACTGTCCTCTGACTAGTCCTGCTCAGTACGAAAACACATAGCAATATCATAAAAACGTACTGCTCTATACGAAATCAATCCCTAAAATATGCACATGAATGCTACGTGCGTCTGGTGCGCACGGAAATCAAAACCCATGAATGTGCCATACATGCGCACAGAAACAACATCTAAGTGCATCGGGTGTGCACGAAACATCTGTCGCAGGCAACATGTGCGCCTGACAGCAAAATCAGGTGCATCTGACATGCACGAAAAATCTCAATTTAGTGCATCTGGTGTGCACCAAAATCGCATCTCAAGACATGCGCTCAACATGCGCGAAAATCCAAATCAAGTGCATCCATCATGCACGAAATCATGAAATCCAATATCAAGCGCCGAACGTGCGCAAAATCAATCAGGTGCACAAAACAAATATCGAGTATCACAATCGAAATCGAAGTCCAGTGCACACTGCAAGCATATAATAACTATACAGAGTGCAGGAACCAATTCGTGTGCGTGCATACGCACAAAATCAACTCAAATGTCTAAAACCGTAAAATCACAAACATGTGAAACCCAAGCACGAAAACGATATCAAGTGCAACACTGTGCAAAGATCTTAAATCCTCAATCATCAAAATCAAATCATGCGAATAAATCACCCAAAACATCGAAATCAATAATGGCGGAATAGCATCGCTCAAGTGCATCCTCTAAGAATCTCGGGCTAACTGTCGCGGTCACTAATGGGACGTCTCGTCGATGATCATGAACTCTGGCCTGCTGGTGTGCGTAACCATGACCACTCCTGGGTCAAGATCTTCACTGTGAATTACCAATCTTTCGGTCCATCGGCTCATCGGCCCTGTCAGGTATGCTAACGGGGACGATTCCGTTCTGGCACTTCTCTGGTCATCTCTTGGTCAATCATCGCGACCACTCGTAAGACAGCATATCACTGGCATCGGCCTCTGGCTCTCTGAATGTACGTGACATATCTGATCCTGGGTGCAAGTATCATTGCAGCAGTGTCCTGGAAGGAATCCTGCTCACGGTCTCTTCCATGTCTCGTCTCTGCCAACTGTCCGGAAGTCGTTGTCCTTTCCTATTTCTGCATCTTGCTCTAGAACGACTGCATACTCATCCCGACTCCTTCTGGAAGGTAAGTCCAAGTACCATGCCTCGGCATGCGCATCGCCCCTCTGATGTCGGCGGAGTGGAACATCATCTCATCTAGATCTGGTGCGAACCTCTTACTCCACTTTTCTCTAATGTCGTCTACTTTGGACTCGTCTCGTCGCGGCTGCATGGACTGAGCTCCAACGGCTATCCTCGTATCTGGAGTCTCCCAAGAATGCATCTCACCACCTAGCATCCGAATTAAGTCGAGTCATCCGATCGAGTCGTCAAAACCTCATAATCCCCCAAGAACTCAACCTCTTGGGCACAGTTTAATAGTATCGAGTACATACCACAGCATCGGTGGTCCAGCTGTAGAAGGGCAAATCCAAGCCTCACTAATGGCGCCGTAGAACTGCCGCAAACCCGAAGGTTCAAAGGCTTTCACACGGTCATTAAGTCGAGTTAGGGTTTCATTCTTCTAGAGGGACCATAGAATTGCCTGCATGTCTTTCCGACTACTTTAAACTTGGATAAATAGGTTTCTGACATTCGATCGTCTCTGTCGACTCCCAACGCCTCCGCGTGAAGTCGTCTATAGCTGGAATCAATCTATCTGATGACCTCGCATCGGGGTAAGCGAACGAACCACCTGTCCTAGTCATTCATCATCGGGTGACTAGCGACCTTCTATCATCTATTCGTACAACTCGCCCCGCCATAGTTCCAGCATATGGGGCGATATCTTGTCGCTCGCAGCAACAACTGGCTCGCTCGTCTGCACGCTGAACAGTGCCTCAATCATCAGGAGTAAGCAACACACCAACGGTCATCAAAATCTGGCTGGCCTCTGTCAGTGGCTCAATCCTCTAGTGTCGATCGGCACATCCGAGTAACCTCATAAAGGCGATCCGCCAAACGCTCGCGGCGCGGAAACACAGTAAAAAGACACATCTCTGCAATCGTGTGTCGCCGGAATTTCGCCCTGGTCATTCCTCGTTCGTGACGAGCTTGTGCTGACCGCAACTCTAGCCGTAGCACTCCCTCCCGGTAACCGTAGCAGCAAAACCAAACTGGTACCGATGAAGCTAGATCAGGAAGGAATATAATACTGAACAAGGAAATGTACATCCTAAGGCTTCATAAGTGGAGTGGCGTGTCGTAAATATGCCGCGGAACATACCAACGGTACGTCACTCTACTTTAGTCACCTATTCCATCAACCAAGGGTCATCCTACGCTCCGAAGGTTAAAACCTAACGCTCTGATACCAACTTTGTCACGCCCCGAAAGTACGGAACATGACCGGCACTTAAACTACGAACGTCTCGAGGTGTACGTAATCTAAGTAAACCGAAAACCCAGAAATCCAAACCAAGAAAAGTAGTAAAGGGCAGGAAAAACCAACTTAAAGCAAGTAATTTCAATAGCATAAGCCGAATTATGCGGTTTTTAAAACATCAAAAATTTACTGAAAATTTCGGCAGAGTCTCCTTTGTAAATACTGGTCCCCAAACGGGATACAACATGAATAGTATACGAAATCAAGAAAAGGGCATCCCCAAGCGGGAGCTAGCTCTTCGTCAATCGACGGTCAAAACCACACAAACAATATAATATACAACGCCAACGGCGAGGATCAAAACTCAAAAGGAAACTCAAAACCACCAGAAATATAACGAGCGACTCTAAGGTCGAAGGAATAACCAACACTGGTCTCTATCTCAATAAATACATGTTTGGTTGATGGAATTTACTAGATACAACTGAATAATATTATACAAGGTAATATGATGGGTACGATACAAGAAAAACTCACCTACTAGCAAGTCACCCGAATGAAACTGAGCCCGCAAAGCCGTAAAGAAACCTGTACGGCAAACCTGCAAGAAACTGGGGCACAACGGGGGTGAGTTGCCAACTCGTGAATAGAAAAACATCTACGCACAGAAATCGCATAAATAACGCAATCCTAGGTCAATGATCATAATATATCCTCAAAAATGTATATAACATGCGGCCTATAACAAGGCTAGGGTAAATATCTAACCCGAGTGAAATCTCATGTGCCCGTGTCAGTGCCTCAGGTAGCAATATATCATATGAATGATGTATGAATGCATGAAACAGAATGCTTATACTGAATAAAACTGGTTTCATAAATCAGTAAGATTTCTGTATTTTAAAAGAAATGAGGTACCATATATGAAATCGGTATAAAACAGTGCCCAGCATCGACACAAAACAAGTGTCCAAATACCTCGATATCTCTGTGTCACAATCTATGTACCTCAAGTCTCAATCACAATATCTAGGGCGCCGTCAGTCCAGACCGGCCACTACCATCCATCTCAAGACCACGACTGTATCCTCCGGATATCCGACGTGTCGGGTAATATCACCGGTAGGTAGTGCTCCCCTGCCAGGCTCACATCGTCATCATCACGCGCTTCTTGCCCCGGGGTATCTTACCGGGTCCACCATGTACCCGAAACGGTTCATCCGTCTCCTCGAATCGGGTCTCGAAATCCATCAGCAAACTCATGGTGGACGACTCATACATCATGGAAAAACCGCACTTTTATATAAAAAAAGAGAGGAATCAGTTTATATATGTTTTGCGGTTTTCCTCGAAATCCAGAAAATATCATGGAAATCCGAATCATCAATAGCATGTAGCACCATGAATATAAGCATGAGAATGAATAACAGTATGCATGAAGCGACAAGTAATAACTACAATATCTATGCTGGCATATAAGGTATGTACACTAATATTACGTCAAACTACTGGCTATCAAGCTAAGTTAAGCGACAATATTTTCTAAGGTGTACGTGACATGGCAATTACCGATGAAGATGTATGTGAGCCGGCAAGTAAGTGTATGTGGTACATACGCATCATCGGTAATGGTGCTGGTGTCCTAACAGCATAATGTCAACAATGCAATATGAAATAACAATGTAAATGTGCGATGCGGAGCGAGCAACCAAAATGAACGGGAGCTAAAAACTAGACGCAACTATAACTAATCTGCATTAATCTAATATAAGTCCTACAAATGGTGCCATTTGAAATAACACGAACCGCGGGGTTTTGAAAATAGGGCTACGGTGGTTTTTAAGAAAGGATACGTCTTTTGAAATATCCGTAGATCCCTTGACCTGTCTTTTAAAATACCCACGATCCGCTAGTTTTGAAATAGGTAGGAGTCTAATCTAATCTAACAACTACACTAAACTATACGGCTGAACTAACAAGCTGATCTACAGGTAAGGAAACCGCCTATCATCTGAGTCGATACATATACATACCTGTATATATACAGTCGGTGATCCCGCCTCAATAATATCATATCCATAACCAGACATCCCAAGTCAAGAGTGCGGATCAATCATCAAAATATAGCTCGTACGTAAATCCGTCGTACGGCATCCCCAAATCTGGGTACGGTCAATATCACATTCATTATACTATTGATCTGATATCCTCTTTATCAAGTATCATGATCGGGGTACTGATCTACGTCTAGTACAATATTGATACCATCTATGTATGCATGCATGTATGTGAAACACTACGTCAAGGACCCGCTACAACATCATGCCGTATCTCAAATACGAACCCTGCTATATCACCGATCTCACGGCCTCAAATCAAATCTCATCGACTCATCATAAATCCCAAGTACTATCATCCTCAATCCGTATGTGAACACATAGTCCCATACCCATGTGAACACATAACTATATAATCCCGTATAAGCACAAATGAAAGAAGAAAGTATGCAAGTATGGGTGTGTGTGTGCATGTGTGGTGCGACCACTACTCTAGGGTTTCGCGACACTAAATCATCCAAGAACACCAAATATCTATATCATCGATAATATCAAACAAATTATAGTCAAAATATATATATATATGTGTGTATACGTATTCGTATACATCACCATGAACTGCGGGGGTGCTATACGCCATCCACCCGACTTCTCCCCGTAGATATAAATCTACTCACCTGGTCCTCGCTCACCGGTGCCGACGTCGCCACGCCCTTACTTGTCGTCTCGAAGTCCACATGGGTACCTACATATCACAACGCACCGTATCGCATTATAATCCGACTCAAGAACAAAACGACACATGAAACCCATATAGGTCAAAACCTATGGTTGCTTCACAAATCAACCCAAAAACCCTCGACGTCGGCGTACCAACGTCAAGCCATCGAGGAAACCCAAACACACCAATCGTGATTTCAAAACTCACTAATTATATAAGAAATAGGGTTTAGTTCATCAAAACAATAAAATTAAACAATTCGTTTTATTTTCCAAAAACCTAGTTAGCACAAATTCCCATTTCGGTTCAAAACTTGATGTTTTACCCAAACAAATATTTTGACGATTCTAATTGCCAAAATGCTCACTTAATATCATAATTAGGTCATACAAATCACCTCCATATTTTTAATCTCACGAATTAGCATTAACTCAAAATTCAAGTTTGCAACAAATATCGATTTTAACACTTTTCAAAGTAAAATTCACAATTTATCAATTAAGCACGGTTTTGCATGATCAAAGTCGCTAAACAACAAATTAAAATGCTAATAAAGTCATCAAAACCTTAATTACATTTTAAATCACAATTTATATGTATTTCACTAAAACCTAGTTTGCAAATTACATAATTAGTACAAATTTAAATTTAACAAAGATATAAACTACCAACTAGATTAGTTTTAGCATAACAACATGTTAAACTACACAATTTTCCCATGATCAATTATAAGAACCCCAACTTAATTTCACAACCCTAATCTAGAATTTTCCAAACCCTCACTTAATAATTTCAACTTGAAATTAGAAACCAAATTATCATTTAACTACTTTAGCTTATGAAAAAAAGAACTAACAAATTAACCATTAGATAAGATTATACCTCACAATTTGTAGATCTATCTTGCAAGAATCTTAGCCTCCAAACTTTCTTCCATGCTCCAAGATCCACACTAGATTGGTTAAAGAATAATGGGTAATTGTTGGATTTGTGATTTAAGAGGTTTTAATTTGATTTTTTCTTGAATTTTTTTGAGCACTTTGTGTTGGAAATGAAGTGGAAAGATTTTGGGGCTGATCAAGGAGGGTCTCGGCCAGATATTGAGTGGGGGGGGGGGGGGGGAGGAGAGAGAGGGAGGTAGAGAAAGTGGGGTGAAGTCAAAGTCAAAGTAAGGTCAAAGTCCACCTAATTCACCCATTTTCTTTTCTTCTCTTTCATATCTTTTCCTTTGAAAATCAAGTGGGGAAAACTATGGTGGCTGCTGAATTCAGCCATGGGGATAAGTGAATGGGGGTGTGTGGGTGTGGTTACGGGTGTGGGGTGATGAAAAATGATAAATACAATATCCCAAACATCCATTTACGCTAAAAAAAAGCCTTTTTTCTTCAATAATTTCTAAACCGTTTTGGCAAATGATTTCGTTCCATAAACTACATGATAAAATTTTATTTAATGTTTTATGATGCACAAAATTTGTTTCAACTCATTCCAATTTGTAATTTTCCCTAATTAAATGTATTAGTGACGGCTTAAATAATAATAAAATAATATTTTTTTCAGAAAATTTGAAATTTCACCAGCGGCTCAATAAACACCAAATAATAGCAATTACATAGCTAGAATATGTATATTTAATTTTTATAATAAGATATTTGCATTTTGACTTTTTACAGAAAACCCCCTTATTTTACCGATTTTTCGAAATATCACCGAATCGATTTTCAAAGCGTAACAGCGGTAAACGTCAGTCCCCTACTAGCGGTACAAGTCGTGTCGGAGTGTAGCCCAGAACACCCTGAGATAACAATGGAAACTTACCAGTCTATCTCGCTTGTCCTGGCCAGGGAATTTGTGTAATGGCTCTCCTAGACACAGCGCGATATCAACCCCCAATACCGGGAGAGACGAATCCTGTCTAACCGTCACTGCCTCCGAGTGCTTCGGGACTGCACCCAAAAACTACATGTTTGCATGACTCCTTTGAGCCGTGGTAGGGTAGTAATCAAAGTACAGCGGGAACACACTCGAGGCGAAGTGACAGTGTCAAGTCAACGGACTAAGCTGTACTCATGTCACCTGGGAACTGATAACTGACGATAGGTATAATACCAACCAACAGTTCCCGACGAGTCCTGTCCAGTGTACTCGTAACCTAACGAGCACCCGCATACTATCTCAAGTACGACGTACTGACGGCTGTGGGACAGGCCGTCTCCCAAGCTGGGATGAGAAGCGCATACGCTAGTCTACTCCGGAGTATCGATGCCCTGTCTCGATAGTCCTATGACTAGGGACCTGCATAAGGATATGCTTGTTGATTACCCAGCCCCCATGAGTGTGACTGCCATCACAACGCTGGTAATCAAGCAAAGATCCTAAGGGCTCCACTAATGTGTAAAAGCGATAAGCTAAAAGAAACACATGCACACATTAAAGAAAAAACAAACCAAGTAGCATACTACTATTTTGAGCAAGATTGTCAATACAAGGTGAGTATCCCAAGCTTCCATCAAGTAATATACATACTAGTATGATACAGTAATGGCCTCTAGGGCATATACACTAACAATCTCCCACTTGCACTAAGGCCATGTACTGGCGTATCAATGACCTATCATCTCGATCAGCCGCTCGAACTGAGTCTGGGGTGAGGCCTTCGTGAATGGATCAGCAGTGTTAACTTTCGTAGCAACTCTCTGAACCTCGATCTCCTGGCGACCCACGATCTCCCTGATCAGGTGATACCGCCTCAAGATGTGCCTGGACTTCTGATGGGACCTGGGTTCCTTCGCTAAAGCTATAGCCCCGTTGTTTTCGCAATACAGAGGTACTAGATCAACAATGGACGGAACCACCTGAAGTTCTATTAGGAACTTCCTTATCCATACGGCTTCTTTTGTGGCATCAGCAGCAGCGATATATTCCGCTTCCATCGTCGAGTCAGCAACGGTTTCCTGTTTGGAACTCTTCCAACACACAGCCCCTCCATAGAGGGTAAAGACATAACCCGACATGGACTTGGAATCATCCTTGTCACTCTGGAAGCTGGAGTCAGCAAAGGCCTCGATCTGGAGGTCTTTTCCGCCATACACCAAGAACATCTCCTTAGTCCTTCTCAGGTACTTGAGAATGTTCTTTACCGCTATCCAGTGTTTCTTTCCAGGGTTTGACTGATACCGGCTTACCACACTCAGTGCATAAGCTGCATCTGGTCTGGTACACAACATCGCATACATTATAGAGCCTACCGCAGAAGCGTAGGGTATAATAGACATGCGATCCCTTTCCAAATCAGTCATGGGAGACATCTCTTTGGAGAGGGCGATCCCGTGACAAGCAGGTAAATTACCGCGCTTGGAATCTTCCATACTGAATCTTTTCAGTATGATGTCGATGTACCTGGACTATGAAAGTCCGAATATCCTCTTGGATCTGTCACGATAGATCCGGATCCCCAGAATGTATGAGGCATCACCCAGGTCTTTCATGGAGAACCTGTGTGACAAGAACCCTTTGACAGATTATAGCATAGGAATGTCATTCCTATCAAGAGAATGTCATCCACGTATAATACGAGGAATACAACAGTTCTTGCTACAAATCTACTATAGATGCATGGTTCATCTGGATTTTTGATAAAGCCAAATTCTTTGATCGTCTCATCAAAACAGATGTTCCAACTCCGCGATGCCTGCTTTAGTCCATAAATGGACTTAAGCAACTTGCACACCTTTCCGCTGCTCCCACTCTGAATTAAACCCTCTGGTTGGTCCATATAGACACACTCCTCTAAATTTCCATTTAGAAAAGCGGTCTTTACGTCCATCTGCCAGATCTCATAATCATGGAAGGCAGCAATGGCAAGAAGGATCCGAATGGATTTCAGCATAGCCACTGGAAAAAAGGTTTTGTCATAGTCCAAGCCAGGTCTTTGACGGAAACCCTTTGCAACAAGTCTAGCTTTATAGGTCTCAACCTTTCCATCTACACCAATCTTCCTTTTGAAGATCCACTTGCATCCTATGGGTTTTACCCCATCTAGAGCAATGTCCAACGTCCATACTTTGTTGGTGTACATGGACTCCATTTCGGTCCGCATTGCATCCAGCCATTTTATCGAGTCAACGCTCTGAATGGCCTGCTGGAAGCTAGTCGGCTCATCACTATCAATGATGCAATTCTCTCTATCCCCATCTATGAGAAAACCGTAGTACCTCTCGGGCGGATGAGAATACCTACTACTTCTGCGGAGCGGCGCAAGAATGTCCTGATCTTTCGAACCATCTGGTTCTACTAAGCTTTCAGTAATAGCTCATGGTTCTGGAATTTCTTCCAGTTCTATTGCGCTCCCACTTATCTGTTTTTCCAAAAACTGAGTTTCCAAGAAGTGGGCATGACGAGAAACAAAAATCTTTTGTTCCTCTTCGCAATAGAAGAAATATCCCTTGGAGTTCTTTGGATATCCCACAAACTTGCACTGTACTGAGCGTGCCTCGAGCTTGTCCGCATGCTGCTTTTTGACAAAACCCGGACATCCCCATGTCTTAATGTGATTAAGATAGGGTCTCTTCCCACACCACATCTGATATGGTGTAGTAGGCACAGTCTTAGTTGGAACTCGGTTCAAAAGGTGTGCAGCTGATTCAAGTGCATATCCCCAGAATGATCGAGGTAACTCAGTGTTACTCATCATGGACCGTACCATATCCAATAGGGTTCGGTTCCGTCTCTCCGATACACCGTTATGTTGCGGAGTGTATGGAGGAGTAAGCTGAGAGAGAATTCCATTCTCTTTTAAGTAATCCAGGAACTCGGCACTTAAGTATTCACCACCTCAATCAGATCTTAGTGTCTTGATACTTTTGCCTATTTGTTTTTCTACTTCATTCTTATATTCCTGGAATTTTCCAAAGGCTTCGGATTTATGTTTTATTAAGAAGACATGACCGTACCTTGAAAGGTCATCCGTAAAAGTAATGAAGTAAGAATAACCGCTTCATGCATGCGTAGACATTGGACCGCACACGTCGCTGTGTACGAGTCCCAAGAGCTCGCTCTCTCTTACTCCGTGTCTAGTGAACGGAGTCTTTGTCATCTTTCCTTTGAGACAGGATTGACAAGTTGCATATGAATTATATTCGAACGGATCCAAATATCCTTCAGTATGTAACTTCCTCAACCTTCTCTCATTGATGTGACCCAGTCTACAATACCATAAGAAAGCCTGATTTGTTTCCGGAGACTTTCTTTTGTGTGTATTCTGGACATTGAAAATCTGTGGTTGGTTTAATACGTATATACCATTGCTCAATGTACCTGACCCAATCAGAACTTGATTAAGGTGAATGTTTACAACATTACTTACAAACGCAAATTCAGAACCTTCTTTAGAATTTAAAGATACAGAAATGATATTACAAGTTGCATTGGGTACAAAAAAGCAATTACGTAAAACCAAAACATGTCCATCTGACATTCCCAGGTGATAGTCCCCCACGGCCTCAGCATCCATGCTAGCTCCATTTGCAACTTTGAGGGTCATGTCACCTGCTTTCAAAAACCTACGCTTTCTCAATGCCTGCAAAGAATTACAGATATGAGATCCTGACCCGGTATCCAATACCCAGGACGTAGAGTTTATTGATAGACAGTTTTCAATAACATACACAGCTGAAGCTGAAGCCGCAAACTGCTTCAGATCCTGTGTTCTGGCCTTCCAAGCCCTGCAATCTTTCTTCCAGTGTCCACTCTTGTGACAGTAAAAGCACTCTTCCTTCCCCACAAGCTTCCCCACTACCTTTGTTGCTTTTGCCTTTCCCTTCGTATCCACCTTACTAACACCGTCCCTTGGTTTGGCGGGGGTTTTCTTCTTCTTTCCCTTGGCTTTTGCCTTGGACCTAGAAGAGGAAGATCCTCCTACAAACAAAGCGGATGTTTCCCTACCTTTCTTTAGGGTGCCCTCTGCACTCCTCAGCATGTTGAGGAGTTCTGAAAGTTCAACTTCCTTTTCTTGCAAGTTGAAATTCAGGATGAACTGGGCGTAAGTGGAAGGAAGGGATTGAAGAATCAAGTCCATATAGAGCTCATTCTCCAACGTGGTCCCAAGGTCCGCGAGCTCCTCTATGTAGCTAATCATCTTAAGCACGTGTTCCGCTACCGATGATCCGACGGCCAATCTCGCCGAAAACAACTTCTTCGACACTTCGTATCTGGCGATACGGGATTGCTCTCCATACAGTTCTTTTGTATGGAGAAATATGGATTCGAGGTCCATATTCTCGTGCCTCCTCTGATGTTCATTGTCCATAGAGGAAAGCACGAGGCACTTGGCCTTCACGCAGTCAATGTCCCAGGTCTTGCGGATTTCCCTATCCACGACGCTGGTTTTGGGACGTGGGACAGGGGGAGCTTTGGTGGTAAGAAGATACCCCAACTTGTCATAAGTGATTGCCATTTTGACATTTCTGAGCCAATCTTTGTAGTTTGGCCCTGTCAGTATGTTTTTATCTAGAAGTAACTTAAGTCCAATCATGATAATTGGTCGCTGCAATTAGAAGAGAGAGAAGAAACACTTTAGTATGATGCTCTTGCAAGTTTAGAGTGGTTTTTAATTTTTCTAAACAGGATGGCTCCCACTGTCTCTCAAATCCCTCCTCAAACCATAAATGAAGAATTAGTCGGGATCAATCTTACCATACAATTCTTGCTTAACCGTTCAGCCAGGCCAGTGTCGGTACTTCGAGGGAGGTTTTCCAACGCTTTCGTGAAGTTCCTTAATTAAGTAACCTCTTTTCCCTGTGGGCGTAGCCCCGCTAACACCTTTCTAGACACCTACTTGGTTTATAGCATTGATCGTTAAGTGAGAAAGTTCCGGAGGAGTAGCATATACTCACAGTAGGATCGGGATCTAAATATCATCGCGTGACAAAACTGAAGGAATCCTACCAGAATCATCATACTCCAAATGGTATGCAGCGCTAGAAAGTTTCAGTTTCTTTTGAAACTCCCGATGTGGATTTTTGCCCCATGCTCTTATGACCTTGACTTTGGCCAAAATATCATAAGTCACATGTCAAGTTCTACCCGTCATTCTCCAGGTTAATTTGAGCCCACCCGCACATACCCTTGACTTTGGCCAACATGGTAGAATGACTGCCCCAAACCAACACATCTATCTATGCTGCACATGAATACCCAATAGCTACCAATCACTATGCCTTGACTTTGGCCAACATACATAGCTTGAATACTTATTGACCATTCATGTGAAACGACGGAGGGCTACGAATGGTTTTGGCGAAACCGTGAACGCAGTGAACTTGATATAATCGAAGGAACGAGATAGCTTTCAAAAGGAGTGGTTCAAGCTCCGCATTAAAAGGTTGGTTTTGAAAAGAACCGAGTGGTTTTGAAAGTGTTCCAATGACTTTTACTTGGTTTATTTTTTCTTGCATTAATTCTAATGCGTCCCATCATTTAATCCTACCATTGTAGAAAACAACGAAAATATGACGAACGCTTATGCCATTCGCATTCGCCACAGGGTCCCGTCATCACCCGTTAGGTTACTTAACTAACGACAGAGCAGGGGCTGGACTAGCGCGGATGCAAAACATAAGCAACGCCTAAATAGATATCAGATAGATATATATATATAAACATTCGTCACATGCAATGATAGCCATTCCAGATCGCAGATGAACACATTGGATATACTAGGAATCCGCATTTCGTACGAGCCTGTAACGAAGAGCGGACTACACGGTCGCGATGAATAGCCAATCCCCATCCTAGACCCCTACGGGTGCGGCAAACTACCCGCCAAGTATCCGAAGTGAAGCAACCTCCCTCAACAACGTGAGTAGGCCACTTGGCACTTCGAGGTACCCGGTAGTTTGTGCACCCCACCTTGGGTCTATCCTAGGATTAAAAACAGTAAAAGGAAATTATACAATGACGGCTACAACCCCGACCCGGTTGTGCGGCCATACAAATAATATTACATCAAATTACATATTACAAGAATTGAAAGACTAAGAAAACTCTCATCTCACAACCCCCCGGCTATTCATCCGCGATAATCCAACGAATTCATATACAAAAACCATCAACATAACAGATCACAGATATGTATAACCCCCACTAATCGACGTATAGCGATTAGCAGACGTTCAATACATATATCACATCACAGATATAACCCATTAGCCAAAGTGTAAAGAAGTTCGATCAAAATACGGATTTGTGACCACCCCAAAAACTAACTTGTTCTTTGGAAAATCTGGGCAGAAACAAACCACCTCAAAAATCACAAAACAACAACAAAAGAACACTGCAGGAAAAACGACCCATGGCCGAGTCAACTCGGCCGCGGATCCGCGGCAAGAGCATGCTCTTGCCGCGGTTCCGCGGTGAGTTGGTCGACTCGCTGGTTCGTTTTTCTTGGGTGTTCTGTAAAAACCCTGAGCCGATTTTTAGTGTATGATTTATTATTTTTAAAGCAGAAATAAAAATCGGCAGAAACTTAGGGTTTTCGAAAAGTGTTTTGCGGTTTTTTCCGATCGAAGTTCTAGATACTTTGTTAACTAGTTAGTTTGTGTTTAGCTAGGCTCTGATACCACTGTAAGTCCACGTTGCCCACCCCGGTGCTTGCGGGGAGGCGGAAACGTTATGAATAATCAGATTTTTACAACACTAGGCAACATGGACTATGCAAAAAGAGGGATCTTTGCTAAACAAAAACTAACTAACAAGCGAAAAGAATTAGCTACTCGGAAAAGGAGTTATACCTAGGTCTTCAAGTCCTTCTCTTCTTTCTCCTTGGAGTGAAAGAACGGGTTCTCCTTGTCTCCTTCTCTTGCCGAAGAAAGATCCACCCGAGGGCCTCAACCTTTGGCTCCAACCTCAAACTAGAAGTAACTAAGGTGCTTGGTGTGCTAAACCTAGAACCTTAGAAAGAGTAGAGAGTAATTTTAAGGGATTTATCTCAAGCTCAAAGGGTTCTCAACTCATGAGAGGGGAGAGCTAGAGAGAGAGGAAGAGGATGAAAGAGAATGAGAATGATAAAGTGAGAAGAATAAAACCAACCTTCTCACATATATGTGAATTATGATAAATAAATAATTAGCTAAAGATAATTGTGATGATTAATCTTGACATGACCATTATCATCTCACATTAATTACTTTTGCAAGGATCAAAGAGCATCTTTCATATGAAATGATGATGGTCAACTGTTCATACCAGAATATTGCATTTTATACCGCCCATTCTTACGCTCGTTTGTTTATAGGCAGGTGCTTTTTATCAGTGTTTGCTACATAATTGCAGGATACTTGTCTCAGCTCTAAACAGTGAATATCATGAAAAAGTACGACAAATTCTGGATTACTGCCAACAACTGATAAAACACGGGTCTCTGCTCTCTATCCGTGTGTTGCCACATACCAGTTTAAGGGACATAATGGAAAATCGATTGTCATGTCATGCACAAGGCTCAATGGCAACACAAGATCTAAGAAATCTACGCGGAGCTCAAGGAAATCATGACAAAAAGGTCCACATCAAATCACCTATTGTTCAACAGAAATTCTGGAAAAATCGTGAAGAAAATCTGAGAAAAAACATGTACCAGAATAAAGGACACAGAAAACCAGGGAACCCCATAAAAAACCACAGCCTAATTCCTTACTATGGCCGCAAAACCGCGGCCTAAGCATGCTTAGGCCGCGGAACCGCGGCCGTATAGTCTCTGCATGGTGTCGTCTTTTGGGGGCTGTTTGGTCATTCTATTTATGGGCAGATTGTTGCCCTAGGTTTCCCATTCCCCTCCTATAAATACTCCAGAACTGAGCTAAGCCAAGGGTCCAATTTGGTGTTCATTCTTTGTTCTTCTTTTTGTTAGGATTTAGTCTTTTTCTTCTTCTTCTTCATCTTTTCTCCATGAAAATTGTAGTGAGAGCTTTTTGAGTGGAAGATCAATGAAGATGAGGGCTTTTGTATCATTCTCTTTTGTTTAACTTCCCCTTGAGATTCTTGCTTCCTCTTGATCTTTCAACCTCTTCATTGAGCTTGAAAGGTTACGGGTTAGTTATTGATCTCAAGGGTCGTATTTTCTTATGAAATTAGCACTTCATTTCACATGCGTTCTCTACCCTTCTCTTGATCTTGCAACCTCTTGATTGAGCTTGCAAGTTTAAGGGTTGGCTATTGATCACATGCTTGTCTTGAGTTCTAGTTTCTAATTCTTTTTATTGCTTATTTATTACTTGCTTTTTATTACCTTACTTTACTTTCTTGCAATTTATATTCATGCACTTAATTACTTGTAATCTTTTCTTTTCTTTGTTCTTTTTTTTTTGTTCTCTCTTTTTGGTTCTTTTTTGTGAATGAATGTAATTATCGTTGTTAAGAATAAATACGGTATTGTAAGTTAAGATTTTCTTTTCTCATTTCCTTATCCCGTTATTTTCCATTGAACTCCGCCCAAACCATACGCAAGCGCTCCGTTAGGCACCCTACCCTAACAAGGTAACGGTGATTCCTAACCGCGACCGGTTGCGTTCGGTTTGGCCGGAGGCGAAAGAAAGAGACAAGAACGGAAGGACAAGGGTAAATAAGCCGTATTCCACGAATACCGCGCTTAAATCCCCTAATCCATGTTGTTGCAGATTGCTCTAGCTTCAATTGGTCAAGACTCGGCTCAAAGGTTTTGAGTACGGATTTCTTTAGCTTACAATTTCGTATCTTTTTCTTAACAACTTTATACTTGCAAATAATACACATAGGATAGTCTCGAACAAACATACACAAATTCTTTATTGACTCGTCTAAAACAAGAAAGGACATACAACCATCTCCCTGTGGATCGACCCGTGCTCAACCGGCTAGCTGCGAAGCGACACCGTTTTGATTGCGGTTAACTTTTAAATTCTTCCAATCATCAACCTAGGTCAACAAGTCAAGCATAGTCAAATGGTCAACAACCCTAACCATACACAATTATAATTAACTAATATTAATAAATCATATTTCACACATAAACATTAGGGTTAAGAAAATGACAATGGTCATCAACCCTAATGAAAGTCCTCTGCCTCTGCCTCAGTCAACGTGCATACACACCCGTATCCGTGTTCCGAGGAACACGAATACAATGAGATAAAACCAATCCCAAATCATGTACTAGGATCCGGCTTAAACCAAAGCCCGCTAGTATAAGCTGTCCGGACACAAAACGTGCACAAGTGAGCGGATGTGAACGAACCCTGTCGCAAAACCATGCGACCTCTACTCATTTTGCCTAAAGGAGAATAACCCTCTGTGTGGGACTCTAAAGACCCGACACTACGCTGGCAGTGGGTTTAACCACAGACCGCAAGCGGCACTAGCTGTACGTAATGGTCTCCAGGTAGATGCCGATAAGAAGACTGACGAGGTAAACCCATCTGAACTCCTACTGAGCCTGAATGTGACAGTCTCCGTACAGTCCGGTCTGTTCGTCTAAGAACATCGCATGGCGGGCCTAGAGGGCGGTAAACGTCAGTCCCCTACTAGCGGTACAAGTCGTGTCGGAGTGTAGCCCAGAACACCCTGAGATAACACTGAAAACCTACCAGTCTATCTCGCTTGCCCTGGCCAGGGACTTTGTCTAATGGCTCTCCTAGACACAGCGCGATATCAACCCCCAATACCGGGAGAGAAGAATCCTGTCTTACCGTCTCTGCCTCCTAGTGCTTCGGGACTGCACCCAAAAACTACCTGTTTGCACGACTCCTTTAAGCCGTGGTAGGGTAGTAATCAAAGTACAGCGGGAACACACTCGAGGAGAAGTGACAGTGTCAAGTCAACGGACTAAGCTGTACTCATGTCACCTGGGAACTGATAACTGACGATAGGTATAATACCAACCAACAGTTCCCGACGAGTCCTGTCCAGTGTACTCGTAACCTAACGAGCACCCGCATACTATCTCAAGTACGACGTACTGACGGCTGTGGGACAGACCGTCTCCCAAGCTAGGATAAGAAGCGCATACGCTAGTCTACTCCGGAGTATCGATGCCCTGTCTCGATAGTCCTACGACTAGGGACCTGCATAAGGATGTGCTTGTGGATTACCCAACCCCCACGAGTGTGACTGCCATCACAACGCTGGTAATCAAGCAAAGATCTTAAGGGCTCCACTAATGTGTAAAAGCGATATGCTAAAAGAAACACATGCACACATTAAAGCAGAAACAAACCAAGTAGCATACTACTATTTTGAGCAAGATTGTCAATACAAGGTGAATATCCCAAGCTTCCATCAAGTAATATACATACTAGTATGATACAGTAATGGCCTCTAGGGCATATACACTAACAGTACCTGCGCGAAAAAGAACAAGAGTTAGCTGTCAAGGCTACAGTTCAAATTCTGACACTTGGTACATTAAATTTTGTACCACACTGCAATGCAGTGGAAAGGGACCAGAGGGGACCCACAAAATCAAGATGATGGCTCATCATTGATGAGACAGTCGCTCATTGAATAGGAAATCCTAAAAGGATTCTCATTTAATGAGAGGATCCTCGGGTCAAGGAGTTAAACTCCCTCGAGAGCAATGCTCTGCAGAACATGAGTGACATCTGTCAACTCTAATCATGAGAGGAATAAAATTCCCTAAAAATTTTAGAAGACGATGGAATCATCTATCAAAACCCTAAAAAAGCAAAGTTTTTGCAGAGTAAAAAAACTCCAAGATCTTCAAGATCTGTGAACAAACTCTAAGAGTTCTTCATGGAAGATGAACAGTATTCCAGTTCATGGGTTAAAATCACCCTAAAATAAGATTATTTCTTGAAGATCTATGATCTAAACATGAGTACGGCTCTATTAATGTGTAGAGCCCTAAAACATTTTAAGATCTACGATCTGAAATGAGCAAAGCTCTGTTAATAAGTTCAATCCTTACCAAATTTGGGCAGAGTTTTGACTCTAAGAAATTTCTTAAGGCAGAGAGCTTAGCTCTGAAGGAGAATAAAATTCTCAAGAACAAGAAAACAAGAAGATGAACAATGGTCATCTCAAAGGGCCAAAGGCCCTATTTATAGGCAGGGGAAGTCGATTCAACTTCCAAGTTGATCTAACGGTGGAAAGGCTACCACCGCTGCACTCACGTGTAAGCCATGTGAGCGTAACGGTAGGGGCATTTGTTTCCCCCAATCAGAGCAAAGCTCTGTTCAAAATTTGAAATTTGAAATTTGAAATGAGGCAGCGCCTCATAAGAGCGCTTGCGCCATGAGCGCCAGCGCTAAGGGTCAAAGACTTTAAGGCAGCGCTCACGTGCAAAGCACAAGAGCGCTCGCGCCAAGAGCGCCAGCGCCAAGTGTCAAAGACTCTGAGGCAGCGCCTCACGTGCAAAGCACGAGAGCGCCAGCGCTAGAACTAAATGTTCCCCACCCTTGGATAAAAGATCCAACGAAGATGAATAAATCATCAAATTACAGAATTAAATTCTGTTGAGGAAATACTCCTCAAATCTTTCCAAACAAGAAAGATTGTGCTCTGTAAATCAGAGCACCGTTGGATCAAAAATCCAATGTGATTAAAAATCACCAAGATACAGAATAAGTTATGTATGGGAAAATATTTTCCCAATCTTGTTAAAAACAAGAAAGATCTCTTCTGCAAATAGAAGCCCTTGGATCAAAGATCCAATGGTGGGAAAACATCCCCAAATCAATCAGAGATCTTTCAATGAGAGATTTCCTTAACTGACTCAACAAATCAGCCTCCCCTATATAAAGGACCCAAGACTTCAAGTCTTGCATAGAGAGAGAAGAAACCCCCCCCCTCATAAGTTTCAAGCTCTCAGAAAAGAAAAAGAGAAGAGCAAGCTCTAAGAAGAAGATTCTTCTTCAAGGTAAAGAAGAGAGATCATAACATCTCCTCCATATTTGAGAGTTTAACTCTCACATCATAAGAACTTAGTTCTCTTTCTAGATCATAGATCTAAAAGACAAAGTCTTTCATAAAAACAGAAGAGATCGTAGCATCTCTTCAAAGAGAAGAACTTAGTTCTTAAATCCATGAGACAAAGTCTCTCGTAAAGAAAAACAAAAAGAGATCATAGAAGAATTTAGTTCTTAGATCCATGAGACAAAGTCTCTTATAAACGAGAATTTAATTCTCAGAGCACAGAACTGATCAGAACTAACAGTGCCTGGCACTCAGCGCCGAGCGCTCCACGTGCCCCTCATATGGCGCTATTTCATAAAAGCGCTTTAGTGCACCAAGTCTGGCACTCGGCGCCAAGCGCACCACGTGCTCCTCACTTGGGCTTTGTTTTATAAAGAGCGCTCTGCATTCATTGGTTCGCGCCAAGCGCTCCATGTGCTCCTCACATGGGCGCTGTTTTTTATAAAGAGTGTTCTGCACTCATTGATTGGTGCTAAGCGCTCCACGTGCTCCTCACGTGGGCGCTCCTTGACATAGAGTGCTCTACACTCATCACATAGAACCCAGCGTCATAAAGAGTGTTCAACACTCAGTAAAAGACAAAAAGAAAATGGGGTGTCAGAACCCAAAATCAATGCTCAGTATTGTTGGATAAAAAGGGACTGAGCCCAAACAAATGTTCAATATTTTATTCAAAACTGAGTGGGATGAGCCCAAGTTGGCCACAAGTCCTTAATTCAGATTAACCGAGCCCATGTGCTCACAATCTTTTTAATTGGTTCTAGTCCCAAACCTGACTACAGATCTCCCAACCAACATTGGTTCAAGGGTACATCTCTTCATACCTCTGATACATGTCGTTGTAATTCTTCAACGTCTTCAGAGAGATGGAGGGTCCCAATAACCAATAACTTTTGGCGCATCCTCAAACGGTTAAACCAAAATCCTACAGACTATGACGTCTTTAAACCAGACTATGATGTCTTTAAACCTTACAGACTATGACGTCTTTAAACCGGACTATAATGTCTTTAAACCTTACAGACTATGATGTCTTTAAACCAAACAGACTATGATGTCTTTAAACTCACACAGACTATGATGTCCTTAAACCTAATAGACCGCAATGTCCCTAAACTAAACCCCACAGACTGTGATGTCTTTAAACATTACAGACTATGACGTCTTTAAAGCTTACAGACTATGACGTCTTTAAACCTTACAGACTATGACGTCTTTAAACCATACAGACTATGACGTCTTTAAACCATACAGACTATGACATCTTTAAACCCAGACTATGACGTCTTTAAACCTGGACTATGAGGTCTTTAAACTCATGGACTATGATGGACTATGAGGTCCTTAAACTCATGGACTATGATGTCCTTAAACCCAATGGACCACAACGTCCCTAAACTAAGACGATAGAGTCTAAATACTCTTTTGTTGGATCTAAATGATCCCAAAACCTCGTTGAGTAGATCTTAGTCTAAAATTAGACCAACGTATCCTCAACAAACATTTAAGTTGATCTTAATCTCAAACGAGGTTAACGATCCTTAAACCAACCCAAACCCAAATCTAAGAAAATACTGATTTGGACTAATCCACGCCCTACGGGCGACAACATAAATTAGTCTCTGCATACAATCCACGGGCAACCAAAAAATAAAACAAACACACATGACACGAAGTGACCTTCTGGAGCAGGAGAAAGTGGTTACCGCGATGCGGTAGAATAATTAACTGCAGGGGCTTGCGCCTGCAGGGAAGAGCGTCCCCACAATCAGAAACCCCTCACAATGAGGGGGAATCTGACGATGTCTGCTACATCGGCCGCATCCATTTAAACCTTCGATACATGGTGCCATAAATCAACTTTGCATCTTCGGAGAGGTAGACGGATAAAACCAAATAGCATCTGCCCCCAAAATTCAGGCCGGACGTCCCAACGTCCCGGTCACGTCTCTTCGGCAGAGAACAAAGACGATGGCGAAGCATGCCAATTTTTGGAAGATCTCGCCGAACAAACCTTATAGTGGGATAGCACTAGACCAACATCGTCTTCATCTAGGGTAGGTTTCCATCGCAGTAAAAGCCGAATTGGCCGCGATGTAAAAGAATCTCGAGGCTATGAAAAGAAAATTCTCTTCAGCCTCCCTAAACCAAGTTACGCTCCCCAAAACCGTGTGTGGTTGCTGTTCTAACCCATCACATTTAACGGAAGCATGCCATTTAAATCCTCCATCTCAAGGTCATAAACAAAACAAACCAATGCTTCTTTTCAGCAACAACCTAGAAATGACCCTTATTCATCCACATATAATCAGGAATGGAGGAATCACCAAAATTTTGCTTGGAACCAGAACCAATCTCAAAATCAAAATCAGTTCCCAACCCAAACTAACTATCAAAGGCTTCCTCCAAAGTAACAGCCACCACACCAAATGCAGCACCCCTTTCAACCGCAATCCTTTCAAAATCCGGCCAATAACTTTGCTCCTTATAATAATATTTCAATGGCAGGTACCGATAAAATCTCTGCACTCTAATGAAACTTAGAAACGTTCGTTAAACAATCCACGCAAACGACGGTTAATTTAACGTCTTATATCCAAACGTTAGTGCAACACACTGCTTCCCACAGTGAAAGCATAAAATCGATAGAAGCACAACTTGTACAATTAAATGCCGCGATGAGTGAGAGAGAGAAATGGAGACTTCCATCTCAACCTCTACCAAATCCCGGTCACTCACAAATCGCAAATCTCATCCTTCAAAATCATAATGTGAGTGTTGTAACCACGTTGAGATCGGGAAGAGTATTGAATAACCAAGTTGGGGAACAAGTTGAAGTTGATGAGAATAATGAAACCCCGGCTACTACTTCTACTCCTACTTCGCCTAGTCCAACATCTTCTTCCGAGCCTATTCTCCATTTTACACTAGGCCCTCAGCCCACTTCCTTGAATGAATTACCATCTAAGAACATCCCAAATCCAATTTTGGGATCCATTCCATCTCCACAAACTTCTCCACAAATGTTGGACCCAACCCTTATTGATAAAACTCATTTTCCAAACAGGTTAAGGGCCAACAGACTAAGTCCCAAAATGGAGAAGATTGTGGAAATTTTTAAGCAAGTTAACATAAATATTCCTCTCTTAGATGCTATCAAACAAGTTCCATCCTATGCGAAATTTCTAAAGGACTTGTGCACTAGGAAAAGGAAAATTCAAGTGCCTAAAAAAGTTTTCTTAGCGAATAATATGAGCAATTCTCTTACCCAATTGGTGCCCACGAAACGTAAGGACCCCAGCTGTCCTACAATATCTATCACTATTTGGGATAAAAATATCAATCGTACTCTACTCGATTTAGGTGCTAGTGTTAACTTGCTTCCGTATTCTGTCTATGAGCAATTAGACATAGGAGAGTTGAAACCTACGCACTGCACTCTCCAGATGGCCGATCGATCTATCACCCAACCTATGGGTCAGCTAGAGGACGTGTTAATCAAAGTCGGGGAATTTATATTCCCTGTGGACTTTATAGTTATAGATACACATCCTATAGAAAACCCACGAAACCAAATCCCGATGATTCTAGGTCGACCTTTTCTAGCAACTTCCAACACGATAATCAATTGTCGTAACAATTCAATGAACCTATCCTTTGGGAAGATGACAATTGATCTTAAAATCTATAAGTTAAGAATTCAACCCTCTGAACCCTATGCTCAGATAAGTGATGTATGTTTTGTCGACAAGATAGCTACCGACATTTGCGAACTCGAGGAGTCTTTGCAACAAGATACTGATCTCGACGCCACTAGTGCGTTATTATTTGATCTTGCTATTTATTATACTCATGAGGACCCTTATGTCGACAAGTCCACACCTAAGTACGAATCCTTTGACTTGTCGAATGATTTAGCCGAGCTATCCGAGTATCATAACTTCCTTTCAGATGAGATTCTCATTCGGAATATCGATGGAAGTTTTGAAGACATTTTTACCGAGGAACTCGCATTCCTAAACAACATGGGTGTTGTGATGAATCAACCTCCACCCGAAGAAGTTGGACCACCACCCCTTCTTCTTATCAAGAATGAGAATGCGAGTAGTGCACCATCATTGTTTCGTCTCTACCAACCGAGACGTAAACTCGTTCAATTGCACCTCTTATCTTCTCCTAACTTCTTCACGTCTATAGGTGACATGATCTTTTACCAACCATGGTGTTACATTGATAAAATATTCAAATGGTTAGTGTTGACTTTTGGTCTTTGTAAAACTTTATATATACTAATAATTTTACCCCCCCTCTTTATAATTTTAAATTCTTAAAACACTGTTTTACTCAAAGTTATGGGGGGAGAAAAATATTTTTTGGCTCTTGATAGAAAAGAAATTTTTGTAAAAGTGTGAGCAAAAAAATGAGTTTGGGGGAGGATTTCACTATCATTAATTCTTGTCCCCTTTACTAACTTTTCCTTCCAAGTCTACAGGTTTTGCGATTAAAAGATGACATCAGTGAGGAAACTGCTGCAAATAGCTTTGGGGGAGGTTCGTGCTTATTCACGCATCATTTTTTACTATTATACTAAATAATAGCACAAAAAAATTGATAATAAAAGTTAGAAAGTGAAAAATACATATGATACGAAGGAAAATTTTAAGAAAAGCAAGAAAATTAGATATTTTAAAACAAAGCTAGTAACAGGTAGTCATGAGCTGTTGTTCCAAGGGTTAGTAAGATGAAGGAAATTACTAATCTGAGGATAGAAATAAGTCTGAAAATAGTCGCTATTCTTGAGTCCAAACTTCTAAACGTTGATACCCTAATATACGCACTTGCACACATCTTGAAACTTGGGATAGTAGAGGATACCTTGAAATGCTCTTGTCTAAAATCCTTGGTATGAAGAAAAAATATATAAACAAAAATATAAATGATACAAAAAATATAAATGGTGAAGAAAAATAAACACTAGTTTTGTAATTACTAAAGGCAGCATAAAAAAATATAGCGAGGGTGCTTTATCACCTAGTGCCTTAGACCAACTGGTTTGGGTGTCACTGCTAAGTCTTAGGTATTGCAGAACTAGAATATTGCTAATTACGCCTAAATGAATGAGCACATTTAGTAATCGGTTGGTTAGTATGTCAAGAAGTATTAACGGTCGCATGAAAAATGTGTGAGCAATTCCATCTAAAAATATTCACTGAAGTGCTTAGGAAGATGGACAAGAGTATGATAGCTTGAATTGAATTCTCTAAGTGTATGAATGTCTTTTACACACACATAGGGGTATATGATCGATGTTTGGAAGAGAGATAGGGAGGAAGACTAAAGACGATGTTTTATTGAGAGATGATGTGATTTCTGACACCTTTTCACGACTATTAAGATAGGGCTCATGACAACTAAAAAGCTAGTATAGTTTGAAACTCTTATTTTAAAGTTCTTTCTTTTATATGTCCCATATCTTTGTATGTAACTTTAATCTTCTTATTTTTATTATGGGATTTTATAGGTGTAATCTGCTAAAAACTCTCAGGAGACAACACTCCTCCTACTAGGGACACCTAGAGGTTTAAAGGCTTGTTGCACATGCTCAGTGCAATCTTGTTGCCAACGAAAGTGTGCTAGGTTTTTCTTTTTCTTTTTTTTCTCATAAATAACTAGTTTGCTCGGGACGATCAAAGATAAGTTTGGGGGTATTTGATTAGTCTAAAATATTGTATATTTGAATGAACATTTTCCCTACTATTGTTAAGTACTAAAAGATGTTTATTGTAAATATAGAATATATGTGGGTTTATTTGTAAAAAGATTATTATCATATGTTTCTACATTTTAATTAACATAATTAGGGAAAATATATGCATATAATATTTAAATGAAAAATTAGTAATTAAAATATACATATCATATCAAATATTTATAATCAATATTCTTAAAATTTAATATCATATAAAATGGTTAGGATAATATCTCAAAAAAATACCAAATACTACTAACACTATAACTTAAAATATTGTGCAGATATTAGCTCAGGTCTGGAATCCAAGAGATCCGAGTTAAATCAGGATGTCGGAATCAAATCTGCCAAATATTGAAGCAAATCATGAGATCTAGCAAAGGCAGAGACTCAGAGCATTATTCTCAGAATATAGATGTAACACTTTGAATTTCGTTAGAATGTTTTTCGTGTTAATTAGCATTTTGTGCATGTTATTTTATATGTGTACTTGGGTTTATTAGTTATTTTTAGTCGGGTTACCCTAATTATAGTGTACACTTGCACACTTAGCCATGTTGTAACCTAGGTTAAAGTGTTAGCCATTCTTCCTTGCATATTTCCTTGTTAATTCCCCACCACTTTTAATCAAAACAAAACCCTTTTTAAATATTCTTTTAGCAATAGAAAAGTGAGGAATGGGGGTTAGGTAAAGAAGTTTACTTTTGACCCTTTTCTTTCTCCCTTCTCTCTCTTCTCCTCATTCAGAATTTCCTGTAGAAATTCCAGCCAAAACCCCCATCTTTCTCCGTCTTTTCTTTTCCTTTTTCATTTCCCTTTGATCCCTACACAAGAAACCTACACAAATCAACACATTTTCATCACAAAACCATGGAAAAGTGAGCTTTTTGAGGTGTTTGGAGGCAAATCTGCATACTTGATGTTAGAGCTGGGATTTTTGGTGTTTCATAGGGTCTCTTGAAGGTATAGCTCAAATTTTAACACTCCCTTTTCATAACTTGTAGTATCTTTAGAAAAATATCACATTTTTGTGCATTTTTAGTGCTATTGAAGGGATTTAGTGATGATATGTGTAAAGTAACGTTTTTATGGCTTGGTTAGCTTGGTAATGGGTTATTGGTGTGGTTTTAGACTGGGTTTCGCTTCAGGTTTCACAAAAATACCCTTAAGTTCCATTTTAGTGCAAAAGTGGGGTTTTTAACTAGAAATAGGGTTCTGTTGGATCTGCTGTTATCCGGGTCATTTCAGAATGAAATTGGAATTATTGTAGCATACACAGTGGATATTGAGTGCACAAACCAAACCTGGGAGCCCAATTCCCAAGAGAGGCCGCCGGAATAATCATTCTGGCCGCAATTTGCGGCCAGATGGGTGAGCTGGGGGTTAGGGTTTTGGCCACTGGAGTCTGCTGCTATGTGGAGTATTTTGGTATATCTATTTTTATAAGATCAGTTCTGTATCAAAATCTGGAGTAGAATACCCTATTTCCTGTATTTTTTAATCTTTCGCGACACGCGTGATACGAGTGAGTGGGTTTGGGGTTTCTGCGTATCGCGACGCGTCGGAGTGGCTTCAGGTGCGTAATCCCACGTTTTAGCGTTTCGCGCACACGCGCGCTTGGTTTGCGACACGGGTTTCTAGTTGACTTTAAATGTCGTGTTTGTACGGTTTTGAGCTTATGTGTGATATATTGTGAAATTCTAGGATTCGCAGGCGAGTGCGACGGGCGCCGCGAAGGAGTGGAACAAGTCGTCGGCTATACCTAGCGAGAGACTACGGTGAGTAGATTTAACATCTACGGGGATATCGCCCGCATGGCGTTCTACGTCAGGGCTGATAGGATCTTGTAGCTACATTTCCATACATTGACTGTTCATGGCTACTATTTAATGCATACCACATTCCCTGATATATGTATATAAACTAGAATTGATAGAACACCGCACCATTACTAACGGTTCATGCTGCACGAGCACTATCCTGCATGCTACACACACACCGTTAGTAATTGCCATGATACTCACACTGTAGAACTTGACATGATATTCATACTTGATGCATATATCACATCGGATCATTATGTTGTAGCTCATCTTTATGTGACTTGACATGATATTCATACTTGATGCATATATCACATCGGATCATTATGTTGTAGCTCATCTTTATGTGACTTGACATGATATTCATACTTGATGTATATATCACATCGGATCATTATGTTGTAGCTCATCTTTATGTGACTTGACATGATATTCATACTTGATGCATATATCACATCGGATCATTATGTTGTAGCTCATCTTTATGTGACTTGACATGATATTCACACTTGATGCATATATCACATTGGATCATTGACTTGCATATTGGTTTGGACTACATGTGATTTCTGGATTTGGGAACCGTGGCTATTTCAAATATGTAATCATTAAAAAACCCGGTTCCCTTGATATGATATTTCGGTGCGCCCACCCTGTGTTTTCTCGGTGCTAGAGTGGCATATATGAGAGAGGGCTGACCCGGACTGACGGATGCCCGATATATTGAGAGAGGGCTGACCCGGACTGACGGATGCCCGATATATTGAGAGAGGGCTGACCCGGACTGACGGCTACCCGATATATTGAGAGAGGGCTGACCCGGTGTCACGACCCAAGAATGGCCCGTGACGGCCCTAATACTACGCAACGCCTAAAGACGCAACGTAGTAAAAGGAAGCCAAAACCCAGGAATCTAAACCATAAAAATACGGAAAAGATAATATAAGTTTTGAAACATTTGAAATCGCAACCCAAATTCTTTAAAAGTCTCACTTTCTTTCTTTGAAATTTTAGCAACACCCCATTTTTTATAAAGACCAGTCAATATGAATACAACAGAAGAATAAGGACAGTAGAGAAAAAGCCGTATATATAAAAGACATCAAATCCACAATAATACACACTACGTCCTCACCAAGTCTCTATGTCAATAATACAGCAGTAGATGGAGAGTACAATACAACGAAGGTACAATATATAATACAGATAACCGTCTAACCCACCTATGCAAAAGGGTACTGTGAGCTGATGCGGTATCTGTAGCAAAAGATGGTAGCTGGATAGCTGGATAGGGGAATAGCCTGCCTCGACTACTCTGGGGAAAAACCTGAAACACCTGTGGTACAACGGGGGTGAGTTGCCAACTCGTGAATAGTATAAAACATATGCAGGTAATCGCAGGAATGCACGTACAGCATGAATCTAAGATATGCGATTACAGTAGTAATAATATGCCATGCAATGCTGGAATAAAGAGAGTACACTAGCAGGTACAATCAATAAGTGAAGCGATAGTAACATGACAATAGTATGCAGTAGAGATGTGAGAAAGCAAATATGCAACTATCATAAGGGTACACTACAAGTACTACCAATGTATGAATCTGTGCATAAGATAGGTAATGGTGAGGTATAGGGTGGAATATGTCATTTTCCACGGAAACCTGACGTCGTGGTAGGATCACAATCCATCAAGATACTCCAATCCCAAATCCTCAAACCAGGCCCCCACATTGGGCACTCACATCAAATAAGTCTCACATCTCCTCAATGTACAGTATCGAGTAATCCCCTATATCCCGAATGTACAAATCACCAATCACATAGGTATATCCAATGTCCAAGTCCCAATGAATCACCTAGTATCCCAAGTCCAATCTCAATATAAATCTAACATTCTAAAGATATATATATATGTACAGAAATAAATATGATGGGGGCAATACACATATATTAGCGTCCCATTCCACTAATATTGGTGTAAGGGTATATATAACAACGGCTAAATCCCCTGTTATATATACAAAAAGGGGGTTAAAGAAATATCATGAAACCGTGTGCCAAGCATCGACACAGAAATCCTCGTATATGGGGCTCCGTCAGTCCGGATCAGCCCACGGGGTCCGTCTGCAGTGTCGGCCCTCGGCCTCGACAGTACAGGTTATCCCGCATCCATCTCTCTACTCTGGCCAGTAGCCTCCAGACAACTGCCAGGTCAAAACAATCACCGGTAGGTACTCGCCCGCCTCCTGGCTCAATCGGCAAACCCATCGATCTTCTTGCCGAGGGGAACCATACCGGGCCCCACCATGTACTCTCATACGGCAACCACACATCGTATGGAGCATAAAATCAGCACCGATAAAACTCATGGGGGACGCTCGAAATATCATATCAAGAAAACCGGGTTGTTACATGTATGCATAATTTCATGAACTCCCGCGGTTCCCAAATCCCGAAAACATCATATAAAATCCAGATAAACAATGCATAAATACAGGAATAAATGTATGCGATATATCTGAATGCGAGCAGGTAAACACAAGTATATAGCTGAACCAGATGTATGCGAAATCATGGTAAGGTACAGCTAAGTAACATCAGTAAATGTGAATATGCGACAACAACTGAATATGTATCTAACATACAGGTGTAGCAAAGTATAGGTATCTACCTATAAGAACTGATGTCGTATACCCCCTGGGTATAAGTAACATATGTAGGAAATCCCTCCCGGTATAGGTAAAATATGTAGGAGGTATACCTGTAGCTGTATCGCAAAGTGAAAATATACCTATCACTAAAGGTATGATAGACTATAGGTATACCGATAAGCTAGATGTCAAGTGTGGCAAGCAATGGTAGCTATAAGGGGTAGTGTGTGACATGGCAATTATTGACGGTGTGTGTGTAGCATGCAATCCGTGCTTGTGCAACATGAACCGTCAATAATGTGTGCAGTGTCCTACGGCTGCTAGTCACAGTATATAGCTATATCTAGGAAATGCAGTAAGGCGCAATTCTACAATGACGTAGAAGGTACGACAGGTAAATGAATCCTAGCCCAGACGCATAACGCCATGCGGGCGATTCCCTTGTAGATGTTATATCTACTCACCTAAACTCCACGCTGGGTGAATCCTATCATCTGCTCCCCCTGTAGCCGTGTTCGTAGCCCCTGTCTGCAAACCTGCAAATACGACATGGAAATCACATATAAGCCAATATCCCGCGAAACGCGATATCGAAACGAAACGAGAAACTCGCGTCGCGAACTAAACGCGCGTGTGCACGATACGATGAACCGTGTGTGTACGCGTCTAAAACCATCGCGACACGCCGCGATACACTGGATCACAGAACCCACTCACGTATCGCGCGTATCGCGCAAACACAACTAAACACAAAAGCGACATATAGTCCCAGATTCTGTCCAGGCTACAATATTACAAAACTACATATACAAAGGACCTACACAACACAGCAGACACCACCCCTGAAAACCCCAACTCCTATCTCCCTGTTCTGGCCGCAAATTGCGGCCAGAAAGACGGTTTTGGCGGCCAAAGTTTAGAGTGGTGGGGTCGGGCTCTGATGGTGGGGTCAGGGTGCTACTAGTAGGCTGGGGTCCACTCAATTTTATTCTGTAGGCATCGGGTCTATAGCAGATCACAAAAAGTCACAAATATCACTTTAAGACACCAATTGCACAAAAGGAAAACCTATGGTAATTTAGTGTAATCTGGGGAATTTCTCAGTTGAAGTGGCCTAACTAACACTAAACCAACCTAAGGTAGCTAACCAAATCAACAATTATCCACAATTCCACTTAAACACCACAAATAGCACTAAACTAGCTAATTTAGCACTAATCTAATCAATCGATGCACAACTAAGCAAACCAAGCAATGGGGTTAAGGAAATATACCCGCTGAACCCTAGAAGGCAGGTGAAGGTGTGGAGAAGAGCTCCTGCGAGCACTGGGGTCCCTGTTGCTGTTGCTGCTGCCTGCTAATGCTGCTTCTGTTGTTGCTGCTATTGTTGCTGCTATAGTTGCTGTTGTTGTTGTTGTTATTGTGTTGATGATGAAGATAATGATGATGATGTTGCTGCTGCCCCCAGCTGCTGCTGCTGCCTCTCTCTCTCTCTCACTCTGTTGCTGCTGCTGCCTCTCTCTCTCACTCTGTTGCTGCTGCTGCCAAGGCTTGCTGCTGCTGCTGCTTCTCTCTCTCTCTCTGCAGTGAGTGTGAGTGTGTGTGTGTTTGTGAGAGAGTGTGGGAATGAGAGAAAAGACAATGAGAAATGAGAGAATGCAAACACCCCCCTTTTCTCACTCTTTCCTCATTAATGAGGTAAGGTTCACCCCATGCTTCCCTCTCTCTCTCACACACAAAGTCAAAACACACAAAACAAAAATTCAAAATAAAGCCCCTTTTTTAAATTCATTTAAATTTAAAAACCATCATGCTTAAAACCCATACTATTAACAACCATAACTCTTAAACAAACCTAACACTAGGTTAGAGAAATGGCTAACCCCAAAATAACCCTAGTTATCATGCACAAGTGTGTGTGTGCCTAATAAAATTCTAATAAAATACACAATAATTAGGATAAAATATTTAAAACTTAATTTGGTAAACTTTTTATTAAAAACCATATATTAAAATATAATTAGCTACAAAACACATTCTAAGGTGTTACAATCTCCCCCCTTAAAAGAAATTCGTCCCCGAATTTAAAACTTATACTGTTACGCGTACCTTCAAAAGAAGATTAAAATCCTCAAATCTCGCTCGCAGCCTCCCAAGTGACTACCTCACTATACGGCTACGTCCAAGAAAACCCTTCACAGATGGCAAGACCTTTGACCGACGTTTCTCCACCTGTCAAGCCATTAACACACATGGCTGCGGGTGAACGAAAGATCGTGTCCAGCTAAATGGTCTGGTGCCAAATCATGTGAGAAAGGTCGTGAAGGTAAATGTAAAGTATCTTCACCAGAAATACGGGGTGAAAATCCAGAAATCTGGGCGGAAGTGCCAAATTAAAGGCAACGAAACTAACTCGCTAATAGAATCTCAGAAGGACCTAAATCCTGGGATAAGCTTCCCAAAATCCAACACGTCATTCATCGGAAAGTCCATAGGAATACATGATCTGTCCTACGAACTCGAGTCTATGACCAACACAGTCGTCATAAGACCTCAGTTCGAAATGGACAATCCCCATCCTGACCTGACACAACTGGACCGTCTCCGAAATCTCTAGACTAGCTGGGGTCCAAAGTCCTACTTACGCAGAGTCAGAAAACAACAGGCTGGCGATCGACACGACCTAACCCCTAAGCCTAAGGGTAGCCAATTGGAGTGTCTCCTGATAACAGCTATCGAAGGAGAACCCGAACGATGGCGAGTGACGATCCCAAGCTGCTGACGACCAAACAAAACAACACACAACTTAAACAAAACAACTGAGCAAACTGAGTAAAACCGGATGACAAGAATCCGAATGGAGTCACACCCTAACCAACTTGGGTAGAAACCATAACAAAATCCGTGGAGATCTTCTCCCATTCCTACTTCGGAACGGTAAAAGATTGTAACTCTCCAGCCGGCCTCAGATGCTCGACTCAAGCACACAACAAGACTGACACCTTGAAACAAAACCTGAAACATCTCTTTACATCCTTGTCCACTCGTAACTATCTCACAAGTCACGCCAAAGCTGGTGGAACTTGAATGCATAAGGATGGTTGACAGATGTGCATGCTCTAGGATTTCACGTCGCTACCCGATGAAACCAGGTACACAAACGCGTCCCTAACTTAGCACATCATTGTCACAAATCAAGGTCTCTAAATCATTACCCAGCCGAGTATGCTCAAGTATCGCTGACGAACGAGCTTCGGTGGGCAGTGTCTCGCGAAAACGATTTAAGGAAAGTGGTCGGGCGCGGACATGAGCAAGATGTCCCCTCCGTAGAGACAAACTAAGCTATACTCGACGATCACACAAGAACTGTAAATCTGCAGAAGACCATCACAACAATCCAAATCTGCTGCAGGAAGATGTGCATTAAGCTCTGGTGGTCCGTGGAAAATCTGACACGACTCTCAAGCAAGTAGTGTCTCCAAATCTCCAACGCAAAACCACCGCGGCCATCTCCAGATCATGAGTGGAATATCCTCCTCGTACTTCCCCCAAGTGTAGGGAAAGCAAAAGCGATATCTCTATAGTGTCACCTCAGTACACCCTCGAGCCCACTCAAGAAACATTACAGTTAAACAACAAAGTCGCTCGAACCAAAAGCAAAGAAAGACTGATGCAGTTGTTAACTGAATCTTCAACTGCTGAAAACTCCGTACACATGCCTCAGTCCACAGAAAAGAAACCTCCTTTCGGTCATTTTAGTCAACGGTGCAGCACTACTCTAGCAATCCTGTACGAAACGGCGGTAAAAAACCTGCTAAGACCAACCATCTGCGGATCTCCGTCCTGCACACAAGTCTAGGCCTACGCTGTACGGCCACGATCTCCCTCGGAACCATACGAAACCGTCTCTCGCGACTACAAGACCTAGGAGTCAACACAAACAAGCCTGAAGAAACACTCCGAGAATTTAGCAACTGCTGGTGCTCTCCCAGCATCTGCATAACAAATCCTCAAGTGCTACTCCTGTTCCTCAAGACACATTAAATAGACCAGAATGTCGTAAATAACACAACAGAAACTGGTCGAGGAACGGCCTGAAGAAATCTGGTTCATCATATCTACGAATGCTGCTAGGGCGACAGTGAATCCAACGACTCACAAAACACACAAAGCCCGTAGCACGCATAAGGCAGTCTTCGGAATGCCATCATCCCGAATCCGCAATAATGATGACCTGATCCCAAACACACTTAGAAAATGTCTCGCACTCTGGAGCTGATCGAAGAAATCGCCACGGCGAGGTGAAGGATACCTATCCGCACCGTAAGCCGGTTCAATTGACGATCCGTCGATACGCAACCCTAAACTGCCGTCTTTCTCCTCGACGAACAGAAATAGGAGCTTCCAAAAGCGAAACACTCAGACGCACAAAACTTCCCAAACCAAAACTCTGCAGCTGATCCTTAAGCTCCCTCAGCTTCGCCGGCTCATCTGGAACAACGTCGGAAAGACTCTCGCACGAAAAGAACCCGGTCCAACAATCCCACGGTGGCTCTGGTATCACGAATGAACGCCAAGAATCCACGCCATCTCCTCAGTAGCCGACTAGCGAAAAAGGCTGAATTCAAGCTGTGAGAGGCGGCCCAACTATCCACCTGCACAACAAGAACTGACTTGCCGGGGAAAACAAAACCTAACTTGTTCCCACACGGTAGTCCACAGACGCCTAACACGTAGTTAACCAATCCGTGCCCAGGAGAACGTCAAATCCAACATCTCTAGATGGATCAAAACGACGGACGAAACTCTATCTCCTATCCGATTGGCACAAAACTGAAATACGTGTCGCGCAACCAAAGAATCGCTGACAGAAGTTAAAACAACTACGACTAATCTACCCAACCACGGTACAAGCAAGAAACAAACAAATACACCAAGAGAAAATGTAACTCAAGGGTACCTGAAAACTCCACATTGGACGTCTGCGCGTCCCGATGAGTAGAAGCAAACTCTTGTGTCTGCCCTCTACTCGCAGCTAGATGAACTCCTCTGGTAGCCTGAGCCCTCTGAGCAAATCCTCCACGTCCACGGCCTCTCTGAATACGATCCTGACGCCGTGCTGAGGAACAATCCCTGACGAAGTGCTGAAGGCTTCCGCATCGAAAACATCCACGTGCTGACTGCTGACCATCCTGGGGATGAGAGCTGAACGACTGTCCTCGTCCCAAGCCTCTGCTACTCCCGTAGTGGCCACGAAATCTGTCTCGACGACCGAACCTCTGTCTCTGGGCTGGTACGCTGGTACGAGTCCTCCACTGTCCTGGAACTCTCTGAGCCTCTGAAATATGTGTCTCGTCAACTGGAGTTGCAACCACTGGTGCTATGTAGGTGACGGACTGCTGCATGCTGATCGTAAGGGACAGCTGAGTAACAGGGGTGACAACCTCCTGTCGTAGCTCCCGAACGACGTCAACCAAAGAGCTCAACGTCTGGCGGAAATCCTGCATCTCTACCAAAAGTCTATCCATAGTATAAGTCGTAGGCTGATTCGTCTGCACCTGTGCAACTAGAGTGCCATCCTGGTCAGTACTCGTCTCACCCGAGCTAACCCTGACCTCGGCCCTCGCTGCATCACACTGAGTCCCCATAGTCATCGGCGGCAAGGCTATAAATGGATACAAGATGAGATTCGATAAGAACAAGGAAATCGAATCTTAAAGATATGAATCATCAAGGAAGGAATGTCAAGCAAATTGTACTTAGGTCACTTAATGCAAGGTACCGCGCTGTGGGTATGCTGCAGACATACACACACTACGTTACTCTGCTTAAGCTACCTACTCCATCATACTAAGGTCATCCTACACTCCGAAAGGTAAAACCTAACGCTCTGATACCAACTTTGTCACGACCCAAGAATGGCCCGTGATGGCCCTAATACTACGCAACGCCTAAAGACGCAACGTAGTAAAAGGAAGCCAAAACCCAGGAATCTAAACCATAAAAATACGGAAAAGATAATATAAGTTTTGAAACATTTGAAATCGCAACCCAAATTTTTTAAAAGTCTCACTTTCTTTCTTTGAAATTTTAGCAACACCCCATTTTTTATAAAGACCAGTCAATATGAATACAACAGAAGAATGAGGACAGTAGAGAAAAAGTTGTATATATAAAAGACATCAAATCCACAATAATACACACTACGTCCTCACCAAGTCTCTATGTCAATAATACAGCAGTAGATGGAGAGTACAATACAACGAAGGTACAATATATAATACAGATAACCGTCTAACCCACCTGTGCAAAAGGGTACTGTGAGCTGATGCGGTATCTGTAGCAAAAGATGGTAGCTGGATAGCTGGATAGGGGAATAGTCTGCCTCGACTACTCTGGGGAAAAACCTGAAACACCTGTGGCACAACGGGGGTGAGTTGCCAACTCGTGAATAGTATAAAACATATGCAGGTAATCGCAGGAATGCACGTACAGCATGAATCTAAGATATGCGATTACAGTAGTAATAATATGCCATGCAATGCTGGAATAAAGAGAGTACACTAGCAGGTACAATCAATAAGTGAAGCGATAGTAACATGACAATAGTATGCAGTAGAGATGTGAGAAAGCAAATATGCAACTATCATAAGGGTACACTACAAGTACTACCAATGTATGAATCTGTGCATAAGATAGGTAATGGTTAGGTATAGGGTGGAATATGTCATTTTCCACGGAAACCTGACGTCGTGGTAGGATCACAATCCATCAAGATACTCCAATCCCAAATCCTCAAACCAGGCCCCCACATTAGGCACTCACATCAAATAAGTCTCACATCTCCTCAATGTACAGTATCGAGTAATCCCCTATATCCCGAATGTACAAATCACCAATCACATAGGTATATCCAATGTCCAAGTCCCAATGAATCACCTAGTATCCCAAGTCCAATCTCAATATAAATCTAACATTCTAAAGATATATATATATGTACAGAAATAAATATGATGGGGGCAATACACATATATTAGCGTCCCATTCCACTAATATTGGTGTAAGGGTATATATAACAACGGCTAAATCCCCTGTTATATATACAAAAAGGGGGTTAAAGAAATATCATGAAACCGTGTGCCAAGCATCGACACAGAAATCCTCGTATATGGGGCTCCGTCAGTACGGATCAGCCCACGGGGTCCGTCTGCAGTGTCGGCCCTCGGCCTCGACAATACAGGTCATCCCGCATCCATCTCTCTACTCTGGCCAGTAGCCTCCAGACAACTGCCAGGTCAAAACAATCACCGGTAGGTACTCGCCCGCCTCCAGGCTCAATCGGCAAACCCATCGATCTTCTTGCCGAGGGGAACCATACCGGGCCCCACCATGTACTCTCATACGGCAACCACACATCGTATGGAGCATAAAATCAGCACCGATAAAACTCATGGGGGACGCTCGAAATATCATATCAAGGAAACCGGGTTGTTACATGTATGCATAATTTCATGAACTCCCGCGGTTCACAAATCCCGAAAACATCATATAAAATCCAGATAAACAATGCATAAATACAGGAATAAATGTATGCGATATATCTGAATGCGAGCAGGTAAACACAAGTATATAGCTGAACCAGATGTATGCGAAATCATGGTAAGGTACAGCTAAGTAACATCAGTAAATGTGAATATGCGACAACAACTGAATATGTATCTAACATACAGGTGTAGCAAAGTATAGGTATCTACCTATAAGAACTGATGTCGTATACCCCCATGGGTATAAGTAACATATGTAGGAAATCCCTCCCGGTATAGGTAAAATATGTAGGAGGTATACCTGTAGCTGTATCGCAAAGTGAAAATATACCTATCACTAAAGGTATGATACACTAAAGGTATACCGATAAGCTAGATGTCAAGTGTGGCAAGCAATGGTAGCTATAAGGGGTAGTGTGTGACATGGCAATTATTGACGGTGTGTGTGTAGCATGCAATCCGTGCTCGTGCAACATGAACCGTCAATAATGTGTGCAGTGTCCTACGGCTGCTAGTCACAGTATATAGCTATATCTAGGAAATGCAGTAAGGCGCAATTCTACAATGACGTAGAAGGTGCGACAGGTAAATGAATCCTAGCCCAGACGCATAACGCCATGCGGGCGATTCCCCTATAGATGTTATATCTACTCACCTAAACTCCACGCTGGGTGAATCCTATCATCTGCTCCCCCTTTAGCCGTGTCCGTAGCCCCTGTCTGCAAACCTGCAAATACGACATGGAAATCACATATAAGCCAATATCCCGCGAAACGCGATATCGAAACGAAACGAGAAACTCGCGTCGCGAACTAAACTCGCGTGTGCACGATACGCTGAATCGTGTGTGTACGCGTCTAAAACCATCGCGACACGCCGCGATACGCTGGATCACAGAACCCACTCACGTATCGTGCGTATCGCGCAAACACAACTAAACACAAAAGCGACATATAATCCCAGATTCTGTCCAGGCTACAATATTACAAAACTACATATACCAAGGACCTACACAACACAGCAGACACCACCCCTGAAAACCCCAACTCCTATCTCCCTGTTCTGGCCGCAAATTGCGACCAGAAAGACGGTTTTGGCGGCCAAAGTTTAGAGTGGTGGGGTCGGGCTCTGATGGTGGGGTCAGGGTGCTACTAGTAAGCTGGGGTCCACTCAATTTTATTCTGTAGGCATCGGGTCTATAGCAGATCACAAAAAGTCACAAATATCACTTTAAGACACCAATTGCACAAAAAGGAAAACCTATGGTAATTTAGTGTAATCTGGGGAATTTCTCAGTTGAAGTGGCCTAAGTAACACTAAACCAACCTTAGGTAGCTAACCAAATCAACAATTATCCACAATTCCACTTAAACACCACAAATAGCACTAAACTAGCTAATTTAGCACTAATCCAATCAATCGATGCACAACTAAGCAAACCATGCAATGGGGTTAAGGAAATATACCCACTGAACCCTAGAAGGCAGGTGAAGGTGTGGAGAAGAGCTCCTGCGAGCACTAGGGTCCCTGTTGCTGTTGCTGCTGCCTGCTAATGCTGCTTCTGTTGTTGCTGCTATTGTTGCTGCTATAGTTGTTGTTGTTGTTGTTGTTATTGTGTTGATGATGATGATAATGATGATGATGTTGCTGCTGACCCCAGCTGCTGCTGCTGCCTCTCTCTCTCTCTCACTCTGTTGCTGCTGCTGCCTCTCTCTCTCACTCTGTTGCTGCTGCTGCCAAGGCTTGCTGCTGCTGCTGCTTCTCTCTCTCTCTGCAGTGAGTGTGAGTGTGTGTGTGTTTGTGAGAGAGTGTGGGAATGAGAGAAAAGACAATGAGAAATGAGAGAATGCAAACACCCCCCTTTTCTCACTCTTTCCTCATTAATGAGGTAAGGTTCACCCCATGCTTCCCTCTCTCTCTCACACACAAAGTCAAACCACACAAAACAAAAATTCAAAATAAAGCCCCTTTTTTAAATTCATTTACATTTAAAAACCATCATGCTTAAAACCCATACTATTAACAACCATAACTCTTAAACAAACCTAACACTAGGTTAGAGAAATGGCTAACCCCAAAATAACCTTAGTTATCATGCACAAGTGTGTGTGTGCCTAATAAAATTCTAATAAAATACACAATAATTAGGATAAAATATTTAAAACTTAATTTGGTAAACTTTTTATTAAAAACCATATATTAAAATATAATTAGCTACAAAACACATTCTAAGGTGTTACACCCGGACTGACGGATGCCCGATATATTAAGAGAGGGCTAACCCGGACTGACGGATGCCTGATATATTGAGAGAGGGCTGACCCGGACTGACGGATGCCCGATAGAGGAGGATTTTCGTGTCGATGCTAGACACGAGTATTTATGATATTTGGTTGCCGATGTTGGGCACTCGTGATTCTCAGGGATATACATGATTTGAGGGCCGATGGGAGTGCCGGCGTCTGGGTTGTTGGGATTTGCGGTGCATATATATATATATATTCCACATTGACATTCCGTGTAGATGTTATACTTCCCATCCTTAGCATTCATTATTATATCTCATCCTGTAGTTATATTACCTGATGGAGCACTTGCATGATTTTTGCATATACTGCTTATCACACATTGATATCATTTGTTGGCATATGATAGAGTAGCGCAGTACGTACATGCTTGCGATTACCTTTATATGTTATTTCTATTCACGAGTTGGCAACTCACCCCCGTTGTGCCACAGTGGTTGCAGGTTGCCCTTCGGAGTAGTCGCGGCAGGCTGCGTTCTTGCATCTTTTGACACAGATACCCCTACAGTTGGGGTACTAGCTCTTTTGCTGATAGGTGGGTTTTGTGCGGTATCTGTTTATCTTTCAGTTATGTACATTGTTGTATCTAGTACTCTCCATCTACCACTTATGTATTGACTTAGAGACAGTGTGAGGACGATGATGTATATTATTTGTATTCTGGTGTCGAGCTCGTTGTGAGCCGACTTTCTTATGCAGTTATTCTATCTGTGATGTTCCCACTTTTTACTCTTGATCTTCGCTACGGCGTCGTATTTTGCTATCTTGGTTAGTGTTTACTAAAGATTTCTTATCACTTCTAAATGCTTCCATTTTAAAAACTTAAAACACCCTATACTTTATTGGTTTGTTTTCTGGGTTTCCGGTTCACTTAGTCGCGTTACGCCTGTAGACGTTACGTGGTTAAGTGCCGGTCACGGGCCAAACTTTGGGTCATGACAAAGTTGGTATCAGAGCGTAGGTTTTAACTTCGGAGTGTAGGATGACCCTGGTATGATGGAGTAGGTAGCTGCAGCAGAGTGGCGTAGCGTGCGTATGTTCCGCCGCATACACACGACACGGTACTCCGCCTAAGCGACCTTATGACTTATTGATTGAAATTCCCTCATGATTGTATACATCCTTGCGATTCGATTTCTGTATCCTCATCGAATCCTACCTTCTTTTCAACCATTATGCCGCCAAGGACTACGAGGGTGCAGAGAGCGGCCGTGAGAGCCGAGGTTCGAGTTGATTCATCCGAGATGAGGACTGATCCGAGTAGTACTCCTGTTGTACCAGGACAGATTGTTCCCCCTACGACAGCTCAGATCGCTAGATTAGTGGTAGAGATGCAGGGCTTGCGCCAGGCGATGAACTCGTTGGTGGAGGTCGTTCGAGCGCAGCGACAAATGGTTGTCACCCCTGCTACCCAGTTGTTCCTTGCGATCATCATGCAGTATTCCGTCCCCTACATAGCACCGGTGGAGGCAGCCCCAGTGTACGAGACACATCTTCCAGAGACCGTGAGAGTTTCGGAACAGTTGAGGAATCGTACTGGTGTACCATCCCAGAGCAGAGGCTTAGGACGAGGACAGTTGTTTGGCTCTCATCCCCAGGGAGGACGGCAGCCAGCGCGTAGATGTTTACGATGTGGGAGCCTTCAACACCTCATCAGGCAGTGTTCCTTCACACTACGTCAGGGTTGTATTCTGAGACATCGTGGACGCGGAGGGTTCGCGCAGAGGGGTCAGGTTAGTAGAGGAGGAGTTCGGTCAGTCACAGATGAAGGACAGGCACAAGCTTTCGCTTCGACTCATTGGGACGCGAGGGCGTCCAACACAGAGCTTTCAGGTACTCTTTCAGTATGTCCTTTGTTGCACACGTATTGTCTGATCCGAATCCTTGTGCTCGTAGGTTTCCACGTACTCATACGTATCCACACTTTGTACCGAGTTTGGGTAGAGAGTCCGGTTCGCTTGATCAGCCGCTAATTGTGACTACTCCCGTGGAAGAGTCATTTGTCGCTAGTCACGTGTTCCGATCCTGTACCGTCCGTATTGGCGAGAGAGAGAGAGTTGTCGGTCGATTTGATCCATCTTGAGATGTTGGACTTCGACGTTCTTTTGGGCATGGATTGGTTAACCACGTTCTATGCTTCTGTTGGCTACCGCGAGAAGACAGTTAGATTTTTGTTTTCCCGGCGAGTCGGTTTTTGTTGTGTTGGGGGACCGTAGTGCCACCCTCACAATGCGATTTCTTCTTTTCGCGCTGGACAGCTTTTGAGGAAGGGATGTCAGGGATTTCTCGCCTATGTTTGCGATACTAGAGCTATAGAGGTTCCATTGGATCAGGTTCCGGTTGTTAGAGAGTTCCCTGATGTGTTCCCTGACGAGCTTCCTGGGCTACCGCCTGAGCGTGATATTTACTTCTGTATTGATTTGGTTCCTGGCACGGGGCCTATTTCTGTACCGCCTTATCGGATGGCCCCGGCGGAACTTAGAGAATTGAAGGGTCAGTGGCAAGAATTGCTGGATAAGCGACTTATTCGACCCAGTGTTTCTCCTTGGGGTGCTCCAGTCCTGTTTGTCAAGAAGAAGGACGGCAGTATGCGTTTGTGTATCGACTACCGCCAGCTGAACAGGGTGACAGTGCGGAACATGTATCCTTTGCCACGCATCGACGAATTGTTCGATCAGCTTCAGGGGCAGGATACTTTTCGAGGATCGATTTGCGATCAGGCTACCATCAGCTGCGGGTTCGATGGGAGGACATTCCTAGGACAGTTTTCTGCACGCGTTACAGCCATTGTGAGTTTTTGGTGATGTCGTTCGGACTCACCAACGCGCCAGCAGCATTTATGGGCTTGATGAACCGTATTTTCCGGCTGTATCTTGATCTGTTCATCATCGTATTCATTGATGATATCTTGGTGTATTCTCGGAATAGAGAGGAGCACGAGCAGCACCTGCGGATTACACTGCAGACCTTGAGGGAGCATCAGCTTTTCGCCAAATTCTCCAAATGTGCTTTCTGGCTGGACAGCGTAGAATTCTTGGGGCACGTGATTATACGAGATGGTATATGTGTATACCCGAGGAAGATCGAAGCAGTTCGGAGTTGGCCTAGACCCACGTCAGTGACGGAGGTTCGCAGCTTTCTAGGGCTGGCAGGCCACTACAGGCTATTCGTGCAGGACTTCTCCCGTATTGCTACACCTTTGACCGGGTTGACCCGGAAGGGAGTTCGTTTCGATTAAACGGAGGAGTGTGAGCACAGTTTTCAACAGCTACGGGCTTTACTGACTACGACACCAGTGCTATCATTGCCTTCAGGATCAGGCGGATTTGTGGTCTATTGTGATGCTCACGAGTGGGGCTAGGGTGCGTATTGATGCAGCATGACAGGGTGATCGCGTATGCTTCGCGGCAATTAAAGAACATGAACAGAATTACCCCACCCACGATTTGGAGATGGCTGCAGTAGTCTTTGCATTTAAGATCTGGCGACATTACCTATATGGCGAGTCGTGCCAGATATTCACTGATCACAAGAGCTTAAAGTATATATTCCAACAGCGAGACCTGAACCTTAGACAGCGCCGATGGATGGAGTTAGTGAAGGACTACGATTATGAGATCTTGTATCACCCGGGCAGGGCTAATGTAGTGGCGGATGCTTTGGGCAGGAGACCCGGGAGTAGTCTATCTTATTTGAGCGTGGTACAGAGGCGGTCATCGGTAGATTGGCAGATCTTATGCTACAGCCGGGTACAGTTCGAGTTTACGCCGATCGGAGGACAGATTGCGCATGTTCGTGCACACCCACAGTTGCTCGACTGTATACATGAGACACAGCATAGTGACGACCGATGTTCAGAGATCAGGGTACAGATTGGACAGGGAAGATTTCCCGAGTTCGTGATCGATGATCAGGGGGTACTACGATTCGGGACTAGACTAATCGTACCAGATGCTGAGGGATTGCGGCGCGAGATTTGTGAGGAGGCACATCGATCGGTATATAGTGTTCATCCCGGTTCCACCAAGATATACCATGATATGAGAGGTGTTTACTGGTTGGACGGAATGAAGAGAGACATCATAGATTTTGTGTCGAGATGTCTGACTTGTCAGCAAGTCAAGGCTGAGCACCAGAAGCCGCGGGAGAGCTACAGCCGTTACCCATTCCGGAAAGGGAAATGGGAGCAGATTTCTATGGACTTCATTGTGGGTCTACCCAGGACTAGTTGAGGGTATGACTCCATCTGGGTGATCGTGAATCGTTTGATGAAAGCGGCTCACTTCCTACCGGTGAAGAAGACTTTCGGATTTGCTCAGAATGCCCAGATATACATCGACGAGATCGTACGACTACACGGAGTCCCGACATGTATCGTGTCTGACAGAGGCACCCCGTTTACCAGCCGGCTATGGCAGAGACTTCAGGAGGCTTTTGGCACTCTCTTGAGTTTCAACACAGCATTTCATCCGCAGACCGACGGACAGTCAGAGCAGACTATTCAGACTCTTGAGGACATGCTCGGAGCGTGCGTCTTAGACTTTGGAGGTAGCTGGGATCATCATTTACCCTTAGTAGAGTTCTCCTACAACAACAGCTACCAGGAGACCATTCAGATGGCACCGTTTGAGGCTCTTTATGGGAGGAAATGCGGATCGCCCGCTTGTTGGACAGAGCTCAGTGATGAGCAGTATCATAGGGCCGCAGATTGTTGAGGAGACGACCGCGAAGATCCAGTTGATTCACGACAGGATGAGGACAGCCCAGAGTAGGCAGAGATCTTATGCGGACCGTCATCGGCGCAGACTTGAGTTTTCTGTTGGTGATCATGTTTTCTTGAGGGTCTCCACAGTGAAAGGTGTGATGAGGTTTGGAAAGAAGGGGAAGCTTAGTCCTAGTTATGTGGGCCCCTTCGAAATCCTCGAGCATGTTGGTGCGTTTGCGTATCGGTTAGCCCTTCCGCCCAGTTTTCCAGACGTGCACCCTGTATTTTACGTTTCGATGCTCCGTAGATATCTTCATGATCCTTCGCATGCGATTCAGCACCCGACGATCCAGCTTGAGCGTGACCTTCCCTATGCAGAGCAGCCGGTGACCATTTTGAATCGACAAGTGAAGAAAATTGAGATCGAAGGACATACTGTCGGTCAAGGTTCTTTGGCGTGGTCCGAGCAGAGAGGAGGTCAATTGGGAGACTGAGAGCGAGGTGAGGAAGAGGTATCCCCATCTTTTTGAGGGCGCGTGTAGTTAGACTTTTAAATTCGGGGACCGAATTTCTTTAAGGGGGGTAGATTGTAACACTTTGAATTTCGTTAGAATGTTTTTCGTGTTAATTAGCATTTTGTGCGTGTTATTTTATATGTGTACTTGGGTTTATTAGTTATTTTTAGTCGGGTTACCCTAATTGTAGTGTACACTTGCACACTTAGCCATGTTGTAGCCTAGGTTAAAGTGTTAGCCATTCTTCCTTGCATGTTTCCTTGTTAATTCCCCACCACTTTTAATCAAAACAAAACCCTTTTTAAATATTCTTTTAGCAATAGAAAAATGAGGAATGGGGGTTAGGTAAAGAAGTTGACTTTTGACCCTTTTCTTTCTCTCTTCTCTCTCTTCTCCTCATTCAGAATTTCCTGCAGAAATTCCAGCCAAAAACCCCATCTTTCTCCATCTTTTCTTCTCCTTTTTCATTTCCCTTTGATCCCTACACAAGAAACCTACACAAATCAACACATTTTCATCACAAAACCATGGAAAAGTGAGCTTTTTGAGGTGTTTGGAGGAAAATCTGCACACTTGATATTAGAGCTGGGATTTTTGGTGTTTCATAGGGTCTCTTGAAGGTATAGCTCATATTTTAACACTCCCTTTTCATAACTTGTAGTATCTTTAGAAAAATATCACATTTTTGTGCATTTTTAGTGCTATTGAAGGGATTTAGTGATGATATGTGTAAAGTAACGTTTTTATGGCTTGGTTAGCTTGGTAATGGGTTAGTAGTGTGGTTTTAGACTGGGTTTTGCTTCAGGTTTCACAAAAATACCCTTAAGTTCCATTTTAGTGCAAAAGTGGGGTTTTTAACTAGAAATAGGGTTCTGTTGGATCTGCTGCTATCCGGGTCATTTCAGAATGAAATTGGAATTACTGTAACATACACAGGGGATATTGAGTGCACAAACCAAACCTGGGCGCCCAATTCCCAAGAGAGGCCGCCGGAATAATCATTCTGGCCGCAATTTGCGGCCAGATGGGTGAGCTAGGAGTTGGGGTTTTGGCCACTGGAGTCTGCTGCTATATGGAGTATTTTGGTATATCTATTTTTATAAGATCAGTTCTGTATCAAAATCTGGAGTAGAATACCCTATTTCCCGTATTTTTTAATCTTTCGCGACACGCGTGATACGTGTGAGTGGGTTTGGGGTTTCTGCGTATCGCGACGCGTCGGAGTGGCTTCAGGCGCGTAATCCCACGTTTTAGCGTATCGCGCACACGCGCGCTTGGTTTGCGACACGGGTTTCTAGTTGACTTTAAATGTCGTGTTTGTACGGTTTTGAGCTTATGTGTGATATATTGTGAAATTCTAGGATTCGCAGGCGAGTGTGACGGGCGCCGCGAATGAGGGGAACAAGTCGTCGGCTATACGTAGCGAGAGACTACGGTGAGTAGATTTAACATCTACGGGGATATCGCCCACATGGCGTTCTACGTCAGGGCTGATAGAATCTTGTAGCTACATTTCCATACATTGACTGTTCAAGGCTACTATTTAGTGCATACCACATTCCCTGATATATGTATATAAACTAGAATTGATAGAACACCGCACCATTACTAACGGTTCATGCTGCACGAGCACTATCCTACATGCTACACACACACCGTTAGTAATTGCCATGATACTCACTCTGTAGAACTTGACATGATATTCATACTTCATGCATATATCACATCGGATCATTATGTTGTAGCTCATCTTTATGTGACTTAACATGATATTCATACTTGATACATATATCACATCGGATCATTATGTTGTAGCTCATCTTTATGTGACTTGACATGATATTCATACTTGAGGCATATATCATATCGGATCATTATGTTGTAGCTCATCTTTATGTGACTTGACATGATATTCATACTTGATGCATATATCACATCGGATCATTATGTTGTAGCTCATCTTTATGTAACTTGACATGATATTCATACTTGATGCATATATCACATCGGATCATTATGTTGTAGCTCATCTTTATGTGACTTGACATGATATTCACACTTGATGCATATATCACATTGGATCATTGACTTGCATATTGGTTTGGATTACATGTGATTTCTGGATTTGGGAACCGTGGCTATTTCAAATATGTAATCATTTAAAAACCCGGTTCCCTTGATATGATATTTCGGTGCGCCCACCCTGTGTTTTCTCGGTGCTAGAGTGGCATATATGAGAGAGGGCTGACCCGGACTGACGGATGCCCGATATATTGAGAGAGGGCTGACCCAGTCTGACGGATGCCCGATATATTGAGACAGGGCTGACCCGGACAGACAGATGCCCGATATATTGAGAGAGGGCTGACCCAGACTGACGGATGCCCGATAGAGGAGGATTTGCGTGTCGATACTAGACACGAGTATTTATGATATTTGGGTGCCGATGTTGGGCACTCGTGATTCTCAAGGATGTACAGGATTTGAGGGCCGATGGGAGTGCCGACGTCTGGGTTGTTAGGATTTGTGGTGTTGGGGATAGTGCCCTCATAGTCAATTATTGGATCGCAGGTACGTGATTGCAATGATTGCGGAGGACCTATACCGGTAGGACAGTCTTGCTCAAGATGATAGTATGCTATCTGGTTTGCCTTTATCAGTCGTGTACAGGTTCAGGTGACTGATCACTGCTACACTTTGATAGCGCCCTTAGGGTCTTGCTTTACCACCAACAGTATGATGGCGATCATATACGTGAGAGTTGGGTGGTTTAGATGCATATCCTTAATTGTGGTCCCTAGTCGTGGGAGTTTCGAGACAGGGCATCGATACTCCGGAGTAGACTAGTGTGTACAGTCGAGACCCCGACGAGGGGCGGTGGCCGGTCTCACAAGCTACTGGTGTCAGTTGGATCACCTATGATGTATACAGGTGCTCATTGGGTTATGAGTACACCGGACAGGACTCGCCGGGAATCTGCTAGTTAGTATTATATCTACCGTCAGATAGCAGTTCCTTGGTGACATGTGTACAGGTTAGTTCATCGACCTGAGGTCGTCATTTGTCTCGTGTGAGTTCCCACTGTGCTTTGATTTCTACCCTACCACGGCTCAAAGGAGTCGTGCAAACAGGTAGCTTTTGGGTACAGTCCCGAGCCATATGGAGGCACGTGAGCGGATCGGCAGGGGATTCGTCTCTCCCGGTATTGGGGGCGAGATCGTGCTGTGTCTAGGAGAGCCATTACACAAAGTCCATGGCCATGGCAGGAGATTTACTGGTAGGTACTCCAGTAGTATCTCAGGGTGTTATTGGGCTACACTCCGACACGACTTATACTGCTATTGGGGGTCTGACGTTACTAGCCCCCTAGGCAGATATGCGATACTCATAGACGAACGGACCGGACTGTATATACATTGTCACTGTCAGGCTCAGTAGGGTTTCTGGATGAGTTCGCTCATCAGCCTCCCTTGAGGTCAGTCCATGGGCAGCCGTTACGCATTGCCAGTGCCGCTGACGGTTTGTGGTTAAACCCACTGCCAGGGTACTGACGAGTCATTAGAGTCCCCCACAGACAGTTTCCCAAGTTCGGGTGAAACGTTGTAGAGGCCGTATGGTTTTATGGCAGGGTTCAGAAAATGCACGTGCGTTTACGCACGTGTTATTTTTCTGGCAGATGATACTGGTCGGCTTTGGTTTAAGCCGGATCCGAGTATTATATTGAGTAGGTATAATATCTTTGTCTCAGTTGCATTTGTATTCGGTCGTAATACAAATGCGTGTATATTTATACAGTTTCGGGGTTATCCTGAAAGTCGTTTTAGGATCACTTTTAGAAGTTGCCAGTTTCCAGTTTTCTATCAGCCGTCTTTTAACATTCGGTTAAAGACGGGTTTATCTTTTCTTTGATGAGGTGAGTCAGTGTTCTAGAAATTTCTAGAAGTGATGACTAGGATTAATTGGTGTTGAGTTTTCATTGGATGCATTAAAGGCTTGATGATGTGTATTAGTGACTCATGCTTTATCATTAAAGCTTCTTGTTTTTCTTAAGATATTTGTTCTTGATCTTTTGTTATGATAAGGATGGTTGTTTATGGTCACCTCCATGATAGCTCCTACCATCACCTCCCTCCTTCTATAAAGTGGCCGGCCCTCTCTCTCCTCCTCACTCACTTGGTAGTTTTCATTTGTAGAAAAGATTATGATAGTATTTGGGGTGTATGGAATTTCACAGTTCATTTCATTCCATCACCCAATTCCCACGGCAACTTCATTAACCGATCGTCCACGGATTTGGACGAAGTGAGACAAAGTCATCTACTCATTCTCTACATCATTCTTGGTCGTCTCTTTTAGCAAACTTGACGATCGAGTTGCCTCAAGTCAGAGGCGGGAGCCCGTTTAAAGAATCGTCGACGTGGTGCCATCTCGATGAGGAGATCGGAGATCGACGAGATCGGAGCAGCCTCAACGGAGCGTGGGATGATGGTTAAAGAACGAAGGACTCGGATCATTCGGTATAACCTTTCTACACTCTTTACAGTTTGTTAGTTTAGCAATAATGGCAGATCCGGGTGAAAGTATACGATAGCGCCAGTTTAAAAGTTTTTGTTCCGCATTTGGCGTCTGTAGACGGCCGGGGCGCTAGCGTAGACTTACATGTGGTGCATATATATATATATATATTCCATATTGACATTCCGTGTAGATGTTATACTTCCCATGCTCAGCATTCATTATTATATCTCATCCTGTAGTTATATTACCTGATGGAGCACTTGTATGATTTTTGCACATACTGCTTATCACACATTGATATCATTTGTTGGCATATGATAAAGTAGCGCAGTACGTGCATGCTTGCGATTACCTTTATATGTTATTTCTATTCACGAGTTGGCAACTCACCCCCGTTGTGCCACAGTGGTTGCAGGTTGCCCTTCGGAGTAGTCGCGGCAGGCTGCGTTCTTGCATCTTTTGACACAGATACCCCTACAGTTGGCGTACTAGCTCTTTTGCTGATAGGTGGGTTTTGTGCGGTATCTGTTTATCTTTCAGTTGTGTACATTGTTGTATCTAGTACTCTCCATCTACCACTTATGTATTGACTTAGAGACAGTGTGAGGACGATGATGTATATTATTTGTATTCTGGTGTCGAGCTCGTTGTGAGCCGACTTACTTATGCAGTTATTCTATTTGTGATGTTCCCACTTTTTACTCTTGATCTTCGCTACGGCGTCGTATTTTGCTATCTTGGTGAGTGTTTACTAAAGATTTCTTATCACTTCTAAATTCTTCCATTTTAAAAACTTAAAACACCCTATACTTTATTGGTTTGATTTCTGGGTTTTCGGTTCACTTAGTCACGTTACGCCTGTAGACGTTACGTGGTTAAGTGCCGGTCACGGGCCAAACTTTGGGTCGTGACAATAGACATCTAGAGGATCTCCAAATGGAAAAACAAGAGACCATAAGAAATCCCAAGTCCTGATGCCACTAGGTTGCGGCGGATCTGCGGCTAAAGTAAGGAATATGTGGAGGAACCGCAGCGGATTTATGGCCGTAGGATGTGAAATTTTTTATGATGGATCTCAACAGCATATATTCACATAGGGAATCTAGGGTTTCTGGTTTTGGTGACTATATATAGGACCGAGAAATTCACATTAAAAATTATCACCGAAGAGTTCAAGAGATCCATGAGGTCCACGTATCCGAGTGATCATCACCTATTCATCTACCTCTAACAAGAGAGAGATCTAGAGAAAACTAGGGTTCTTGTATTCTACTTTCTAAGGAGTAAAATTGTAAATGCAATAGTTAATTAATAAAGGTAGTGTTTTTATTATTCTTTTTGCAATTAATTTTTGCACTTACATTTCTGCATCTTAATCATGATTTCATTCTTCAACTTTTCTTCTAAATCTTTAACCATGAGTGAGTAATTCCTAGCTTGCTAGGGTTCGTAGGATACGGTAGAACAATGGATGAGAAAATCTCTTAATAACTTTTATACATTTTAAAGTTTATAAACTTTAGCAAAATAATTGTTAACATCCTTATCGGGTGCGCTACCAATTTATTGATAGTCACGACCACGATTTGAGATTGGTTTAACACTTGTTTTGTTAGGGGCTAGACATGAATAGAGATCAATGCAAGGACAAGGGTTAGTAATGGGGAAACCCTAGTTTCTTCCAAAAACCCCAATCTACATTCATCACCATCGATTTAGTTTTAAACTATTAAAAGATAAAGGAGTAATTTTTAATTATTCATCCATTACTACTAAGTTCTATGAACCCAGCAAGCTTTTTCATTATAAATCTTATATCCGTAATGACAAACAGTCACCCTTCTTTCATCAACTCGTCTAAAGTAAGAAAAGAGTTCATGTTTCTCTGCGAACGACCCGTACTCATCGCGGATAGCTACTAGCGACACCGTCTTGATTGCGTTTATTTTCGAACAAACTTGTTCACACTCAATCACTGCACGTAACGGCTACCCAGGTATTGATCGAAAGAAGGTCAACTCACAAGCTTATCTAAACCCTGCAAAGTTTATCAGCAACATCACCGTACAGTCCGGTCTCTTCGTCTAAGAGTATCGCATATCGGGTCTAGGTTTGGAATCTGTTCGACCCTAATAACTCGATAAGTCGTGCGACAGAGGACTCATAACCTTCCGGAGATACAACTAATAACACTTATCAGTTTATCTCCACTGCGGTGGCCACCGACATGTGGTTGTAATCATATCCTGCACAGCGCGACATCAACTCACCGGGAGAGACGAATCCCCTTGACTGCTCACTGCCTCCACATGCTTCGGGACTATACCCAAAAAAAACCTGTTTGCATGATTCCTTTAAGTCACGACCCGAATATTTCGACTCGTGACCGGCACTTAACCACGCAACGTCTACAGGCGTAACGCGACTAAGTAAGCCGAACCCAGAAATCAAAACCATTAAAAGGTAGTGAGTGCTGAAAACATTCAATGAAACATTTAGAAAATCTTAAATAGCTCAATAAAGTTCTTTTTAAAGTTAAGTTATCCTTATAATAATTTTGGCAGCATTTCCTTTGTAAAAGTAACCCCGAAAATCGGGTATAAAACAGGATATAAGTGAAATGATATATAATGAAATAAAGCATTCCCAAACGGGAGCAATCACGTCCAACGGCGGAAAACAACAACACAAGAGTAATATACGACGCCGTAGCGAAGAATGAGCAATAGTAAACATCACAGCATAATAAACTGCATAAATATATACAGTCGGCTCTGACGAGCTCGACACCAGAATACAAAAATATACATCATCGTCCTCACACTGTCTCTAAGTCCAGTACATAGATGGTAGATGGAGAATACTAGATACAAAAGTGTGTACAATAAAAGTAACCAGATACCACAACCCACCTAATAGCAAAATAGCTCTCGCACCAACTGTAGTGGTATCTGTAGCCAAAAGATGCAAAAAGGCAGCCTGCCGCGACTACTCCGAGGGGCAACCTGCAAACACTGTGGCACAACGGGGGTGAGTTGCCAACTCGTGAATAGAAATAACATATAAAGGTAATCGCGAGCATGCACGTACTGCGCTACTCTATTATATGCCAGCAGATGATATCAATGCGTGATAAGCAGTATGTGCAATAATCATGCAAGTGCTCTATCAGGTAATATAACTACAGGATGAGATACAATAATGAATGCTGAGCATGGGAAATATAACATCTACACAGAATGTCAACATGGAATATATACTCGGTGTCCATCAATGCACCTAGATCCCCCAAATAGCTCAGACGCCGGCACTCTCATCGGCCCACCAATCCTGTACATCTCTGAGAATTACGAGTGCCCAACATCGGCACCCAAATATCATAAGTACTCGTGTCCAGCATCAACACGCAAATCCTCATCCATTGGGCCCCGTCAGTCTGGGTCAGCCCACGGGCTCCGTCTGCGGTATCGGCCCCCGGCCCCGGCAGTACGGATCATCCCGCATCCATCTATCGACGCTGGTCAGTATCCTCCGGATAACTGCCAGGTCCAACCAATCACCGGTAGGTAGTAGTCCCTCTGCCAGGCTCACCGTCTGATACACAGCGAAACCGTTCTCGCTGTTGGATATATGTATGCCCTAGAGGCCATTATGAGATAGTGTATGTACTGATATGTATATAAATATATATATATTCGGGGGACAGTCTTGCTCGATATGATAGTATGCTATCTGGTTTTACTTTATCATATGTTCACTTAATCATGTTTATATTCATTTGGTGCATGTTGATAAAGCCCTAAGGATATTGGCTTGACTACTGGCATTATGATGTGGATCATACTAGTGGGACATCTGTAGTTTATAAGCATATCCTTGAACTGTTCCTAGTCGTAGGTATATCGAGACAGCGCATCGAAATTCCAGTTTAGACTAGCGTATACCATTCTTGTTCCATATGATGGGCGATGGATGATCCCATATCCGTCTGGTGTGTTGACACCGAAGATAGTATACGGGTGCTCAGTGAGACTGGGTACACTGAACGGACTCACCGAGAACTCCTATATGGTATTATATCATACGTCGGATAGCAGTTCTCAGGTGACACTGGTACAGGTTAGTCTGTAGACCCGAGATCGTCATAGAGTCTTGTGTGTCCTCCCACTGTACTTTGATCTCCACCCTACTGCGGCTCTAATGAGTCGTACAAACAGGTGGATTTTGGGTATAGTCTCGAGGCATGTGGAGGCAGTGAGCGATAGGAGGGGTTTCGTCTCTCCCGGTATTGGGGGTTGATGCTGTGCTGTGCACGATTGGCTATAACGGGAAGTCCCTGGCCAGGGCTGCTGAGATATTACTGATAAGTGTTATCAGTAAGTTTCTCGATCTGTTATAGACCATATACCGGCATGACTTATTGTGTTATTGGGGTCGACGATTCCATCCCTAGACTCGATATGCAGCATATCTGACGAAGAGACCGGACAGTACGGTTAGTGTTGCCGGATGGATTGACAGGAGTTTTGACAGGTTTGCTTGTTCTTATTCTGATCGCTCAATACCCGGGTGGCCGTTACGTTTAGCTGACCGCTTGCGGCTTGTAGGTGTTTGATATGATCATCATCTACTGCTGGCGTATTGACGAGTCTTAGAGTCCCACATAGAAGTTTCTCGGCTCTGGCGAAACGAAGTGGTGCACATATGAGATATGTGCGGAGCCTCGATTAAATACTAGTATATGATACTGTATTTTAATCGGGCATTTAATATTAGTCGGGTCGTATAAGATATGACCAATTTATTAAATCAAGTGTTGATTTAATATAGGCTTTTATATTATTTATTTAAATCCTTTTCTTCTCATGGATACATGCATGTATATGTACATGATGATGTGCATACATACATACATACATGAAAAGTATCATGGTTGATGATACAAAGAGGATGGCAATATAAGAATCATATTGTAGATAAAGTAATATATATGGATATTTTCAATAAAGTTTAAAGGCAAAAGAAAAGATTTATGAGTCATTCTTTCCACCCTTTTCTACACATTTCCATGGTTGAATTTAACTCAACCATGGTTTCATTTCTTTTTTCCTTTTGACCTAAATTGAAATATCTAGATATTATTTTAACTATAGTTATGGTTATGATAAGATCTCTCTCTCTCTCTCTCTCATTTTTCTTTTTACATTATTATCATTATCATTCCAAAAAAAAAAGAGAGAGCCATCTTCTTCCTCAAAACCCTAGCTCTCTTTTAAATGTTAAAATAGAGTTAAAGAAAGAAAAGAAAAGGTATTAAATAAGAATAGCAATCACTTCATCATCCTACACAACCTTAGCTATCTTGTGTAGGGTGTTGTGCTTCAAGCTTTTCAAAGATCGAAGGAAGCATCAAGCTTAGAGCAAAGTGCTTCGGGTGGATCGTCGTGGACAAGGAGTTGATCAAGCGAACCTTTTCAAAGCCAAGGAGTCTTCCAAAGAGGTCTACAAAGGTTGTAGTCTCATCACTTAGTATAACTTAACTCTAAATTGTTGATACTATTAATAGTTACTTCATATATTCTAGTTCGATTCTTTGTATAGTTTGCTTAGCACCTCAAAATTTTATTGTTATAGCATGTATGATGCTTCTAAACCCTAATAGAGATGTTAAGAAAACCCTACAGTGGTATCAGAACCAAGCTAGAGCTTTGTGGTAACCTAGACGACGTTGAAAACATCGAACGGACGAAAAACGACACCCAGGGGGTGCTCTCTGGAAATTTTTTAAAAACCTGGAATTTTTCAAATTAAAAATATGTAAAAAATTAAGCAGGGAAATATATGGGCTCACCAGAAAAATGATCCCCTAAATCGACTATACGGCCGCGGAACCGCGGCCCAAGAGGCTTGTTGCGGCGGTTCCGCGGTGGTATAGTTGATTCATGGGCCGAATTTTCTTGTGCTGGCCCATATATCTTTTCTGATGCTTCTGGTATTTTTAGAATCTGCTCAGGTGTTGAGCTTTCAGAGCAGTCTGTGGTTGTTTAAATCGTTTGATCGGATGTTTCAACGTCGCTTAGTTTAATAGTATGTGATACAATAATTGAAATCTACAAATTTGTTTGTTGCGTGTAAATCTAGCAGTTCGGTCTCGGGATAAACGGAAATCTTGTTGAATTATCCGGTTTGTTTTGAAAAGGTGTTTTCTTGAATGAGACCCAAATGCGAGCTTTACATTATTTAGGCATGAAATCTTGTATATGTGATATTCCGGATTTGTGTTGTCTAAAGGCAGTTAAAGATTTCAGTTGTTGTATTTTTCCATTTTATTTCTCTGTGACCGTAAGTGTAGTATGTATTACCGGTTTTCGTTGCTATACATCAATGACGATCGGTGTATGCATACTTACTTACGTTGATGATATTTGATATTATGTGTCGATGAGATTTGATATGCAGGATTGTTGCAATGAATAGCCGGGGGTTTTCTTTTTTATGTGAGATGAGAGTATTCTTTTAATTCATGTAAAATTAAATTGTATGTAATATTCTTTTATTTGGGGCACTTCCGGGGTGAGGTTGTTGTCACCAGTGTTGTATATTATTTACTTTTCCGCATTAGGATAGACCCAAGGTGGAGGGCACAAGTGACCGGGTTCTTGGGTTCCGTGGGAGGCCATCTCGAGGAGTCGAGACCGGGTCTCCTATACTCCAGAATTGGTAGGGTCGCTTGCCGCTCTCGTAGGGGTCTAGGGGTGTGGGCTTGGCTATTCATCGCGACCGCGGAATCCGTATTTTTATTGCTGGCTAAATATAAAATACGGACCTCCTAGATATCCTTTATGTGCTTCTGCTGCTTTTATTATCTGATGTGATCTTTTAATGCATATCTGAGACGAATGAAATATTATATATATATATGATATATATTAGACGTTACTTATGTTTTTCACCCGCACTAGCCCCGTCCCGGTATGTCGTTAGTTAAGTAACCTAACGGTGCATATCTGGACACTGTGACAAATGCGAGTGGCATAAGTGTACGTTATATTTTCGTTTCTTTCTGTAATGGCTTAGGATTTAAATGATGGGACTACATTAATGAGATTAATGTAAAAGATAAATAAACCTAAAAAGATGTTGTAGAATCAGATTTGAAACACACTCGTCCTTTTTTTGTAAAAAAAGCAAGTTTCAAAATGCGGAGCTTAAGCCACTCCTTTTAAACCCATTAGATTCTACAACGATATCAAGTTCAAAGCGTCAAAAGTTTTCTTAAAAACTATCCGCAACCCTCCGTCATTTTAGGAAGTAAAATACTTAGTATTCGTGCTGCGTATTTTGACTTTTGTTAAGGCGCAGTGTACGGTAGCTGAGTGATGTCTTCCTACACTGCATATGATGCAGATTAGTTAGGACATTCATATGATTATGTTGACTTTAGTTAAGGGTCATATGAGTGGGTCTAGTTAATCACGAAATGACGGGAAGAACTTGACTAGCACTTATGATATGTTGACTTTAGTTAAGGTCATAAGTACTAGGGGTAAAAATAATATCGGGAATTTCAAGAGTTGAAAATTACAATGAGATTGTATATCTTCTATATGATAGTAGGATCCCGATCCCACTGCGAGCAAATGTTGCTCTCGGGAGAATTTTGCACTTTACAATTAGCTGACTCGGTAGGTGTCTAGAAAGGTGCCAAACGGGACTACGCCTCTGGGAAGACGAGGTTTACTTTAATTAGGTCCGTGCGAAAGCACGGGGAACCTCCCTTGAGTACCGACACTGGCCTGGCTGAGAGGTTGGCGAAGTTGTAGAATGTAATTAAATCCGGCTAGTTTTCTTTTTAAAAGGTTTTAAAGAAAATTTGATAAAAACAGTGGGAGACATCGATTAGACAAGATAATAACCAATCTGATCTTTGCAAGAGCTTTCGCTAAGTGTATTCTTTTCTCTCTCTTAATGGCAGATACCCATGACAGGACTTAAGCTTTTATTAGATAAAAACAAGCTGAATGGGACCAACTATAAAGACTGGCTGAGGAATTTAAACATAGCCTTGACTTATGATAAAGTATCATATGTCCTTACAGCTCCAGCCTTGCCCCCCTATGTCCTAAATGTTCAGTTGCGGATAGGGAAATCCGCAAGACATGGGACGCTGACTGTGCCACGGCAAAATGCCTCGTGCTTGCATCGATGGATAACACACATCAAAAGCAGCACGAGAATATGGACGTACAAGCCATATTCCTCCATACAAAAGAGTTGTATGGAGAGCAATCCCGCGTATTACGATACGAAGCGTCTAAGAAACTGTTTCAGATGCGCATGACCGCTGGCACAGCAGTAGGAGACCATGTTCTGAAAATGATAGCTCTCATAGAAGAGCTTGAGGACCTTGGGTGGACAATGGACAATGAACAGTATACAGATATTATTCTACAGTCTCTCCCCTCCACCTTTGCTCAGTTCATCGTTAACTTCAACATGCACAACATGGAGAAGGAACTGCCTGAACTCCAGAATATGTTAAGGAGTGCAGAGAGCACACTGAAGTTAGTGAAGACTCCCGTTATGTCTGTTGGGCAATCCTCCTCATCTTACCCAAAGGCTAAGGCCAAGGGAAAGATGAAGAAGAAACCCACCAAACCTAAGGGTGGAGTCAAAAAGGTGAAGGGAAAAGGCAAGTCCAAGGTTGGGGCATCAGAGAAAGGTGAATGTTTCCATTGCAAGAAGACGGGACACTGGAAGAGGAACTGTATTGAGTACCTAGCACTCAAGAAGAAGCATGGTGATGCTTCAGCTTCAGGTGTGTTCGTAATTGAAAACTGTTTTTCTATTAACTCTGCTTCCTGGGTATTGGATACCGGTTCGGGTTCTCATATTTGCAATTCTGTGCAGGCGTTGAGAAATAACAGAGTTCTGAAGACAGGCGATCATACTCTCCAAGTTAGAAATGGTTCCAATGTAAATGCAGTTTCAGTAGGAGAGTATCACCTAGGTTTGCCTTCGGGTTGTATATTAGTTTTGAACCCGTGTTATTCTGTACCAAGTATGCTTTGTAATATTATATCTGTGTCCTTGTTAGACAATGAAGGGTATCATTTTGCTGTGCAACACAATGTTATGAACATTAGACTGAATCAAGAGTTGATTGGTTGTGGTACATTAAATAACGGGGTATACGTCCTTAATCAACACACAGTTTTCAACGTACAACACAAAAATAAAAGAAAATTTTCAGAGATAAATGAATCTTTTCTTTGGCATTGTAGACTTGGTCATATTAATGAAACAAGACTAAACAAGCTTCATAAAGATGGATATTTAAATTCATTTGAGTATAAATCTTATGCAACTTGCCAGTCTTGTATCAAAGGTAAAATGACCAAAACCCCGTTTACAGGACACGGAGAAAGAGCTACTGAGCTCCTAGGTCTCATACATAGTGATGTATGCGGACCAATGTCTACACATTCAAGAGGCGGTTTTCATACTTCATAACTTTTACTGATGATTTCTCAAGATTTGGTCATGTATATTTGATAAAACATAAATCTAAAGCTTTCGAGAAATTCAAGGAGTATAAACATGAAGTAGAAAACCAAACAGGAAAGAGTATCAAGATACTTCGATCGGATCGAGGTGGAGAGTACTTAAGTACTGAGTTCTTAGACTTCCTAAAAGAGAATGGGATTCTCTCTCAGCTCACTCCACCTTACACACCACAGCACAACGGTGTGTCAGAACGAAGGAACCGTACCCTATTAGATATGGTACGATCCATGATGAGTGATGCTGAGTTACCTCTCTCGTTTTGGGGGCATGCATTGGAAACAGCAGCTTTTCTGTTAAACAAAGTTCCAACCAAGACAGTGTCTACCACTCCATATGAGATATGGCATGGGAAGAAACCATCTCTTAAAAGAGTTAAGATTTGGGGTTGTCCGGCTTTTGTTAAAAAGCAGAATCCAGACAAACTCGAGACACGATCAGTCAAATGTATATTTGTAGGATATCTTAAACATTCGTTTGGGTATCTTTTTTACCACAAAGAGGAACAAAAAGTGTTTGTTTCTCAGTATGCCACCTTTTTAGATGATGAGATTTTTTCAAACAATACAAATGGCAATGTGGTAGATCTAGAAGAAGTTCTAGAAACACAAGTTACAAATGACAACTTGGCTGAACCTGAAGTTATAACAGAATCTAATGAACCTCAGCCACTCCGTAGATCTGGTAGGATTTTTCTCGCCCACCGGAGAGATACTACGGTTCTCGTTGATGGTGATAGAGAAGATTGCATCATGGATGATGATGATCCTGCCAGCTTTCATCAGGCTATCACGAGTGGTGACTCTGTGAATTGGCTGGATGCCATGAGATCCGAAATAGATTCCATGTACACCAACAAAGTATGGACTTTGGAAGATGTACCCTCCGGGATAAAACCTGTGGGATGCAAATGGATCTTTAAAAGAAAGATCGGTGTAGATGGATAGGTAGAGACCTATAAGGCAAGGTTGGTAGCGAAAGGTTTTCGTCAAAGACCAGGTTTGGACTATGACGAGACTTTCTCTCCGGTAGCCATACTTAAATCCATTCGGATCCTACTTGCTATTGCTGCTCACTACGACTATGAAATCTGGCAGATGGACGTTAAAACTGCATTCCAAAATGGTGATTTAGAGGAATGCGTTTATATGGATCAGCCAGAGGGATTCATTGATAGTGGGAGCAGCGGTAAAGCATGTAAGCTACTTAAATCCATTTATGGATTAAAGCAGGCATCACAGAGTTGGAACATCTGTTTTGATGATGTTATCAAAGAGTTTGATTTCATTAAAAATCCAGATGAACCTTGTGTTTATAAGAAGACTGTAGGAAGAAATGTCGCAATCCTCGTATTGTACGTAGATGACATACTTCTGATAGGAAATGACATTCCTATGCTACAGTCGGTCAAATCATTCTTATCACAAAGGTTCTCCATGAAGGACCTGGGAGATGCCACATACATATTGGGTATATGGATCTATAGGGATAGATCCAGACGGTTATTGGGATTGTCCCAAACCAAGTACATAAACACCATCCTAAAGAGATTTAGTATGGAAGACTCCAAGCGGGGTGCCTTACCCGCTTGCCACGGAGTCACTCTCTCAAAAGACGATTGCCCAAAGTCTGATATAGAGAGAGCTCGCATGAGCATTATTCCCTATGCTTCGGCAGTAGGATCGATAATGTATGCAGTGTTATGTACACGCCCTGATGTTGCTTATGCACTTAGTGTAGTAAGCAGGTATCAATCTAACCCAGGGGAGAATCACTGGATTGGTGTAAAGAACATTCTTAAGTACTTGCGAAGGACTAAAGAATTGTTCTTGGTATATGGTAATGGGGATCTCCAAATGGAGGCCTTTACCGATTCGAGCTTCCAGAGTGACAAGGATGACAGCAAGTCTATCTCAGGGTTTGCATTTACCCTCAATGGAGGGACGGTGAGTTGGAAGAGTTCCAAACAGGATACCGTTGCAGACTCAACGATGGAAGCTGAATATATTGCTGCAAATGATGCTGCCAAGGAAGCCGTCTGGATGAGAAAGTTCATCGCGGAGCTAGGAGTAGTTCCAACCATTATTGATCCAATACCTCTATATTGTGACAATAATGGGGCTATGGGGTTGGCCAAAGAGCCCAGGTCCCATCAGAAGTCCAGACACATCCTGAGGCGATATCATGTGATCCGGGAGATAGTTGATCGCCGCGAGATCGAGATTAAGAGAGTAGACACAAAGAACAACGCTGCGGATCCATTCACCAAGGCCTTCCTTCAGCCGCAGCATGAGCGAATTTTTGAGATGTTGGGTATGAGATATGCCAATAATTGGCCTTAGTGCAAGTGGGAGATTGTTGGATATATGTATGCCCTAGAGGCCATTATGAGATAGTGTATGTACTGATATGTATATAAATATATATATTCGGAGGACAGTCTTGCTCGATATGATAGTATGCTATCTGGTTTTACTTTATCATATGTTCACTTGATCATGTTTATATTCATTTGGTGCATGTTGATAAAGCCCTAAGGATATTGGCTTGACTACTGGCATTATGATGTGGATCATACTAGTGGGACATCTGTAGTTTATAAGCATATCCTTGAAATGTTCATAGTCGTAGGTATATCGAGACAGGGCATCGATATTCCAGTTTAGACTAGCGTATACCATTCTTGTTCCATATGATGGGCGATGGATGATCACATATCCGTCTGGTGTGTTGACACCGAAGATAGTATACGGGTGCTCAGTGAGACTGGGTACACTGAACGGACTCACCGAGAACTCCTATATGGTATTATATCATACGTCAGATAGCAGTTCTCAGGTGACACTGGTACAGGTTAGTCTGTAGACCCGAGATCGTCATAGAGTCTTGTGTGTCCTCCCACCGTACTTTGATCTCCACCCTACTGCGGCTCTACTGAGTCATACAAACAGGTGGATTTTGGGTATAGTCTCGAGGCATTTGGAGGCAGTGAGAGATAGGAGGGGTTTCGTCTCTCCCGGTATTGGGGGTTGATGCTGTGCTGTGCACGATTGGCTATAACGGGAAGTCCCTGGCCAGGGCTGCTGAGATATTACTGATAAGTGTTATCAGTAAGTTTCTCGATCTGTTATAGACCATATACCGGCATGACTTATTGAGTTATTGGGGTCGATGATTCCATCCCTAGACTCGATATGCAGCATATCTGACGAAGAGACCGGACTGTACGGTTAGTGTTGCCGGATGGATTGACAGGAGTTTTGACAGGTTCGCTTGTTCTTATTCTGATCGCTCAATACCCGGGTGGCCGTTACGTTTAGCTGACCGCTTGCGGCTTGTAGGTGTTTGATATGATCATCATCTACTGCTGGCATATTGACGAGTCTTAGAGTCCCACATAGAAGTTTCTCGGCTCTGGCGAAACGAAGTGGTGCACATATAAGATATGTGCGGAGCCTCGATTAAATACTAGTATATGATACTGTATTTTAATCGGGCATTTAATATTAGTCGGGTCGTATAAGATATGACCAATTTATTAAATCAAGTGTTGATTTAATATAGGCTTTTATATTATTTATTTAAATCTTTTTCTTCTTATGGATACATGCATGTATATGTACATGATGATGTGCATACATACATACATACATGAAAAGTATCATGGTTGATGATACAAAGAGGATGGCAATATAAGAATCATATTGCAGATAAAGTAATATATATGGATATTTTCAATAAAGTTTAAAGGCAAAAGAAGAGATTTATGAGTCATTCTTTCCACACTTTTCTACACATTTCCATGGTTGAATTTAACTCAACCATGGTTTCATTTCCTTTTGCCTTTTGACCTAAATTGAAATATCTAGATATTATTTTAACTATAGTTATGGTTATTATAAGATATCTCTCTCTCTCTCATTTTTCTTTTTACATTATTATCATTATCATTCCAAAAAAAAAAGAGAGAGCCATCTTCTTCCTCAAAACCCTAGCTCTCTTTTAAATGTTAAAATAGAGTTAAAGAAAGAAATGAAAAGGTATTAAATAAGAATAGCAACCACTTCATCATCCTACACAACCTTAGCTATCTTGTGTAGGGTGTTGTGCTTCAAGCTTTTCAAAGATCGAAGGAAGCATCAAGCTTAGAGCAAAGTGCTTCGGATGGATTGTCGTGGACAAGGAGTTGATCAAGCGAACCTTTTCAAAGCCAAGGAGTCTTCCAAAGAGGTCTACAAAGGTTGTAGTCTCATCACTTAGTATAACTTAACTCTAAATTGTTGATACTATTAATAGTTACTTCATATATTCTAGTTCGATTCTTTGTATAGTTTGCTTAGCACCTCAAAATTTTATTGTTATAGCATGTATGATGCTTCTAAATCCTAATAGAGGTGTTAAGAAAACCCTACACTCGCCCCGGGGTACCATACCGGGTCCACCATGTTTCCGTAATCGGCCTCATCCAACTCCTCGATTCGGGTCCACAAATATCGCTCTAGCACCGAGAAAACACATGGTGGACGCACCGAAATATCATATCAAGGGAAACCGGGTTTTTAGATAATTAACTATTCTCTTTTGAAATATCAACGGTTTCCCAAATCCAGAACTAACATGGAAACAACATATCTCAATGCGTAATCTAAGCAAGTATGAAGATATCAATGTATGTGTGCACTGGTATGAATATACAACGTGTATGGGCGCAAGTATGAAAATATCAATGTATGTGTGCACTGGTATGAATATACAATGTGTATGTGCGCAAGTATGAAGATATCAATGTATGTGTATCATGTAATCCGAATCAATATGCAAGTCAAAGCAATGTGATATATGCATCAAGTATGAATATCATGTAATCCGAATCAATATGCAAGTCAAAGCAATGTGATATATGCATCAAGTATGAATATCATGTAATCCGAATCAATATGCAAGTCAAAGCAATGCGATATATGCATCAAGTATGAATATCATGTTTAGTCACATAAAAGATGAGCTACAGCATAATGATCATGGAAATTCTACAGTGTGAGTGTCATGGCAATTACTAACGGTGTGTGTGTAACATGCAGGATAGTGCTCGTGCAACATGAACCGTTAGTAACGGTGCGGTGTTCTATCAATTCTAGTTTATATACCTATAGCAGAGAATGTGGTATGCACAAAATAGTAGCCATGAACAGTCAATGTAGGTAAGTGTGATATGCTGCTACAAGGTCCTATCAGCCCTGACGCATAACGTCATGCGGGCGATTTCCCCGTAGATGTTAAATCTACTCACCGTAATCTCTCGCTAGGTATAGCCGACGATTTGCTTCCCCTTCTTCGCGGCGTCCGTCGCACTTGCCTACGAACCAAGAATTCCACAGAATATCACGCATAAGCTCAAAACCATACAAACACGACATTTAAAGTCAACTAGAAACCCGTGACGCAAACCAAGCGCGCATGTGCGCGATACGCTAAAACGTGTGATTACGCGCTTGAAGTCACTCCGACGCGTCGCGATACGCAGAAACCCAAAACCCACACACACGTATCACGCGTGTCGCGAAAGAGTAAAAATACGGGAAATAGGGTATTCAACTCCAGATTTTGATACAGAACAAATATTATGAAAATATATATATCAATGATCATAAAATAGTAGCAGACTCCTGCTGCCCAAGCCCCAACCCCCAACTCACCCATCTGGCCTTAATTTACGGCCAGAACTCTTTTCCGGCGGCCTGGGTAGGGAGAGGGACTCCCAGGTTTTGTGTGTGCACTCTATACCCCCTATACATGCTACAGTAAATCCAAAATCTTTCTGAAATAATCCGGGCACAAGCAGATCTAACAGAACCCAAATTCTAGTTAAAAATTCCATTTTTACACTAAAATGATACTTTTTGGTATTTTTCTGAAATCTGAAACAAACCCAAGTCTAAAACCACACTAATATCACATTACCAAGCCAATCAAACCATAAATAGGTTAATTTAACATAAACTACACTAAAACCTTTCATTAGCACAAAAAAATGTGACATTTTGATAGATATACTACGATATATGAAAAAGAGTGTTAAGTGAGAGATAATTACCTTCCCAAAAACCTTATAGAACTCTATTTTCCAACCTTTTCCCTTAAGCCATAGCCTTGACACCAAGATCCCCCAAAAGAGCCATTTTCCAAAGTTTTTATGAAGGGAAGTAGGATTTTCTGTTGGGTTTTGGGTAGATATCAAAGAGAAGTGAAAAGAAGAAGAAGAGATGAAGAAAATGCCATGGTTACTGCTGGAATTCTCAAATGGGAAAAGAGAGAGAGAAGAGAGAAGGAAAATGGTCAAAAAGGTCAATTCTCACCTAACCCCCATGCTTCATTTTTCTATTTGGATTTTTCTTTTTTTTTTTTGAATTATTGAAAAGGGGTTTTGACTTGGAAAAAAGGGTGTGGATAATTAAACCATGCAACAAAGAATGGTTAACATGTTACACTAAAAGACCTAAGTCACAAAATTGGCTAAGTTTGCAAGTGTACACTACAAAGGAAAATTTTCCAATTAGGGTAAACCCGACTAAAATAACTAATAATCCTATGTACACATATATAATAACACACACAATTACTAATTAACACGAAGAACATTCTAACGAAATTTCAAAGTGTTACAGCGGTGGCCACCGACTTGTGGTTGTAATCATATCCTGCACAGCGCGACATCAACTCACCGTGAGAGACGAATCCCCTTGACTGCTCACTGCCTCCACATGCTTCGGGACTATACCCAACAAAAACCTGTTTGCATGATTCCTTTAAGCCATGGTTGGGTAGAATTCTAAGTATAATGGGAACACACATTAGACACTATAGCGATATCAGATCCTAGGGACTACCCTGTACTTATGTTATATGAGAAATGCTAGCTGACATTGGTATATTACCAAATAGGAATTCTCGGTGATTCCGTCAAGTATAACTCATCCAATGAGCAGCTGTATACAATTCTTGGTGTCAAACACTAATAGCTATAGGACCAGCTATCGCCCTCCAACCGGGTCAGGAAACATACACACTAGTCTAAACTGGAGTGCCGATGCCCAGTCTCGATACTCCTACGACTAGGTATATTTAAGGATGTGCTTATCGACTTCCCAAGCCCCACTAGTATGATCTCCATCATTGTCCCGGTAGTCAAGCAAAATCCTAAGGGTTTTATCTCATGTCTAAACGATACGTGATAATAAATAAAATGCATCACATGAAAGATAAAGACAAACCGAATAGCATACTATCATCTCGAGTGTGATAGTTCTCTTATAGGTCCTCATTCAATTATAATATTTTCCTTAATGGCACCTATATCCAACAATCTCCCACTTGCACTTAAGACCAATTATTGCGGTATCTCATACCCAACTTCTGTACAAACAATTTCGCAAACTGTGTTTGAAAACTAGCCTCAATAAGTGGACCCGGCACAACACTTCTCTCTGTTTCTCCCTGTATCTCAACTTCACGGAGATCAAATATCTCCCAAAATGAGCGATACCTGCCTTAGTATTTGCCTGGACAGACGATGGGATTATGTTCACAAATGAACAATTATGTTCAGCGAATTCTCAGGCAGTATCCTTTGCTGATTCATAACCAGCATCTAGTGCCATGACTACCTTATTATCCCACTTGGAACTCTTTTCAATATACTGCTCTTCAAAAGAGGGTAAACTTATAACTCGCGACAGAAGCTTTTTCTTTTACAGGAAGCTAGAATCATTAACCACCTCTTTCAAGAGGCTGCCATTACCATACACCAAGAATATCAAATGCTCTACCCTATATTTCTCTAGGATTGGACTGACATCCATATCCTGTATGGAGAAACACTTGTGACCACCATTATTTTAGCGATTGCAGTATAGGAACATCACTTCCTATCATGAGCATGTCATCCACATACCATATGGGAAATCTGATAACACTCCCTAATACCTTCTTACAAATATCATGTTCATCTCTCATTTTGATTAATTTAAATACTTTGACCGTGACATCAAAATAGATGATCCATTTCCGCTATGCCTGCTTTAGTCTAAAGATAGACTTAAGTAACTTGCACACTTATCGCTGCTCCCACTGACTAAGATAACCCTCTGACAGAGCCATATACACGTACACTTCTAAATCCAATTTCGAAAGACGTTATAGTCATCCATCTACCAAATATTACAGTCATGAAAAATAGCAGTGGCAAGTTATATCCATATGGACATTAGCACAGATACAGAAGTAACAGTTTTATCACAATCCACAATGAGTATTTGATGAAAAAAATTTACTACAAGTCTAGCCTTATTAGGTCAGTACTTTCCATTTGCATCGATCTCGAAAGATCTACTTGCTCCTTATGAGTTTTACCGCTTCAGGAGCACACAACAAAATCTACACTTTAATGCAGTGCATGGAGTACAACTAAGATAACTGGGCATCCAGCCATCAATCGGAAGTCACCACTTCACATGGCATGCTGATAACTAGTAGAGTCATCATCACATGATGCAAGCCTTTTTATCATGGTCAACGAGGAAACCATAACACCTCTCAGGCGGCTGAGATCACCTACCAAATATGCGGAGTAGGCTAAGGTTTGTCAGGGTCAATTGGATTTTCAGGTTCTATTAAAACTTCAATAACCGTTTGTGGTTCTGGAATCACTTTCAGTTCTACCATACTCCCACTAATTTCTTTTAAAAGAAATTCCTTTACCAAAGAGGCGGTGAGACATGAACAAAACACTTTTAATCTTGCAAATGTTGGATATAGTGCCCTCAAAGTCAATTATTGGATCGCAGGTACGTGATTGAAATAATTGAGGAAGGATCTATACCGGTAGGACAGTCTTACTCGAGATGATAGTATGCTATCTGGTTTGCCTTTATCAGTCGTGTACAGCTTTAGGTGACATGATCACTATTACACGTTGATAGAGCCCTTAGGATCCTGCTTGACTACCAACAGTATGATGGCGATCATATACGTGAGAGCTGGGTAGTCCATAAGCACATCCTTAAAAGTGGTCCCTAGTCGTAAGAGTTTCGAGACAGGGCATCGATACTCCAGAGTACACTAGTGTATACAGTCGAGACCCCGACGAGGGGCGGTGGCTGGTCTCACAAGCCACTGGTGTCAGTTGGATCACCTAAGATGTATACAGGTGATCATTGGGTTATGAGTACTGTAAGTCTACGGTAGCGCCCCGGCCGTCTTTCAGACGCCAAATGCGGAACAAAAACTTTTATAACTGGCGCTATCGCATACTATAACCCGGATATGCCATTAACGCTAAACTAACAAACTTCAAAGATGGTAGAAAGGCTATACCGAATGATCCGAGTCCTTTGTTCTTTAACCATTATCCCACGCTCCTGTTGCGGTTGCTCCGATCTCGTCGATGTCCGATCTGCTCGTCCAGGTGGCACCACGTCATCGGATCTTTAAACGGGCTCCCGCCTCTGACCCGAGGCAACTCGGTCATCAAGTTTGCTAAAAGAGATGACCAAGATTGATGTAGAGAATGAGTAGAATGCTTTGTCTCACTTCGTCCAAAGCTATGGACGAAAGGTTAATGAAGTTGCCATTTGAATCGGGAGATGGAATAAAAGGAGCTATGAAATTTCCATACACAAATCTATCATAATCTTTTCAACCAAGTGAGTGTGTGAGGAGGAGGGGAGGGGCCGGCCATATATGAGTGAGAGGAGGGGTGAGTGTAGGAGCAAAAGGGGTGACCATAAGCAAAAGATCTTAAGCAAATACAAAGAAGAGTTAATGCAAAAGAATGAGTCACCTAAACACATCATCATCTATTTAATGCAACTAAAGAATCATATAACACCTCACTAACCTAGTCACCAATTCTAGAATCTTCTAGAAGCACTCTCATGACTCACCCTCATGAAGAAAAGATAAATCCGCATTTAAACCGAATGTTTAAATACGGCCGATAGAAAACTGGAAACTGGAAACTGGCAACTTCCAAAAGTGACCCCGAAACGAATTTCAGGATAACCCCGTAACAGTATAAATATACCCGTATTTGTATTACGACCGAATACAAATGTAACTGAGACAAAGATATTATATCTACACAGTATAATACTCGGATCCGGCTTAAACCAAAGCTCACCAGTATTATCTACCCGAAATATGACACATGCGAAAACGCACATGCATTTTCCGAACCTTGCCATAAAACCATACGGTCTCTATAACGTTTCGCCCGAACTTGGGAAACTATCTGTGAGGGACTCTAATGACTCGTCAGTACCCTGGTAGTGGGTTTAACCACAAGCCGTCAGCGGCACTAGCTGTGCGTAACGGCTGCCCATGCACTGACCTCAAGGGAGGCTGATGAGCGAACTCATCCAGAAACCCTACTGAGCCTAACAGTGACAATGTATATACAGTCCGGTCCGTTCGTCTATGAGTATCGCATATCCGGCCTAGGGGCTAGTAACGTCATACCCCCAATAGCGGTATAAGTCGTGTCGGAGACAAGCCCTGAACACCCTGAGAAACTACCGGAGTACCTACCAGTAATTCTCACCTGCCTTGGCCAAAGACTTGGTGTAATGGCTTTCCTAGACACAGCACGATCTCCACCCCCAATACCGGGAGAGACGAATCCCCTGCCAATCCGCTCACGTGCCTCCATGTGGCTCGGGACTGTACCCAAAAACTACCTGTTTGCATGACTCCTTTGAGCCGTGGTAGGGTAGAAATCAAAGCACGATGGGAACTCACACGAGAGAAATGACGAACTCAGGTCGATGAACTAACTTGTACACATGTCACCAGGGAACTGCTATCTGGCGATATGTATAATACCAACTAGCAGGTTCTCGGCGAGTCCTGTCCGGTGTACTCATAACCCAATGAGCACCTGTATACATCTTAGGTGATCCAACTGACACCAGTGGCTTGTGAGACCGGCCACCGCCCCTCGTCGGGGTCTCGACTGTATACACTAGTCTACTCCGGAGCATCGCTTCTCTGTCTCGAAACTCCCACGACTAAGGACAACTTTTAAGGATGTGCTTATGGACTACCCAACTCTCACGTATATGATCGCCCTCATACTGTTGGTAGTCAAGCAAGATCCTAAGGGCTCTATCAACGTGTAACATGTGATCAGTCACCTGAACTTGATTAAGGCAAACCAGATAGCATACTATCTTCTCGAGTAAGACTGTCCTACCGGTATAGGTCCTCCGCAATCATTGCAATCACGTGCCTGTGATCCAATAATTGACTTTGAGGGCACTATATCCAACAATCTCCCACTTTCACTTAAGGTTAATTATTATGATGTCGCATACTCACAGCCCGTGTGATACCGAACATCCAACTCCTCTACTAATCAGTTTCATAAAGCCCGTTTGTAAAACTCTTGTATTCGAGAAATAGCCTCAGTGAGTGGATCCGCCCTGATGTTTCTTTCTATGTCTCTCTTAATCTTAAATTCGCGGAGAAAGCCATCTCCCGAATTGAGTAATACCTGTCTTAGAATATATCTGGATATCTGATGGGACCTAGTTCATAAATAAACTCCAAATCCAAACTTCTTAGACTGTATCGATAACTGAACCTAATCAGTATCCTGCACCATGCTACCCACAGTATCCTCTTGGACCACCTATCCATAATACTGCCCCCTTCGTCAGAGGGAAAACTATAACTCTGACAATCACTCTGTCATCTATGTCACCTATGAAGCCTGGAATGATAACCGTCTCCCGAAAGAGGCTGCTGTCATCAAATCCGTAGAACATCCACTTATGATCTAAAACTGCTTCCTTATGTTTCTCCAGGATTGGATTAATACAAACTTATCGCATCTAGTGCAAAAACAACATTTGGTTTGGTACTTGATATCTCACGATTGACTCAATTGCCTAAGCAAGTGATCTGCCAATCATGCACATCCCTCTCCTCTTTAGTCTGTAAGACACCTTTAGAGAGGGTGACTCCATCACCTGCAGGTACACCACCATGCCAGGAGTCTTCTATTCTAAAAACCATTAGAATACTGTCAAAGTAACCACATTGGGAAACTACACAAATCCAGATCTAAAACCATAGATCTAAAAACCAGAATGTCTGATATTATATCCATATCCTGTCTGGAGAAACAGCTGTGTGACGACCACAGTACAACCGATCGTAGTATAGGAATTTTACTTCCTACTCTGTATATGACATCCATAATACTGGGACATCACACCCTACTACCTTCTTAACAGATCCATCCCCTATTCTGATGAAGTCAAACCCATGACCATCACATCAAAATTAGACGATCTATCTCCGCTATAACTGCTCAAGTCTATAAATAGACATAAGCTACTTGCCCACTATGCTTCCACTGCTCCCACTGACCACAACAACCCTCTGGAAGAATAATATATACGTGCACTTCTAAAGCAAGTTTAGAACGACGCTATACTTAACCTCCTGCCGGGTCTCATAGTCTGGAACAACAGTAGTGTCAAGTCTGGGTAAGCAAGAACCTCCCTGTCACCGTCCTTGAGGCTACCGGAGTACCTCTCGGGTGTCTAGGGTTACCCACCATATCTGTGGAGTGGCTATTTGAATGTCAAACCTGATTGAATCTATAGGTCATATTAAATTTTCCGTAATCGTTTGCGGTTCTGGAATCACTTCCAGTTCTACCATACTCCCACTACTGTTTTCTGAAAAAAATCCATTTTACTAAAACTGTGGCGAGTCAAGAACGATATCACAATTGATCTTCCAGATGGTAGAAAGTCAACCCTTGACATAGCCCGGGCCAACCCACAAACTGCCATTACAGAAACGTGCCTTGAGTTATCCAGAGTCTGGTTTTAAGCATAAGCCAGACAACTCCCCGTACCTTAACATCGTTAAGATATGAACCATTCTATATCCAATATAGAAACTTTGGCACTTATTTAATTGGAACCAGATTCTAATCATGCAGCTGTCTCCAGTGCATATCAACGTAATGGAGAGAGGCTAATCAGCATTACTCAACTTAGGAATACATCCAATTATGAGTAACCTGAAAGAGAAACAAGTTTCTCAACACCATTACTATCATCTGAATACTAATCACAAGTATCTACATCTTCGATCTCTTTGAAGAATCCCGATACTTGCGACACCTGGTTCTCTACTTTATTCTTATACCCACAACTTCTCAAAACTTAGACCTTGTATTTCTACGAAACACTTGTCAAAAAACTAGAGAAGTCACACGTAACCAGAACATAGTACGAGGACCAACCCCTTTGTCCTGATGGACGCTGAACAGCATACAATACTCTGTATAAGTCCGCTGAGTTGAATAACTCAAAACCTGTGCATCGTAGGTTGAAAACTGTACTTATGGTAAAGAACTACTCCGTTGTTTAATGCTCCTTACCCAATCGCCAACTGATATAGGTAAATGTCATCGACATAATATCAAAAAGTTATATCTCACTTTATAAAAATAAACGTACAGATATATCATTTTGAAATTGGTGCACAACAACGGATACTCAAAACCAAATACATGCCATCCGGCAAAAACCCAGGCGATCTCCTCAAATATCACCAATTACAACGAATTCCGATATAATGAGGATGATCACCTGATTCCCAATAACTTCCTCCCACTCATCATCTGTAAAACCATACAGATGTGAGAATGAAACCTGGTAAATACATACCCTGGAGTAAGTATCTAATCGGGAAAACAGTTTTCCTTTAACAATGCACTGAAACATGAAAATGTTTCGTAGGGGTATCCTGGTATTCCTAGTAATGCCTCTTCCATAATCCAATTCATGACTGTAACCGTATATTTCTTTGTCATCTCTCCAAATCCCTTTATTTGTCTTTAGTCGTTACCTTTTGTACACCATCGTTAGGCTAAATGGTTTTCTTCCTTCCCTACCATTCGGAACCAACCTATGGTTTGGAAGAAGACTATCCAGTAAACATAATAGGTGTACCCTCCTCAACCTAGGAGTACTCACATCTTGAGAGAAGGTGATGATAAAAGACAACTGAATAATACCTTATTCTTTTAAAGGTGAAATAGGAGTGGCGATGAAGTACGCGGTTTGGTCGTGAATGATAACAGTCGCAATTTACTTTGCCCTCTTTCTAATCCCTTTATTTTGTCTTTACATATTACCTTCTGTACACCCTACTTAGGCTAATTGGTTTTCTTCATTCCCTACCTTTCGGCACCTGCCTATGGTTTGGAAGAAGACTATCCAATAAGCATAATAGGCGTACTCTCCTAAACCAAGGAGCCCTTGCAACCTGAGAGAAGGTGATAATAAAAGACAATTGAATAAACCAATTCTATTTCTCCTGAACCTGGATCCATCCTCGAAGAAATCCCTTCGAGTTCGTATATAACCATACGATGGATCTATCTAATGGAAGTGGATGTCCGTAGTAATACGGGGTGTTCTTAGAAATGCAAAGGGTAAAAGAAGGAGTGGCAATGACTTATGCAACTTAGACAATCCAAAAACCAGTATTTTAAGAAGGTTCGGTCAACTTGGTCACTGAGTCATAGTCTAGGGTCAGTCAAAGGTCGCTGCCAAAAGAGAGAGAGAAAAGAAACACTCTGTGTGCACTCTAACCTAGATCAGAATGGTTATCACTTTATCTAATCCGGAAACCTCCCACTGTACTGTCAAATTCTCCTCCAAACCTGAAAGAAGAATCAATCGGGATCACCCGAAGAGTAAACCAACTCATCAGTGGGAATCGGGATCCAACTCTTATCGCATGATAACGTGACGGAATCCACTCGCATTATCACACTCCAGAAGGTATGCTCATGCCTGGCAAGTTTCAGTTTCTTTAGAAATTCCCGATGTGATTTTTACCCCATGTTCTTATGACCTTGACGAAGGCCAACAAATCATAAGTCACATGTCAAGTTCTGCCCGTCATTATCTTGTTAATTTGAACCCACCCGTACATACCCTTGACGAAGGCCAACAAGGTAATACGACTGTCCCAAACCAACTCATCTATCTATGGAACAAATGAATACCCCAGCAGCTACCAAACACTATGCCTTAACGAAGGCCAACAAACATAGCTTGAATATTACTGACCATCCATAAGAAATGACGGAGGGCTACGGCTGGTTTTGGCGAAAAACCTTTAACGTAATGAACTTGATCTCATTGAAGGAACCTGATAGCATTTTATAAAAATATAGTGGCGAAAACCTTTGCTAAAGAGGTCACTCCCGGTGAAGGGATCTCGGCTCCTTCCTCGTGGAATGAGGTGCAGGATATTCCAACTGAATACCGCGATGCAAAGCAACATGTAATCGACTATAGTGAAGTTATTACCCTGATGTAAACTTCTGCCCAAGGGGTCACTCCCGGTGAAGGGATCTCGGCCCTTGCCTCGTCGAATGAGGTGCAGGATATTCCACTGAATACCACTGTGCAAAACAAAAGGAAACGTCTTTGTAATAACACTTTTTAAAACTGTTCCAACAACATCCAAACAGGTTTGTTTTCCTTTGCATTGATCAGAATCAATGCATTCCCATCAATTAATCATACCAGAAAAGAACGAAAATAAAATGTACGTATATGCCATCCGCATTCACCACTGGGTCCCGTCATCACCCGTTAGGTTACTTAACTAACGACAGAGCGGGGACTGAACTAGCGCGGGTGTAAAACATATACAACATCTACTAGTATATATACCAATATACAATAATCGCTCCAGGCGTGATAATATGCAACATTACAGAAAAGTAATAAGCATCACAGAACAATACAGATAGTCTGGGATCCCCGGGCTTCACAGAGCCGCTGCTGAAACACGACGTTCCCCTGATCATGTGGATAGACTATGCAATGAATCCTAGACCCCTACGGGTGCGGCAAGTTACCCGCCAAAACTTGAAGCGAGGCAGCCCCCTACAGCAAAGTGAATGGACCACCCTGCACTTCACGGAATCCGGTAACATGAGCACCCCTCCTTGGGTCAACCTGTACCCCCTACGAGTGCGGCGAATAGTCTGCCAATTCTAGAGTGAGGCCCCTCTGCCTCTCAAAGCCATGAGATGCGGACCCGTTACCCTCCAGAACCCGGCTATCCGTGCACTCCGTCGCGTGGCAAAACCTAGTACAGAAATGAAAAATATGTACAACGGGTACATCGACCTCAACCCGGTCGTGCCCCAAAAGAATATTATACAAACAGGCAGTGACGGCAGTCCACATGTTGGACGCTCGCCCCGCAATATCAAATGTACAAATGAATCCAAACTGCACTACCATTGCACACTGCTATCCACCACGACAAATCCGCAACATCACAGCACAACACAGAATATCAACGCGAATGTCACGTTCACAAATCCGTCTGAAAGGACTATAGCAATTAGACGCAATTTACCGCTCAAATGACATTCCCGGCCGGGGATATAATGTAAGTACTGTAAACTAACACGTTTAAATTTCGATCGACAAAATTTCCCGAAGTGGGCTCCACGTACATCTGCTGGACAATAAAAAACACTGGGCCCAAAAGAACCATTCCAGAAACCATTATTTTCCATGTAGACCCCCCAGAATAAAATTGACCCACTGAAGCACCAAGACGGCCGCGAATCCGTGGCCAAAGCCATGCTTGCGCGGCGGTTCCGCGGCCGTACGGCCAAATCAGTGGATCGTTTTTCTTCTGTGTTCTTTAAAAAGCCTGCTCGATTTTTTAAGATGCTCAAAATTATTTTTAGACCAGTTTTAAAATCGACAGAAACTTTACACATAGAAATTGCGGTTTTCGAAAATCCGTTCGATCGATGTTTTAAACGCGTTAGAACAAGTTAGTAAAGCTTAATGGCGAGGCTCTGATACCATGTAAGTCTACGGTAGCGCCCCGGCCCTCTTTCAGACGCCAAATGCGGAACAAAAACTTTTATAACTGGCGCTATCGCATACTATAACCCGGATCTGCCATTAACGCTAAACTAACAAACTACAAAGAGGGTAGAAAGGTTATACCGAACGATCCGAGTCCTTCTTTCTTTAACCATCATCCCACGCTCCAGTTAAGCCTGCTTCGATCTCGTCGATGTCCGATCGGCTCGTCCAGGAGGCACCACGTCATCGGATCTTTAAACGGGCTCCCGCCTCTGACCCGAGGCAACTCGATCATCAAGTTTGCTAAAAGAGATGACCAAGACTGATGTAGAGAATGAGTAGAACACTTTTTCTCACTTCGTCCAAAGCCATGGACGAACGGTTAATGAAGTTGCCATTTGAATCGGGAGATGGAATAAAAGGAGCTATGAAATTTCCATACACAAATCTATCATAATATTTTCAACCAAGTCAGTGTGTGAGGAGGAGGGGAGGGGCCGGCCATATATGAGTGAGAGGAGGGGTGAGTGTAGGAGCAAAAGGGGTGACCATAAGAAAAAGATCTTAAGCAAATACAAAGAAGAGTTAATGCAAAAGAATGAGTCACCTAAATGTTGGAGATAGTGCCCTCAGAGTCAATTATTGGATCGCAGGTACGTGATTGCAATGATTGCGGAGGACCTATACCGGTAGGACAGTCTTACTCAAGATGATAGTATGCTATCTGGTTTGCCTTTATCAATCGTGTACATGTTCAGGTGACTGATTACATGTTACACTTTGATAGAGCCCTTAGGATCTTGCTTTACTACCAACAATATGATGGCGATCATATACGTGAGAGTTGGGTAGTTTATATGCATATCCTTAATTGTGGTCCCTAGTCATGGGAGTTTTCGAGACAGGGCATCGATACTCCGGAGTAGACTAGTGTGTACAGTCGAGACCCCAACGAGGGGCGGTGGCCGGTCTCACAAGCCACTGGTGTCAGTTGGATCACCTAAGATGTATACAGGTGCTCATTGGGTTATGAGTACACCGGACAGGACTCGCCGGGAATCTGCTAGTTGGTACTATACCTATCGTTAGATAGCAGTTCCCTGGTGATATGTGTACAGGTTAGTTCATCGACCTGAGGTCGTCATTTGTCTCGTGTGAGTTCTCACTGTGCTTTGATTTCTACCCTACCACGGCTCAAAGGAGTCGTGCAAACAGGTAGCTTTTGGGTACAGTCCTGAGCCATATGGAGGCACGTGAGCGGATCGGCAGGGGATTCGTCTCTCCCGGTATTGGGGGCAAGATCGTGCTGTGTCTAGGAGAGCAATTACACAAAGTCCACGGCCGTGGCAGGAGATTTACTGGTAGGTACTCCAGTAGTATCTCTGGGTGTTATTGGGCTACACTCCGACACGACTTATACTGCTATTGGGGGTCTGACGTTACTAGCCCCCTAGGCAGATATGCGATACTCATAGACGAACGGACCGGACTGTATATACATTGTCACTGTTAGGCTCAGTAGGGTTTCTGGATGAGTTCGCTCATCAGCCTCCCTTGAGGTCAGTCCATGGGCAGCCGTTACGCATTGCTAGTGCCGCTGACGGTTTGTGGTTAAACCCACTGCCAGAGTACTGACGAGTCATTAGAGTTCCCCACAGACAGTTTCCCAAGTTCGGGCGAAACGTTGTAGAGGCCGTATGGTTTTATGGCAGGGTTCGAAAAATGCACGTGCGTTTACACACGTGTTATTTTTCGGGCAGATAATACTGGTCGGATTTGGTTTAAGCTGGATCCGAGTATTATATAGAGTAGGTATAATATCTTTGTCTCAGTTGCACTTGTATTCGGTCGTAATACAAATGCGGGTATATTTATACAGTTACGGGGTTATCCTGAAAGTTGTTTCAGGATCACTTTTGGAAGTTGCCAGTTTCCAGTTTTTCTATCAGCCGTCTTTTAACATTCGGTTAAAGACGGATTTATCTTTTCTTGAGATGAGGTGAGTCAGTGTTCTGGAAGTTTCTAGAAGCAACTAGAAGAGGTGACTAGGTTCTTGAACCTTTGATTGCATTGATTACATGATGACTAGGTGTTTATGACTCATGCTTTGACATTAATGATTCTTGTTTATCCTTAGGATATTTGTTCTTGATATTTATTCTTAAGGTTACTCTCCCCTCTCCTACACTCACTTCCCTCCATCTATAAATGGCCGGCCCCTCCTCTCTCTCACTTACATTTGATGTTTTTCACTTGAAAAGATTATGATTGATTTTGGGGTGTATGGAATTCACAGCTCATTTCATTCCATCACCCGATTCCCTCGGCAACTTCATTAACCGATCGTCCACGGACTTGGACGAAGTGAGACAAAGTCATCTACTCATTCTCTACATCATTCTTGGTCATCTCTTTTAGCAAACTTGACGACCGAGTTGCCTCAAGTCAGAGGCGGGAGCCCGTTTAAAGAATCAGTGACGTGGTGCCACCTGGACGAGCAGATCGGAGATCGAAGAGATCGGAGCAGCCGCAACGGAGCGTGGGATGATGGTTAAAGAACGAAGGACTCGGATCGTTCGGTATAACCTTTCTACACTCTTTACAGTTTGTTAGTTTAGCAATAATGGCAGATCCAGGTTAAAGTATACGATAGCGCCAGTTAAAAGTTTTTTCTTCCGCATTTGGCGTCTGTAGATGGCCGGGGCGCTACCGTAAACTTACAGTGGTATCAAAGCCTCACCATTTTGCTTTTCTAACTTCTGCTAACGCGTTTAAAATGTTGATCGAACCGGAAATCAAAAACTGCAAATTTCTATTTTCACAGTTTCTGTCGATTTTAAATGATGTCCTAAAATTATTCTACATATCTCAGAAAACTGTGCAGGGTTTTATTAGAACACCGTCCAAATTTGGGATCATGATTCGACAAGACTGCCGCGGAAACGCTGCCAAACCCATGGTTTGGCCGCGGATCCGCGGCCTTTCTGTGTCATCATGCCCCCAAATTTGGTCAGTAGGTTCTTCTCTAGAATTTGTGGTTTTTGGTATATATATTTTGGGCCCAGATTTTATTACTGTTCAACAGATGTTCGTGGGGCCCACTTTGTGATATTTAGTCGATCGAAATTTAAACATGTTAGTTTACAGTGCTTACATTATATCTCCGACCGGGAATGTCATTTGATCGGTAAACCGTGTCTGATTGCTATAGTTCTTTTAGAACGGGTTTGCGAACGTGACATTCACGTTGATGTTCTGTGTTGTGCAGTGATGTTGCGGATTTGTCGTGGTGGATAGCAGTGTGCAATGGTAGTACAGTTTGAGTTTATTTGTACATTTGATATTGCGGGACGAGCGTCCAACTTGTGGACTTCCGTCACTGCCTGTTGTATAATATTCTTTTGGGGCACGACCAGGTTGCGGTCGATGTACCTGTTGTACTATTTTTCATTACTGTACTAGGTTTTTCCCCGCGACGGAGTGCACGGATAGCCGGGTTCTGGAGGGGCAACGGGTCCGCATCTCATGGCTTTGAGAGGCAGAGGGGCCCCACTCTAGAATTGGCAGACTATTCGCCGCACTCGTAGTGGGTACAGGTTGACCCAAGGAGGGGTGCCCAAGATTACCGGATTCCATGAAGTGCTGGGTGGTCCATTCACTATGCTGTAGGGGGCTGCCTCGCTTCAGGTTTTGGCGCGTAACTTGCCGAACCCGTAGGGGCTAGGTTTCATTGTACAGGCTATCCACACGACAGGGGAACGTCGAGTTTCCGCAGCGTCTCTGTGAAACTCGGGGATCCCAGATTATCTGTATTGTTCTGTGATGCTTATTGCTTTTCTGTAACGTTGCATATTATCACGCCTGGAGCGATTATTGTATATTGGTTTATATACTATTAGATGTTGTATATGTTTTACACCCGCGCTAGTCCAGTCCCCGCTCTGTCGTTAGTTAAGTAACCTAACGGGTGATGACGGGACCCAGTGACAAATGCGGATGGCATATACGTACATTTTATTTTCGTTCTTTTCTGGTGTGATCGATTGATGGGACTGCGTTGATTCTGATTAATGCAAAGTAAAGCAAACCTGTTTACAGTTGTTGGAACAAATTTAAAAAGTGTTATTGCAAAGACGTTTCCTTTTGTTTTGCATAGTGGTATTCAGTGGAATATCCTGCACCTCATTCGACGGGGCAAGGACCGATATCCCTTCACCGGGACTGACCCCTTGGGCAGAAGTTTGCGTCAGGGTAATAACTTCACTACAGTCGATTACAAGTTGCTTTGCATCGCGGTATTCAGTGGAATATCCTGCACCTCATTCCATAAAGAAAGAGCCGAGATCCCTTTACCGGGAGTGACCTCTTTAGCAAAAGGTTTTCGCCACTATATTTTAAAAAGCTATCAGGTTCCTTCAGCGATATCAAGTTCACTACGCTAAAGGTTTTTCGCCAAAAACCAGCCGTAGCCCTCCGTCACTTCTTTTGGGGATTCAGTAGTATTCAAGCTATGTATTTTGACCAACGCCAAGGCATAATGTTTGTGTTGGAGATAGTGCCCTCAGAGTCAATTATTGGGTCACAGGCACGTGATTGCAATGATTGAGGGAGGACCTATCCCGGGAAGACAGTCTTACTCGAGATGATAGTACGCTATCTGGTTTACCTTTATCATCTTGTACTGCTTTAGGTGACCTGACAGGTCGCTATTGCACGTTGATAGAGCCCCTAGGATTCTTGCTTGACTACCGGCAGTATGAGGGCGATCATATACGTGGGAGCTGGTAGTCTATAAGCACATCCTTAAAAGGTCCCTAGTCGTAGGAGTTTCGAGACAGGGCATCGATACTCCAGAGTAGACTAGTGTATACAGTCGAGACCCCGACGAGGGGCGGTGGCCGGTCTTACAAGCCACTGGTGTCAGTTGGTTCACCTAAGATGTATACAGGTGCTCATTGGGTTATGAGTACACCGGACTGGACTCACCGGGAACATGCCAGTTGGTCTTATACCTGACGTCAGATAGCAGTTCCCAGGTGACATGTGTACATGTTAGTTCATCGACCTGGGGATCGTCATTTGTCTCGTGTGAGTTCCCACTGTACTTTGATTACTACCCTACCACGGCTCAAAGGAGTCGTGCAAGCAGGTTTTAGTTGGGTACAGTCCCGAGCCACATGGAGGCAGTGAGCGGATCTTCAGGGGTTCGTCTCTCCCGGTATTGGGGGTGAGGTCGCGCTGTGTCTAGGAGAGCCATTACACGAAGACCTTGGCCAAGGCAGGAGATTTACTGGTAGGTATTCCAGTAGTATCTCAGGGTGTTCTGGGCTACACTCCGACACGACTTGTACCGCTTTTGGGGGTCTGACTTTTACCAACCCCCTAGGCCCGACATGCGATGCTCATAGACGAACGGACCGGACTGTACGGATATTGTCGCTGACAGGCTCAGTAGGGTGTCAGGATGAGTTCGCTCATCGATGTCCCTTTTAGTCAATAGCTGGTGGCCTGTTACGTATTGGCTTATACCTCTGACGTGCTAGTGGTTAAAACCACAACCATAGTATTGACGAGTTTTTAGAGTCCACCACACTTTCAGTTACTCAAGCTTTCGGGCGAAACGCTGTAGAGGCCGTATGGAGATATGGCAGGGTCCGATCAGATACGTGCGGTATTGCACGGATCAGGATCGGACAGTTTTGTACTAGTGGCCGTATGGTTATATGGCAGCGTTCGATCAGATACGTGCGGTATTGCACGGATCAGGATCGGACGGATATTACTAGCCGGCTTTGGTTTAAGCCGGATCCTAGTGTAGTACAGTGTAGATTTTGTCTCATAGCATTTGTATCCGGACGGAATACAGATGCGGGTGTGTATGCACTGTATCGGGGTTTTCCTGTAATTAATTACGGGACCAGTTTTCTGGAGTTGCCAGTTTGCTTTCCGTTCCGGCCGGTTTTCCTTTGTTCTTTCCCGGCCGGACTTTTCCGATGGAGGGGGTTATTTGCAATTGTGCAAATAACTTTTGTGGAGGGGTTTCTTGCTATTGTGTTGATTATGATATCTTTCATCCATGATTTTGCATTAATGGGATTTGATGTGAATAGGAGGATTAAGCATGGTTGATGTTTGTTTATGGTCACCTTTTCTACTTTTACTACACTCACTCTCCTTCTTGGTTTTATGATGGTTAATTTCTTTTTTTCCTCCATGATTCTCAAGACATGGCCGGCCACTTCACTTGAGGGGAGAGGAAGAAAAATGAGAGTGATTCATTTTTGTGTATATCATTCTTCATCTCATTCCATTGCTAGAAAATTGAAAGCACCAATTTTCTATATACCATTCCTCCATCTATGGCAACCAACCCCAAAGTGAGACCTACACTCTACACTACATTCTACAGCAAATCTTGGACGCGTCGACTCGCCAGCTTCGCGCCCGAGTTGCCTCGGTATGGAGGTGGGAGCCCGTATAAGTGCCCGGCTTCGTGGTGCCCTTTCCGACGAGGAGGAGACGGACGGAGATCCCGCGAGGTGATCGGAGTGGAGATGAAGACCGGAGGACTCGGATCAGTCGGTATATCTCTAACTCATTCTCTTGTTAGCTTAGACTAGTTTAATGGCATGATCCGGGGTTTAGTGCGCGGTGGTGCCGGTTTGCTAAGTCCGCAAAATTAAAGTTTATCATCGTTTCCGCGTTTGGCCGTCGGATTGACGGCCGGGGCGCCGCCGTGCACTTACAGTGGTATCAGAGCCTCGCCATTAACTTCGTCTAGCTTCGTTTGATGTGTTTTTCAGTTCCGATCGACCAAAATCCCGAAAACCCAATTTGTGTTCACATCAGTTTTCTGTTAAGATTTTTTGGTGTCGAAAAATTTTTCAGGTGGTCTCAGAATGATGTTCAGGGAGTTATAAGACTACTGGAAAAATTCGATACGTTCAGTCGACCAACAGAGCGCGGAACCGCGGCCAAACCCCCCCTTGGGCCGCGGTTCCGCCGCACATTGGTGACGTCACCATATCATTTTTCTCCAGTGGGCTTATGGGCTTATTTTGGGTGTTTAGGAATATTAAAATTGGGCCCAGGTTTTCTGTGAGTGCTACAGTTTTGATTGGGGGCCCACTTTTTAATTTTTGGTCAATCGGAAAATTTTAAACACATTTTTCACAGTATTTACATTATATCTGCGACCGTGAATGTCACTCGATCGGTAAATCCGGTCTAACTGCTATAGCTCGGTTAGACGGATTTGCGAACGTGATTTTCATGTTGATGTTTTGTGATTTTGCTGTGATGTTGCGGATCGGTCGTGGGGGATAGCCTGGATGCAATGCTAGTACAGTGCTGTTGTATTATGTACATTTGATATTGCGGGGCGAGCGCCCGACATGTGGACTGCCGTCACTGCCTGATTGTATTATTCTTTTGGGGCACGACCTGGTTGCGGTCGATGTACCCGGTGTATGTATATTTTACTTTCTGTACTAGGATTACCCCGCGGTGGGGTGCACGGATAGCCGGGTTCTGGAGGGCAACAAGCCCGCATCTCATGGCATTGAGACGGAGGGGGCTTCACTCTAGGATTGGCGGGCTATTCGCCGCACTCGTAGGGGGTACAGTTTGACCCAGGAGGGGTGCCCAAGTTACCGGATTCCGTGAGGTGCTGGGTGGTCCATTCACGGTGCTGAAGGGGGCTGCCTCGCTTCAGGTTTTGGCGGGTGACTTGCCGCGCCCGTAGGGGTCTAGGATTTCATTGCACAGGCTATCCACACGACCAGGGGAACGTCGGGTTTCAGTAGTGGCTCTGTGAAACCCGGGGATCCCAGATATCTGTATTGTTCTGTGATGCTGTACATTTCTGTGATGTTGCATTTTATTCACGCCTTGAGCGAAATATAATATATTGGTATATATATTAGTAGATGTTGTATATGTTTTTCATCCGCGCTAGTCCAGTCCCCGCTCTGCCGTTAGTTAGCTAACCTAACGGGTGATGACGGGACCCAGTGGCGAATGCGGATGGCATATACGTACGTCAGTATATTTTCGTTCTTTGTGGTGTGATCAATTGATGGGACTGCGTTGATTCGGATCAATGCAAGTTAAACAAACCTATTCTGATGTTGTTGGAACACTTTTCAAAAAGCTGTTATTGCAAGGACGTTCACTTTTGTTTTGCATCGTGGTATTCATTTGGAATATCCTGCTCCTCAGTCGACGAGGCAAGGGCCGAGATCCCTTCACCGGGAGTGACCCCTTGGACAGAAGTTTGCGTCAGGGCATTAACTTCACTATAGCCGGTTACTTTTGCTTTGCACCGTGGTATTCAGTTGGAATATCCTGCACCTCATTCTACGGGGAAAGAGTTGAGATCCCTTCACCGGGAGTGATCTCTTTAGCAAAAGTTTTCATCACTATATTTTCTAAAAAGCTATCCGTTCCTTCAACGATATCAAGTTCATTACGTTAAAGGTTTTCGCCAGAAACCATTCGTAGCCCTCCATCATTTCAGTTAAATATTCGGTAGTATTCATGCTATGTATTTTGACCTCACGCCAAGGCATAGTGTTTGGTAGCTGCCGGATATTTATCTGTAGCATAGATAGATGCGTTGGTTTGGGATAGTCGTACTACTATTTTGGCCTACGTCAAGGGTATGTACGGGTGGGTTCAAATTAACCTGGATAATGATGGGAAGAACTTGACATGTGACTTATGATATTTTGACCTCACGCCAAGGTCATAAGAGCATGGGGCAGAAATCACATCGGGAGTTTCAAAAGTACTGAAACTTGCCAGATATGCGCATACCATCTGGAGTGTGATAACGTGAGCGGATTCCGTCACGTTATCATGCAATGATAGTTGGATCCCGATTCCCACTGATGAGTTGGTTTACTCCTCGGGTGACCCCGACTAATTCTTCTTTCAGGTTTGGAGGAGAATTTGAGGTACAGTGGGAGGTTTCCAGATTAGATTAAGTGATAACCATTCTGATCTAGGATAGAGTGCACGCTGAGTGTTTCTTTTCTCTCTCTCTCTGGCAGCGACCATTGACCCGACCCTAGACTATGACTCAGTGACCAAGTTGACCGAACCTTCTTAACACTGGATTTTGGATTGTCAGAGTTGCAGACCTCATTGCCACTCCTACTTTTACCCTTTTTTCTCCAGGACACCCCGTATTACTACGAACGTCCACTTCCATTGGACAAAACCATCGTATGGTTAGATACGAACTCGAAGGAATTCGAGGATGGTTTCTGGTTCTGGAGAATACGGATAGGATTATTCAGTTGTCTTTTCTTTTCACCCTCTCTCAGGTTGCGAGTACTCCTTGGTTTAGGAGTAGTACACCTATTACGCAAATTGGATAGTCTTCTTCCAAACCATAGGCTGGTGCCGACCGGTAGGGAATGAAGAAAAGCAGTTAGCCTAAACGGTGTACAGAAGGTATTAAGATTAAGACAAAGAAAGGTATTAGTAAGAGGGCAAAGTAAATTGCGACTGATATTCACGACCAAACCAAGTATTTCTTCGCCAATCCTAAATCACCTTTGTATTTTTCCAGGACACTCCGTATCACTACGAAGATCCACAGTTTATTAGGATACTCCATCGTATGGTTATATACGAACTCGAAAGGAACTTGTTCCAGTTCGGGGATGGATTCTGGTCCAGGAGAAATAAGAATAAAGTACATTCAGGTGTCTTTTGTCTTCTCGTTCTCTCGCGTTGCGAGTGCTCCTAGGATTAGGACAGTACACCCTTTATGCTTATTGGATAGTCTTCTTCCAAACCATAGGCTGGTGCCGAACGGTAGGGAAGGAAGAAAACCATTTGGCCTAAGGGGTGTGCAGAAGGTAATGACTAAAGACATATAAAGGGATTTGGAGAGGTGGCAAAGAATTATACGGTTATAGTTGTGAATCTGGATAATGGAAGAGGCATTGCTAGGAATACCAGGAAACCCCGTCGAAACATTTCAATGTTTCAGTTTCACTGTGTAATGTTAAAAGAAAACTGATTTCCCGATTAGACACTTGCTCCAGAGTATGTATTTACCAGGTTTGATTCTCACATTTGTATGGTTTTACAGATGATGAGTGGGAGTAAGTTATTGGGAATTGGGTGATCATCCTCATTATATCGGGATTCGTTGTAATCGGTGATATTTGAGGGGATCATCTGGCCTGTTTGCCGGTCGGCAAATATTTGGTTTTGAATATCCGCTGTTATGCACCAATTTCAAATTGATATATCTGTACGTCTATTTTTATAGAGTGAGATATACCTTTTGATATTATGTCGATGACATTTACCTATATCAGTGGATGGTTAGGTAAGGAGCATTAAACAGCAGTGTAATTCTTCTTAACCATAAGTACAGTTTTCAACCTACGACACACAGTGAAAGAGTTGTTAGACTCAGCGGACTCATACAGAGTATTGTATGTTGTCCAGTGTCCATTAGGACAGAGGGGTTGGTCCTCATACTATATTCTGTTTACTTTTAACTTCTCTAGTTCTTAGAAATGTGTTTCGTAGAAACACAGGGTCTAAGTTTTGAGGAGTTATGGGTATTTGAATAGAGTAGAGAACCAGGTATAGCAAGTATCGAGATTCTTCAAAGTGATCGAAGATGTAGATGCTTGTGTATGGTATTCAGTTGATAGTAATGATAAAGAGAAATTGCTTCTCTTTCAGGTTACTCATAATTGGAAGCATTCCTAAGTTGAGTAACGCTGATCGGCCTCCTTCCATTTAGTTGACATGCACTGGAGACAGCTGCATGATTTGAAGCTGGTTAAATTAAATCAGTGCCTCTGGTTCTATATTGGATATAGAACAGTTCATATCTTAACGTTGTTAAGGTACGGGGAGTCGTCCGGCTTATGATTAAAACCAGACTCTGGATAACTCAAGGCACGTTTCTGTAATGGCTGTTTGTGGGTTGACCCAGGCTATGACGAGGGTTAACTTTCTACCATCTGGAAGATCAATAGAAATATTATTCTAGACTCGCCACAGTTTTATTAAAAATGGATTTTTTCAAAAAACAGTAGTGGGAGTATGGTAGAACTGGAAGTGATTCCAGAACCGCAAACGATTACTGAAGATTTGATAAGGAACCTAAAGATTCAATCTGATTTGACATTCCATTGGCCACTCCGCAGATAAGGTGGGTAACTTCAGGCACCCGAGAGGTACTCCGGTAGCCTCAAGGACGGTGACAGGGAAGTTCTTGTTTACCCACACTTGCCATTGTTGTTGTTCCAGGCTGCGAGACCCGGCAGGAGGATGAATATAGCGTCTTTCTAAACTAGTTTTAGAAGTGCACGTCTATATGACTCTGGCAGAGGGTTGTCGTAGTCAGTGGGAGCAGCGGAAGCATTGGTGGACATCGGGCTTATGTCTATTTATAGACTAAAGCAGATGTAGCGGAGAAAGATCATCTATTTCTGTTGTGACAGTCATAGGTTTGACGTCATCAGAATAGGGGATGGATCTGTTGAGAAGGTAGTAGGAAAGGAAACTCCTATACTACGATCGGTTATACTTTGGTCGTCACACAGTGTTTTCTCCACATGGGTACTTAGACAACATTCTAAGAGTATTTAGAATGGACGACTCCTGGCATGGTAGTGTACCTGCAGGTAATGGAGTCACCCTCTCTAAAGGTGTCTTATAGACTAAAGTAGAGAGGGATGTACATGATTGGCAGATCACTTGCCTAGGCAATTGAGTCAATCATGAGATGTCAAGTACCACACCAGATGTTGTTCTTGCACTAGATGCAATAAGTTGATATTGATCCAATCCTGGAGGAACAGTCGGGAGGCAGTTATCATTCCAGGCTTCCAAGGTGACATGGACGACAAGGAGGTTGTCAGAGTTATATTTTTCCTTCTGACGAGGGGCAGTATTTTGGACAGGTGATCCAAGGCAATACTGAGGTTGGCATGGCGCAGGATACTGATTAAGTTCAGTTGACGATACAGTCTAAGAAGTTTGGATTTGGAGTTCATTTATGAGCTCGGTCCCATCAGACATCCAGACATTCTAAGACAGGTATTGCTCATTTCGGGAGATGGCTTTCTCCGTGAACTTGAGATATAGAGAGACATAGAAAGAAACATCAAGGCGGATCCACTCACTGAGGCTATTCCTCGAACGCAATAGTTTCACAAACAGTTTTTGTGAGACTGACTAGTAGAGGAGTTGGGTGTTCGGTATCACACGGGCTGTGAGTATGCGACATCGCAATAATTAGCAATGAGTGCAAGTGGGAGATTGTTGGAGATAGTGCCCTCAGAGTCAATTATTGGGTCACAGGCACGTGATTGCAATGATTGAGGGAGGACCTATCCCGGGAAGACAGTCTTACTCGAGATGATAGTACGCTATCTGGTTTACCTTTATCATCGTGTACTGCTTTAGGTGACCTGACAGGTCGCTATTGCACGTTGATAGAGCCCCTAGGATTCTTGCTTGACTACCGGCAGTATGAGGGCGATCATATACGTGGGAGCTGGTAGTCTATAAGCACATCCTTAAAAGGTCCCTAGTCGTGGGAGTTTCGAGACAGGGCATAGATACTCCAGAGTAGACTAGTGTATACAGTCGAGACCCCGACGAGGGGCGGTGGCCGGTCTCACAAGCCACTGGTGTCAGTTGGTTCACCTAAGATGTATACAGGTGCTCATTGGGTTATGAGTACACCAGACTGGACTCGCCGGGAACATGCCAGTTGGTCTTATACCTGACGTCAGATAGCAGTTCCCAGGTGACATGTGTACAGGTTAGTTCATCGACCTGGGGATCGTCATTTGTCTCGTGTGAGTTCCCACTGTACTTTGATTACTACCCTACCACGGCTCAAAGGAGTCGTGCAAACAGGTTTTAGTTGGGTACAGTCCCGAGCCACATGGAGGCAGTGAGCGGATCTTCGGGGGTTCGTCTCTCCCGGTATTGGGGGTGAGGTCGCGCTGTGTCTAGTAGAGCCATTACACGAAGACCTTGGCCAAGGCAGGAGATTTACTGGTAGGTATTCCAGTAGTATCTCAGGGTGTTCTGGGCTACACTCCGACACGACTTGTACCGCTTTTGGGGGTCTGACTTTTACCAACCCCCTAGGCCCGACATGCGATGCTCATAGACGAACGGACCGGACTGTACGGATTTTGTCGCTGACAGGCTCAGTAGGGTGTCAGGATGAGTTCGCTCATCGATGTCCCTTTTAGTCAATAGCTGGTGGCCCGTTACGTATTGGCTTATACCTCTGACGTGCTAGTGGTTAAAACCACAGCCATAGTATTGACGAGTCTTTAGAGTCCACCACACTTTCAGTTACTCAAGCTTTCGGGCGAAACGCTGTAGAGGCCGTATGGAGATATGGCAGGGTCCGATCAGATACGTGCGGTATTGCACGGATCAGGATCGGACAGTTTTGTACTAGTGGCCGTATGGTTATATGGCAGCGTTCGATCAGATACGTGCGGTATTGCACGGATCAGGATCGGACGGATATTACTAGCCGGCTTTGGTTTAAGCCGGATCCTAGTATAGTACAGTGTAGATTTTTTCTCATAGCATTTGTATCCGGACGGAATACAGATGCGGGTGTGTATGCACTGTATCGGGGTTTTCCTGTAATTAATTACGGGACCAGTTTTTTGGAGTTGCCAGTTTGCTTTCCGTTCCGGCCGGTTTTCCTTTGTTCTTTCCCGGCCGGACTTTTCCGATGGAGGGGGTTATTTGCAATTGTGCAAATAACTTTTGTGGAGGGGGTTTCTTGCTATTGTGTTGATTATGATATCTTTCATCCATGATTTTGCATTAATGGGATTTGATGTGAATAGGAGGATTAAGCATGGTTGATGTTTGTTTATGGTCACCTTTTCTACTTTTACTACACTCACTCTCCTTCTTGGTTTTATGATGGTTAATTTCTTTTTTTCCTCCATGATTCTCAAGACATGGCCGGCCACTTCACTTGAGGGGAGAGGAATAAAAATGAGAGTGATTCATTTTTATGTATATCATTCTTCATCTCATTCCATTGCTAGAAAATTGAAAGCACCAATTTTCTATATACCATTCCTCCATCTATGGCAACCAACCCCAAAGTGAGACCTACACTCTACACTACATTCTACAGCAAATCTTGGACGCGTCGACTCGCCAGCTTCGCGCCCGAGTTGCCTCGGTATTAAGGTGGGAGCCCGTATAAGTACCCGGCTTCGTGGTGCCCTTTCCGACGAGGAGGAGACGGACGGAGATCCCGCGAGGTGATCGGAGTGGAGATGAAGACCGGAGGACTCGGATCAGTCGGTATATCTCTAACTCATTCTCTTGTTAGCTTAGACTAGTTTAATGGCATGATCCGGGGTTTAGTGCGCGGTGGTGCCGGTTTGCTAAGTCCGCAAAATTAAAGTTTATCACCGTTTCCGCGTTTGGCCGTCGGATTGACGGCCGGGGCGCCGCCGTGCACTTACAGTTTGGTAGCTGCTGGGTATTCAATTGTTGCATAGATAGATGAGTTGGTTTGGGACAGTCGTTCTGCCATTTTGGCCAACGTCAAGGGCATGTGCGGGTGGGTTCAAATTGACAAGATAGTGACGGGTAGAACTTGGCATGTGACTTATGACATTTTGACCAACGCAAAGGTTATAAGAGCATGGGGCAAAAATCATATCGGGAGTTTCTAAAGAAACTGAAACTTGCCAAGTATGCTCATACCTTCTAGAGTATGAGTAACGTGGATGCATTCCATCACGTTATCATGCGATGAGAGTTGGATCCCGATTCCCACTGATGAGTTGGTTTACTCTTCGGGTGATCCCGATTAATTCTTCTTTCTGGTTTGGAGGAGAATTTGACAGGACAGTGGGAGGTTTCCGGATTAGATAAAGTGATAACCATTCTGATCTAGGTTAGAGTGCACGCAGAGTGTTTCTTTTCTCTCTCTCTTTGGCAGCGACCTTTGACCGACCCTAGACTATGACTCAGTGACCAAGTTGACCGAACCTTCTTAAAATACTGGCTTTTAGATTGTCTGAGTTGTATAAGTCATTGCCACTCCTTCTTTTACCCTTTGAATTTCTCAGAACACCCGTATTACTACGAATATCCACTTCCATTGGATAGATCCATCGTATGGTTATATACGAACTCGAAGGGACTTCTTCGAGGATGGATCCAGGTTCAAGAGAAATAGAATTGGTTTATTCAGTTGTCTTTTATTATCACCTTCTCTCAGGTTGCGAGGGCTCCTTGGTTTAGGAGAGTACACCTATTACGCTTTTTGGATAGTCTTATTCCAAACCATAGGCTGGTGCCGAAAGGTAGGGAATGAAGAAAACCAATTAGCCTAAGTAGGGTGTGCAGAAGGTAATATGTAAAGACAAAATAAAGGGATTAGAAAGAGGGCAAAGTAAATTGCGACTGTTATCATTCACGACCAAAACCGCGTACTTCATCGCCACTCCTATTTCACCTTTAAAGGAATAAGGTATTATTCAGATGTCTTTTATCATCACCTTCTCTCAAGATACGAGTACTCCTTGGTTTAGGAGGGTACACCTATTATGCTTACTGGATAGTCTTCTTCCAAACCATAGGCTGTTGCCGAACGGTAGGGAAGGAAGAAAACCATTTAGCCTAACGACGGTGTACAGAAGGTAACGACTAAAGACAAATAAAGGGATTTGGAGAGATGGCGGTGAAATATACGGTTGAAGTCATGAATTGGATTATGGAAGAGGCATTGCTATGAATACCAGGATACCCCTACGAAACATTTTCATGTTTCAGTGCATTGTTAAAAGAAAACTGTTTTCCCGATTAGATACTTACTCCAAGGGTATGTATTTACCAGGTTTCATTATCATATCTGTATGGTTTTACAGATAATGAGTGGGAGTAAGTTATTGGGAATTAGGTGATTATCCACATTATATCGGAATACGTTTTAATTGGTGATATTTGAGGAAATCGCCAGGGTACAGTTTTTAACCTACGACGCACAGGTTTTGAGTTGCTTAAACTCAGCGGACTTATACAGAGTATTGTATGTTGTCCAGTGTCCATCAGGACAAAAGGGTAGGTCCTCGTACTATGTTCTGTTTACTTATAACTTCTCTAGTATTTAGAAAAGTGTTTCGTAGAAATACAAGGTCTAAGTTTTGAGAAGTTGTAGGTATAAGAATAAAGTAGAGAACCAGGTGTCACAAGTATCGGGATTCTTCAAAGAGATCGAAGATGTAGATTCTTGTGATTGGTATTCAGATGATAGTGATGGTTTTGAGAAACGTGTTTCTCTTTCAGGTTACTCATAATTGGATGGATTCCTAAGTTGAGTAATGCTGATTAGCCTTTTTTCATTAAGTTGATATGCACTGGAGACAGCTGCATGATTTGAATATGGTTCCAATTAAATAAGTGCCAAAGTTTCTATATTGGATATAGAATAGTTCGTACCTTAAAAGATGTTAAGGTACGGGGAGTTGTCCAGCTTATGCTTAAAACCAGACTCTGGATAACTCAGGGCACGTTTCTGTAATGGCTGTTTGTGGGTTGACCCTGGTTATGACAAGGGTTGATATTCTACCATTTGGAAGATCAATAGTGATATTGTTCTTGACTCGCCACAGTTTTAGTAAAAAAGGATTTTTTCAGAAAACAGTAGTGGGAGTATGGTAGAACTGGAAGTGATTCCAGAACCGCGAACGATTACGGAAAATTTAATAGGACCTATATATTCAATCATGTTTGACATTCCAATAGCCACTCCGCAGATATGGTGGGTAACCTCAGACACCCGAGAGGTACTTCGGTAGCCTCAAGGACGGTGACAGGGAGGTTCTTATCTACCCAGACTTGACACTACTGATGTTCCAGGCTATGAGACCTGGTAGGAGGGTTGTCGTAGTCAGTGGGAGCAGCGGAAGCACAGTGGGCAAGATGCTTATATCTATTTATAGACTTGAGCAGTAATAGCGGAGATAGATCATCTAATTTTGATGTGACAGTCATGGGTTTGACTTCAATCAGGATAGGGGATGGATCTGTTAAGAAGGTAGTAGGGTGTGATGTCATGGTATCTAGATGACATACACAGAGTAGGAAGTAAAATTTCAATACTACGATCGGCTGTACTGTGGTCGTCACACAGTTGTTTCTCCAGACAGGATATGGATATAATATTTGACATTCTGGTTTCTGGATCTATGGTTTTAGATCAGGATTTGGGTAGTTTCCCAATGTGGGCACTTTGACAGATATTCTAATGGTTTTTAGAATAGTTGACTCTAGCATGGTGGTGTACCTGCAGGTGATGGAGTCACCCTCTCTAAAGGTGTCGTATAGACTAAAGGGGAGAGGGATGTGCATGATTGACAGATCACTTGCTTAGGCAATTGAGTCAATCGTGAGATGTCAAGTACCACACCAGATGTTGTTTTTGCACTAGATGCAATAAGTTTGTATTAATCCAATCCTGGAGAAACATAAGGAAGCAGTTTTAGAACATAAGTACATGTTCTACGGATTTGATGACGGCAACCTCCTTCGGGAGACGGTTATCATTCCAGGCTTCAAAGGTGACATGGTTGACAGAGTGATTGTCAGAGTTATATTTTTTCCCTCTGATGAGGAACAGTATTATGGACAGATGGTCCAAGAGGATACTGTGGGTGGCATGGTGCCGGATACTGATTAGGTTCAGTGATCGATACAGTCTAAGAAGTTTGGATTTGGAGTTCATTTATGAACTAGGTCCCATCAGATGTTCAGACCTATTCTAAGACAGGTATTACTCAATTCGGGAGATAGCTTTCTCCGCGAACTTGAGATTAAAAGAGATATTGAAAGAAACATCTAGGCGGATCCACTCACTGAGGCTATTTCTCGAACACAATAGTTTTACAAACGGGCTTTGTGAAACTGATTAGTAGAGGAGTTGGATGTTCGGTTTCACACGGGCTGTGAGTAGTCGACATTGCAATAATTAGCCTTGAGTGCAAGTGGGAGATTTTTGGAGATAGTGCCCTCAGAGTCAATTATTGGATCGCAGGCACGTGATTGCAATGATTGCGGAGGACCTATACCGGTAGGACAGTCTTACTCAAGATGATAGTATGCTATCTGGTTTGCCTTTATCAGTCGTGTACATGTTCAGGTGACTGATTACATGTTACACTTTGATAGAGTCCTTAGGATCTTGCTTTACTACCAACAGTATGATGGCGATCATATACGTGAGAATTGGGTAGTTTATATGCATATCCTTAATTATGGTCCCTAGTCGTGGGAGTTTTCGAGACAGGGCATCGATACTCCGGAGTAGACTAGTGTGTACAGTCGAGACCCCGACGACGAGGGGGGGTGGCCGGTCTCACAAGCCACTGGTATCAGTTGGATCACCTAAGATGTATACAGGTGCTCATTGGGTTATGAGTACACCGGACAGGGCTCGCCGGGAATCTGCTAGTTAGTACTATACCTATCGTCAGATAGCAGTTCCCTGGTGATATGTGTACAGGTTAGTTCATCGACCTGAGGTCGTCATTTGTCTCGTGTGAGTTCCCACTGTGCTTTGATTTCTACCCTACCACGGCTCAAAGGAGTCGTGCAAACAGGTAGCTTTTGGGTACAGTCCCGAGCCATATGGAGGCACGTGAGCGGATCAGCAGGGGATTCGTCTCTCCCGGTATTGGGGGCGAGATCGTGCTGTGTCTAGGAGAGCCATTACACAAAGTCCACGTCCGTGGTAGGAGATTTACTGGTAGGTACTCCAATAGTATCTCAGGGTGTTATTGGGCTACACTCCGACACGACTTATACTGCTATTGGGGGTCTGACGTTACTAGCCCCCTAGGCAGATATGCGATACTCATAGAGGAACGGACCGGACTGTATATACATTGTCACTGTTAGGCTCAGTAGGGTTTCTGGATGAGTTCGCTCCTCAGCCTCCCTTGAGATCAGTCCATGGGCAGCCGTTACGCATTGCTAGTGCCGCTGACGGTTTGTGGTTAAACCCACTGCCAGGGTACTAACGAGTCATTAGAGTTCCCCACAGACAGTTTCCCAAGTTCGGGCGAAACGTTGTAGAGGCCGTATGGTTTTATGGCAGGGTTCGGAAAATGCACGTGCGTTTACGCACGTGTTATTTTTCGGGCAGATAATACTGGTCGGCTTTGGTTTAAGCCGGATCTGAGTATTATATAGAGTAGGTATAATATCTTTGTCTCAGTTGCATTTGTATTCGGTCGTAATACAAATGCGGGTATATTTATACAGTTACGGGGTTATCCTGAAAGTTGTTTCAGGATCACTTTTGGAAGTTGCCCGTTTCCAGTTTTTCTATCAGCCGTCTTTTAACATTCGGTTAAAGACGGATTTATCTTTTCTTGAGATAAGGTGAGTCAGTGTTCTGGAAGTTTCTAGAAGCAACTAGAAGAGGTGACTAGGTTCATGAACCTTTGATTGCATTGATTACATGATGACAAGGTGTTTATGACTCATGCTTTGACTTTAATGATTCTTGTTTATCCTTAGGATATTTGTTCATGATATTTATTCTTAAGGTTACTCTCCCCTCTCCTACACTCACCTCCCTCCACCTATAAATGGCCGGCCCCTCCTCTCTCTCACTTACATTTGATGTTTTTCACTTGAAAAGATTATGATAGATTTTGGGGTGTATGGAATTCACAGCTCATTTCATTCCATCACCCGATTCCCTCGGCAACTTCATTAACCGATCGTCCACGGACTTGGACGAAGTGAGACAAAGTCATCTACTCATTCTCTACATCATTCCTGGTCGTCTCTTTTAGCAAACTTGACGACCGAGTTGCCTCAAGTCAGAGGCGGGAGCCCGTTTAAAGAATCAGTGATGTGGTGCCACCTGGACGAGCAGATCGGAGATCGAAGAGATCGGAGCAGCCACAACGGAGCGTGGGATGATGGTTAAAGAACGAAGGACTCGGATCGTTCGGTATAACCTTTCTACACTCTTTACAGTTTGTTAGTTTAGCAATAATGGCAGATCCGGGTTAAAGTATACGATAGCGCCAGTTAAAAGTTTTTTGTTCCGCATTTGGCGTCTGTAGATGGCCGGGGCGCTACCGTAGACTTACACTAAACACATCATCATCTATTTAATGCAACCAATGAATCATATAACACCTCACTAACCTAGTCACCAATTCTAGAATCTTCTAAAAGCACTCTCATGACTCACCCTCAAGAAGAAAAGATAAATCCGCTTTTAAACCGAATGTTTAAATACGGCCGATAGAAAACTGGAAACTGGAAACTGGCAACTTCCAAAAGTGACCCCGAAACGAATTTTAGGATAACCCCGTAACAGTATAAATATACCCGCATTTGTATTACGACCGAATACAAATGCAACTGAGACAAAGATATTATATCTACACAGTATAATACTCGGATCCGGCTTAAACCAAAGCCCACCAGTATTATTTGCCCGAAATATGACACGTGCGAAAACGCACGTGCATTTTCCGAACCTTGCCATAAAACCATACGGCCTCTACAATGTTTCGTCCAAACTTGGGAAACAATCTGTGGGGGACTCTAATGACTCGTTAGTACCCCGGCAGTGGGTTTAACCACAAGCCGTCAGCGGCACTAGCTGTGCGTAACGGCTGCCCATGCAGTGACTTCAAAGGAGGCTGATGAGAGAACTCATCCAGAAACCCTACTGAGCCTAACAGTGACAATGTATATACAGTCCGGTCCGTTCATCTATGAGTATCGCATATCCGGCCTAGGGGATAGTAACGTCAGACCCCAAATAGCGGTATAAGTCGTGTCGGAGACAAACCCTGAACACCCTGAGAAACTACCGGAGTACCTACCAGTAATTCTCACCTGCCTTGGCTAAGGACTTGGTGTAATGGCTTTCCTAGACACAGCGTGATCTCCACCCCCAATACCGGAAGAGACGAATCCCCAGCCGATCCGCTCACGTGCCTCCATGTGGCTCGGGAATGTACCCAAAAGCTACCTGTTTGCATGACTCCTTTGAGCCGTGGTAGGGTAGAAATCAAAGCATAGTGGGAACTCACATGAGACAAATGACGACCTCAGGTCGATGAACTAACTTGTACACATGTCACCAGGGAACTGCTATCTGACGCTAGGTATAAATACCAACTAGCAGATTCCCGGCGAGTCCTGTCCGGTGTACTTGTTGGATATAGTGCCCTCAAAGTCAATTATTGGATCACAGGCACGTGATTGCAATGATTGCGGAGGACCTATACCGGTAGGACAGTCTTACTCGAGATGATAGTATGCTATCTGGTTTGCCTTTATCAGGTTCAGGTGACTGATCACATGTTACACGTTGATAGAGCCCTTAGGATCTTGCTTGACTACAAACAGTATGAGGGCGATCATATACGTGAGAGTTGGGTAGTCCATAAGCACGTCCTTAAAAGTTATCCCTAGTTGTGGGAGTTTCGAGACAGGGCATCGATACTCCAGAGTAGACTAGTGTATACAGTCGATACCCCGACGAGGGGCGGTGGCCGGTCTCACAAGCTACTGGTGTCAGTTGGATCACCTAAGATGTATACAGGTGCTCATTGGGTTATGAGTACACCGGACAGGACTCGCCGGGAATCTGCTAGTTGGTATTATACATATCGTCAGATAGCAGTTCCCTGGTGACATGTGTACAGGTTAGTTCATCGACTTGAGGTCGTCATTTGTCTCGTGTGAGTTCCCACTGTGCTTTGATTTCTACCCTACCACGGCTCAAAGGAGTCGTGCAAACATGTTTTTTTGGGTACAGTCCCGAGCCACATGGAAGCAAGTGAGCGGATTGGCAGGGGATTCATCTCTCCCGGTATTGGGGGTAAGATCGTGCTGTGTCTAGGAGAACCATTTCACCAAGTCCTTGGCCAAGGCAGGTGAGAATTACTGGCAGATATTCCAGTAGTTTCTTAGGGTGTTCAGGGCTACTCTCCGACACGACTTATACCGCTATTGGGGGTCTGACGTTTCCAGCCCCTTAGGCCCGATATGCGACACTCATAGACGAACGGACAGGACTGTATGTATATTGTCACTGATAGGCTCAGTAGGGTTCTAGTATGAGTTCGCTCATCAGCTCCCCTTGAGGTCAGTACATGGGCAGCCGTTACGCACAGCTAGTGCCGCTGACGTGCTTGTGGTTAAACCCGCTGCTAGGGTATTGACGAGTCTTTAGAGTCCCCTACAGATAGTTTCCTAAGTTTGGGCGAAACGTTGTAGAGGCCGTATGGTTTTATGGCAGGGTTCGAAATTGCACGTGCATTTGTGCACGTGTCATATTTCGGACAGATAATACTGGTGGGCTTTGGTTTAAGCCGGATCCAAGTATTATATTGAGTCGGAATATTTTAGTCTCTCGTATTCGTATTCGGTCGGAATACGGATACAGGTATGTATATACAGGTGAGGGGTATTTTCGTAATCCATTACGAGAATATTTTAGAAGATGCATTTCTTTTTAGATTAATCATTTTGGTTTAAATGATTATTACTTTTTGGAAAGGGTGACTCATTATGGATGACACATTTCTTCTAGCATGTTCATTAGTGACTCATGCTAATGAGTCACTAAGTGAGTCATGATAGAATTAATGTGGTTTGTTTTGTGTATGGATATTTTAGGGTTTGTGGAGATATTTTTGGATAGATATTTTTGAGATATTTTCTTTGCACAAACCATATATATCTAATCATAAAAGAAATAACATACAAGTGATTATGCTTGAGTTCTTGCTCTCTTGAGTTTTCTTGAGTTCACCATTTCCAACTCTTTGCATCTTCTTCAACCTCCACCCTAACCCTCTCATGTGATGAGAACCCTAGGATGTTTGAGACAAAATATTCTACTCATTCTCTACTTCATCTTGGTCATCTCTTTTAGCAGACTTGATGACCGAGTTGCCTCGATATAGAGGCAGGAGCCCGTTTAAAGATCCGTTCACGTGGTGCTACCTAGACGAGGAGACAAGAGATCGCAGTTGCCGCGAGGAGCGTGGGATGATGGCTAAAGACCGAAGGACTCGAATCGATCGGTATAGCTTTTCTACCCCTTTACAGTTTGTTAGTTTAGCGTTAATGGCAAGATCCGGGTTATAGTATGCGATAGCGCCAGTTATAAAAGTTTTTGTTCCGCGTTTGGCGTCAGAATGACGGCCGGGGCGCTACCGCAGACTTACGGCAAATGGTAGAAAGTTAAACTCTCGTCAATGCCCGGGATAACCCACAAATTGCCATTACCAAAACGTGCTTTGAGTTTATCCGGATTCTGGTTTTAAGCATAAGACAGCAAACTCAACATTTTAACAATTTTAAGATGATAATCCATTCTATATCACATATAGAATTTGAAGCACTGATTTAGGTGGAACTAGTATCAATTGATATGCATCTATTTCTAGTGCTTCTCTTAATTGAACAAAAAGGCGATTCGGCATTACTCATCATGGAGTGCACCCGCGGATGAGTAATCTGAGAGAGAATCAAATTCTCGATTATTTAACTACAGAGTACCTGGCATAAGCATCCACATCTTCGAACACTTCGAAGAATCTTGATACTTCCAACATTTGGTTTTCTACTTTATTCTTATATCTTATGAACTTCTCAAAATCTTTGGACTTTGCATTTCAACAAGAATGCGTGTCTAAAATCAGAGAACTTATAGAAAAACGGAACGAAGTATGAATACCAACCCCATGTCCGTGTGGTCATTGGACAAGATACATCATTATGTATAAGTCCTATGAGTTCACTAACTCGTACTCTGTGTGTTGTAATTTGAAAACTGTATTTTGGTTAAGAATGTTTCTTCCACTATCTATATGCACCTTACCCAATCATCTAATGATAAAGGTAAATGTTCATAACATATTTTTCAAAATTTATATCCCACTTTATCAAAATAAAGAGGCGGATATATGAGTTTTTAAAATTGGTGCATTATAACAGATATTCAAAACCAAAAATATATCGAAAGGCAAAACAATGTGATTTCCCCAATTTCAACAATTGCTCCGATTTCCGACATTGAGGAACAAATCACCTTTCCAATAATCTAATCCTTCTCAGCATCTGTAACAACTTACAGATATGGGATGTTTATCCGGTATCTATATACCCAGGAGTCAGAATTAATTGGAAAACAGTTTTCGATTATAATCACATGAAAAACATGAAACATCAAAATTTTTTAAGGGGTGGCGGGGTATTCCAAGTAATGCCTCTTCATAACAATAGTTGCACTTTCCTTTCCGCTCACTTCGTCCCCTATTGTTTTCTCTCTTTCTTACCTTGTGTATACCGGACGTATGATGGTTGGTTTTCTTCTTACCCTTCCTTTCAGCTCCAGCATCGAGATTGGAAGAAGACTATCCAAAAAATGTAACTGGTATATTCTCCTTATTTAAGGTGCTCTCAAACTTGAGATAAAGTGAAGAGAAGAGACAAATGACAATTCACTTTCTTCTAAACCAGCGGCCATTCTCGACTGAAACACTTTCTTCGAGTTCGTATGTAACTATACAAGATGGCCATCCAGCAATATGGATCTCTATATCGGATACAGAGTGTTCTGGAGGAAGCAAAAGGGGAAGTGTGAGGGGTAAGGACATATGCGACTATGTCGTGAAATAGGGCAATCAAGACATTCCAAAGCCGTTGATTGTAAAAAGGTTCGATTAACTTGGTTTACGAGTTTTAGTTTTGTTGGCTATAGTGCCCTCAAGTCAATTATTGGATCGCAGGCACGTGATTGCAATGATTGAGGGAGGTCCTATACCGGTAGAACGGTCTTACTCGAGATGATAGTATGCTATCCGGTTTATTTTTATCATCGTGTACATGCTTCAAGTGACATTACAGATCACTATTACACGTTGATAGAGCCCATAGGATTCTTGCTTGACTACCAGCAGTATGATGGCGATCATATACGTGAGAGTTGGGTAGTCTATAAGCACAACCTTAAAGTGTCCCTAGTCATGGGAGTTTCAAGACTGGGCATCGATACTCCGAGAGTAGACTTGTGTATACGGATCAAGACCCCGACGAGGGGCGATGGCCGGTCTCACAAGCCATTGGTGTCAGTCGGTTCACCTAAGATAGTATACAGGTGCTCATTGGGTTATAAGTACACCGGACGGACTCGCCGGGAATATGCTAGTTGGTATTATACCTATCGTCAGATAGCAGTTCCCTGGTGACATGTGTACGGGTTAGTCTATCGACCTGAGATCGTCATTTGTCTCGTGTGAGTTCCCACTGTGCTTTGATTACTACCCTACCACGGATCAAAGGAGCCATGAAAACAGGTTTTAGTTGGGTATAGTCCCGAGCCACTTGGAGGTAGTGAGCGGATCGACAGGGGATTCGTCTCTTCCGGTATTGGGGGTGATATCGCGCTGTGTCTGGAGAGCCATTACACAAAGTCCTTGGCCAAGGCAAGTGAGATTTACTGGTAGGTATTCCAGTAGTTTCTCAAGGTGTTCTGGGCTACAATCCGACACGACTTATACCGCTATTGGGGGTCTGACGTTTACCATCCCTCTAGACCCGATATGAGATACTCATAGACAAACGGACCGGACTGTATGGATATTGTCACTATCGGGCTCAGTAGGATTTCAGGATGAGTTCGCTCTGTTGGATATAGTGCCCACAAAGTCAATTATTGGATCGCAGGTACGTGATTGCAATGATTGAGGAGGACCTATGCCAGTAGGACAGTCTTACTCGAGATGATAGTATGCTATCTGGTTTGCCTTTATCAGTCATGTACATGTTCAAGTGACTGATTACATGTTACACGTTGATAGAGCCCTTAGGATCTTGCCTGACTACCAACAGTATGAGGGCGATCATATACGTGAGAGTTGGGTAGTCCATAAGCACATCCTTAATAGTGGTCCCTAGTCGTGGGAGTTTCGAGACAGGGCATCGATACTCCGGAGTAGACTAGTGTATACAGTCGAGACCCTGACGAGGGGCGGTGGCCTGTCTCACAAGCCACTAGTGTCAGTTGGATCACCTAAGATGTATACAGGTGCTCATTGGGTTATGAGTACACCGGACAGGACTCGCCGGGAACCTGCTAGTTGGTATTATACATATCGTCAGATAGCAGTTCCCTGGTGACATGTGTATAGGTTAGTTCATCGACCTGACGTCGTCATTTGTCTCGTGTGAGTTCCCACTGTGGTTTGATTTCTACCCTACCACGACTCAAAGGAGTCGTGCAAACAGGTAGTTTTTGGGTACAGTCCCGAGCCACATGGTGGCACGTGAGCGGATCGGCAGGGGATTCGTCTATCCCGGTATTGGGGGTGGAGATTGCGCTGTGTCTAGGAAAGCCATTACACCAAGTCCTTGTCCAAGGCAGGTGAGAATTACTGGTAGGTACTCCGGTAGTTTCTCAGGGTGTTCAGGGCTTGTCTCCGACACGACTTATACCGCTATTGGGGATCTGACGTTTCTAGCCCCCTAGGCCGGATATGCGGTACTCATAGACGAACGGACCGGACTGTATATACATTGTCACTGTTAGGCCCAGTAGGGTTTCTGGATGAGTTCGCTCATCAGCCTGTTGGATATATGTATGCCCTAGAGGCCATTATGTGATAGTGGATATATTTATACATGTATATATATATATATATATTCAGTGTACATTCTTGCTCGACATGATAGTATGTTATCTGGTTCTTCTTTATCTGACATGTTGATTTGATCATGCTTTTACTCATTCATACATGTTGATAAAGCCTTGAGGATATTGGCTTGACTACAGTGATTATGATAGAGATCATACTAGTGGGACATCTGTAGTTTATAAGCACATCCTGAAATGTCCCTAGTCGTAGGTGTATCGAGATGGGGCATCGATATACCAGAGTAGACTAGCGTATATGATACTAGACCCATATGATGGGCGATGGATGTTCCCACCTTCATCGATGTTTGACATCAAGATCATATACGGGTGCTCAAAGGTGACTGGGTACACTGGACGGACTCACCGAGAACTCCTATATGGAATTATATCTATCGTCGGATAGCAGTTCTCAGGTGACACTGGTACAGGTTAGTCTGTAGACCCGAGATCATCATAGAGTCTTGTGTGCTCTCCTACTGTACTTTGATTACCACACTACCACGGCTCTACTGAGTCGTGCAAACAGGTGGCTGTTGGGTACAGTCCCGAGACACATGAAGGCGATGAGCGATAGGAAGGGTTTCGTCTCTCCTGGTATTGGGAGTTGATGCTGTGCTGTGCTCGACTGGTTATATCTGTAAGTCCCTGGCGAGGGTTGCTGAGATTTACTGATAAATGTTATCAGTAGTTTCTCGATCTGTTATAGACCATTCACCGGCATGACTTATTGAGTTATTGGGGTCGACGTGACCATCCCTAGGCTCGATATGCAGCATATTTGATGAAGAGACCGGACTGTGCGGTAGTTTTGCCGGTTAGCTCGACGGGAGTTGTAGCAGGTTCGCTTGTCTTCTTCTGATCGCTCAATACCCGGGTGGCCGTTACGTTTAGTTGACCGCTTGCGGCTTTGGGGTGCTTGATATGATCATCACCCACTGCCGGCGTATTGACGAGTCTTAGAGTCCCACAAAAGAGTTACCTAGTCCAGGCGAAACTTTGTGGTGCGCGTATGCGATATGCGCATGGACCCGGTTAAAATGCGCGTATGAGATATCGTATATTAATCGGGCGGCTTGCTTTTGGTCGGGTCGTATGTGTTATGACCGGGTTGATAAATCAAGTGTTGATTTATCATTTAACCATTAGCTTCTCACTAGAAATCCTTTCTTGTCCTTTTTTAATGTATGTATGCATTCATTCTTGTTCATGCACATATGGATTTGCATGCACACATGCATACATACATCATTCTATCATGGTTGTATATACATAGAAAATGGTGGCAATATAAGACTCACACCTTGGTTATTTATATGGATAATTATTTCTATTTGTGTTAAAACAAAATTAAAAAGGAAAGGATAATTCATGGTTTGTTTCTACACTCTTCTTTGACCTAACCATGCTCACCTACTTTTAACCATGGATTAACTTTCCTTTTATGTTTTAACTCAAATTAAATAATATCTTTATCATTTAACCATGGTTTGAGATGAGAAGTGGAAAATATATATACTTATATTTTCTATTTTCTTTCATAAGACATTATCTTTTCTCTTCTTCTTAAAAAGCCATCATCTTCTTCAACCTTGCTCTTTTGCTCTCAAGATCTCTCAAGTGAGCAAAATACTCAACAAGATAGGATTTTGAAGTGAGAAAAAGAACTACAACACCATTCTACACAAGTCTTGCCCACTTGTTTAGAGTGTTAGCTTCATTTCTTTCTCTTGATAAAGTGAAGTTGCAAGCTTGGACAAAGGAGCTTCGGGTGGATCGTCGTGGACTCTAGAAGACCTCAAGCTAACCGTTTTCCAACTCTCAAGTGGCAAAGGAGTCAAGAATAGGGAGCTACAAAGGTTGTACTCTCAAAACCCTAGCCTTTGTTACTTGTGGTGTGGTTTAAAGTTATGAAACCCTAATTTTCTAGGATTGATTCTTTGTGTATTCACTTAGCACTCTAAAAACTTAATCTTTGTGATATGTGATGCTTCCAAACCTCTCATAGGGTGCTAGGTAAACCTAACATTGGTATCAGAGCCGACCTAGAACATTAGGCGACACTTTAGCGAAGTAAAAACTCCGATCGAACCGAAATACGGATTTTCGGGACACTCTCTGGACATTTTTTGAAAACTGTTATTTTCCAGAATTAAAAATATGCAAAAAATTCAGCAGGTAAATCTAAGAACAAATGTAAAAAACGATGCCATGAACAGTTCTTTCCACCGCGGAACCGCGGCAAAAGCCTGCTTAGGCCGCGGTTCCGCGGCCGTACGGATGCATCATTGTGTCGTTTTTGTACAGTAACTATTTTATCTGCTTGTATATTTTTTGGGGTATTTTTAATCTGAATTTAGTGTTGTTTATTCTGGAGATTGTTTTGAGTTCATTGATTCGATCGGAATTTTAACTTCATGTTTTTTTCCCGGATAATTAGAAAGTATTGAATTGTTCGAACGAGTGTCGTTTGCTCACTTTTCATGGGGTTTAAATCTTTCGGAAATATGTGCAAGTTTTGTGGTGGACCCTGTAGAAGACAACAAACCTTAACTCGATTATGTGACCGTCTTGAACTACCTTTTGAACCTTAGGGTTTGGGGCAGTACGGCGTGCTACATGTGAGGCGTTGGCTTGACCTTTCTACGGCTGGACCGCTACTACTGTGACACACTCCAGATTTTTTTGAACTCCGCTCAAGTGTTGAGCTTTAGGGAATTTTGGGGAATTTGATCATTCGTTCGAAAAACTTTAATACTGTCTATTTATCTGGAATGTGATGCAATGTGTGGAATTCATATAACTAGACATGAAATATGAAGTATGTGATATTTCGCATTTATGATGTCTAAAGAGATTGTGGATTCCAGATATTGCAGTTTTACACTTTTTTTTCTGTGACCGTAAGTGTAGTATGTCGATATCGCCGGTTTCGTTGCTATACATCAACGACAATTGGGGTACGCATACTTACTTACGTTGATGATATATGATATTATGTGTTGCTGAGATATGATGTGCAGGATTGTCACGATTGAATAGCCGGGGGGTTTTATGTGAGATTAGAGTTTTATTTTTCATTCATGTAAAATTCAAATGTAATGCAATATTCTTTTATTTGGGGCATTTCCGGGTTGAGGTTGATGTCACCAGTGTTGTATATTATTTACTTTTCCACATTAGGATAGACCCAAGGAGGGGAGCACAAGTGACCAGGATCTGGGGTTCTGTGGGAGGCCATCTCGAGGAGTCGAGACCGGGTCTCCTAAACTCCAGGATTGGTAGGGTCGCTTGCCGCTCTCGTAGGGGTCTAAGGGTTTGGGCTTGGCTATTCATCGCAACTGTGGAATCCGTATTTTCTATTGTTGGCTAAATACTAAATACGGACGTCCTAGTATATCCCACATTATATATATATGTTTTCTGCTGCCTGTGTTCTGTGATATCTGAGACGAATGATATATTATATATGAGATATATAGTATACGTTGCTTATGTTTTACTCCCGCGCTAGTCCCGTCCCGGTATGTCGTTAGTTAAGTAACCTAACGGTGCATAACGGAACATTGCGGCGAATGCGGATGGCATAAGCATACGTGTTATTTTCGTTTCTTTTCTGTGATTGGCTTAAGGACTTAAATGATGGGATTGCATTAATATGATTAATGTAAAGAAAATAAACCTAAAATAGATGTTGTAGAATCAGATTTGAAAACCACTCGGCTCTTTATGAAAAAGCTATATTTCAAAACTGCGGAGCACAAGCCACTCCTTTTGAAAGCCATTTGATTCTACGACGATATCAAGTTCAAAGCATTAAAGATTTTCTTAAAAATCATCCGCAACCCTCCGTCATTTTAGAAAGTAGAGTACTTAGTATTCGTGCTACGTTTGTTGACTTTAGTTAAGGCGTAGTGTACGGTAGCTAAGTGATGTCTTCCTACACTGCATATGATGCAGATTAATTAGGACATTCATGCGACTTTGTTGACCATAGTTAAGGGTCATATGGGCGGGTCTAATTGATCAAGAAATGACGGGTAGAACTTGACTGGTACTTATGATTTGTTGACCATAGTTAAGGTCATAAGTACTTGGGGTAAAAATCACATCGGGAATTTCAAGTGTTGAGATTTGCAATGAGATTGCATACCTTCCATATGATGGTTGGATCCCGATCCCACTGTGGGCAATAGTTGCTCCTAGGAGAGTTTTGCAGTTTACAATTAGCTAACTCATTAGGTGTCTAGAAAGGTGTTAACGGGGCTACGCCTCTGGGAAAACGAGGTTTACTTTCATTAGGTCTGTGCGAAAGCACGGGGAACCTCCCTCAAGTACCGACACTGGCCTGGCTGAACGGTTAGCGAAGTTGTAGACTGTAATTAATCCTGGCTAGTTTTCTTTTTAAGGTTTGAAAGAAAAACTTGATTAAAGCAGTGGAAGACATCGATTAGACAAGATAATAACCAATATGATCTATGCAAGAGCTTTCGCTGAGTGCATTCTTTTCTCTCTCTTAATGGCAGATACCAATGACTGGACTCAAGCTTCTACTAGATAAAAACAAACTGAATGGGACCAATTATAAAGACTGGCTGAGGAATCTGAAAATAGCCTTGACTTATGATAAAGTATCATATGTCCTCACGGCTCCAGCCCCGCCCGTCCCAGGCCCAAAATCCTCAGTTGCGGATATTGAAGTCCGCAAGACATGGGATGCTGACTGTGCCACGGCCAAATGCCTCGCGCTTGCATCGATGGACAATACACATCAAAAGCAGCACGAGAATATGAACATTCAAACCATATTCCTCCATACAAAGGAGTTGTATGGAGAGCAATCCCGCGTATTACGATACGAAGCATCAAAGAAATTGTTTCAGATGCGAATGGCCCCTGGCACACCTGTAGGAGACCATGTTCTGAAGATGATAGCTCTTATAGAAGAGCTTGAGGACCTTGGATGGACAATGGACAATGAACAATATACGGATATTATTCTGCAGTCCCTCCCCTCCACCTTTGCTCAATTCATAGTTAACTTCAACATGCACGGCATGGAGAAGGAACTACCTGAACTCATTAATATGTTAAGAAGTGCAGAGAGCACTATGAAATCAATGAAAACTCCCGTTATGACTATTGGGCAATCTTCTTCTTCTCGCCCAAAGGCTAAGGCCAAAGGAAAGAAAAAGAAGAAGCCCACCAATCCTAAGGGTGGAGTTAAAAAGGTGAAGGGAAAGGAAAAGTCCAAAGCTGGAGACTCGGGGAAAGGTGAATGTTTTCAGTGCCACAAGACAGGACATTGGAAGCGCAACTGTACGGAGTACTTGAACCTCAAGAAGAAGCATGGGGATGCTTCCGCTTCAGGTGTGTTTGTGACAGAAAACTGTTTTTCAATAAACTCTGCTTCCTGGGTATTAGATACCGGTTCAGGTTCTCACATTTGCAATTCTATGCAGGGGCTGAGAAATAGCAAAGTTTTCAAGACAGGTGACCATACTCTCCGCGTTGGAAATGGTTCCAATGTACATACAGTCGCAGTGGGAGAGTATCACTTGGGGTTGCCATCTGGGTGTATATTGGTTTTGAACCCATGTTATTTTGTACCAAGTATGCTATGTAATATAATATCTGTTTCTTTGTTAGACAATGAAGGATATAATTTTGTATTGCAGAACAATGTTATGAACATTCACCTGAATCAAATGTTGGTTGGGTATGGTACACTTAATAACGGGATATACGTCCTAAATCAACACACAGTTTTCAGCATACAACACACTAATAAAAGAAAACTTTCAGAAATAAATGAAGCTTTTCTTTGGCACTGTAGACTTAGCCATATTAACGAAACAAGACTAAACAAGTTACACAAAGATGGATATTTAAACTCTTTTGAATATAAATCCTATGCGACTTGCCAGTCTTGTATCAAGGGTAAAATGACCAAAACTCCGTTTACCGGACACGGAGAAAGATCTACCGAGCTCCTAGGACTCATACATAGTGATGTATGTGGGCCAATGTCTACACAAGCTAGAAACGGTTTTTCTTACTTCATTACTTTAACTGACGATTTCTCAAGATTCGGTCATGTATTTTTATTAAAGCACAAATCCGAAGCTTTCGAGAAATTCACTGAATATAAACAAGAAGTAGAAAAACAAACCGGCTTGACTATCAAGATGCTTCGATCAGATCGAGGTGGGGAATACCTTAGTACAGAATTTGCAAACTTCCTAAAAGAGAATGGGATTCTCTCTCAGCTCACTCCTCCTTACACACCACAGCACAACGGTGTGTCTGAACGACGGAATAGGACCCTATTAGATATGGTCCGATCCATGATGAGTGATGCTGAGTTACCCGTCTCATTTTGGGGGCATGCATTAGAGACTGCAGCGTTTCTACTGAACAGGGTTCCAACCAAAGCCGTGTCTACCACGCCATATGAGATATGGCATGGGAAGAGACCATCTCTTAAGAGAATTAAGATTTGGGGTTGCCCGGCCTATGTTAAAAAGCAGAATCCGGACAAACTCGAGACACGGTCAGTCATGTGTAATTTTGTGGGGTATCCAAAGAATTCTTATGGATATCTATTCTACCACAAAGAGGAACAAAAGGTGTTTGTTTCTAAGTATGCCACATTCGTGGAAAAAGAGTTTTTCACAGATAAAGATGATGGAAAGGTGGTGGATCTAGAAGAGGTTCTAGAGACACAAACTACAAACGACGATTTGGTTGAACCGGCTGTTGCAATAGAAACTGAGGAACCTCGGCCACTCTGAAGGTCTGGTAGGACTTCTCGCCCACCGGAGAGGTACTACGGTTTCCTCATTGATGGTGACGGAGAAGACTGCATCATGGATGATGATGATCCTACCAGTTTTCAGCAAGCTATCACGAGTGGAGACTCTGTGAAGTGGCTGGATGCCAGAAGATCCGAAATGGAGTCTATGTACACCAACAAAGTATGGACTTTGGACGTTGTACCCCCTGGGGTAAAACCTGTGGGATGCAAATGGATCTTTAAAAGAAAGATTGGTGTAGATGGGCAGGTAGAGACCTATAAGGCAAGACTTGTGGCGAAGGGTTTTCGTCAAAGACCAGGTTTGGACTATGACGAAACTTTTTCGCCCGTAGCCATGCTTAAATCCATTCGGATCCTACTTGCTATTGCTGCTCACTACGACTATGAAATCTGGCAGATGGACGTTAAAACAGCATTTCTAAATGGAGATTTAGAAGAATGCGTTTATATGGATCAGCCGGTGGGCTTCATTGACAGTAGGAGCAGCGGGACAGCATCTAGATTGCTTAAATCCATATATGGGTTAAAGCAGGCATCACGGAGTTGGAACATCTGTTTCGATGATGTCATCAAAGAGTTTGATTTCATCAAAAATCCAGATGAACTTTGTGTTTATAAGAAGGCTGTAAGGAGAGCTGTCACATTCCTCGTATTGTATGTGGACGACATTCTTCTGATAGGAAATGATATTCCTATGCTACAGTCGGTCAAATCTTTTTTATCACTAAGGTTCTCCATGAAGGACATGGGTGATGCCACATACATCCTGGGCATTAGGATCTATAGGGATAGATCCAAAAAGTTATTGGGATTGTCCCAAACCAGGTACAACAACACCATCCTACAAAGGTTTAGTATGGAAGACTCCAAGCGGGGTGCCTTACCCGCTTGCCATGGGGTCACTCTCTCTAAGGATTCTTGTCCAAAGACCGATGAAGAGAGAGCTCGCATGAGCGTTATACCCTATGCTTCGGCAGTAGGATCTATAATGTATGCGATGTTATGTACATGCCCAGATGTAGCTTATGCACTTAGTGTAGTAAGCAGGTATCAATCCAACCCAGGGGAGAATCACTGGACAGCTGTGAAGAACATTCTTAAGTACTTGCGAAGGACTAAAGAATTGTTCTTGGTGTATGGTAATGGAGATCTCCAAATGGAGGCCTTTACCGATTCGAGCTTCCAGAGCGATAAGGACGACAACAAATCTATCTCAGGGTTTGTATTTACCCTCAATGGAGGGGTGGTAAGTTGGAAGAGTTCCAAACAGGATACCGTTGCAGACTCTACGATGGAGGCTGAGTACATTGCTGCAAATGATGCCGCTAAGGAAGCCGTCTGGATGAAGAAGTTCATCTCGGAGCTAGGAGTAGTTCCAACCATTATTGATCCAATACCATTGTATTGTGATAATAATGGGGCTATGGCGTTAGCCAAGGAGCCCAGGTCCCATCAGCGGTCCAGACACATCCTGAGGCGCTTTAATTTGATCCGGAAGATTGTAGATCGCCGCGAGATCGATATTAAGAGACTAGACACAAAGAATAACGCCGCGGATCCATTAACCAAGGCCCTCCCTCAATTATTGGATCGCAGGCACGTGATTGCAATGATTGAGGGAGGTCCTATACCGGTAGAACGGTCTTACTCGAGATGATAGTATGCTATCCGGTTTGTCTTTATCATCGTGTACATGCTTCAAGTGACATTACAGATCACAATTACACATTGATAGAGCCTATAGGATTCTTGCTTGACTGCCAGCAGTATGATGGAGATCATATACGTGAGAGTTGGGTAGTCTATAAGCACAACCTTAAAGTGTCCCTAGTCGTGGGAGTTTCGAGACTGGGCATCGATACTCCGAGAGTAGACTTGTGTATACGGATCGAGACCCCGACGAGAGGCGATGGCCGGTCTCACAAGCCATTGGTGTCAGTCGGTTCACCTAAGATAGTATACAGGTGCTCATTGGGTTATAAGTACACCGGACGGACTCGCTGGGAACATGCTAGTTGGTATTATACCTACCGTCAGATAGCAGTTCCCTGGTGACATGTGTACGGGTTAGTCTATTGACCTGAGATCGTCATTTGTCTCGTGTGAGTTCCCACTGTGCTTTGATTACTACCCTACCACGGATCAAAGGAGCCGTGCAAACAGGTTTTAGTTAGGTACAGTCCCGAGCCACTTGGAGGTAGTGAGCGGATCGACATGGGATTCGTCTCTCCCGGTATTGGGGGTGATATCGCGCTGTGTCTGGAGAGCCATTACACAAAGTCCTTGGCCAAGGCAAGTGAGATTTACTGGTAGGTATTCCAGTAGTTTCTCAAGGTGTTCTGGGCTACACTCCGACACGACTTATACCGCTATTGGGGGTCTGACGTTTACCATCCCCCTAGGCCCGATATGTGATACTCATAGACGAACGGACCAGACTGTACGGATATTTTCACTATCGGGCTCAGTAGGGTTTCAGGATGAGTTCGCTCTGTTGGATATAGTGCCCTCAAAGTCAATTATTGGATCGCAGGTACGTGATTGCAATGATTGAGGAGGACCTATGTCGGTACGACAGTCTTACTCGAGATGATAGTATGCTATCTGGTTTGCCTTTATCAGTCGTGTACATATTCTGGTGCATGATTACATGTTACACGTTGATAGAGCCCTTAGGATCTTGCCTGACTACCAACAGTATGAGGGCGATCATATACGTGAGAGTTGGGTAGTCCATAAGCACATCCTTAATAGTGGTCCCTAGTCATGGGAGTTTCGAGACAAGGCATCGATACTCCGGAGTAGACTAGTGTATACAGTCGAGACCGCGACGAGGGGCGGTGGCCGGTCTCACAAGCCACTAGTGTCAGTTGGATCACCTAAGATGTATACAGGTGCTCATTGGGTTATGAGTACACCAGACAGGACTCGCCGGGAACCTGCTAGTTGGTATTATACATATCGTCAGATAGCAGTTCCCTGGTGACATGTGTACAGGTTAGTTCATCGACCTGAGCTCGTCATTTCTCTCGTGTGAGTTCCTACTGTGCTTTAATTTCTACCCTACCACGACTCAAAGGAGTCGTGCAAACAGGTACTTTTTGGGTACAGTCCCGAGCCACATGGAGGCACGTAAGCGGATCGGCAGGGGATTCGTCTCTCCCGATATTGGGGGTGGAGATCGCGCTGTGTCTAGGAAAGCCATTACACCAAGTTCTTGGCCAAGGCAGGTAAGAATTACTGGTAGGTACTCCGGTAGTTTCTCAGGGTGTTAAGGGCTTGTCTCCGACACGACTTATACCGCTATTGGGGGTGTGACGTTACTAGCCCCCTAGTCTGGATATGCGATACTCATAGACGAACGGACCGGACTGTATATACATTGTCACTGTTAGGCTCAGTAGGGTTTCTGGATGAGTTCGCTCATCGGCCTATTGGATATATGTATGCCCTATAGGCCATTATGTGATAGTGGATATATTTATACATGTATATATATATTCAGTGTACATTCTTGCTCGACATGATAGTATGCTATCTGGTTCTTCTTTATCTGACATGTTGATTTGATCATGCTTTTACTCATTCGTACATGTTGATAATGCCCTGAGGATATTGGCTTGACTACAGTGATTATGATAGAGATCATACTAGTGTGACATCTGTAGTTTATAAGCACATCCTGAAATGTCCCTAGTCGTAGGTGTATCGAGACGGGGCATCGATATACTAGAGTAGACTAGCGTATATGATACTAAACCCATATGATGGGCGATGGATGTTCCCACATTCATCGATGTTCGACATCAAGATCATATACGGGTGCTCAATGGTGACTGGGTACACTGGACGGACTCACCGAGAACTCCTATATGGAATTATATCTATCGTCGGATAGCAGTTCTCAGGTGACACTGGTACAGGTTAGTCTGTAGACCCGAGATCGTCATAGAGTCTTGTGTGCTCTCCTACTGTACTTTGATTACCACCCTACCACGGCTCTACTGAGTCGTGCAAACAGGTGGCCGTTGGGTACAGTCCCGAGACACACGAAGGCGATGAGCGATAGGAAGGGTTTCGTCTCTCCCGGTATTGGGAGTTGATGCTGTGCTAGGCTCGACTGGTTATATCAGTAATTCCCTGGCCAGGGCTGCTGAGATTTACTGATAAGTGTTATCAGTAGTTTCTCGATCTGTTATAGACAATTCACCGGCACGACTTATTGAGTTATTGGGGTCGACGTGACCATCCATAGGCTCGATATGCAGCATATTTGACGAAGAGACCGGACTGTGTGGTAGTGTTGCCGGTTGGCTCGACGGGAGTTGTAGCAGGTTCGCTTGTCTTCTTCTGATCGCTCAATACCCAGGTGGCCGTTACGTTTAGTTGACCGCTTGCGGCTTGGGGGTGCTTGATATGATCATCACCCACTGCCGGCGTATAGACGAGTCTTAGAGTCCCACAAAGGTGTTACCTAGTCCAGGCGAAACGTTGTGGTGCGCGTATGCGATATGCGCATGGACCCGGTTAAAATGCGCGTATGAGATACCGTATATTAATCGGGCGGCTTGCTTTTGGTCGGGTCGTATGTGATATGACTGGGTTGATAAATCAAGTGTTGATTTATCATTTAACCATTAGCTTCTCACTAGAAATCCTTTCTTGTCCTTTTTTGATGTATGCAGGCATGTATGCATTCATTCTTGTTCTTGCACATATGGATGTGCATGCACACATGCATACATACATCACTCTATCATGGTTGTATATACATAGAAAATGGTGGCAATATAAGACTCACACCTTGGTTATTTATATGGATAATTATTTCTATTTGTGTTAAAACAAATTTAAAAAGGAAAGGATAATTCATGGTTTGTTTCTACACTCTTCTTTGACCTAACCATGCTCACCTACTTTTAACCATGGATTAACTTTCCTTTTATGTTTTAACTCAAATTAAATAATATCTTTATCATTTAACCATGGTTTGAGATGAGAAGTGGAAAATATATATACTTATATTTTCTATTTTCTTTCATAAGACATTATCTTTTCTCTTCTTCTTAAAAAGCCATCATCTTCTTCAACCTTGCTCTTTTGCTCTCTAGATCTCTCAAGTGAGCAAAATACTCAAAAAGATAGGATTTTGAAGTGAGAAAAAGAACCACAACACCATTCTACACAAGTCTTGCCCACTTGTTTAGAGTGTTAGCTTCATTTCTTTCTCTTGATAAAGTGAAGTTGCAAGCTTGGACAAAGGAGCTTCGGGTGGATCGTCGTGGACGCTAGAAGACCTCAAGCTAACCGTTTTCCAACTCTCAAATGGCCAAGGAGTCAAGAATAGGGAGCTACAAAGGTTGTACTCTCAAAACCGTAGCCTTTGTTACTTGTGGTGTGGTTTAAAGTTATGAAACCCTAATTTTCTAGGATTGATTCTTTGTGTATTCACTTAGCACTCTAAAAACTTAATCTTTGTGACATGTGATGCTTCCAAACCTCTCATTGGGTGCTAGGTAAACCTAACACGGCCTCCCTTGAGGTCAGTACATGGGCAGCCGTTACGCACAGCTAGTGCCGCTGACGGCTTGTGGTTAAACCCACTGCCAGGGTGCTGACGAGTCATTAGAGTCCCCCACAGATAGTTTCCCAAGTTCGGGCGAAACGTTGTAGAGGCCGTATGGTTTTATGGCAGGGTTCGGAAAATGCACGTGCGTTTACGCACGTGTCATATTTCGGGCAGATAAAACTGGTGGGCTTTGGTTTAAGCAGGATCCATATATTATACTTTGTAGATATAATATCTTTGTCTCAGTTGCATTTGTATTCGGTCGTAATACAAATGCAGGTATATTTATACAGTTATGGGGTTATCCTGAAATTCGTTTCGGGATCACTTTTGGAAGTTGCCAGTTTCCAGTTTTCTATCACCCGTATTTAACATTCGGTTAAATGCGGATTTATCTTTTCTTCTCTTGGGTGAGTCATGAGGTGAGTCGTGATTCTAGAAGGTTCTTGATATGGTAACTTGATTTTGGTTCATTGTATGCATTAATGAATGGTGACTAGGTTTAGATGAGTCATTCATTGCATTAATGCATTTAGTTTGTGCTAAAGATATTTTTTCATGATCTTTATCCTTGTGGTCACCCCCTTTCCTCCTACACTCACCCCCCACCTCTATAAGTGGTTGTCCCCTCTTGGATGCCCACTAGAGGAATTTCACTCTCACTTGATTGGAAAAAGATGATAGATTTGTGTATGGAAATTTCATAGCTCCTATTATTCCATCACCCGATTCAAATGGAAACTTCATTAACCGTTCGTCCATGGCTTTGGACGTAACGAGACAAAGTGATCTACTCATTCTCTACATCAATCTTGGTCATCTCTTTTAGCAAACTTGATGACCGAGTTGCCTCAAGTCAGAGGCGGGAGCCCGTTTAAAGATCCGATGACGTGGTGCCACCTGGACGAGAAGATCGGAGATCGACGAGATCGGAGCAGCCGCAACGGAGCGTGGGATGATGGTTAAAGAACGAAGGACTCGGATCGTTCGGTATAACCTTTCTACCCTCTTTGTAGTTTGTTAGTTTAGCTTTAATGGCAGATCCGGGTTATAGTACGCGATAGCGCCAGTTGTAAAAGTTTTTGTTCCGCATTTGACGTCTGTTAGACGGCCGGGGCGCTACCATGGACTTATAGTGGTATCAGAGCCTCACCATTAAGCTATACTAACTTGTGCTAACGCGTTTAAAACATCGATTGAACGGATTTTCGAAAACCGCAAATTCCAAGTTCTGAGTTTCTGTTGATTTTAAATGATGTCTAAAATAATTTTACATATGCCAGAAAATCAAGCAGGGCTTTTATAGAATACTGGAGAAAAACGACCAAATGCGTCGACCGTACGGCCGCGGAAACGCGGTCAAAGCCTGGCTCTGACCGCGGAACCGCGGCGCATTTGGTAACTCAGTTGGAAATTTTTCTCCTGTTGTTTCTAAATTGGAAATTGTGGTGTTTGGTACTATTCTTTTGGGCCCAGATTTTTTTACTGTACAGCAAATGTACGTGGGGCCCACTTCGGGAAGTTTTGTCGATCGAAATTTTAAACTTGTTATTTTACAGTACTTACATTATATCTCAGACCGTGAATGTCATTTGAGTGGTAAACCGCGTCTGATTGCTAATGTTCTTTTAGACGGGTTTGCGAATGTGACATTCGTGTTGATGCTCTGTGTTGTGCTGTGATGTTGCGGATTTGTCGTGGTGGATAGTAGTGTGCAATGGTAGTGCAGTTTGGATTTATTTGTACATTTGATATTGCGGGGCGAGCGTCCAACATATGGACTACCGTCACTGCCTGTTTGTATAATATTCTATTGGGGCATGACCAGGCTGAGGTCATGTACCCGTTGTACATATTTTTCATTTCTGTACTAGGTTTTACCCCACGACGGAGTGCACGGATAGACGGGTTCTGGGGGGCAACGGGTCCGCATCTCATGGTTTTGAGAGGCAGAGGGGCCTCACTCTAGAATTGGCAGACTATTCGCCGCACTCGTAGGGGCTACAGGTTGACCCAAGGAGGGGTGCTCATGTTATCGGATTCCGTGAAGTGCAGTGTGGTCCATTCACTATGCTGTAGGGGGCTGTCTCGCTTCAGGTTTTGGCGGGTAACTTGCCGCACCCGTAGGGTCTAGGTTTCATTGCACAGGCTATCCACATGACCAGGGGAACGTCGGGTTTCAGCAGCGGCTCTGTGAAACCCGGGGATCCCAGATTATCTGTATTGTTCTGTGATGCTTATTACTTTTTTGTAATGTTGCATATTATCACGCCTTGAGTGATTATTGTATATTGGTATATATACTATTAGATGTTATATATGTTTTGCACCCGCGCTAGTCCAGTCCCCGCTCTGTCGTTAGTTAAGTAACCTAACGGGTTATGACGGGACCCAGTGACGAATGCGGATAGCATATACGTACATTTTATTTTCGTTCTTTTCTGGTGTGATTAATTGATGGGACTGCGTTGATTCTAATCAATGCAAAGGAAAACAAACATGTTTGGATGTTGTTGGAACAGTTTTAAAATGTGTTATTTCAAAGACGTTTTCTTTTGTTTTGCATAGTGATATTCAGTTGGAATATCATGCACCTCATTCGACGAGGCAAGGGCCGATATCCCTTCACCGGGAGTGACCCATTGGGCAGAAGATTGCATCAGGGTAATAACTTCACTATAGTCGATTACATGTTGCTTTGCATCGCGGTATTCAGTTGGAATATCCTGCACCTCATTCCACGAGGAAAGAGCCAAGATCCCTTCACCGGGAGTGACCTCTTTAGCCAAGGTTTTCACCACTATATTTTTATAAAAGGCTATCAGGTTCCTTCAGCGAGATTAAGTTCATTACGTTAAAGGTTTTTCGCCAAAAACCAGCCGTAGCCCTCCGTCATTTCTTTTGGGTATTCAGTAGTATTCAAGCTATGTATTTTGACCTAACGCTAAGGCATAGTGTTTGGTAGCTGATGGGTATTCATTTGTTGCATAGATATATGAGTTGGTTTGGGACAGTCGTTCTGCCATTTTGGCCAAACGTCAAGGGCATGTGCGGGTGGGTTCAAATTGATAAGATAATGATGGGTAGAACTTGGCATGTGACTTAAGACATTTTGACCTAACGCCAAGGTCATAAGAGCATGGGGCAAAAATCATATCGGGAGTTTCTAAAGAAACTGAAACTTGCCAGGCATACGCATACCTTCTGGAGTGTGATAACGTGAGTGGATTCCGTCACGTTATCATGCGATGAGAGTTGGATCCCGATTCCCACTGATGAGTTGGTTTACTCTTCGGGTGATCCCGATTGATTCTTCTTTCAGGTTTGGAGGAGAATTTGACAGTACAGTGGGAAGTTTCCTGATTAGATAGAGTGATAACCATTCTGATCTAGGTTAGAGTGCACGCAGAGTGTTTCTTTTCACTCTCTATTTGGAAGCGCCCTTTGACCGACCATAGACTATGACTCAGTGACCAAGTTGACTGAACCTTCTTAAAATACTGGCTTTTGGATTGTCTATGTTGCATAAGTCATTGCCACTCCTTCCTTTACCCTTTGAATTTCTCAGAACACCCTGTATTACTACGGACATCCACTTCCGTTGGATAGATCCATCGTATGGTTATATACGAACTCGAAGGAACTTCTTCGAGGATGGATCCAGGTTTAGGAGAAATAGAATTAGTTTATTCAGTTGTCTTTTATTATCGCCTTCTCTCAGGTTGCAAGGGCTCCTTGGTTTAGGAGAGTACACCTATTACGCTTATTGGATAGTCTTCTTCCAAAGCATAGGCAGGTGCCGAAAGGTAGGGAATGAAGAAAACCAATTAGCCTAAGTAGGGTGTACAGAAGGTAATATGTAAAGACAAAATAAAGGGATTAGAAAGAGGGCAAAGTAAATTGCGACTGTTATCATTCACGACCAAACCGCGTACTTCATCACCACTCCTATTACACCTTTAAATGAATAAGGTATTATTCAGCTGTCTTTTATCATCACCTTCTCTCAAAATGTGAGTACTCCTAGGTTGAGGAGGGTACACCTATTATGCTTACTGGACAGTCTTCTTCCAAACCATAGGCTGGTGCCGAACGGTAGGGAAGGAAGAAAACCATTTAGCCTAACGATGGTGTACAGAAGGTAACGACTAAAGACAAATAAAGGGATTTGGAGAGATGGCAAAGAAATATATGGTTAAAGTCATGAATTGGATTATGGAAGAGGCATTACTATGAATACCATGATACCCCAACGAAACATTTTCATGTTTCAGTGCATTGTTAATGGAAAACTGTTTTCCCGATTAGATACTTACTCCAGGGTATGTATTTACCAGGTTTCATTCTCATATCTGTATGGTTTTACAGATGATGAGTGGGAGGAAGTTATTGGGGATTAGGTGATCATCCTCATTATATCGGAATTCGTTGTAATTGGTGATATTTGAGGAAATCGCCTGGGTACAGTTTTCAACCTACGACGCACAGGTTTTGAGTTATTCAGCTCAAAGGACTTATACAGAGTATTGTATGTTGTCCAGTGTCCATTAGGACAAAGGGGTGGGTCCTCGTACTATGTTCTGTTTACTTATGACTTCTCTAGTTTTTAGACAAGTGTTTCGTAGAAATACAAGGTCTAAGTTTTAAGAAGTTGTGGGTATAAGAATAAAGTAGAGAACCAGATGTCGCAAGTATCGGGATTCTTCAAAGAGATCGAAGATGTAGATTCTTGTGATTGGTATTCGGATGATAGTAAAAGTTTTTGAGAAACTTGTTTCTTTTTCAAGTTACTCATAATTGGTTGGATTCCTAAGTTGAGTAATGCTGATTAGCCTCTCTCCATTAAAGTTGATATGCACTGGAGACAACTGCATGATTAGAATCTGGTACCAATTAAACAAGTGTCAAAGTTTCTATATTGGATATAGAATGGTTCATATCTTAACGTTGTTAAGGTACGGGGAGTTGTCCGGCTTATGCTTAAAGACGGACTCTGGATAACTCAGGGCACGTTTCTGTAATGGCAGTTTGTGGGTTTGCCCGGGTTATGTCGAGGGTTGACTTTCTACCATCTGGAAGATCAATAGTGATATTGTTCTTGACTCGCCACAGTTTTAGTAAAATGGATTTTTTCAGAAAACAGTACTGGGAGTATGGTAGAACTGGAAGTGATTCCAGAACCGCAAACGATTACGGAAAATTTAATAGGACCTAAAGATTCTATCAGGTTTGACATTCCATTAGCCACTCCGCAGATATGGTCGGTAACCTCAGACGCCCGAGAGGTACTCCGGTAGCCTCAAGGACGGTGACAGGGAGGTTCTTGTTTACCCAGACTTGACACTACTGTTGTTCCAGGCTATGAGACCCGGCAGGAGGTTAAGTATAGCGTCGTTCTAAACTAGCTTTAGAAGTCCACGTATATATTATTCTGCCAGAGGGTTGTTATGATCAGTGGGAGCAGCGGAAGCATAGTGGGCAAGTAGCTTATGTCTATTTATAGACTTGAGCAGTTATAGCGGAGATAGATCATCTAATTTTGATTTGACAGTCATAGTGTAACATTTCAAAAAAATAAAATATTATTTTTGGGAATTTTCATAATTTAATATTAATTTTTAATGAATATTTTAATAGTCGGTATAATTAAATACCGATAAATGGTGAAAATTCCGGAGAAGATTTTGGAAAATTCTAAAATAGGGTATTTTGTGGGAATATATCATTTTTAAGCTTTTATGGTTACGTAAATGCTATTTTGGTGTTAACCGCGATTAAAAATCGCTAATTGGATTTTTGGCTTTTTGTGCAAAAATGTGCACATGACATTTTCCACACTTGTCTCATGTCATGGACTCATGGTAGCCTAGGGTTGAACCATGTTTAGATGACCATGGTGGCTTAAACCATTTGGTTAGGTTAATTAGCTTAATTAAGGGTTTTTAGCTTGGTTAAAGGTGATTAGGGTTAGGGTTGACCTTGTGTAGAGAGAGAGAGAGCCATGATGGTTGCTCATTTGTCAAGAGAGAGGGGGAGGTGGCTCCTAGGTTATGTCACCTCATCTCAATTCAAAACTCATCACCCTCCTTTCACTTCAAAACTTTTATCTCTCACATCTCTCCCTCTCACTCTCTCACACTCACATCTCTCATCTCTCACATCTCTCACATTCACACAATACCACACTTCACCACAAATACTACACCCCCCCTCCATCAGCTGCTGCAACACAAGAAAAAAGAAAGGGAAAGAAAGAGAACTGCAAGCAACAGCTGCAGCCACCACACAACAACAGAAACAACACCTAACATCATTGCAACATCACCCCACAACACCATCATCAAACCACAACTACAACACTTCATTTCACCACAAAAACAACCTCAGCCCCTGTAGTAGCTGCTGCAAACAACAACTGAGAAAAAGAGAGTAACAAGGAGCAGCAGCAGCAGGAAACAGCATCAGCTCCAGGAACAAAAGAAAACAGCACCTGGAGCAGCAACATCAGTAGCATTTGAAGCAGCTCATCAGCAGCAGCTGTTGGAGATAGTGCCCTCAGAGTCAATTATTGGATCACAGGCACGTGATTGCAATGATTGAGGGAGGACCTATCCCGGTAGGACAGTCTTACTCGAGATAATAGTATGCTATCTGGTTTACCTTTATCATCGTGTACTGCTTTAGGTGACCTGACAGGTCGCTATTGCACGTTGATAGAGCCCCTAGGATTCTTGCTTGACTACCGGCAGTATGAGGGCGATCATATACGTGGGAGCTGGTAGTCTATAAGCACATCCTTAAAAGGTCCCTAGTCGTGGGAGTTTCGAGACAGGGCATCGATACTCCAGAGTAGACTAGTGTATACAGTCGAGACCCCGACGAGGGGCGGTGGCCGGTCTCACAAGCCACTGGTGTCAGTTGGTTCACCTAAGATGTATACAGGTGCTCATTGGGTTATGAGTACACCGGACAGGACTCGCCGGGAACATGCTAGTTGGTCTTATACATGACGTCAGATAGCAGTTCCCTGGTGACATGTGTACAGGTTAGTTCATCGACCTGGGGATCGTCATTTGTCTCGTGTGAGTTTCCACTGTACTTTGATTACTACCCTACCACGGCTCAAAGGAGTCGTGCAAACAGGTTTTAGTTGGGTACAGTCCCGAGCCACATGGAGGCAGTGAGCGGATCTTCAGGGGTTCGTCTCTCCCGGTATTGGGGGTGAGGTCGCGCTGTGTCTAGGAGAGCCATTACACGAAGACCTTGGCCAAGGCAGGAGATTTACTAGTAGGTATTCCAGTAGTATCTCACGGTATTCTGGGCTACACTCCGACACGACTTGTACCGCTTTTGGGGGTCTGACTTTTACCCACCCCCTAGGCCCGACATGCGATGCTCATAGACGAACGGACCGGACTGTACGGATATTGTCACTGACAGGCTCAGTAGGGTGTCAGGATGAGTTCGCTCATCGACGTACCTTTTGGTCAATAGCTGGTGGCCCGTTACGTATTGGCTTATACCTCTGACGTGCTAGTGGTTAAATCCACAGCCATAGTATTGACGAGTCTTTAGAGTCCACCACACATTCAGTTACTCAGCTTTCGGGCGAAACGCTGTAGAGGCCGTATGGAGATATGGCAGGGTTCGATCAGATACGTACGGTATTGCACGGATCGTGATCGGATGGTTTTTACTACCCGGCTTTGGCTTAAGCCGGATCTTAGTATTTGATAGTGTAGTTTTGTCTCTTTACATTTGTATTTCGGTCGGAATACAAATGCGGGTGTGTATGCACAGTATCGTGGTTTTCCTGTAATTTATTACGGGACCAGTTTTCTGGAGTTGCCAGTTTGCATTCCGTTCCGGCCGGTTTTCCTTTGTTCTTTCCCGGCCGGACTTTTCCGTTGGAGGGGGGTTATTTGCAATTGTGCAAATAACATTTGAGGAGGGGGTTTTCTTGCACTTGTCTTCTTTATGATAGGATTTGAATCTTCATCCATACTTTTGCATTAATGAGGTTAAGGTGTGAATAGAAGTGAAGTATGGTTGATGTTTTGGTCAAGGGAAAATGATTCCTGCATGTTTTCGTGGGCCCCCCATGTGTTTTGCTTGTGTTTCATTTGGATGTTAAGGGATTAATTAATATTTATATGATGGCATTGTGTTAAATATGAGGGTGCTGGAGTGAAACATAAGGGAGATGAGGATTAATTTATTAGTGCTTGCTTCATTCATTTCCAGAGAGCAAAAAATGCATCTGGCCGAGCTCCTTTTTGATGGCTTGCTCCATTTTTCTTCAAGCCTTCATGAAAATCATTGTGCACAAATTCCTCCATCATGGAAACTATCATAAACCCCAAAGAGACAACTATACTACACATTCTACAGCAAATCTTGGGCACGTCGACTAGCCAGCTTCGTGTCCGAGTTGCCTCGGTATTGAGGCGGGAGCCCGTAAAAGATGCAGGCGATGTGGTGCCCTTCCGGCGAGGAGGCGACGACCGGAGGTTCCGCGGGAGATCGGGACGACGACGAGAAGACCGGAGGACTCGGATCACTCGGTATATCTCTAACCCGTCTTCTAGTTAGCTTAGACTTGTTAATGGTTACGATCCGGGTGTTTAGTGCGCGGTGGTGCCGGTTTGCTAAGTCCGCAAAATTAAAGTTTATCACCGTTTCCGCATTCCGGCGTCGGATTGACGGCCGGGGCGCCGCCATGCACTTACAGTGGTATCAGAGCCTCGCCATTAACTTCGTCTAGCTTCGTTTGATGTGTTTGCATTTCCGATCGACCAAAATTTGCAAAAACCGTATTTTTCCTTCACATCAGTTTCTGTTGAAATTTTTTGAAGTCTAAAAATTTTTCAGGTGATCTCAGAATGATGTGCAGGGAGTTCTAAGACTACTGGAAAAATTCGATACACTCAGTCGACTAACAGAGCGCGGAACCGCGGCCAAACCCCCCCTTGGGCCGCGGTTCCGCCGCACATTGGTGACATCACTGTATCATTTTTCTCCAGTGGGCTTCTGGGCTATAATTAGGGGTTTTGGAATATTAAAATTGGGCCAATTATTTCTGTGAGTGCTACAGTATTGCGTAGGGGCCCACTTGTTAATTTTTGGTCAATCGGAAAATTTTAAACACATTTTTCACAGTATTTACATTATATCTGCGACCGTGAATGTCACTTGATCGGTAAATCCGGTCTAACTGCTATAGCCCGATTAGACGGATTTGCGAACGTGACTTTCACGTTGATGTTCTGTTTTTGCTGTGATGTTGCGGATCGGTCGTGGGGGATAGCCTGGATGCAATGCTAGTACAGTGTTGATGTATTATGTACTTTTGATATTGCGGGGCGAGCATCCGACATGTGGACTGCCGTCACTGCCTGTTTGTATTATTATTTTGGGGCACGACCTGGTTGCGGTCGATGTACCCGGTGTATGTATATTTTACTTTCTGTACTAGGATTACCCCGCGGAGGGGTGCACGGATAGCCGGGTTCTGGAGGACAACAAGCCCGCATCTCATGGCATTGAGACGGAGGGGGCTTCACTCTAGGATTGGCGGGCCATTCGCCGCACTCGTAGGGGGTACAGGTTGACCCAGGAGGGGTGCCCAAGTTACCGGATTCTGTGAAGTGCTGGGTGGTCCATTCACGGTGCTGAAGGAGGCTGCCTCGCTTCAGGTTTTGGAGGGTAACTTGCCATGCCTGTAGGGGTCTAGGATTTCATTGCACAGGCTATCCACAAGACCAGGGGAACGTCGGGTTTCAGTAGTGGCTCTGTGAAACCCGGGGATCCCAGATATCTGTTTTGTTCTGTGATACTGTACATTTCTGTGATGTTGCATTTCTTATCACGCCTTGAGCGAATATAATATATTGGTATATATATTAGTACATGTTGTATATGTTTTTCATCCGCGCTAGTCCAGTCCCCGCTCTGCCGTTAGTAAGCTAACATAACGGGTGATGACGGGACCCAGTGGCGAATGCGGATGGCATATACGTACGTCAGTATATTTTCGTTCTTTGTGGTGTGATCAATGATGGGACTGCGTTGATTCGGATCAATGCAAGTTAAACAAACCTATTCTGATGTTGTTGGAACACTTTTCAAAAAGCTGTTATTGCAAGGGCGTTCTCTTTTCTTTTGCATCGTGGTATTCATTTGGAATATCCTGCTCCTCAGTCGACAAGGCAAGGGCCGAGATCCCTTCACCGGGAGTGACCCCTTGGACAGAAGTTTGCGTTAGGGCATTAACTTCACTATAGCCGATTACTTTTGCTTTGCACCGTGGTATTCAGTTGGAATATCCTGCACCTCATTCTACGGGGAAAGAGCCGAGATCCCTTCACCGGGAGTGACCTCTTTAGTAAAGGTTTTCGTCACTATATTTTCTAAAAAGCTATCCGTTCCTTCAACGATATCAAGTTCATTACGTTAAAGGTTTTCGCCAGAAACCATTCGTAGCCCTCCGTCGTTTCAGACGGGTAGCATGTAGTATTCATGCTATGTTTGTTGACCTTCGTCAAGGCATAGTGCATGGTAGCTGCTTGTTGCCTTTCTGCTGCATAGATAGATGTGTTGGTTTGGGACAGTCGTATAGCCTTGTTGACCTTCGTCAAGGGCTTGTACGGGTGGGTTCAAATTAACCTGGACAATGATGGGTGGAACTTGACATGTGACTTATGATTTGTTGACCTTCGTCAAGGTCATAAGAGCATGGGGCAGAAATCACATCGGGAGTTTCAAAAGAACTGAAACTTGCCAGATATGCGCATACCTTCTGGAGTGTGATACCGTGAGCGGATTCCTTCATGTTATCATGCAATGATAGTTGGATCCCGATTCCCACTGATGAGTTAGTTTACTCCTCGGGTGACCCCGACTAATTCTTCTTTCAGGTTTGGAGGAGAATTTGAGGTACAGTGGGAGGTTTCCAGATTAGATAAATTGGTAACCATTCTGATCTAGGTTAGAGTGTACGATGAGTGTTCCTTTTCTCTCTCTCTCTTGCAGCGACCATTGACCCGACCCTAGACTATGACTCAGTGACCAAGTTGACCGAACCTACTTAACACTGGCTTTTGGTTTGTCAGAGTCGCTAACCTCATTGCCACTCCTACTTTTACCCTTTTCTCCAGGACACCCCGTATTACTACGAACGTCCACTTCCATTGGACAAAACCATCGTATGGTTAGATACGAACTCGAAGGAATTCGAGGATGGTTTCCGGTTCTAGAGAAAACGGATAGGATTATTCAGTTGTCTTTTCTTTTCACCCTCTCTCAGGTTGCGAGTACTCCTTGGTTTAGGAGTAGTACACCTATTACGCAAATTGGATAGTCTTCTTCCAAACCATAGGCTGGTGCCGACCGGTAGGGAATGAAGAAAACCAGTTAGCCTAAACGGTGTACAGAAGGTATTAAGATTAAGACAAAGCAAGGGATTAGTAAGAGGGCAAAGTAAATTGCGACTACTATTCACGACCAAACCAAGTATTTCTTCGCCAATCCTAAATCACCTTTGTATTTCTCAAGGACACTCCGTATCACTACGAAGATCCCATTTTATTGGATAATCCATCGTATGGTTATATACGAACTCGAAAGGAACTTGTTCCAGTTCGGGGATGGATCCTGGTTCAAGAGAAATAGGAATAAAGTACATTCAGGTGTCTTTTATCTTCACCTTCTCTCGCGATGCGAGTGCTCCTAGGATTAGAACAGTACACCCTTTATGCTTTTTGGATAGTCTTCTTCCAAACCATAGGCTGGTGCCGAACGGTAGGGAAGGAAGAAAACCATTTGGCCTAAAGGGGTGTACAGAAGGTAATGACTAAAGACATATGAAGGGATTTGGAGAGGTGGCAAAGAATTATACGGTTACAGTTGTGAATCTGGATAATGGATGAGGCATTACTAGGAATACCAGGATACCCCAACGAAACATTTCAATGTTTCAATTTCACTGTGTACTGTTAATGGAAAACTGATTTCCCGATTAGACACTTACTCCAGGGTATGTATTTACCAGGTATGATTCTCACATCTGTATGGTTTTACAGATGATGAGTGGGAGTAAGTTATTGGGAATTGGGTGATCATCCTCATTATATCGGGATTCGTTGTAATTGGTGATATTTGAGGATGCCACCTGGGTTGTTTGCCGGTCGGCAAATATTTGGTTTTGAATATCCGTTGTTGTGCACCAATTTCAAATTGATATATCTGTACGTCTATTTTCATAGAGTGAGATATACCTTTTGATATTATGTCGATGACATTTACCTATATCAGTGGATGGTTAGGTAAGGAGCATTGAACAGCGGTGTAATTCTTCTTAACCAAAAGTACAGTTTTCAACCTACGACACACAGTGAATGAGTCACTAGACTCAAGGGACTTATACAGAGTATTGTATGTTGTCCAGGGTCCATCAGGACAGAGGGGTTGGTCCTCGTACTATATTCAGTTTACTTATGACTTATCTAGTTTTTAGACAGGTGTTTCGTGGAAACACAGTGTCTGAATTTTGAGAAGTTATAGGTATTTGAATAAAGTAGAGAACCAGGTAGCAAGTATCGGGATTATTCAAAGTGATCGAAGATGTAGATACTTGTGTATGGTATTCAGTTGATAGTAATGATAAAGAGAAATTGCTTCTCTTTCAGGTTACTCATAATTGGAAGCATTCCTAAGTTGAGTAACGCTGATCGGCCTCCTTCCATTTAGTTGACATGCACTGGAGATAGCTGCATGATTTGAATCTGGTTCAATTAAATCTGTGCCTCTGGTTCTATATTGGATATAGTACAGTTCATATCTTAACATTGTTAAGGTACGGGGAGTTGTCCGGCTTATGATTAAAACCAGACTCTGGATAACTCAAGGGACGTTTCTGTAATGGCTGTTTGTGGGTTGACCCAGGCTATGACGAGGGTTGACTTTCTACCATCTGGGAGATCAATAGAAATATTGTTCAAGACTCGCCACAGTTTTATTAAAAATGGATTTTTTTTCAAAAACAGCAGTGGGAGTATGGTAGAACTGGAAGTGATTCCTGAACCGCAAACGATTATTGAAGATTTGATAAGGAACCTAAAGATTCAATCTGATTTGACATTCCATTGGCCACTCCGCAGATAAGGTGGGTAACTTCAGGCACCCGAGAGGTACTCCGGTAGCCTCAAGGACGGTGACAGGGAAGTTCTTGTTTACCCACACTTGTCATTGCTGTTGTTCCAGGCTGCGAGACCCGGCAGGAGGATGAGTATAGCATCGTTCTGAACTAGTTTCAGAAGTGTACGTGTATATGACTCTGCCAGAGGGTTGTCGTAGTCAGTGGGAGCAGCGGAAGCATTGGTGGACATCAGGCTTATGTCTATTTATAGACCAAAGCAGATGTAGCGGAGATAGATCATCTATTTCTGATGTGACAGACATAGGTTTGACATCATCAGAATAGGGGATGGATCTGTTGAGAAGGTAGTAGGAAGTGATATTCCTATACTACTATCGGTTATACTTTGGTCGTCACACAGTGGTTTCTCCACAAAGGACTTGGACATTATATCAGACATACTGGTTACTAGATCTATGGTTTTAGATCTAGATTTGGGTGGTTTCCCAATCAGGGTAATTTGACAGCATTCTAAGAGTATTTAGAATGGTCGACTCCTGGCACGGTAGTGTACCTGCAGGTAATGGAGTCACCCTCTCTAAAGGTGTCTTACAGACTAAAGGGGAGAGGGATACGCATGATTGGCAGGTCACTTGCTTAGGCAATTGAGTCAATCATGAGATGTCAAGTACCACACCAGATGTTGTTCTTGCACTAGATGCAATAAGTTGATATTGATCCAATCCTGGAGAAACAGTTGGAAGCAGTTTTAGAACATAAGAGGATGTTCTAGGGATATGATAACGACAGCCTCATTTGGTAGACAATTATCATTCCAGGCTTCCAAGGTGACATGGACGACAAGGAGGTTGTCAGAGTTATATTTTTCCTTCTGACGAGGGGCAGTATTTTGGACAGGTGGTCCAAGGCAATACTGAGGGTGGCATGGCGCAGGATACTGATTAAGTTCAGTTGACGATACAGTCTAAGGGGTTTGGATTTGGAGTTCATTTATGAGCTAGGTCCCATCAGACATCCAGACACTCTAAGACAGGTATTGCTCATTTCGGGAGATGGCTTTCTCTGCGAACTTGAGATATTGAGAGACATAGAAAGAAACACCAGAGCGGATCCACTCACTGAGGCTATTCCTCGACCGCAATAGTTTCACAAAAGGGATTTGTGAGACTGACTAGTAGAGGAGTTGGGTGTTCGGTATCACACGGGCTGTGAGTATGCGACATCGCAATAATTAGCCTTGAGTGAAAGTGGGAGATTGTTGGAGATAGTGCCCTCAGAGTCAATTATTGGATCACAGGCACGTGATTGCAATGATTGAGGGAGGACCTATCCCGGTAGGACAGTCTTACTCGAGATGATAGTATGCTATCTGGTTTACCTTTATCATCGTGTACTGCTTTAGGTGACCTGACAGGTCGCTATTGCACGTTGATAGAGCCCCTAGGATTCTTGCTTGACTACCGGCAGTATGAGGGCGATCATATACGTGGGAGCTGGTAGTCTATAAGCACATCCTTAAAAGGTCCCTAGTCGTGGGAGTTTCGAGACAGGGCATCGATACTCCAGAGTAGACTAGTGTATACAGTCGAGACCCCGACGAGGGGCGGTGGCCGGTCTCACAAGCCACTGGTGTCAGTTGGTTCACCTAAGATGTATACAGGTGCTCATTGGGTTATGAGTACACCGGACATGACTCGCCGGGAACATGCTAGTTGGTCTTATACCTGACGTCAGATAGCAGTTCCCTGGTGACATGTGTACAGGTTAGTTCATCGACCTGGGGATCGTCATTTGTCTCGTGTGAGTTTCCACTGTACTTTGATTACTACCCTACCACGGCTCAAAGGAGTCGTGCAAACAGGTTTTAGTTGGGTACAGTCCCGAGCCACATGGAGGCAGTGAGCGGATCTTCAGGGGTTCGTCTCTCCCTGTATTGGGGGTGAGGTCGCGCTGTGTCTAGGAGAGCCATTACACAAAGACCTTGGCCAAGGCAGGAGATTTACTGGTAGGTATTCCAGTAGTATCTCAGGGTGTTCTGGGCTACACTCCGACACGACTTGTACCGCTTTTGGGGGTCTGACTTTTACCCACCCCCTAGGCCCGACATGCGATGCTCATAGACGAACGGACCGGACTGTACGGATATTGTCACTGACAGGCTCAGTAGGGTGTCAGGATGAGTTCGCTCATCGACGTACCTTTTGGTCAATAGCTGGTGGCCCGTTACGTATTGGCTTATACCTCTGACGTGCTAGTGGTTAAATCCACAGCCATAGTATTGACGAGTCTTTAGAGTCCACCACACATTCAGTTACTCAGCTTTCGGGCGAAACGCTGTAGAGGCCGTATGGAGATATGGCAGGGTTCGATCAGATACGTACGGTATTGCACGGATCGTGATCGGACGGTTTTTACTACCCGGCTTTGGCTTAAGCCGGATCTTAGTATTTGATAGTGTAGTTTTGTCTCTTTACATTTTTATTTCGGTCGGAATACAAATGCGGGTGTGTATGCACAGTATCGGGGTTTTCCTGTAATTTATTACGGGACCAGTTTTCTGGAGTTGCCAGTTTGCATTCCGTTCCGGCCGGTTTTCCTTTGTTCTTTCCCGGCCGGACTTTTCCGTTGGAGGGGGGTTATTTGTAATTGTGCAAATAACATTTGAGGAGGGGGTTTTCTTGCACTTGTCTTCTTTATGATAGGATTTGAATCTTCATCCATACTTTTGCATTAATGAGGTTAAGGTGTGAATAGAAGTGAAGTATGGTTGATGTTTTGGTCAAGGGAAAATGATTCCTGCATGTTTTTGTGGGCCCCCCCATGTGTTTTGCTTGTGTTTCATTTGGATGTTAAAGGATTAATTAATATTTATATGATGGCATTGTGTTAAATATGAGGGTGCTGGAGTGAAACATAAGGGAGATGAGGATTAATTTATTAGTGCTTGCTTCATTCATTTCCAGAGAGCAAAAAATGCATCTGGCCGAGCTCCTTTTTGATGGCTTGCTCCATTTTTCTTCAAGCCTTCATGAAAATCATTGTGCACAAATTCCTCCATCATGGAAACTATCATAAACCCCAAAGAGACAACTATACTACACATTCTACAGCAAATCTTGGGCACGTCGACTAGCCAGCTTCGTGTCCGAGTTGCCTCGGTATTGAGGCGGGAGCCCGTAAAAGATGCAGGCGATGTGGTGCCCTTCCGGCGAGGAGGCGACGACCGGAGCTTCCGCGGGAGATCGGGACGACGACGAGAAGACCGGAGGACTCGGATCACTCGGTATATCTCTAACCCGTCTTCTAGTTAGCTTAGACTTGTTAATGGTTACGATCCGGGTGTTTAGTGTGCGGTGGTGCCGGTTTGCTAAGTCCGCAAAATTAAAGTTTATCACCGTTTCCGCATTCCGGCGTCGGATTGACGGCCGGGGCGCCGCCATGCACTTACAGCAGCAACCCTTTCTCCTCCTCCTTCTTCCCTTCCCCTTCATTCTAGGACCCCTTGAGGTATAATCTCGCAACCCAACTCTTTTCTTGCTCAGTTCTAGTTTGTTAGCTAAAATTAGTGTATTAAGTAGATTAGTGCTAGTTTTAGGCAAAATTGAGTGAGACTTGACCAAGTGTTGGTTTTGAATGTTAGTGTAACCTTATTAGGGGTATTTGAGACAAGATTAAGCAAGATTACCCCAGTTTCCCCGTTGGTTACCTGAAAGTTTCAACTTGGCGTATTTTAGCAATTTTGTCGACTTTTTGACCTTTCTGAGATCTGCTTTCATCCCGGGAACCCTAAAATAAAATTGACTTAGCAGTGAGATGTGCAGGCTAGTAGAAACCAACACCCAAAGCCCCAGACCCTGGACCCACTTCCCGGCCGCAGATTTATCCCTGCTGGCCACAAATTGAGGCCAGACCAGGGTGAAACCCCCTCTTTTTGCGTGCACAGCCCTATTTCTTGTAAACTTGAACCCCTGTATGTCTAGTTTTGACTGTTTCCAGTTAGGGTAAAGTCTGGGTTGATTTTCATGAGTTGGCGTATGATTTACGACTTGTTTTCGTATGGTTTTTGGTATTCGATGATTCGTTTCCGTCGGGTGGCGTTTGAACGCCAACGACCAGTGAGCATTGGCTGTATTTGCATGCATGGCTACAGGTTTTTACCTATGAGCGTGGCGTGTACCATTTTGGTTTCCAACATGGTTTTCATGTGTTTTAGCGTGTGATATCCTTGTAGGTACCCCACGTGGCGTCGAAGCGTTGGAGATGAAAATGGCGACATCGGCACCGGCACGCATAAAGAAAGGTGAGCAGATTTATATCTACGGGGAGAAGTCGGGTGGATGGCGTATAGCACCCCCGCAATTTGTCGTGATGTATACGAATGCGTATACACGCTTATAATTATCTTATGTTATTTGGGATTATTGATGATTTAAGATGGATATTGGTGTGTTGGATTGGTGCATAGTTACGGAACCTTAAGTAGTGGGTGCACTACACATACACATACACACATACATACTTGCATACATCCTTATTTCATATGTGGTTATGGTATTCTATATAGTTATGTGTTCACATGGGTATGTGACTATGTGTTCGCATACAGACTTGAGGATGATACTTGGGTTTGAGATAAGTCGATGATATTTGATCCGAGGTTATGATATCGGGGATATGGTAGAATTCATATTTGAGATACGTCGTGATGCTTTAGCGGACTTCGGGATAATGATGTCATAGGAATAGTGATATATGTAAAATGATCGACATGTGATTATAATATGAGTTAGGATATGATATGGCATGAAAAGATTAGTATGATAGGCCGCATTCGGCGATGTATACTCCTTGTGATGATATATGATGATGATACCCATTTATACGAGACTGTCGATCAGTAGTCAGATCAAGGTTATAATGATGACATTAGCATTGTACTAGACGCAGGTCAGTACCCAAGATAATGATCTTGATAAAGAGAATACTAGATGAATGATATGACGGATGTGATATTAACCCGTACCCCGATTTGGGGATGCCGTACGACGGATTTACGTACGAGCTGTAATTTGATGTTTGATCCGCACTCTGGACTTGGGAATAACTGATTATAGAGATATGGTATCGGATGTGATATATTCGAGGCGGGATCACCGACTATGTATGTATGTATGTATGTATATATATATATATATATATATGTATGTTTGTATCGACTCAGAGGTTAGGCGGTTTCCCTTACCTACTGTAGCTCAGCCTTGTAGTGGTGTAGCTATATGACTTTTATGACATTAGATGCAGTTTAGCGATCATGGTGTTCAGTATTTCAGCTCTCGCATATTATTATTGTTTCTCTGCATCGCATACTGTTGTGATTCATATTCTATTATTGATATCCTGCTGCTTGGACACCAGCACCATTACCGATGATGCGTATGTACCACGTACACTTATTTTCCAGCGCACACACATTTTCATCGGTAATTGCCATGTCACGTACACTTAGAGAATATTATTGCCTGATTTAGCTTGTTAGCTAGTAGTGACATGATATTAGTGCATTTGCCTTATATGCCAGCTTGACATTGTAGTTATTGCTTGTCACATCATGCATACTGTTGTTCATTATATGCCGCATTCTTGGATTCTCATGCTTATATTCATGATTTTGCATGCTATTGATGATTGGATTCTGGTTTCCATGAGATTTTCTCGATTTGGAGGAAAACCACAAAACATATATAAACTGCTTTCTCTCTTTTTAAATAAATGCGGTTTTTCCATGTTGCATGAGTCGTCCACCATGAGTTTTGCTGATAGATTTCGAGACCCGATTCGAGGAGGCGGATGAACCGTTTCGGGTACATGGTGGGCCCGGTGCGGTACCCCGAGGCAAAAAGATCGCAGGAGATGGCGTTGAGCCTGGCAGGGGAGCACGACCGACCGATGATATTACCCGACACGTCGGATATCCGGAGGATACCGTCGTGGTCATGAGATGGATGTTAGGGGCCGATCTGGACTGACGGCACCCTGGATATTATGATTGAGACATTGAGATTTGAGATATTGAGGTACAGAGATATCGAGATATTGTGATTTATGTTTTGTACCGATGCTAGGCACTGTTTTATGCTGATTTCATTATGATACCTCATTTTAAAAATACAGAAATCTCACAAATTTATGAAAGCAGTTTTCTTCAGTACATGCATTCTGTTTCATGCATTCATACATCATCCATACATATTGCTACCTGATGCACTGACACAGGCACATGGGATTACACTTGGGTTAGATATTTACCCTAGCCATGGTTATAGATTGCTGGTTATACATATTTGAGGGTTATATTATGATCGTATGACCTAGGATTGCGTCATACATGCGATTTTCTGTTCGTAGATCTTTTTCTACTCACGAGTTGGCAACTCACCCCCGTTGTGCCCCAGTTTCTTACAGGTGTGCCGTACAGGTTTCATTACGGCTTTGCGGGCACTATTCCTTTTGGGTGACTTTCTAGTAGGTAGGTTTATTGTTTCGTACCCATCATTATACATTGTATATTATATTTCAGTTGTATCTAGAATTTCCATCAACCAAACATGTACTTATTTGAGATAGAGACCAGTGGTATTCATTCTTTCGACCTTAGAGTCGCACATTATATTTATGTGGATTTCTTGTTGTTGGAGTTTCCTTTCTGTTGTGATCCTCGCCTTTAGGCGTTGTATATTATGTTGCATTCAGGTTGATTTGTTATGGTTCTTCTTACTCTCTACTACTTTTCTTGTTTTGGATTTCTGGGCTCGGTTTACTTAGAGTACGTACGCCTTGGGACGTTCGTACCCTAAGTGCCGGTCATGTTCCGTACTTTCGGGACATGACACATAGGTTTGACTTCATCAAAATAGGGCATGGATCTGTTAAGAAGGTAGTAGGGTGTGATGTCCTGGTATTTGGATGACATACACAGAGTAGGAAGTATAATTCCTATACTACGATCGGTTTTACTTTGGTCGTCATACAGTTGTTTCTCCAGACAGGATATGGATATAATATCTGACATTCTGGTTTTTAGATCTATGGTTTTAGATCTAGATTTGGGTAGTTTCCCGATGTGGGTACTTTGACAGTATTCTAATAGTATTTTAGAATAGTTGACTCCTGGCATGGTGGTGTACCTGCAGGTGATGGAGTCACCCTCTCTAAAGGTGTCTTACAGACTAAAGTGGAGAGCGATGTGCATGATTGGCAGATCACTTGCTTAGGCAATTGAGTCGATCATGAGATGTCAAGTACCACACCAGTTGTTGTTTTTGCACTAGATGCAATAAGTTTATATTAATCCAATCCTGGAGAAACATAAGGAAGCAGTTTTAGAACATAAGTGCATGTTCTACGGATTTGATGACAGCAGCCTCCTTCGGGAGACGGTTATCATTCCAGGCTTCAAAGGTGACATGGATGACAGAGTGATTGTCAGAGTTATAGTTTTCCCTCTGACGAGGGACAGAATTATGGACAGGTGGTTCAAGAGGATACTATAGGAGGCATGGTGCAGGATACTGATTAGGTTCAGTTATCGATACAGTCTAAGAAGTTTGGATTTGGAGTTCATTTATGAACTAGGTCCCATCAGATATCCAGACATATTCTAAGACAGGTATTACTCGATTCGGGAGATGGCTTTCTCCGCGAACTTGAGATTAAGAGAGACATAGAAAGAAACATCAGGGCGGATCCACTCACTGAGGCTATTTCTCGAACACAATAGTTTTACGAACGGGCTTTGTGAAACTGATTAGTAGAGAAGTTGGATGTTCGATATCACACGGGCTGTGAGTATGCGACATCGCAATAATTAGACTTAAGTGCAAGTGGGAGATTGTTGGATATAGTGCGCTCAAAGTCAATTATTGGATCGCAGGTACGTGATTGCAATGATTGAGGAGGACCTATGCCGGTAGGACAGTCTTACTCGAGATGATAGTATGCTATCTGGTTTGCCTTTATCAGTCGTGTACATGTTCAGGTGACTGATTACATATTACACGTTGATAGAGCCCTTAGGATCTTGCTTGACTACCAACAGTATGAGGGCGATCATATACGTGAGAGTTGGCTAGTCCATAAGCACATCCTTAATAGTGGTCCCTAGTCATGGGAGTTTCGAGACAGGGCATCGATACTCCGGAGTAGACTAGTGTATACAGTTGAGACCCCGACGAGGGGCGGTGGCCGGTCTCACAAGCCACTGGTGTCAGTTGGATCCCCTAAGATGTATACAGGTGCTCATTGGGTTATGAGTACACCGGACAGGACTCGCCAGGAACCTGCTACTTGGTATTATATATATCGTCAGATAGCAGTTCCCTGGTGACATGTGTACAGGTTAGTTCATCGACCTGAGGTCATCATTTGTCTCGTGTGAGTTCCCACTGTGCTTTGATTTCTACCCTACCATGACTCAAAGGAGTCGTGCAAACAGGTAGTTTTTGGGTACAGTCCCGAGCCACATGGAGGCACGTGAGCGGATCGGCAGGGGATTCGTCTCTCCCGGTATTGGGGGTGGAGATCGCGCTGTGTCTAGGAAAGCCATTACACCAAGTCCTTGGCCAAGGAAGGTAAGAATTACTGGTAGGTACTTCGGTAGTTTCTCAGGGTGTTCCGGGCTTGTCTCCGACACGACTTATACCGCTATTGGGGGTCTGACGTTACTAGCCCCCAAGGCCGGATATGCGATACTCATAGACGAACGGACCGGACTGTATATACATTGTCACTGTTAGGCTCAGTAGGGTTTTAGGATGAGTTCGCTCATCGTCCTCCCTTGAGGTCAGTACATGGGCAGCCGTTACGCACAGCTAATGCCGCTGACGGCTTATGGTTAAACCCACTGCCAGGGTACTGACGAGTCATTAGAGTCCCCCACAGATAGTTTCCCAAGTTCGGGCGAAACGTTGTAGAGGCTGTATGGTTTTATGGCAGGGTTCAGAAAATGCACGTGCGTTTACGCACGTGTCATATTTCGGGCAGATGATACTGGTGGGCTTTGGTTTAAGCCGGATCCATGTATTATACTTTGTAGATATAATATCTTTATCACAGTTGCATTTGTATTCGGTCGTAATACAAATGCGGGTATATTTATACCGTTACGGGTTATCCTGAAATTCGTTTCGGGATCACTTTTGGAAGTTGCCAGTTTCCAGTTTTCTATCACCCGTATTTAACATTCGGTTAAATGCGGATTTATCTTTTCTTCTCTTGGGTGAGTCATGAGGTGAGTCGTGATTCTAGAAGGTTCTAGCTATGGTGACTTGATTTTGGTCCATTGTATGCATTAATAAATGGTGACTAGGTTTAGATGAGTCATTCATTGCAATAATGCATTTTGTTTGTGCTAAAGATATTTCTTCATGATCTTTATCCTTGTGGTCACCCCCTTTCCTCCTACACTCCCCCCCCACCTCTATAAGTGGCCGGCCCCTCTTGGATGCCCACTAGAGGAATTTCACTCTCACTTGATTGGAAAAAGATGATAGATTTGTGTATGGAAATTTCATAGCTCCTGTTATTCCATCACCCGATTCAAATGGCAACTTCATTAACCGTTCATCCATGGCTTTGGACGTAACAAGACAAAGTGATCTACTCATTCTCTACATCAATCTTGGTCATCTCTTTTAGCAAACTTGATGACCGAGTTGCCTCAAGTCAGAGGCGGGAGCCCTTTTAAAGATCCGATGACGTGGTGCCACCTGGACGAGAAGATCGGAGATCGACGAGATCGGAGCAGCCGCAACGGAGCGTGGGATGATGGTTAAAGAACGAAGGACTCGGATCGTTCAGTATAACCTTTATACCCTCTTTGTAGTTTGTTAGTTTAGCTTTAATGGCAGATCCGGGTTATAGTACGCGATAGCGCCAGTTGTAAAAGTTTTTGTTCCGCATTTGGCGTCTGTTAGACGGCCGGGGCGCTACCGTGGACTTACAGGCTCGTCGGACTCCCTTTCGCTCAATACCAGGGTAGCCGTTACGTACAGCTAGTGCCACTGACTTGCTTATGGTTAAACCCACTGCCAGCATGTTGACGAGTCTTTAGAGTCTCACACAGAGGGTTTCCCTAGTTCGGGCAAAACGTTGTAGAGGCCATATTGTTTTATGGCAGGGTTCGATCATATACGTGCAATTTTGCACGGATCATGATCGGACGGATCATCCTAGTGGGCTTTGGTTTAAGCCGGATCCTAGTATTAGCTTGTTGGATTACTTTCGTCTCGTAGTATTCGTATTCAGTCGGAATACGGATGCGGGTATGTATATACAGATGAGGGGTATTCTTGTAATCCGTTACGAGTTTACTTTAGAAGTTGCCATTCTCTTTTTGATTAAACATTTAGTTTAATGTTTAATTATGTGGAAATTGTGAGTGCAAGTTTTAACTGTAAGTCGACGTTAGACACCCCACATGATGCGGGGAGGCGGAATAGGTAAAACAATCATTTTGTTTAAACTAACACCGACTAACTTTACGGATCTTTGCTAAATCCTAACTAACAACTATATAGAATTGATTATCTACTATGATAGATGATTATACCTAGAGATTCAAGTCTTTCTTGTCCTTGTAGTTCACCTCCTCGTCGGTCTCCTCGTTGTGATAGAAGATCCACCCGAGAGCTACTTCTCCATGCTTTAACCTCTCACTTGAGGTAACTAGATGGCCATGAGTGCTAATCAAAGTAACCTAGAGGATATAGAAGAGGATTAGGGATCTATTACTCTTGCTAATCCTAGGATCTCAACACATGAGAGGATTAGGGTTAGTTCTTTGAAGAGAGAAGGCTTGAGGAGAGAGAATGTGTGAGTGAGAATCATATGAATAATAGCTCATTTGTGAATATATATGAAGCATGATAATTATTAAATGAATAACATATGATAATATCAACCATACTTCATTAACTCACTATGTGTGAATCATCTCATGAGTCATTAAGCAATAAATGCTTCATTAACTCATTTGGATGAATCACACCATGAGTCATTAATCCATTTAGATTAGGAGCATTAATTGTGACACATGCACAAGTGGTGACTCATGGTCTCTTTCTTTATGCATGTGTCACATTATGTGATTGATTTGTGAGTTGAAATGAGAGGAAGAGAGAGAAGGGCAGCCATAGATAAGTTTGCTCTTGTTTTTTTTACTCTCACTCTTTCATTTTCATAACACAACACAAAAGAAAAAGAACCTCTTCTTCTTCTTCCTCTAGCTCACCATTTCCATTGATGGCTTCATCTTCAACCTCCATCCATGCAATGGATGCAAGAGACAAAGTTGTCACACACATTCTCTACTTCACCTTGGACACGTCGGCTAGCGAACTTCGTGTCCGAGTTGCTTCGAATGAAGCGGGAGCCCGTAAAAAGACTCGATGATGTGGTGCCCTTTTCCGACGAGGAGATTGAGATCGAAGATGCCGCAAGGAGCTTGGGATGGTGGCCAAAGACCGAAGGACACAGATCGATCGGTATAGCCTTTCAAACCCTTCTCTAACTTGCTAGTTATAGGTTAATGGTTCGATTCGGGATTAAAATCTGCGATAGCGCCGGTTTCAAGTTTAGAAAAAGTTTTCGTTTCCGCATTTTGGCCTCGGACAGACGGCCGGGGCGCTACCGTAGACTTACATGGTATCAGAGCCACGCCATTAAGCTTTACTAGCTTGCTCTATCGTATTTAAAACATCAATCGAATGAAATTTCCGAAACCGCGATTCCATTTCATGAAGATTCTTTCGAATTTTTTTTGTGGTCAAAAAATTATTTTGTGTGTTGCAGAAAAACAGGCAGGCTTTTTTATTTTTAAGAAATCTCTGAAAATTTTGTTGCATGATAATACTGTTCCGCCGCGGAACTGCGGCAATACCCTTCTTTTGGCCGCGGTTCCGCCGCCAATTTGAGTCCTCTCTGCACCAAATTTTCTACAGTGGTTTTTAACTTGGAATTGGAGTTTCTGGAATGTTTATTTTTGGCCCAGATTATTTTGAGTGCAGCAGTTGTGCTTGGGGCCCACTTCGGGAAATTTTGTCGATCGAAAATTTTAAATATGTTAGTTCACAGTGCTTACTTTATATCTGCGACCGTGAATGTCATTCGAGCGGTAAATCTTGTCTAATTGCTATAGTTCTTTTAGACGGATTTTCGAACGTGACATTCACGTTGATGTTCTGTGTTGTGATGTGATGTTGCGGATTTTTCGTGGTGGATAGCCTGGAGCAATGGTAGTACAGTTTGGTTCTATTTGTACATTTGATATTGCGGGGCGAGCGTCCGACATGTGGACTGCCGTCACTGTCTGTTTGTATATTATTCTTTTGGGGAACGACCGGGCTGAGGTCGATGTACCCGTTGTATATATTTTACTTTCTTTACTAGGATTACCCCACGATGGGGTGCAAGGATAGCCGGGTTCAAGAGGGCAACGAGCCCGCATCTCATGACTTTGAGACGGAGGGGGCTTTACTCTAGAATTGGCGGGCTATTCGCCGCACTCGTAGGGGGTACAGGTTGACCCAAGGAGGGGTGCTCAAGTTACCGGATTCCGTGAAGTGCTGGGTGGTCCATTCACTTTGTTATAGGGGGCTGGCTCGCTTCAGGTTTTGGCGGGTGACTTGCCGCGCCCATATGGGTCTAGGATTTCATTGCACAGGCTATCCACACGACCAGGGGAACGTCGGGTTTCAGTAGCGGCTCTATGAAACCCGGGGATCCCAGATTATCCGTATTGTTCTGTGATGCTTATTACATTTCTATGATGTTGCATTTTAATCACACCCGGAGCGATTATTATATATTGATATATATACTAGTAGATGTTGTATATGTTTTACACCCGCGCTAGTCCATTCCCCGCTCTGTCGTTAGTTAAGTAACCTAACGGGTGATGACGGGACCCAGTGGCGAATGCGGATGGCATACACATACATCATATTTTCGTTCTTTTGTGGTGTGATTATTTGATGGGTCTGAATTGATTCAGATCAATGCAAGCTAAACAAACCTGTTTGATGTTGTTGGAACATTTTTCAAAAAGCTGTTATTGCAAGGACGTTTTCTTTTGTTTTGCACAGTGGTATTCGGTTATGAATATCCAGCACCTCAGTCGACGAGGCAAGGGCCAAGATCCATTCACCAGGAGTGACCCCTTGGACAGAAGTTTGCGTCAGGGTAATAACTTCACTATAGTCAATTACTTTTTTCTTTGCATCGTGGTATTCAGTTGGAATATCCTGCACCTCATTCTACGTGGAAAGAGCCGAGATCCCTTCACCGGGAGTGACCTCTTTAGCAAAGGTTTTCGCCACTATAATTTTATAAAAAGCTATCCGGTACCTTCAACGATATCAAGTTTATAAAGGTTTTTCGCCAAAAACCATTCGTAGCCCTCCGTCATTTCAGAAAGGTAGCACTTAGAATTCATGCTATGTATGTTGGCCTTCGTCAAGGCATAGTGTATGGTAGCTATTTGTTACTTTTCTGCAGCATAGATAGATGCGTTGGTTTGGGACAGTCGTACTACTATTTTGGCCTTCGTCAATGGTATGTATGGGTGGGTTCAAATTAACCTGGATAATGACGGGTAGAACTTGACATGTGACTTATGATATGTTGGCCTTCGTCAAGATCATAAGAGCATGGGGTAAAAGTCACATCGGGAGTTTCTAAAGAAACTGAAACTTTCCAAGAATGCGCATAACTTCTGGAGTGTGATAACGTGAGTGGATTCCATCACGTTATCTTGCGATGATAGTTGGATCTCGATACCCACTGATGAGTTGGTTTACTCCTCGGGTGATCCCGACTAATTCTTCTTTCAGGTTTTGAGGAGAATTTGACGATACAGTGGGAGGTTTCCTTATTAGATAAATTGATAACCATTCTGATCTAGGTTAGAGTGCACGCAGAGGTTTTCTTTTCTCTCTCTCTTTGGCAGCGACCATGGCCCGACCCTTGACTATGACTCAGTGACCAAGGTAACCGAACCTTCTTAAAACACTAGCTTTTGGATTGTCTGAGTTGCATACCTCATTGCCACTCCTATTTTTACCCTTTTCTCCAAAACACCCCGTATTACTATGAACATCCACTTCCATTGGATAAAATCATCGTATGGTTATATACGAACTCGAAGGAACTTTTTTCAGATTCGAGGATGGTTTCCGGTTCTGGAGAAAATGAATAGGACTATTCAGTTGTCTTTTCCTTTTACCTTCTCTCAGGTTGCGAGTGCTCCTTGGATTAGGACAGTACACCTATTATGCTAATTGGATTGTCTTCTTCCAAACCATAGGCAGGTGCCCAACAGTGGGGAATGAAGAAAACAAATTAGCCTAACGAAGGTGTACAGAAGGTATTAAGTAAAGACAAATAAAGGAATTAGTAAGAGGGCAAAGTAAATTGCGACTGCTATTCACGACCAAACCAAGTATTTCATTACCATTCCTACTTCACCTTTGTATTTCTCCATAAAACTCCGTATCACTACGAAGATCCACAGTTATTTAGATACTCCATCGTATGGTTATACACGAACTCGAAGGAACTTGTTCCAGTTCGGGGATGGATTCTGGTTCAGGAGAAATAGGAACAAGAATTATTCAGTTGTCTTTTATCTTCACCTTCCCTCAGGTTACGAGTACTCATAGGATTAGGAGAGTACACCCATTATGCTTATTGGATAGTCTTCTTCCAAACCATAGGCTGGTGCCGAACGGTAGGGAAGGAAGAAAACCATTTATCCTAAGAGGGTGTACAGAAGGTAATGACAAAAAACATATAAAGTGATTTGGAGAGATGGCAAAGAAATATACGGTTACAGTTGTGAATTTGATAATGGAAGAGGCATTACTAGGAATACCCGGATACCCCTTCAAAACATTTACATGTTTCAGTTTCACTGTGCATTGTTAATAGAAAACTGATTTCCCAATTAGACACTTGCTCCAGCGTATGTATTTACCAGGTATGATTCTCACATCTGTATGGTTTTACAAATGATGAGTGGGAGTAAGTTATTGGGAATTAGGTGATCACCCTCATTATATCGGAATTCGTTGTAATTGGTGATGTTTGAAGAAATCGCGTGGGATGTTTGCCGGACGGCAGATATTTGGTTTTGAATATCCGTTGTTATGCACCAATTTCAAATTGATATATCTGTACGTTTATTTTTATAAAGTGAGATATAACTTTTTGAAATTATGTCCATGACATTTACCTATGTTAGTTGATGGTTAGGTAAGGAGCATTAAACAGCGGTGTAATTCTTCTTAACCATAAGTACAATTTTCAACCTACGACACACAGGGAATGAGTTGTTAGACTCGGGGGACTTATACAGAGTATTGTATGTTGTCCAGTATCCATGTGGACAGAGGGGTTGGTACTCGTACTATATTCTGTTTACTTATGACTTCTCTAGTTCTTAGACATGTGTTGCATAGAAATACAAGATCTATGTTTTGAGAAGTTATAGGTATATGAATAAAGTAGAGAACCAGGTATTGCAAGTATCAGGATTCTTCAAGGTGATCGAAGATGTAGATACTTGTGTATGGTATTCAGTTGATAGTAATGATTATGAGAACTTGCTTCTCTTTCAGGTTACTCATATCTGGATGTATTCCTAAGTTGAATAATGCTGATCGACCTCTCTCCATTTAGTTGACATGCACTGGAGACAGTTGCATGATTTGAATCTGGTTCCAATTAAATCAGTGCCTCTTTTTCTATATTGGATATAGAACTGTTCATATCTTAATGATGTTAAGGTATGGGGAGTTGTCCGGTTTATGCTTAAAACCAGACTCTGGATAACTCAAGGCACGTTTCTGTAATGGCTGTTTGTGGGTTGACCCGGGCTATGACGAGGGTTGACTTTCTACCATCTGGAAGATCAATTGTGATATTGTTCTTAACTCGCCACAGTTTTAATAAAAATGGATTTTTTCAGAAAACAGTAGTGGGAGTATGGTGGAACTAGAAGTAATTCCAGAACCGCAAACGATTACTGAAAATTTGATAAGAACCTAAAGATTCAATCTGGTCTGACATTCCATTGGCCACTCCGCAGATATGGTGGGTAACCTCAGGCACTCGAGAGGTACTTCGGTATGCTCAAGGACGGTGACAGGGAGGTTCTTGTTTACCCAGACTTGTCATTGCTGTTGTTCTAGACTGTGAGACCCGGCAGGAGGATGAGTATAGCGTCGTTCTAAACTGGCTTTAGATGTGTACGTGTATATTATTCTGCCAGAGAGTTGTCGTAGTCAGTGGGAACAGCGGAAGCATAGTGGACAAGTGGCTTATGTCTATTTATAGACTAAAGAAGATATAGCGGAGATAGATCATCTATTTCTGATGTGATAGTCATAGGTTTGACTTCATCAGAATAGGAGATGGATCTGTTAAGAAGATAGTAGGGTGTGATTTCCTGGTATTTGGATGACATACACATAGTGGGAAGTGATATTCCTGCACTACGATCGGTTATGCTTTGGTTGTCACACAGTGGTTTCTCTACATATGATATGGATATTATATCAGATATTCTGGTTACTAGATCTATGGTTTTAGATCTAGATTTGGGTAGTTTCCCAATTTGGATACTTAGACAGCATTCTAAAGGTGTTTTAGAATGGACGACTCTTGGCACGGTAGTGTACCTGCAGGTGATGTAGTCACCATCTCTAAAGGTGTCTTACAGACTAAAGGGGAGAGGGATGTGCATGATTGGCAGATCACTTGCTTAGGCAATTGAGTCAATCATGAGATGTCAAGTACCACACCAGTCGTTGGTTTTTGCACTAGATGCAATAAGTTGATATTAATCCTATCCTGGAGAAACGTTCGGAAGCAATTTTAGAACATAAGTGGATGTTCTAGGGATCTGATAACGGCAGTCCCTTTCGGGAGACAGTTATCATTCCAGGCTTCCAAGGTGACCTGGGTGACAGAGTGACTGTCCGAGTTATAGTTTGCCCTCTGACGAGGGGCAGTAGTTTGGACAGATGGTCCAAGCGAAAACTTAGGGAGGCATGACGCAGGATACTGATTAAATTCAGTTGACGATACAGTCTAAGAATTTTGGATTTGGAGTTCATTTATGAACTAGGTCCCATCAAACATCTAAACATATTCTAAGACAGGTATTGCTCATTTCGGGAGATGGCTTTCTCCGCGAACTTGAGATAAAGAGAGACATAGAAAGAAACATCAGGGCGGGTCCACTCACTAAGGCTATTTCTCGAACGCAATAGTTTCACAAACGGGCTTTGTGAGACTGATTAGTAGAGGAATTGGGTGTTCGGTATCACACGGGCTGTGAGTATGCGACATCTCAATAATTAGCCTTGAGTGCAAGTGGGAGATTGTTGGATATGGTGCCCTCAAAGTCAATTATTGGATCACAGGCACGTGATTGCAATGATTGAGGGAGGACCTATACCGATAGGATAGTCTTACTCAAGATGATAGTATGCTATCTGTTTTATCTTTATCATCGTATACATGCTTTAGGTGACATTACAGGTCACTATTGCACGTTGATAGAGCCCATAGGAATCTTGCTTGACAGCCAGCAGTATGATAGTGATCATATACGTGGGAGCTGGGCTCTATAAGCACATCCTTAAAAGGTCCCTAGTCGTGGGAGTTTTCGAGACTGGGCATCGATACTCCATTAGTAGACTAGTGTATACAATCGAGACCCCGACGAGGGGCGGTGGCCGGTCTCATAAGCCATTGGTGTCAGTTAGTTAACCTAAGATGTATATAGGTGCTCATTGGGTTATGAGTACACCGGACAGGACTCGCCGGGAACATGCTAGTTGGTATTATGCCTGACGTCAGATAGCAGTTCCCTGGTGACATGTGTACAGGTTAGTTCATCGACCTGAGATCGTCATTTGTCTCGTGTGAGTTCCCACTGTTCTTTGATTAATACCCTACCACGGCTCAAAGGAGTCGTGCAAACAGGTTTTAGTTGGGTACCGTCCCGAGCCACATGGAGGCAGTGAGCGGATCGGCAGGGGTTTCGTCTCTCCCGGTATTGGGTTTGAGATCGCGCTGTGTCTAGGAGAGCCATTACACGAAGTCCTTGGCAAAGGCAGGAGATTTACTGCTAGGTATTCCAGTAGTATCTCAGGGTGTTCTGGGCTACACTCCGACATGATTTGTACAGTTTTTGGGGGTCTAACTTTTACCAACCCTCTAGGCCCGACATGCGATGCTCATAGACGAACGGACCAGACTGTACGGATATTGTCACTGACAGGCTCGGTAGGGTGTCAGGATGAGTTCGCTCATCGACCTTCCTTTTGGTCAATACCTGGTAGCCCATTACGTACGGCTAGTACCTCTGACGTGCTAGTGGTTAAATCCATAGCCAATGTATTGACGAGTCTTTAGAGTCCCCCACAGACAGTTTCTCATGTTTCGGACGAAATGTTGTAGAGGTCGTATGATATACGGCAAGGTTTCTATCATATACGTGCAGTAGTGCACGGATCATGATCGGACGGATCATACTAGTGGGCGTTGGTTTAAGCCAGATCCTAGTATTAGATTTGTTGGATTACTTTAGTCTCATCGCATTCGCATTCAGTCGGAATGCGGATGCAGTTATGTATATACAGGTGAGGGGTATCCTTGTGATCCGTCACGAGTTTACTTTAGATGTTGCCGTATCTTTTTGTTGTTGTAAACATTTGGGTTAATATTTACAAATGGAAACAATGAGCTAGAAATCATGATTAGGAGCATTAATTGTGACACATGCACAAGTGGTGACTCATGGTCTCTTTCTTTGTGCATGTGTCACATTATGTGATTGATTTGTGAGTTGAAATGAGAGGAAGAGAGAGAAGGGCAGCCATAAATAAGTTTGCTCTTGTATTTATTACTCTCACTCTCTCATTTTCATAACACAACACAAAAGAAAAAGAACATCTTCTTCTTCTTCTTCCTCTAGCTCACCATTTCCATTGATGGCTTCATCTTCAACCTCCATCCATAAAATGGATGCAAGAGACAAAGTTGTCACACACATTATCTACTTTACCTTGGACACGTCGGCTAGCGAACTTCGTGTCCGAGTTGCTTCGGATGAAGCGGGAGCCTATAAAACGACTCGATGATGTGGTGGCCTTTTCTGACGAGGAGATCGAGATCGGAGATGCCGTGAGGAGCTTGGGATGGTGGCCAAAGACCGAAGGACACGGATCGATCGGTATAGCCTTTCCAACCCTTCTCTAGTTTGCTAGTTACAGGTTAATGGTTCGATCCGAGATTAAAGTCTGCGATTGCGCCGGTTTCAAGTTTAGAAAAAGTTTTCGTTTCCGCATTTTGGCCTCGGACAGATGGTCGGGGCGCTACCGTAGACTTATTTCTAGGTTCTTCCAAAGTGAGTGTGAGATAAAAAGAAAGAGTTTTGATAAAAGAAAACGCACCACTTTATCATTCTACTCTAATCTAGCTAATTAGTTTAGAGTGTTTAGCTTCATCTTCTTCTTACATCAAGTGGAGCTACAAGCTTGGAGCTAGTGAACTTCGGGTGGATCATCGTGGATGTAGGAGCTTACTAGCAAGCATCTCCAACCTCTCAACGATCCTAGGAGTCACAACAAAGAGGACTACAAATGTTGTATTCCTTACACTTAGTGTAAATAATGTTTTAAGTGTTGTTACCCTAGCTTTTTCTAGTTAAAGATCCTTGCTTTGTTTGATTTGCACCTCTAAAATTTTAAAGTGGCATGTGTGATGCTTCCATACTCCTTAGTAGGTGCAGAGGAAACCCAACAATGGTATCATAGCCAAGCTAGAATTCTGGACTTGGTGTTATAACAAATAAGAAAACGAAACCGACTACGAAAATTACGATATTACGGAACCCTAATTTAGCTCTCTGGAAATTTTTAAAAAGGTTCTCTAAAAAATTTTCAAACATGTACATAATGCAGTGCAGGCAATCCTAAGAACCCAGGTGAAATACGGGAGGTTGTGCTTGGATTTTGGCCGAGCACAACCCCGCAAATTCCGGCCAGGCCAGCCCCCTACCCCCTTTGCACCCGCTGTTTTCACCTGTGCTCTGTTGTTTGCAATTTGGGGTTTCTAATATTGTTTGTTTAGCCCAATTTTCATGTGATGATTATTTAGACTTGGGGATATTTCGTAGTGATTTGTAGTTGTATTATTTGACACTAAATTGGTTACCTAGACTATTTTTAGCAGTTCGAACGAACGTCAACACCCCACATCTTGACCCCGCTGAAATTTCCAAGTGTTGTGTTTTTCCTAAGTTACCTTTGTATTCAATAGTCGTGCAAGTGTTCCTATGGGCCTTCTAGAATATCATAATAACCTTAACTCGATTCTATGCCCACGGAACCGCGATCGAACCTTCGGGTTTGCCGTAGTTCCATGGTGTCATAGGTGAGGCGTTGGTTAACTCCTTCTACGGCTGGACCATAGTCACTGTGGCGCGATTTTGGATATTTGTAACTTTGCTCAAGTATTGAGCTCTTGGGGTAAAATTTGGGTGTATGTTGATTCGACCGAAACGTTAAACATCGTCTTGATTTCTGTGATTGCAATTGTTGTTTTTCACTTTCTTTTCTGCGGCCGTAAGCGTAGTATGTGGTGTATCTTCGGCTTCATTGCTATACATCAACGACAATCGGGATACGCATACTTGCTTACGTTGATGATATGAGATATTATGTGTTGCTGAGATATGATGCAAGATTGTCGCGATTGAATAGCCGGGGGTTTTATGTGAGATGAGAGTGTTTATTTCATTCATGTAAAAGTCAATTGTATGTAATATTCTTTTATTTGGGGCACTTCCGTCTTGAGGATGATGTCACCATTATTGTATATTATTTACTTTTCCGCATTAGGATAGACCCAAGGAGGGGAGCACAAGTGATCGGGTTCTAGGGTTTAGTGGGAGGCCATCTCGAGGAGTCGAGACCGGGTCTCCTAAACTCTAGAATTAGCAGGATCACTTGCCGCTCTCGTAGGGGTCTAGGGATGTGGGCTGGCTATTCATCGCTGCCGTGGAATCCGTATTTTCTACTGCTGGCTGAATACAAAATACAGACCTCCTAGATATCCTTTTTATTTTCATGTGTGCTTCTGCTGTTGATATTCTGTAACGTGATTACTTAGTATCTGAGACGAATGGATTATTATTATATATATATGATATATAATAAACGTTGCTTATATTTTACACCCGCGCTAGTCCCGCCCCGCTATGCCGTTAGTTAAGTAACCTAACGGTGCATAACGGGACACTGCGACGAATGCGGATGGTATAAGTATACGTTCTATTTTCGTTTCTTTTCTATGATGGCTTAGGAACTTAAATGATGAGACTACATTAATGAGATTAATATAAAGTAAAAGAAACCTAAGAATGTTGTAGAATCGGATTTGAAACCCACTCGGCCTTTTTATGAAAAATGCAAGTTTCAAAAGATGCGGAGCTTAAGCCACTCCTTTTCTAAACAGCTTTGATTCTATAACGATATCAAGTTCAAAGTGTTATAGGTTTTCATAAAAAACCATCTGCAACCCTCCGTCATTTTAGGAAGCAGAGTACTTAGTATTCATGCTACGTATGTCGACCATAGCCGAGATGTAATGTACGGTAGCTAAGTGATGTCTTCCTACACCGCATATGATGCGATTAGTTAGGACAGTCACATGATTATGTCGACCATAGCCGAGGGTCATATGGGTGGGCCAAATTAATCACGAAATGACGGGTAGAACTTGACTAGTGCTTGTGATATTTTGACCATAGCCATGGTCATAAGCATCTAGGGGTAAAAACCATATCGGGAGTTTCAAGAGTTGAAATTTGCAATGAGATTGCATACCTTCTATATGATAGTTGGATCCCGATCCCACTGTGAGTAAGAGTTACTCCCAGGAGAGTTTTGCATTTTGCAATTAGCAAATCCAATAGGTGTCTAGAAAAGTCTCAACGGGGTTTGACCTCTAGGAAAATGAGGTTTATTTTAATTAGGTCCGTGCGAAAGCATGGGAAACCTCCCTCAAAGTACCGACACTGGCCTGGCTGCCCGGTTAGCAAAACTGTAGAATGTAATTAATCCTGGCTAGTTTTCTTTTCAGGTTTTGAAACAAAATTTGATTAAAGCAGTGGGGGAAATCAATTACATAAGATAATAACCAATCTAATTCTTTGCAAGAGCATTTCGCTGAGTGTATTCTTTTCTCTCTCCTATTGGCAGATACCGATGACGGGACATAAGCTTCTACTAGAGAAAAACAAACTGACTGGGCCGAATTATAAAGAATGGTTGAGGAACTTGAACATTGCACTCGCATATGATAAAGTATCATATGTCCTCACTACCAAAGCGCCACCCGTCCCAGGACCTGAATCATCTGTTTCGGATAAGGAGATCCGAAAAACATAGGATATTGACTGCAACATAGCCAAGTGCCTCGCGCTTGCTTCTATAGACAACATCCATCAGAAACAACACGAGAAGATGGATGTGCAATCCATCTTTCTTCATACAAAGGAGTTGTATGAAGAGCAATCTCGTACTTTGAGATACGAGGCATCTCAAAAGCTGTTTCAGACGCGAATGGCCCCTGGTGCATCAGTAGGAAAGCATGTTTTGAAGATGATTGGTCTTATAGAAGAACTCGAGGAACTGGGATGGACTATGGATAATGACCAGTATACAGATATTGTTCTGCAATCTCCCCCCCCCCCCCCCCGCCTTTGCTCCGTTCATAGTGAATTTCAATATGAACGATTTGGAGAAATCATTGCCTGAATTTCTCAATATGTTGAGAAGTGCAGGAGAACGTTGAAAACAACGAGGACTCCCGCTCTGCTTGCTGGGCATCTTCCTCTTCAGTCCCAAAAGCCAAGGCCAAGGGAAAGAAGAAGAAGAAGTCCATCAAACCGAAAGGTGGAGTTAAAAAGGCGAAGGGGAAAGAAATATATGGGGCTGCAAGAAGTGGGAAAGGGGAATGTTTTTACTGTCACAAGTCGGGACATTGGAAACACAACTGTGCTGTGTATCTTGCAGATCTCAAGAAGTAGAAGCATGGCGATGCTTCCGCTTCAGGTGTGTTTGTAACTGAGAACTGTTTTTCAATTAACTCTGCATCTTGGGTATTAGATACCGGTTCTGGTTCTCACATCTGCAATTGTGTGCAGGGGCTGAGAAACAGTAGAGTTTTGAAGACTGGAGACCATACTCTGCGGGTTGGAAATGATTCCAATGTACATGCTGTATCCGTAGGAGAGTATCATCTTGGGTTGCCTTCGGGTTGTATTTTGGTTTTGAACCCGTGTTATTTTGTACCTAGTATGCTATGTAATATAATATCTGTTTCTTTGTTGGACAATGAAGAATATCATTTTGTGTTGCAAAATAATGTTATGAACATTAACTTGAATCAAGAGTTGATTGGGTATGGTACATTGAATAACGGTATTTACGTCCTGAACCAACACACAGTTTTCAACATACAACATACTAATAAAAGAAAGTTTTCAGATATAGATGAAACTTTTCTTTGGCATTGTAGACTTGGTCATATTAATGAAACAAGACTAAACAAGCTACATAAAGATGGATATTTAAATCCTTTTGAATATAAATCTTATGCGACTTGCCCATCCTGTATCAAAGGTAAAATGACCAAAACTCCGTTTACTGGACACTGAGAAAGAGCTGTGGAACTCTTAAGCCTCATACATAGTGATGTATGCGGACCAATGTCTACACATGCTAGAGGAGGTTTTTCATACTTCATTACTTTTACTGATGATTTCTCAAGATTCAGACATGTGTTTTCGATAAAGCACAAATCCGAAGCTTTCGAGAAATTCAAGGGGTACAAACTTGAAGTAGAAAAACAAACAGGCTTGAGCATCAAGAAACTTCGATCAGATCGAGGTGGAGAGTACTTAAATACAGAGTTTTCAGACTTCTTAAAAGAGAATGGGATTCTCTCTCAGCTCACTCCTCCTTACACACCACAACACAAAGGTGTGTCAGAACGGAGGAATCATACCTTATTAGATATGGTACGATCCATTATGTGTGATGCTGAGTTACCGCTTTCTTTTTGGGGGCATGCATTGAAGACAACAATGTATCTGTTAAACAGGGTTCCAACCAAGACCGTGTCTACCACTCCATATGAGATATGGAGTGGAAAGAGACCATCTCTTAAAAGAGTTAGGATTTGGGATTGTCCGGTTTTTGTTAAAAAGTAGAATCCAGAAAAACTCGAGACACGATCGGTCATGTGTAAATTTGTGGGATATCCAAAACATTCCTATGGATATCTATTCTACCACAAGGAGGAACAAATGGTGTTTGTTGCTCAGCATGCCACATTTTTGGAAAATGAAATCTTTACAGACAGTTTGATGGCAATGCGGTAGAACTAGAAGAGGTTCTAGAGACACAAATTACTCAGGACGAATTGGTTGAAACTGATGTTGCAGTAGAACTTCAAGAACCTCAGCAGCTCCGGAGATCTAGTAGAACTTCTCGCCCACCAGAGAGATACTATGGGTTTCTCATTGATGGTGATAGAGAGGATTGCATCATGGATGATGATGACCCTACTAGTTTTCAGCAACCTATCACGAGTGGTGACTAAGTGAAGTGGCTGGAAGCCATGAGATCCAAAATGGAATCTATGTATACCAACAAAGTATGGACTTTAGACGTTGCACCTCCTGGGATAAAACCAGTTGGGTGCAAATAGATCTTTAAGAGAAAGATTGGTGTAGATGGACAGGTAGAGACCTTTAAAGCAAGGCTTGTAGCGAAAGGTTTTCGTCAAAGACCAGGATTGGACTGTGATGAAACTTTCTCTCCAGTAGCAATGCTTAAATCCATTAGGATCCTACTTGCTATTGCTGCTCACTATGATTATGAAATCTGGCAGATGGATGTTAAAACTGCATTTCTAAATGGTGATTTAGAAGAATGCGTTTTTATGGATCAGCCAGAGGGCTTCATTGACAGTGGGAGCAGCGGGAAAGCATGTAGATTGCTTAAATCCATTTATGGATTAAAGCAGGCCTCACGGAGCTGGAATATCTTCTTTGATGATACAATCAAAGAGTTTGATTTTATCAAAAAAATAGATGAGCCATACATTTATAAGAAGATTGTAGGGAGTACTGTCGCATTCCTCGTATTGTACGTAGATGGCATTCACCTGATAGGAAATGATATTCATATGCTACAATCGGTCAACCTATTCTTATCACAAAGGTTCTCCATGAATGACCTGGGTGATGCCTCGTGCATTTTGGGCATAAGGATCTATAGAGATAGATCCAAAAGGTTATTGGGATTGTCCCAATCAAAGTACATAGACACCATCCTAAAAAGGTTTAGTATGGAAGATTCCAAGCGTGGTGCCTTACCCGCTTGTCATGGAATCACTCTCTCCAAGGACTTCTATCCGAAGACTGATGAAGAGAGAACTCGCATGAGCATTATACCCTACGCTTCAGCCGTAGGATCTATATTGTATGCGATGTTATGTACACACCTTGATGTAGCTTATGCACTAGCTGTAGTAAGTAGGTATCAATCCAACCCAGGGGAGAAACATTGGATAGAAGTGAAGAACATTCTTAAGTACTTACGAAGGACTAAAGAATTGTTCTTGGTATATGGTAATGGAGATCTCCAAATGGAGGCCTTTACCGATTCAAGCTTCCAAAGTGATAAGGATGACAACAAATCTATCTCAGGGTTTTTATTTACCCTCAATGGAGGGGCGGTGAGTTGGAAGAGTTCCAAACAGGATACCGTTGCAGACTCCACGATGGAAGCTGAGTATATTGCTACAAATGATGCTCCCAAGGAAGTCGTCTGGATGAAGAAGTTCGTCACGGAACTAGGAGTAGTTCCAACCATTGTGATGTAATACCTTTGTATTATGATAATAATGGGGCTATGGCGTTAGCCAAAGAACCCAGATCCCATCAGAAGTCCAGACAAATCCTAAGGCGATATCATTTGATCCGGGAGATAGTAGATCGCCATGAGATCGAGATTCGGAGAGTAGACACAAAGAATAACACAGCGGATCCACTCACCAAGGCCCTTCCACAGCCGCAGTATGAGCGGCTTTTTGAGATGTTGTGTATGAGATACGCCAATAACTGGCTTTAGTGTAAGTGGGAGATTGTTGGATATATGTATGCCCTAGAAGCCATTATATTTATAGTGGATGCCTGGACATGTATATATATATATATATATATATATATATTACTTTCTTGCTCGACATGATAGTATGCTATCTGGTTTACTTTATCTGACATGTTGTTTTGATCATGTTTTTTATTCATTTGCACATGTTGATAAAGCCCTCAGGATATTTGCTAGACTATTGTGACTATGATACGGATCATACTAGTGGGGCACGTATAGTTTATAAGCATATCCTTGAACTGTTCCTAGTCATGGGTGTATCAAGACGGGGCATCGATATTTCAGAGTAGACTAGCGTATACCATTCTTGTTCCATATGATGGGCGATGGATGATCCTATATCCATCTGGTGTGATGACACCAAAGATTGTATGCAGGTGCTCAGTGGAGACTGGGTACACTGAATGGACTCACAGAGAACTCCTATGTGGTATTATATCTATCGTCGGATAGCAGTTCTCAGGTGACACTGGTACAGGTTAGTCTGTAAACCAAAGATTGTCATAGAGTCTTGTGTGTCCTCCCACTGTACTTTGATCTCCACCCTACCATGGCCCTACTGAGTCATGCAAACATGTGGTCTTTTGGTATAGTCCTGAGGCACATGGAGGCGATGAGCGATAGGAGGGGTTTCGTCTCTTCCGGTATTGGGAGTTGATGTTATGCTATGCTCGATTAGCTATAACAGGAAGTCCCTGGCCAGGGCTGCTGAGATTTGCTGATAAGTGTTATCAGTAGTTTCTCGACCTGTTATGAGCCATACACCAACATGACTTATTGAGTTATTGGGGTCGACGATACCATCCCTAGACTCGATATGCAGCATATTTGACGAGGAGACCGGACTATACGGTAAGTGTTTCCAGATGGCTCGACGGGAGTTTTGACAGCTTTGCTAGTTTTCTTCTGATCGTTCAATACCCAGGTGGCCGTTACGTTTAGCTGACCGCTTGCTGCTTGTGGGTGTTTGATATGATCATCACCCACTGCCGGCATATTGACGAGTCTTAGAGTCCCACACAGAAGTTTCCTAGCCCAGGCGAAAAGATGTGGTGTGCATATGAGATATGCATGGGGACCCGATTGAATACGAGTATGTGATACCATATGTTAATCGGGCGTTTTACTATTAGTCGGGTCGTATGTGATATGACCGGATTATTAAATCAATTGTTGATTTAACATTTTGACTTTTAGTTTTATTTTATTCTTTATTCAAAACTCTTTTTATTAAAGAGGAAGAATGCATGCATGTATGCATATGATGATGTGCAAGCATGCACATGTTGATGTGCATGGATACATGCATACAAAAGTATCACGGTTGATGATACACACTTGAAGGCAATATAAGACTTACATGGAACTATAATATTTGGATATTTATTAGTATTTGTTTTAAAACACATGAAAAAGATAAAGGTTAATTCATGGGTATCTTTCTACACTCTTCTTTGAGTTGACCTCACTTCACCCACTTTTTAACCATGGATTAAGCTTTTCTTTTGGCTTTTATCCCATTTACGAAATATCTAGATAATATAGCAACCATGGTTGAGAGAGAGATAGAAAATATATATACAATATTTTCTATTTTCTTTCACAAGCTTTATCATTTCACAAAAGCTTTTGCCTTCATCTTCTTCCTCATCCTTGCTCTCTAGGTTCTTCCAAAGTGAGTGAGAGATTAAAAGAAAGAGTTTTGATAAAAGAAAACACACAACTTCATCATTCTACTCTACTCTAGCTAATTAGTTTAAAGTGTTTAGCTTCATATTCTTCTTGCATCAAGTGGAGCTACAAGCTTGGAGCTAGTGAACTTCGGGTGGATTATCATGGACGTAGGAGCTTACTAGCAAGCCTCTCCAACCTCTCAACGATCCTAGGAGTCACTACAAAGAGGACTACAAAGGTTGTATTCCTTACACTCAGTGTAAATAATGTTTTAAGTGTTGTTACCCTAGATTTTTCTAGTTAAAGATCCTTGCTTTGTTTGCTTTGCACCTCTAAAATTTTAATGTGGCATATGTGATCCTTCCATACTCCTTAGTAGGTGCAGAGGAAACCCAACAAGTCCAAATCCGTATTTTCTTAGATTTGGGTTTGGGTTGGTTTAAGGATCGTTAACCTTGTTTGAGATTAAGATCAACTTAAATGTTTATTGATGATACGTTGGTCTAATTTTAGACTAAGATCTACTCAACAGGATTTTGGGATCATTTAAATCCAACGAAAGAGTATTTGGACTCTATCGTCTTAGTTTAGGGACGTTGCGGTCCATTAGGTTTAAGGACATCATAGTCCATGAGTTTAAGGACCTCATAGTCCATCAAGTTTAAGGACATCATAGTCCATGAGTTTAAGGACCTCATAGTCCAGGTTTAAAGACGTCATAGTCTGGTTTAAAGAAATCATAGTCTTTAAGGTTTAAAGACGTCATAGTCCATAAGGTTTAAAGATGTCATAGTCCGTAAGGTTTAAAGACGTCATAGTCTGTGGGGTTTAGTTTAAGGACATTGCGGTCCATTGGGTTTAAGGACATCATAGTCCGCGTGAGTTTAAAGACATCATAGTCTGTAGGGTTTAAAGACATCATAGTCTGTAAGGTTTAAAGACATCACAGTCTGGTTTAAAGACGTCATAGTCTGTAAGGTTTAAAGACATCATAGTCTGGTTTAAAGACGTCATAGTCTGTAGGGTTTTGGTTTAACCATTTAAGGATGGGCCAAAAGTTATTGGTTATTGGGACCCTCCATCTCTCTGAAGACGTTGAAGAATTACAACGACATGCATCAGAGGTATGAAGAGATGTACCCTTGAACCAATGTTGGTTGGGAGATCTGTAGTCAGGTTTGGGACTAGGACCAATTAAAAAGATTGTGAGCACAGGCTCGGTTAATCTGAATTAAGGACTTGTGGCCAACTTGGGCTCAGCCCACTCAGTTTTGAAAAAAATATTGAACATTTGTTTGGGCTCAGTCCCTTTTTATCCAACAATGCTAAGCATTGATTTTGGGTTCCGACACCCTATTTTCTTTTTGTCATTTACTGAGTGTTGAACACTCTTTATGGCGCTGGGTTCTATGTGGTGAATGTTGAGCACTCTATGTCAAGGAGCGCTCATGTGAGGAGCACGTGGAGCGCTTGGTGCCAATCAATGAGTGCAGAGCGCTCTTTATAAGAAACAACGCCCATGTGAGGAGCACGTGGAGCGCTTGGCGCCAACCAATGAGTGCAGAGCGCTCTTTATAAAATAGCGCCCATGTGAGGAGCACGTGGAGCGCTTGGCGCTGAGCACCAGACATGGTGCACTAAAGTGCTTTTATGAAATAGCACCCACGATTTGGGGAAATCTCCCATTGAGAGATCACTGATAGATTTGGGGATGTTTTCCCACCATTGGATCTTTGATCCAAGAGCTTCTGTTTGCAGAAGAGATCTTTCTTATTTTTAACAAGATTGGGAAAATATTTTCCCATAGAGAAGTTATTCTGTATCTTGGTGATTTTTAATCACCATTGGATCTTTGATCCAATGGTGCTCTGATTTACAGAGCACAATCTTTCTTGTTTGGAAAGATTTCTTGAGTATTTCCTCAACAGAATTTAATTCTGTAATTTGATGATTTATTCATCTTCGTTGGATATTTCATCCAAGGGTGGGGAACATTTAGTTCTAGTGCTGGCGCTCTCGTGCTTTGTACATGAGGCGCTGCCTAAGAGTCTTTGACTCTTGGCGTTAGTGCTCTTGTGCTTTGCACGTTAGGCGCTGCCTCAGAGCCTTTAGCGCTGGCGCTCTAGGCGCTAGCGCTCTTGTGCTTTGTACATGAGGCGCTGCCTAAGAGTCTTTCACTCTTGGCGCTAGTGCTCTTGTGCTTTGTACGTGAGGCGCTGCCTTAGAGCCTTTAGCGCTGGCGCTCTTGGCGCGAGCGCTCTCGTGCTTTGCACGTGAGCGTTGCCTCAGAGTCTTTGACTCTTTACGCTGGCGCTGTTGGCACTAGCGCTCTTATGAGGCGCTACCTATTTTAAATTTTGAACAGAGCTTTGCTCTGATTGGGGGAAACAGTCTTTTAACATTGTAAGTCCACGTTGCTCACCCCGGTTCTTACGGGGTGGCGGAAATGGCGAAAAATAATTTTTGGCGCAAAGGCAACATGGACTAAAAGCCGGATCTTTGCTAAACTAGAAACTAACAAACTACTAGAGGCGTTAACTACTATGCCGTAGAAATTATACCTCACGCAACCGGTCCTTCGGATCTTCTCTCCGCTGTCCGGCTCACCCATCCACGCTCCGAGAGTCGATCCGGATCTTGGTCACCTCCGCGGCCTTCTTGAGTCGAAGACGATCCACCCGAGAGATGTACACCGAGCTCCACCTCGGGCCGAGGCAACTAGGGCACCAAGATCGCGAGTCTTGAAGTCCTAGGTTATGTATGTAAGTGCACGGCGGCGCCCCAGCCTCTATCCTGAGGCCAAAATGCGGAAACGGTGATTTACTTTAATTTTTCAAACCGGCACCACCGCACACTACAAACCCGGATCGGGCCATTAACTAGTCCTAGCTAACTACAAGATGGGGAAGAGAGATATACCGAGCGATCCGTGTCCTTCGGTCTTCTCGCCGCCGTCCCGATCTCCCGCGGAATGTCCAGTCTCCACCTCCTCCCCGGAAGGGCACCACGTCGCCTGCTTCTTTTACGGGCTCCCACCTGTATACCGAGGCAACTCGGGCACGAAGCTGGCGAGTCGACGTGCCGAAGGTTTGCTGTAGGTTGTTTGTAGAACTCATATCTCATTTGGGGTTCATGGAGGTTGCCTTTTGGTGGAGGGATTGAAGTGGTCTTGTGGAGATTGAACTAGTGGGATTTTACAAAGCCAAAGGAACAAAAATCCCACCCTCACAAATTTTGGACAGCCCCCTGAAGGCTTGGCCGGCCATGGCTCTTGGGAGGAGATAGAGAATGAGAGTGAGTGGGTGAGGAACAATCCCAAGAGATAAGCCATAAGAATAATGCAATAGAGTATGGTGACAATCAACAATGATCACAAAACCAACCTCACACTCCAACTATCATCATAACAACCAAAAGTCATGCAATCAGGATACTACAAGACTAGCCATGATGACTAAAGAAAGTCAAGCAATGATGGTGCAAGTATCATGATACAATAATATGCAAAGACCCCCTTCCAAATTGCTTATTTGCACAAATGCAAATAAGCCCTCCTCCACCAATCTTCGGCCATTGAAAGATACAAATGAAAATGGCCTAAACGGAAAGCAAACTGGCAACTCCAGAAAACTGGTCCCGTAATAAATTACAGGAAAACCCCAATACTGTGTATACACACCCGCATCTGTATTCCGACCGAAATACAAATGCAATGAGACAAAATCTACACTATACTATACTAGGATCCGGCTTAAACCAAAGCCGGCTAGTAATATCCGTTCGATCCTGATCCGTGCAATACCGCACGTATCTGATCGAACCCTGCCATATATCCATACGTCCTGTAGTACAAACTGACCGATCCAGATCCGTGCAATATAGCACGTATCTGATCGGACCTTGCCATATCTCCATACGGCCTCTACAGCTAACTGTCCGATCCTGATCCGTGCAATACCGCACGTAACGTATCGGACCTTGCCATATCTCCATACGGCCTCTACAGCTTTTCGCCCGAAACTTGAGTAACTGAATGTGGGCGAATCTAAAGACTCGTCAACACCTTGGTTGTGGATTTAACCACTAGCACGTCAGAGGTATAAGCCAATACGTAACGGGCTACCAGGTATTGACCAAAAGGGACGTCGATGAGCGAACTCATCCTGACACCCTACTGAGCCTGTCAGTGACAATATCCGTACAGTCCGGTCCGTTCGTCTATGAGCATCGCATGGCGGGCCTAGGGGGTTGGTAGAAGTTAGACCCCCAAAAGCGGTACAAGTCGTGTCGGAGTGTAGCCCAGAACACCCTAAGATACTACTGGAATACCTACCAGTAAATCTCCTGCCTCGGCCGAGGGCTTTGTGTAATGGCTCTCCTAGACACAGCGCGACCTCACCCCCAATACCAGGAGAGACGAACCCCTGAAGATCCGCTCACTGCCTCCATGTGGCTCGGGACTGTACCCAACTAAAACCTATTTGCACGTCCCCTTTGAGCGTGGTAGGGTAGTAATCAAAGTACAGTGGGAACTCACACGAGACAAATGACGATCCCCAGGTCGATGAACTAACCTGTACACATGTCACCAGGGAACTGCTATCTGACGTCAGGTATAAGACCAACTAGCATGTTCCCGGCGAGTCCTGTCCGGTGTACTCATAACCCAATGAGCACCTGTATACATCTTAGGTGAACCAACTGACACCAGTGGCTTGTGAGACCGGCCACCGCCCCTCGTCGGGGTCTCGACTGTATACGCTAGTCTACTCTGGAGTATCAATGCCCTGTCTCGAAACTCCCACGACTAGGGACCTTTTGAGGATGTGCTTATAGACTACCAGCTCCCACGTATATGATCGCCCTCATACTGCTGGTGGTCAAGCAAGAATCCTAGGGGCTCTATCAACGTGCAATAGTGACATGTAAGGTCACCTAAAGCAGTACACGATGATAAATGTAAACCAGATAGCATACTATCATCTTGAGTAAGACTGTCCTCCTGGGATAGGTCCTCCCTCTATCATTGCAATCACGTGTCTGTGATCCAATAATTGACTCTGAGGGCACTATCTCCAACAATCTCCCACTTGCACTCAAGGCTAATTATTGCGATGTCGCATACTCATAGCCCGTGTGATACCGAACACCCAACTCCTCTACTAGTCAGTCTCACAAAGCTCGTTTGCGAAACTATTGCGTTCGAGGAATAGCCTCAGTGAGTGGATCCGCTTTGATGTCTCTTTCTATGTCTCTCTATATCTCAAGTTCGCGGAGAAACCCATCTCCTGAAATGAGCAATACCTGTCTTAGAATGTGTCTGGATGTCTGATGGGACCTAGCTCATAAATGAACTCCAAATCCAAACTTCTTAGACTGTATCGTCAACTGAACTTAATCAGTATCCTGCACCATGCCTCCCTCAGTATTGCCTTGGACCACCTGTCCAAAATACTGCCCCTCGTCAGAAGGAAAACTATAACTCTGACAACCTCCTTGTCGTCCAGGTCACCTTGGAAGCCTGGAATGATAACTGTCTCCCGAATGAGGCTGCCGTTATCATATCCCTAGAACATCCACTTATGTTCTAAAACTGCTTCCGACTGTTTCTCTAGGATTGGATCAATGTCAACTTATTGCATCTAGTACAAGAACAACATCTGGTGTGGTACTTGACATCTCATGATTGACTCAATTTCCTGAGCAAGTGATCTGTCAATCATGCACATCCTTCTCCCCTTTGGTCTGTAAGACACCTTTAGAGAGGGTGACTCTATCACCTGCAGGTACACTACCGTGCCAGGAGTCGTCCATTCTAAATACTCTTAGAATGCTGTCTAAGTACCCTGATTGGGAAACTACCCAAATCTAGATCTAAAACCATAGATCTAGTAACCAGAATGTCTGATATAATATCCAAGTCCCATGTGGAGAAACTACTATGTGACGACCACAGTATAACCAATCGTAGTATAGGAGTTTCTTTTCCTATTCTGTGTATGTCATCCAAATACCATGACATCACACCCTACTACCTTCTCAACAGATCCATCCCCTATTCTGATGAAGTCAAACCTATGACTGTCACATCAGAAATTGATGATCTATCTCCGCTATATCTGCTTTAGTCTATAAATAGACATAAGCTACCTGTCCACCAATGCTTCCGCTGCTCCCACTGACTACGACAACCCTCTGGCAGAGTCATATACGCGTACACTTCTGAAGACAGTTCAGAACGACGCTATACTCATCCTCCTGCCGGGTCTCACAGCCTGGAACAACAGCAATGGAAAGTGTGGGTAAACAAGAACCTCCCTGCCACCGTCCTTGAGGCTACCGGAGTACCTCTCGGGTGCCTGAAGTTACCCACCTTATCTGCGGAGTGGCCAATGGAATGTCAATCCAGATTGAATCTTTAGGTTCCTATGAAATCTTCAGTAATCGTTTGTGGTTCTGGAATCACTTCCAGTTCTACCATACCCCCACTTCTGTTTTCTGAAAAAATCCATTTTTATTAAAACTGTGGCGAGTCTAGAACAATATCACTATTGATCTTCCAGATGGTAGAAAGTCAACCCCCGTCATAGCCTGGGTCAACCTACAAACAGCCATTACAGAAACGTGCCTTGAGTTATCCAGAGTCTGGTTTTAAGCATAAGCCAGACAACTCCCCGTACCTTAACATCGTTAAGATATGAACTGTTCTATATCCAATATAGAACCAGGGGCACTGATTTAATAGAACCAGATTCAAATCATGCAGCTGTAGGGTTCCTAGGCACACTAATGAAGTCTCACAAGTGATCAAACATGGCCAATTAATATTTTACAAGTGCCGAGAAACCCTAATACGGATCGTTAATTAGATATATAGGCGAAACGATGCAAGTAAACAACTTTATAGCTAAAGGGAAGGGGCTACAACCTTTGTAGATCCGGTCCTCCACCTCCTAGGCTCCGTGATGACGTCCCTCCACTGTCCAAATCGAATCCCGGACTCTAGCATCGGCTTCATCGGAGAAATGGGCGGGCTAGGTCGTCGGCTTCGATGCCGAAGATGATCTACGTCGAGGCAACTCAAGATCAAACTCCAACTTCACCAAGTCTTGAAACTTGTGAAGAAAAAACCCTATACTACTTGGCAAGAGGTAGAGGATGAAGAAATAGGAGGTGGGTTCACTTTAGAATTTGATTTCTCACTCTTTTTCTCAAGTTTCCATTGATGGTGGCAAGGCTTTCTTCTTGTTGAAGATGAAGAAGAAGAAGAAAGAATATGATAAGTTATATTCAAAAAGAAAATAATATCAATACTTATCATATGGAAACCATGATTAGGTGTAGATAATAGACTATGGTTAGTTGAATGGTTAGGGTTAGGAGATGAAGACAAAATGGTTGCTTTAGTCAAAGATGCATGAAGCTACAAGAACCTTCTAGCATGAAAGCAACCATTTAGTTTTTCTTTTCCTTTTCAACCAAAATAAATAGATAAAAGAATAAGTGAAATAAATCAAGTGAAACCCTAACCATTGACCAACCATAGTTTAAACCAAACATACACCCAAACAAGCATGTATCATCAAACATGATACAATCTTGTGCACAAAAAATATATCATATACACAATGTGCACATTTTAAGTGAGAAAGTCCATTTAAAGTGAACCAATACTAGTTAATGCAAAGTAATATATCAAATATATAATTATACATTAAATCATTAAATCAACACTTGATTCAATGATCCGGTCATGTCGCATATAACCGGCTAGTATTCAATGTATCGACTTATCGAATCAATCCTTGATTCGATAACTAGGTTATATCGCATACAACCAATCGATATATTCATCGCGAGAATGGAATACGGTATCACATACACGCATTATTCTCGGTCCCGCACATATCTCATATGCGCTTCTATTTCGTTTCGCTTGAGCCAGGAAACCTCTGTGTAGGACTCTAAAGACTCGTCAATACGCCGGCAGCAGATGATGATCATATCAAGCACCCACAAGCCACAAGCGGTCTGCTAAACGTAACGGCCACCCGGGTATTGAGCGATCAGAAGATCGACGAGCAAGCCCGCTCACACTCCTGTGAATCCAACCAGTAACACTTACCATACAGTCCGGTCTGTTCGTCTGATATGTTGCATATCTCGCCTAGGGGTGGTAAACGTCAGACCCAATAGCTCGATAAGTCATGCCGACGTAAGGTCCATAACATTCATGAAACTACTGATAACTCTTACCAGTATATCACTGCAACCCTGTCCAGGGATTTCCTGTTATGGCCAGTCGAGCATAGCACAATATCAACCCCCAATACTGGGAGAGACGAATCCCCTCCTATCGCTCATTGCCTCCATATGAATTGGGACTGTACCCAAAAACCACCTGTTTGCACGACTCAGTAGAGCCGTGGTAGGGTGGAAATCAAAGCACAGTGGGAGACACACAAGACTCTATGACGATCTCGGGTCAACAGACTAAGCTATACCAGTGTCACCAGAGAACTGCCATCTGACGTGAGGTATAATACCATCTGGGAGTTCTCGGCGAGTCCGTTCAGTGTACCCAGTCTCTACTGAGCACCCGCATACCATCTCCGATGTCAAACACCAATGGATATAGGATCATCCATCGCCCATCATATGGGTCAAGAAGATATACGCTAGTCTACTCTGGAATATCGATGCCCCGTCTCGATATTCCCACGACTAGGAACAATGAAGGATGTACTCATTGACTACCCAGGCCCCACTAGTATGATCTTCATCATAGTCCTGGAAGTCGAGTACACATCCTAAAGGCTTCATTAACATGTAATCAAAGAGACAGAAAGTATACATGTTAAGATAAGAGCAACCAGATAGCGTACTATCATGTCGAGCAAGAAAGTCCTACCTATATATGTCCCAGCATCCACTACAATATACATCCTATGTACAGTAATGGCCTCTAGGGCATACATATAACTAACAATCTCCCACTTGCACTAGGGCCATCTGTAGTAGTGGTTGCAGTATCACATACTCAACCATCCCATAAAAGTCTCTCTTTGGGAAAAGGCCTTCGTGAGTGGATCCGCTGTGTTGTCCTATGAGTCTACTCTCCTTACCTTGATCACCCTGGAGATCAACTATCTCCATGATCAGGTGATGCTGCCTCAGAATATGTCTGGGTCACTGATGGGATCATGGTTCCTTGGCCAAAGCCACACTTCCATTGTCATACAATGTTGGGAACCTAGTTCATCTTATGAACCAATATACACCCAATACTGCCTCTTTGGTAGTATCTTAAATAGCGATGTTACCAGCCTTTATCGTCTAGTTTGCCACGGTATCTGGCTTGGAACTCTTCCAACATACCGTCCCTTTACTGAGGGTAAAGACAATGCCTGCGACTGTCATTCAGTCGTCCTTATCACTCTGTAATCTTTCCAGTGATTCTCCCCAGGATCAACTGATACTATCTTACTCTAACTAGTGAGAATCCTAACATCCATTTAGATCTATCTCATAGATCCAAAACCTAGGATTTAGGAGGTATCACTTTGATCCTATATGGAGAATCTATGTGATAAGAGGAGATCGACCGATCGTAGCATAGGAAACTGCTTTCCTATCAAGAGTATGTCATCCACGTACTCTACGAGGATCATTACCATACTCCATACTACTCATTTGTACATACAAGGTTCATCTACCATTTTGATGAAGTCAAACTCTTTGACTACCACATCAAAACAGATATTCCAACTCCGCGATTCCTGCTTTATCCTGTAAAGCAACTTGCACATGTTTCCGCTGCTCCTACTGTTTACGAAGCCCTCTGGCTGTGTACTTATAGACTTTCTATTCTAAATCAGTATTTAGAAAAGTAGTCATGACACCCAACCACCAGATATCGCAGTCATGGTATGTAGCAATGGTAAGTAGGATCTGGATGGACTTAAGTATAGTCCCTGGAAAAGGTTTCATCATTTTCCACTCTTGGTCGATGACGAAAACCTTTAACAAGTCTAGCTTTGAAAGTCTCAACTTTTCCATCTACACCAAGTAATCTTCTCAAGATATACTTGCTCCTGATGGGGATTTAACCCTTCAGATATAGCAACCAAAGTCCATACTTTGTTGGTGTATATGGATTCCATCTCAGATTGCTAAGCATCCAGCCATTCTTAGAGAGTCCCTACTCTCGATGGCCTGCTCGATACTAGATGGGTCATCATCTCATGATGCATTCCTCGCTCCCACTGTCATCGAGAAACCGAGGTATCTCTCAGGCGGATGAGGAACCCTACTAGATTGGCGGAGAGGCTGAGGTTCGTCGGGGACTATTGAATCCTTTGGTTCTGTCAAATCATCAGCTGCAGTTTTGTATATCTGGAACCTTTCCAGTTCTACAGAACTGACCTTGCCTCGATTTTGTCCGGATTTTGCTTCTAGACATAGGCCGGACAACCCCAAATCTTAACTCGCTTAAGAGATGGGTTCTTCCCATACCATATCTCATATGGAGTTGTAGGCACTGATTTGATTCGAACCTAATTCAATAGGTATGCAGCTTCTCAAGTGCATAACCCCAAAAGGAAATAGGTAACTCAGTAGTACTCATCATAGAGTACACCATATCTAATACGGCGCGATTACTCCGCCCTGATACACCGTTGTGCTGTGGTGTATTCAGAGGAGTAACACTGAGAGAGAATCTCATTCGCCTTTAGAATAGTCCAGGAATTCTATGCACAAGTATTCTCCTCCCTGATCTTATCATAGGACATAATACTTATACCCGTATTTTGGTTCTCTACTTCCAACTTGTATTCTGTGAATACCTCAAAAGCTTCGGACTTATGTTTCAATAGAAACATATGACTGAATCTTGAGAGATTATCAGAGAATACAATGAAGTATAAAGAACCAGTCCTGGCATATGTAGACAGGAGACCTTACATACATCATCATGTATTAGTCCCAAGAGTTCATTAACTCTTTCTCTGTTTCGATAAACAGGGCTATGGTCATCTAATCTTTGTAACATGGCTGGCAAGTTTCACAAGATGTAAATTCAAACTGATTTAAATATGCATCTAAAATGTAACTTCAGCCAGTCGGGTCGCATTGATGTGACCTAGTCTACAATGCCTCAAGAAGGATTCGTTCATTTCTGAACTCTTCCTCTTGTGTGTGTTCTGTATACTAAGAACTGTAGTTTAATTTAGAACGTCAATGCTTTTAGATAACGTGCCTGAACCGATCAACTTTTGATATAGGAAATGTTCAAAACATTATCCAGCAATACAAAATTTTATCATTTCTTTACTAATAAAGAGACTGATATGATTTTGTATATCAGGTTTGGTATCTAATAGCATTTGTTCAGAATCAATGTATTGGTAATACAGGGTGACAGTGACCAACAGACTTGGCTGCAACACTTGCCCCGGTTTCTGTCTCATGAAACTTATCACCCGTTCTCAGTTTTCTACCCTTTTGTAGCCTTATATAACAGATTACATATCTGGGATCCTGATCCGGTATCAAATACTCAGGATGCAGAGGATACTGAGAAACAGTTCTTTATAATGAACATACCCGAAAGAGATGCATTATATGCACTTTCTTCGTTCGGGCAGCATAGGAATTCTGGTATTCCCCTATTTCCTGCTCTGTCTTATAACTATTATAAGTTGGAGTGGGACCAACGTTCCCCAGCTCAGTATAACAAGCGGGTTCGGTCAATACATCCATATTATTATCTTGATTAAGGCGTGATATGGTCGCTACTTGGAGAGAGAGAGAGAAGAAAACACTCAGCGTGCGCTCTTGCAAGATCAGATTGGTTATTTATTTTATCTAATCAGGATGGCTCCCACTGTTTTTATCAAATCTTCCTTCAAACCCTAAAAGGAAAGACTAGCCGGGATTAATTACACTCTACAAGTTCGCCAATCTTTCAGCCAGGCCAGTGTCGGTACTTTGAGGGAGGTTCCCCGTGCTTTCGCACGGACCTAATTACAGTAAACCTCGTTTTCCCAGATGCATAACCCCGTTGACACCTTTCTAGACACCTACTTGATCGGCTAATTGCAAAGTGCAAAACTCTCCCAGGAGTAACAATTACTCGCAGTGGGTATCGGGATCCAACTATCACATAGAAGGTATGCAATCTCATTGCAAATTTCAACACTTGAAACTCCCGATAAAGGTTTTTACCCCTAGCACCTATGACCTTAACTATGGTCAACAAATCATAAGCACTAGTCAAGTTCTACCCGTCATTTCGTGATTAATTAGACCCACCCACATGACCCTTAACTAAGGTCAACAAAGTCACGCGACTGTCCTAACTAATCGCATCATATGCGGTGTAGGAAGACATCACTTAGCTATCGTACACTGTGCCTTGACTATGGTCAACAAACACAGCACGAATACTAAGTACTCTACTTCCTAAAATGACGGAGGGTTGCGAATGGTTTTTATGAAAACCTTTAACGCTTTGAACTTGATCTCGTTGCGGAATCAAATGGTTTTTAAATGGAATGTTTTTGAAGCTTTTCTAGTTTTGCTAAAGGGGTCACTCCCGGTGAAGGGATCGTCGGCCCTTTCCTCGTCGAATGAGGTGCGGGATATATCATATATATCACTGTGCAAAGCAGAAACTATAGAAGCAATCAAAAGACAAACCGAGAGTTGTAGCATCTGCCATTTATTGCTAAAGGAGTCACTCCCGGTGAAAGGATCTCGGTCCTTTCCTTATCGAATAAGGTGCAGGATGTTCTACAAGGAACACCGCGATGCAAAGCAAGAACTGTAGCTACCTGTTTTAATTTGAAATTCGATTCCACAACAACTTTTAGGTTTATTTTCTTTCATTAATCTCATTAATGAATATCCCATCATTTCAGTCCACCTAAACATCACAGATAAATATAACGTACGCTTATGCCATCCGCATTCGCCTCGATGTCCCATCTGCACCGTTAGGTTAGGTAACTAACGGCAGAGCGGGGCAGGGCTAGCGCGGGTGTAAAACATAAGCAACGTTTATATAATATATCATATATACTATATATTATATCTATCACAGAACATCACATGATCACATCACAGATATCGCAGCAGAAAGTATCATATGAAATATTGGATATACTAGGACGTCCGTGTTTTCAATACGAGCCAGTATAAAACACGGATTCCACGGTCGTGATGAATAGCCAATCCCACACCCAAAGACCCCTACGAGAGCGGAAAGCAACCCTACCAATTCTAGGGTTAGGAGATCCGGACTCGACTCCTCGAGTTGGTCTCCCACTGGACCCCAGAACCCGGTTACTTGTGCTCGCCTCCTTGGGTCTATCCTAATGCGGAAAAGTAAATAATATACAAATGGTGACAACATCCGCAACCTGGAAGTGCCCCAATAAAAAAATATTACATACAAGTTTTTACATGAATGAAAATGAAAAAACACTCATCTCACATAAAAAAAAAAACCCGGCTATTCGAACACGACGATCCAATATAACATATCCAGCAACACATAACATCACATGTCATCAACGTAAGTAAATATGCTCATCCCAATTGTCGTTGACATATAGCAACGAAATCGGCGATATCACATATTACACTTACGGTCACAGAAAAGAAAGTGCAAAACTATAACAGTTGGAATCCGCAAACTCTTTAGACATCGCATGCCTAATAATTATAAACTCCGCATTTCAGTCTCATTATCGAAAACACTTTTCAATATCATGTCGGGCAATTCAACAGGATTCCCGAAAAACTGATCGAATGCTCGTCGCAAACTTTAGTAGGCGGCCGCACCCCTGATACCGTCGACGAAGTACACCAAGGCGGAACACCGCTGCCGCGAGCACCCGAACGGATGCTTTCGGTGACGGGGTTCTCCTATAGTCACTTGGTCGGGGCTATGGGGTGTAGCTGTCTATTAAGTTTATCCGGCGAGTATCCACGTACGCTACGTGGTTGCGACGGACTTTTGATCACAACAAAATTCCGTGGCAACCGATCAAGTGAGACTAAAGTGCTGTGTTTATAACATTCATTCAGTTATCACATAACTACTTGTGAATTCCAATTATTGTATCCCATTCCAGATAAACAGAAAATGTTAAACTTTCCGATCGAACAGTCAAACAACCAAGTTTTCCCGATACAGCTCAACACATGAAATAAGTCTAAAAACATTCAGTTCATGCCTCAGTACCAACGGTCCAGCCGTAGAAGGGTCAAGCCAACGCCTCACATGTGGCACGCTGTACTGCCCCAAACCCTAAGGTTCAAAGGGCAGTTTAAGACGGTCAGAAAATCGAGTTAAGGTTTGTTGTCTTCTAGAGGGACCATCGCGTTACTTGCACTACTTAGAACGTCGTTAAACTACGGAAAAGTCCATCAATTGGAAATTTCCCGGCAGGGGAAAAAGTGGGTATTTATATCCGATCGAACTTTTTAACATATTCAAAAATTATCCGGAAAACACATAAACAAAGTTTGATAATCCGATCGAATCTATGAACTCCCAATACAACCCAAAAAACTCAACTCTTGAGTAAGATTTAAAATTTCGCAGAAAACTCAGACATTCAAGAAAGAAGTTACTGTGCAAACACTTTTGATAAAGGTGATAATTTTGCTGCGGAACCGCCGCACGTGCCAAGTTTCGTGCGGCGGTTCCGCGGCGCTTTGAACGATTCAGAAGCACGTGCTTCACAGTAACTCTTAAATATACCTGCTGAATTTTCTGGCAATTTTTAATTCACAAAAATCCAAATTTTCAGAAAATTTCCAGAGAGCAATTTAGGTTAGGGTTTCGATGTTCGTTCGGATTTCAAACGTCGTCTAGACTTCGCCTAAGGCTCTAGCTAGGCTCTGATACCACTGTAGGGTTCCTAGGCACACTAATGAAGTCTCACAAGTGATCAAACATGGCCAATTAATATTTTACAAGTGCCGAGAAACCCTAATACGGATCATTAACTAGATATATAGGCGAAACGATGCAAGTAAACAACTTTATAGCTAAAGGGAAGGGGCTACAACCTTTGTAGATCCGGTCCTCCACCTCCTAAGCTCCGTGATGACGTCCCTCCGCTGTCCAAATCGAATCCCGGACTCTAGCATCGGCTTCATCGTAGAAATGGGCGGGCAAGTCGTTGGCTTCGATGCCGAAGATGATCTACGTCGAGGCAACTCAAGATCAAACTCCAACTTCACCAAGTCTTGAAACTTGTGAAGAAAACACCCTATACTACTTGGCAAGAGGTAGAGGATGAAGAAATAGGAGGTGGGTTCACTTTAGAATTTGATTTCTCACTCTTTTTCTCAAGTTGCCATTGATGGTGGCAAGGTTTTCTTCTTGTTGAAGATGAAGAAGAAGAAGAAAGAATATGATAAGTTATATTCAAAAAGAAAATAATATCAATATTTATCATATGGCAACCATGATTAGGTGTAGAGAATAGACTATGGTTAGTTGAATGGTTAGGGTTAGGAGATGCAGACAAAATGGTTGCTTTAGTCAAAGATGCATGAAGCTACAAGAACCTTCTGGCATGAAAGCAACCATTTAGTTTTTCTTTTCCTTTTCAACCAAAATAAATAGATAAAAGAATAAGTGAAATAAATCAAGTGAAACCCTAACCATTGACCAACCATGGTTTAAACCAAACATACACCCAAACAAGCATGTATCATCAAACATGATACAATCCTGTGGACAAAAAATATATCATATACACAATGTGCACATTTTAAGTGAGAAAGTCCATTTAAAGTGAACCAATACTAGTTAATGCAAAGTAATATATCAAATATATAATTATACATTAAATCATTAAATCAATACTTGATTCAATGATCCGGTCATGTCGCATATAACCGGCTAGTATCCAATGTATCGACTTATCGAATCAATCCTTGATTCGATAACTAGGTTATATCGCATACAACCAATCGATACATTCATCGCGAGAATGGAATACAGTATCACATACACGCATTATTCTCGGTCCCGCACATATCTCATATGCGCTCCTATTTCGTTTCGCTTGAGCCAGGAAACCTCTGTGTAGGACTCTAAAGACTCGTCAATACGCCGGCAGCAGATGATGATCATATCAAGCACCCACAAGCCGCAAGCGGTCTGCTAAACGTAACGGCCACCCGGGTATTGAGCGATCAGAAGATCGACGAGCAAGCCCGCTCACACTCCTGTGAATCCAACCAGTAACACTTACCATACAGTCTGGTCTGTTCGTCTGATATGTTGTATATCTCGCCTAGGGGTGGTAAACGTCAGACCCCAATAGCTCGATAAGTCATGCCGACGTAAGGTCCATAACATTCGTGAAACTACTGATAACTCTTACCAGTATATCACTGCAACCCTGGCTAGGGATTTCCTGTTATGGCCAGTCGAGCATAGCACAACATCAACCCCCAATACCGGGAGAGACGAATCCCCTCCTATCGCTCATTGCGTCCATGTGAATCGGGATTGTACCCAAAAACCACCTGTTTGCACGACTCAGTAGAGCCGTGGTAGGGTGGAAATCAAAGCACAGTAGGAGACACACAAGACTCTATGACGATCTCGGGTCAACGGACTAAGCTGTGCCAGTGTCACCAGAGAACTGCCATCTGACGTGTGGTATAATACCATCTGGGAGTTCTCGGCGAGTCCGTTCAGTGTACCCAGTCTCCACTGAGCACCCGCATACCATCTCCGATGTCAAACACCAATGGATATGGGATCATCCATCGCCCATCACATGGGTCGAGAAGATATACGCTAGTCTACTCTGGAATATCGATGCCCCGTCTCAATATTCCTACGACTAGGAATAATGAAGGATGTACTCATTGACTACCCAGGCCCCACTAGTATGATCTTCATCATAGTCCTGGAAGTCGAGTACACATCCTAAAGGCTTCATCAACATGTAATCAGAGAGACAGAAAGTATACATGTTAAGATAAAGAGCAACCAGATAGCGTACTATCATGTCGAGCAAGAAAGTCCTACCTATATATGTCCCAGCATCCACTACAATATACATCCTATGTACAGTAATAGCCTCTAGGGCATGCATATAACTAACAACAGCTGTCTCCAGTGCATGTCAACTAAATGGAAGGAGGCCGATCAGCGTTACTCAACTTAGGAATGCTTCCAATTATGAGTAACCTGAAAGGGAAGCAAGTTCTCTTAATCACTACTATCAACTGAATACCAAACTCAAGTATCTACATCTCCGATCACTTTGAAGAATCCCGAAACTTGCAATACTTGGTTCTCTACTTTATTCAAATACCTATAACTTCTCAAAATTTGGACCATGTGTTTCCACGAAACTCCTGTCTAAAAATTAGAGAAGTCATAAGTAAACCGAATATAGTACGAGGACCAACCCCTCTATCCTGATGGACCCTGGACAACATACAATACTCTGTATAAGTCCCTTGAGTCTGATAACTCATTCACTGTGTGTCGTAGGTTGAAAACTGTACTTATGGTTAAGAAGAATTACACCGCCGTTTAATGCTCCTTACCTAACCATCTACTGATATAGGTAAATGTCACAGACATAATTTCAAAAAAATATATATCTCGCTCTATAAAAATAGACGTACAGATATATCAATTTGAAATTGGTGCATAACAGCGGATATTCAAAACCAAATATTTACCGTCCGGTAACCAACCCAGGTGATTTCCTCAAATATCACCGATTACAACGAATCCCGATATAATGAGGATGATCACCCAATTCCCAATAACTTACTCCCACTCATCATCTGTAAAACCATACAGATGTGAGAATCATACCTGGTAAATACATACCCTGGAGCGAGTGTCTAACTGGGAAATCGGTTTTCCTTTAACAGTACACAGTGAAACTGAAACATTGAAATGTTTCGATGGGGTATCCCAGTATTCCTAGTAATGCCTCTTCCATTATCCAGATTCACAACTGTAACCATGTAATTCTTTGCCACCTCTCAAAATCCCTTTATATGTCTTTAGTCATTACTTTCTGCACACCCCTTTAGGCCAAATGGTTTTCTTCCTTCCCTACCGTTCGGCACCAGCCTATGGTTTGGAAGAAGACTATCCAATAAGCATAATGGGTGTACAGTCCTAATCCTAGGAGCACTCGCAATGCGAGAGAAGGTGAAGATAAAAGACAACTGAATAAACCTTATTCCTATTTCTCCTGAACCAGAATCCATCCCCGAACTGGAGCAAGTTCCTTTCGAGTTCGTATATAACCATATGATGGAGTATCCAATAATCTGTGGATCTTCGTAGTGATACGGAGTGTTCTGGAGAAATACAAAGGTGATTTAGGATTGGCGAATAAAAACTTGGTTTGGTCGTGAATAGCAATCGCAGTTTACTTTGCCCTCTTACTAATTCCCTTGCTTTGTCTTAACTTAATACCTTCTGCACACCATCGTTATGCTAATTGGTTTTCTTCATTCCCCACCGTTCGGCACCAGCCTAAGGTTTGGAAGAAGACTATCCAATTTGCGTAATAGGTGTATTATCTCCTAAACCAAGGAGTACTCGCAACCTGAGAGAAGGTAAAAGGAAAAGTCAACTGAATAGTCTTATCCGTTTTCTCCAGAACCGGAAACCATCCTCGAATAAATTCCTTCGAGTTCATATATAACCATACGATGGTTTTGTCCAATGGAAGTGGACGTTCGTAGTAATACGGGGTATCCTGGAGAAAAGGGTAAAAGTAGGAGTGGCAATGAGGTTTGCAACTCTGACAATCCAAAAGCCAGTGTTTTAGAAGGTTCGTTCAACTTGGTCACTGAGTCATAGTCCCAGGGTCGGGTCAATGGTCACTGCCAAAGAGAGAGAGAAAAGAAACACTCAGCGTGCACTCTAACCTAGATCAGAATGGTTACCAATTTATCTAATCTGGAAACCTCCCACTGTCACCTCAAATTCTCCTCCAAACCTGAAAGAAGAATTAGTTGGGGTCACCCGAGGAGTAAACTAACTCATCAATGGGAATCGGGATCCAACTATCATCGCATGATAACGTGACAGAATCTGCTCACATCATCACACTCCAGAAGGTATGCACATATCTGGCAAGTTTCAGTTTCTTTAGAAACTCCCGATGTGATTTTTGCCCCATGCTCTTATGACCTTGACGAAGGCCAACATATCATAAGTCACATGTCAAGTTCTACCCGTCATTGTCCAGGTTAATTTGAACCCACCCGTACATACCCTTGACGAAGGCCAAAATAGTAGTACGACTATCCCAAACCAACGCATCTATCTATGCAGCAGAAAGGTAACAAGCAGCTACCATACACTATGCCTTGACGAAGGCCAACATACATAGAATGAATACTACGTGCTACCCATCTGAAACGACGGAGGGCTACGAATGGTTTCTGGCGAAAACCTTTAACGTAATGAACATGATATCGTTGATGGAACTGGATAGCTTTTATAAAAATATAGTAACGAAAGCCTTTGCTAAAGAGGTCACTCCCGGTGAAGGGATCTCGGCTCTTTCCCCGTAGAATGAGGTGCAGGATATTCCAACTGAATACCACGGTGCAAAGCAAAAGTAATCGGCTATAGTGAAGTTAATGCCCTGACGCAAAACTTTTGTCCAAGGGGTCACTCCCGGTGAAGGGATCTCGGCCCTTGCCTCGTCGACTGAGGAGCAGGATATTCCAACTGAATACCACGATGCAAAACAAAAGTGAGCGTCCTTGCAATAACAACTTTTTGAAAAGTGTTCCAACAACATCAGATTAGGTTTGTTTTTAACTTGCATTGATCCGAATCAACGCAGTCCCATCAATTGATCACACCACAAAGAACGAAAAATATACTGATGTACTTATATGCCATCCGCATTCGCCACTGGGTCCCGTCATTACCCGTTAGGTTAGCTAACTAACGACAGAGCGGGGACTGGACTAGCGCGGATGCAAAACATATACAACATCTACTAATATATATACCAATATATTATATTCGCTCAAGGCGTGATAAAATGCAACATCACATAAATGTACAGCATCACAGAACAATACAGATATCTGGGATCCCCGGGTTTCACAGAGCCACTACTGAAACCTGACGTTCCCCTGGTCGTGTGGATAGCCTGTGCAATGAAATCCTAGACCCCTATGGGCGCGGCAAGTTACCCGCCAAAACCTGAAGCGAGGCAGCCCCCTTCAGCAACGTGAATGGACCACCCGGCACTTCACGGAATCCGGTAACTTGGGCACCCCTCCTGGGTCAACCTGTACCCCCTACGAGTGCGGCGAAAAGTCCGCCAATTCTAGAGTGAAGCCCCCTCCGTCCCAATGCCATGAGATGCGGGCTTGTTGCCTTCTAGAATCCGGCTATCTGTGCACCCCTCCGCGGGGTAATCCTAGTACAGAAAGTAAAATATACATACAACGGGTACATCGACCGCAACCTGGCCGTGCCCCAAAATAATAATACAAACAGGCAGTGACGGCAGTCCACATGTCGGACGCTCGCCCCGCAATATCAAATGTACATAATACAACAAAAACTGTACTAGCATTGCATCCAGGCTATCCCCCACGACCGATCCGCAACATCACAGCAATACACAGAACATCAACGTGAAAGTCACGTTCGCAAATCCGTCTAACCGGGCTATAGCAGTCAGACTGGATTTACCGATCAAGTGACATTCACGGTCGCATATATAATGTAAATACTGTGAACTAATGTGTTTAAAATATCCGATCGATCAAATTTTAACAAGTGGGCCCCAAGTACTACTGTAGCACATCAAGAAATTCTGGGCCCAAATTTAATATTCCAAAAACCCTATTTTCAACCCAGAAAGCAACTGCAGAAATTTGATACGGCAAGGACATCAATGTGCGGCGGAACCGCGGCCCAAGGGGGGTTTGGCCGCGGTTCCGCGCTCCCATTGTCAAGTTACTGTATTGAATTTCTACAGAATGCTTAGAACTTCCAGTACATCACTATTCAACAACCTGAAAAAAATTTCGAGCCAGAAAAAAATCAACAGAAAACTGATGCATGTGTTATTGGGTTTTCGGAACATTTGTTCGATCGGAAGAGTAAAACACATTAGACAAAGCTAGACTATGTTAATGGCGAGGCTCTGACACCACTGTAAGTGCACGGCGGCGCCCCGGCCTCCATCCCGAGGCCAAAATGCTGAAACGGTGATTTACTTTAATTTTTCAAACCGGCACCACCGCGCATTATAAACCCGGATCGGGTCATTAACTAGTCCTAGCTAACTACAAGATGGGGAAGAGAGATATACCGAGCGATCCGTGTCCTTCGGTCTTCTCGCCGTCGTCCCGATCTTCCGCGGAATGTCCAGTCTCCACCTCCTCGCCGGAAGGGCACCACGTCGCCTGCTTCTTTTACGGGCTCCCACCTCTATACCGAGGCAACTCGGGCACGAAGCTGGCGAGTCGACGTGCCGAAGGTTTGCTGTAGGTTGTTTGTAGAACTCATATCTCATTTGGGGTTCATGGAGGTTGCCTTTTGGTGGAGGGATTGAAGTGGTCTTGTGGAGATTGAACTAGTGGGATTTTACAAAGCCAAAGGAACAAAAATCCCACCCTAACAAATTTTGGACAGCCCCCTGAAGGCTTGGCCGGCCATGGCTCTTGGGAGGAGATAGAGAATGAGAGTAAGTGAGTGAGGAACAATCCCAAGAGATAAGCCATAAGAATAATGCAATAGAGTATGGTGACAATCAACAATGATCATAAAACCAACCTCACACTCCAACTATCATCATAACAACCAAAAGTCATGCAATCATGATACTACAAGACTAGCCATAATGACTAAAGAAAGTCAAGCAATGATGGTGCAAGTATCATGATACAATAATATGCAAAGACCCCCTTCCAAATTGCTTATTTGCACAAATGCAAATAAGCCCTCGTCCACCAATCTTCGGCCATTGAAAGATATAAATGAAAATGGCCGAAATGGAAAGCAAACTGGCAACTCCAGAAAACTGGTCCCGTAATAAATTACAGGAAAACCCCGATACTGTGTATACAAACCCGCATCTGTATTCCGACCGAAATACAAATGCAATGAGACAAAATCTACACTGTACTATACTAGGATCCGGCTTAAACCAAAGCCGGATAGTAATATCCGTTCGATCCTGATCCGTGCAATACCGCACGTATCTGATCGAACCCTGCCATATATCCATACGGCCTGTAGTACAAACTGTCCGATCCTGATCCGTGCAATACCGCACTTATCTGATCGGACCTTGCCATATCTCCATATGGCCTCTACAGCTAACTGTCCGATCCTGATCCGTGCAATACCGCACGTATCTGATCGGACCTTGCCATATCTCCATACGGCCTCTACAGATTTTCGCCCGAAACTTGAGTAACTGAATGTGGGGGACTCTAAAGACTCGTCAACACCTTGGTTGTGGATTTAACCACTAGCACGTCAGAGGTATAAGCCAATACGTAACGGGCTACCAGGTATTGACCAAAAGGGACGTCGATGAGCGAACTCATCCTGACACCCTACTGAGCCTGTCAGTGATAATATCCGTACAGTCCGGTCCGTTCGTCTATGAGCATCGCATGGCGGGCCTAGGGGGTTGGTAAAAGTCAGACCCCCAAAAGCGGTACAAGTCGTGTCGGAGTGTAGCCCAGAACATCCTGAGATACTACTGGAATACCTACCAGTAAATCTCCTACCTCAGCCGAGGGCTTTGTGTAATGGCTCTCCTAGACACAACGCGACCTCACCCCTAATACCGGGAGAGATGAACCCCTGAAGATCCGCTCACTGCCTCCATGTGGCTCGGGACTGTACCCAACTAAAACCTATTTGCACGTCTCATTTGAGCGTGGTAGGGTTGTAATCAAAGTACAGTGGGAACTCACACGAGACAAATGACGATCCCCAGGTCGATGAACTAACCTGTACACATGTCACCAGGGAACTGCTATCTGACGTCAGGTATAAGACCAACTAGCATGTTCCCGGCGAGTCCTGTCCGGTGTACTCATAACCCAATGAGCACATGTATACATCTTAGGTGAACCAACTGACACCAGTGGCTTGTGAGACCGGCCACCGCCCCTCTTCGGGGTCTCGACTGTATACACTAGTCTACTCTGGAGTATCGATGCCCTGTCTCGAAACTCCCATGACTAGGAACCTTTTAAAGATGTGCTTATAGACTACCAGCTCCCACGTATATGATCGCCCTCATACTGCTGGTGGTCAAGCAAGAATCCTAGGGGCTCTATCAACGTGCAATAGTGACCTATAAGGTCACCTAAAGCAGTACACGATGATAAAGGTAAACCAGATAGCATACTATCATCTTGAGTAAGACTGTCCTCCTGGGATAGGTCCTCCCTCAATCATTGCAATCACGTGCCTGTGATCCAATAATTGACTCTGAGGGCACTATCTCCAACAATATAGAGGAGGTTGATGGAATTATTTGTCTATGTAGATTCTTTTTCTCTCAACACATGAAATCAAAAGAATATTTCAAGAGGAGGAAGATGAAGGAGATCAAGCAACCATGGAGCTCTCTTTCTTTCTTCTCACTTGCAAGAGAGAGAATGAGAAAAGAATAATGAAATCATTAACTCAAGAAAAAAGGCACCATGGTTGCAATAATACTAAACAACATCAGTACAAATCCTATCATGATAAAGTTGATGGCTATATTGACATGACCATTATCATAATCCAAAATGAAAAAGAAAACCAAAGAAGAGTGTAGACCTTTCATGAAGGTCAAGGACAACTTTGGTCAACGGGTCAACAAAGTCAAGAGTGGTCAAGGTGGTCAAATGGTCAAACCAATTAGCCATCATAAAATTATCACTGAAAAGATTAGTAAGTAATGTCCGCAGCTCATAATGGTTTTGACCGAACGAATTGCCAAAACCCTAATGAGCCTGCCACATAGCGGTTTTGGCCGAACCATCTGCCAAAACCCTATTGAGGCACCTTCTCCTTCATCGCTCCTCAAAACTGTGCATACACACCTGCATCCGCATTCCGTAGAATGCGAATGCACAGAAGACAAAACGAATCCATCCGTGCAATGCTAGGATCCGGCTTAAACCAAAGCCCACTAGTATTTCCTTCCCGAACAGCATACGCACACAAGTGTACATAAGTGATCGCAGCCCTGCCGTAAAACCATACGGCCTCTACACGTTTCGCTCAGTGCAGAGAAACTCTCTATGTGGGACTCTAAAGACTCGACACTACGCTGGCAGAGGGTTTAACCACAAACCGCAAGCGGCACTAGCTGTACGTAACGGTCCCCAGGTAGATGTCGATAAGAAGGCCGATGAGAAAAACCCATCCGAACTCCTACTGAGCCTGTATGTGACAATCTCCGTACAGTCCATTCTGTTCGTCTAATACATCGCATGGCGGGCCTAGGGGGTGGTGAACGTCAGTCCCCCAATAGCGGTACAAGTCGTGTTGGTGTGAAGCCCAGAACACCCTGAGATAACACTGGAAACCTACCAGTATATCTCGCTTGCCCTGGCCAGGGACTACTCGTGTAATGGCTCTCCTAGACACAGCGTGATGTCAACCCCCAATACCGGGAGAGACGAATCCTGTCTAACCGTCACTGCCTCCAAGTGCTTCGGGACTGCATCCAACTACTACCTGTTTGCACGTCTCCTTTGAGCCGTGGTAGGGTAGTAATCTAAGTACAGTGGGAACACACTCGAGGCGAAGTGATAGTGTCAAGTCAACGGACTTAGCTGTACTCATGTCACCTGGGAACTGATAACTGACGATAGGTATAATACCAACCAACAGTTCCCGACGAGTCCTGTCCAGTATACTCGTAACCTAACGAGCACCCGCATACTATCTCCAGTACGACGTACCGATGGCTGTGGGACAAACCACCTCCCATGCTGGGATGAGAAGCGTATACGCTAGTCTACTCCGGAGTATCGATGCCCCGTCTCGATAGTCCTACGACTAGGGACCTGTATAAGGATGTGCTTGCAGATTACCCAGCCCCCACTAGTGTGACTGCCATCACAACGCAGGTAATCAAGCAAAGATCCTAAGGGCTCTACTAATATGTATAAGAGATATGCTAAAAGAAACACATGCACATATTAAAGTAGAAACAAACCAAGTAGCATACTACCATTTTGAGCAAGATTGTCTATACAACTGTGAATATCCCAAGCTTCCATTAAGTAATATACAAGCTAGTATGATACAGTAATGGCCTCTAGGGCATATACACTAACAGACTTGAAATGACATTGACAAATGGTTTCAAGCATTTGTTTCGTGGTTGGATTAATACTGTTAGTGTATATGCCCTAGAGGCCATTACTGTATCATACTAGTATGTATATTACTTGATGGAAGCTTGGGATATTCACAGTTGTACAGACAATCTTGCTCAATATAGTAGTATGCTACTTGGTTTGTCTCTGCTTTAATGTGTACATGTGTGTTTATTTATTATATCACCTATACGCATTAGTAGAGCCCTTAGGATCTTTGCTTGATTACCGGCGTTGTGATGGCGATCACACTCGTTGGGGCTGGGTAATCTACAAGCACATCCTTATACATGTCCCTAGTCGTGGGAGTATCGAGATAGGGCATCGATACTCCGGAGTAGACTAGCGTATGCTCTTCTCATCCCAGCACGGGAGACGGTCCGTCCCACAGCCGTCGGTACGTCGTACTTGAGATATATGCGGGTGCTCGTTAGGTTACGAGTACACTGGACAGGACTCGTCGGGAACTGATGGTTGGTATTATACCTATCGTCAGTTATCAGTTCCCATGTGACATGAGTACAGCTCAGTCCGCTGACTTGACACTGTCACTTGGCCTCGAGTGTGTTCCCACTGTTCTTTGATTACTACCCTACCACGGCTCTACTGAGTCGTGAAAACAGGTAGTAGTTGGGAGCAGTCCCGAAGCACTTGGAGGCAGTGACGGTTAGACAGGATTCGTCTCTCCCGGTATTGGAGGTTGACATCGCGCTGTGTCTAGGAGAGCCATTACACGAGTAGTCCCTGGCCAGGGCAAGCGAGATATACTGGTAGGTTTCCAGTGTTATCTCAGGGTGTATTGGGCTTCACTCCGACACGACTTGTACCGCTATTAGGGGACTGACGTTTACCCTCCCCCTAGACCCGCCATGCGATGTATCAGACGAACAGACCGGACTGTACGGAGATTGTCACATACAGGCTCAGTAGGAGTTCGGATGGGTTTACCTCATCGGCCTTCTTATCGACATCTACCTGGGGACCATTACGTACAGCTAGTGCCGCTTGCGGTCTATGGTTAAACCCACTGCCAGCGTAGTGTCGAGTCTTTAGAGTCCCACACAGAGAGTTTCCCTGCACTGAGCGAAACGTGTAGAGGCCGTATGGTTTTACGGCAGGGCTGCGATCACTTATGTACACTTGTGTGCGTATGGTGTTCGGACAGGCAGTACTAGTGGGCTTTGGTTTAAGCTGGATCCTAGTATTGCACGGATGGATTTGTTTTGTCTTCTGTGCATCCGCATTCTACGGAATACGGATGCAGGTGTGTATGCATAGTTTTCCGGAGCAGTGAAGGAGGAGATGCCTCATTAGGGTTTTGGCAGTTGGTTCGGCCAAAACCGTTATGTGGCAGGCTCATTAGGGTTTTGACAGTTGATTCGGTCAAAACCATTTTGAGGCGGACTCATTAGGGTTTTGATAGTTCGTTTGTTCAAAATCATTATGAGCCGCGGATATCATTTACTAATCCTTTTAGTGATAATTTTATGATGGCTAATTGCATTGACCATTTGATCCCGTTGACCTCTCTTGACTTTGTTGACCGGTTGACCGTGTTGACCATTGACTTTCAAGAGGGATCTACACTCTTCTTTTCATTTTCATTTTCTTTTGGATTATGATAATGGTCATTTCAATGTAGCCATCAAACTTTATCTTGATGGGATTAGTAATGATGTTGTTTTTCATTATTGCAACCATGGTTACTTTTCTTTGTATCATAATTTCTTTCTCATTCTCTCTCTTGGTTTTCAAGTGAGAAGAAAAGTAATGAACCATGGTTATTGCTCCTCCTTCTTCTTCCTCCTCTTGATTCATCTTTTGATCTCATGTGTTGAGAGATAAAGATCCCACAAAGACAAAACCATCCATTGATCATTTCTACACAACCTAGGGCTTCTAGATTAGCAATCTCTTTGCCCTAATTACCTCGGCTCGAGGTGGAGCTCGGTGTACATCTCTCGGGTGGATCGTCTTCGACTCAAGGAGGCCGCGGAGGTGACCAAAGTCCGGATCAACCCTCGGAGCAAGCAAGAAGAAGAACAACAAGAAGAGAAGGAGTTCAAGTTGAGTGACCAAAGTCCGGATCAACCCTTGGAGCAAGCAAGGAGAAGAACAAGAAGAAGAGAAGGAGTTCAAGTTGAGGTATAACCCCTAACCGATTAGATAAATCTCTAGTTAGGATACTAGTGTATTGTTTAGCAAAGATCCGGCTTTTATGGTCCATGTTGCCAAGTCCAGAAAAAATTTTGTTTTATCGTTTCCGCAACCCCGAAAGTACCGGGAGATGTAACGTGGACCTAACAAATACCCTCATATATAATTCGGCAAAGTTTCCATCTATCGATTCCGTGATGAGGGCATTGGACAAAAAGATTTTTAAACCGTTCAAAGCATTTCCAAAATGGTTCGTTGGGAAGTTGGGTAAACTAGTTAATCTCGCTTCGAACACGGGCGACCATGTGATGATGATGGAATTTCTTAAGGAATGCTATAACTAATTCATCCCTTTTAGCAATAGAATGTGCGGCAGTACTGTAAAGCCATTTTTCTGCTAGGTTGCACAAGATAAAAGGGAGAAGACGTAATCGCCGTGCATCCCCTGAAAGTTGGGTTGCGCTCATCATTGCACATACGTTTTCGAATTTGGTTATAAAAACGTATGCGTGTTCGGATTCAAGCCCGTGAAATTTGGGCAACAGGTTGATGAAGTGGGGTTTAATTTCAAAATTATCCCTATTGGCCGGTGGAAGAGACAGACAATTAGGAAGGGGTCCACGTATGAGGTAGCATCTTTCTTGAAGAGAGATGCGTGGTGGATTCTGCGCACCTACGGGTGGTGGCAGGGTGGTATCGTTAAATCCAGATGGAGATCCGTCCATTTCGGGAGATGTGGTGGGTGGAGGGGAAATAGAAGATGAAGATGTAAATACTTCGGAGTCGATAGCAAAAACGCGGACAAGACGGGCACTAGAATCCTATGTCCAGCCGATCATGCACTAAGCGGGTTTAGTGCACGTGGCAGCGTGTGTGAGAACGATTTTAAGAAGGTTTGTTTTGAAAGAGAAAAAAAAATAGTCGGACGTGAGGCTTGACTCAACAAATCACAAAATGCACAATCAATCCTTAAAGCTAGGGTCACCAAGGTCATGTCACTAGACCGCTCCTAGACTTCCAAAGGACAAGTCGCAGGATCAATTCTCTACTACCTCTTTATCACCTTTGTGGCCAGGTAAGTGGGAGGTATCCGTTATAGCGGACCTAATTAAGTAACCACTTTCCTTAGTCACACTTGCCTAGAACTACAAGAGAAATGCGGATAAGCGATAGATTACCCACGACCTTCCTCTGTCCTAATTGAGCGCGACGATCCTTAGAGGCTTGGTCTAGATATTTTTTAATTAATGTAGGGTGATAATATGCTCGTTTTGTGATTTGTGGGGCCTAGGAAGGGTGATGATATCCCTACATAATCTGGATTTGGTTTATTTCCTCTTAATGTCCGGTTTAGATATACACAAATAAACCGATATTAAAACATGCAAAAAGATTTTTTTTATGCGGCGATATTTGCAAAGAATCTTGTAGAAAAATTAAATTATTAGAGCTTAGAGGAGAGAGAAATATCTTAGAAAAATACCAGAGGATTTTGCGGGCCCAACTCCACCAAGCCGCCACGGTTCCGCCGCCAAACCTACACTTCTGCCGCGGTTCCGCCGTAAGTTGAGGAGTTCTTCCTTTCAAAATTCTTCAAAGCTCCAATGTTCCTCTGGTTTAAGTTTAAATCTTCTGAATCTCTGTTGTCTTGCTCCAGTTACTCCAGATTCCCTTGCAAAACTCGCACAATAATCGTTAAATACACAAGATGTGGTTTATATTATGTTCGCTGGTTCTTGTTTATATTATGTTCGCTGGATTTTATAAGAAATCAACCCGAATAACAAGAAAAAAATTACGACCGTATCCCCGGCAACGACGCAATTTGATTGATCATGAAAAATTGTGTTCGAAAATAATCACAATCAAGACGGTGTCGCTAGTAGCTAGCCGCGATGAGTATGGGTCGTCCGCAGGGAAATGTGAACTCTTTTCTTTCTTTAAACGAGTTGATGAAAGAAGTGTGATTGTTTGTCGTAATGGATATACGATTTATAATGAAAAGGCTTGTAGGGTTCATAGGACATAGTAGTAATGGATGAATAATTAAAATTGACTCCTTTATCTTTTAATAGTTTAAAACTAGATCGATAGTGATGAATGTAGATTAGGGTTTTTGGAAGAAACTAGTGTTTCCCCACTACTAACCCTTGTCCTTGCATTGATCTCTATTCATGTCTAGCCCCTAATAAAACAAGTGTTAAACCAATCTCAAATCGTGGTCGTGACTATCAATAAATTGGTAGCGCGCCTGATAAGGATGTTAACAATTATTTTGCTAAAGTTTATAAACTTTAAAATGTATAAAAGATATTAAAAGATTTTCTCATCTATTGTTCTACCCTATCCTATGAACCCTAGCAAGCTAGGAATTACTTGCTCATGGTTAAAAATTTATAAGAAAGGTTGAAGAATGAAATCATGATTAAGATGCAGAAATGTAAGTGCAGAAAGTAAGTGCAGAAATTAATTGCAAAAAGAATAATAAAAACACTACCATTATTAATCAACTATTGCATTTACAATTTTTCTCCTTAGAAAGTAGAATACAAGAACCCTAGTTTGCTCTAGATCTCTCTCTTTTTGGAAGTAGATTAATAGGTGATGATCACTCGGATTCATGGACCTCTTAGATCTCTTGATCTCTTCGGTGATAATTTTTAATGTGATGCTCTCAGTCCTATATATAGTCACCAAAACCAGAAACCCTAGATTCCCTATATGAATATATGCTGTTGAGATCCATAATACAAAATTTCACATCCTACGGCCACAAATCCGCCGCGGTTCCGCCGCATATTCTTTACTTTAGCCACGGATCTGCTGCAATCTAGTGGCATTAGGACATGGGATTTCTTCTGGTCTCCTGTTTTGCCATGTGGAAATCCTCTTGATTTCTATATTCTGAGAATAATCCTCTGAGTCTCTGTCGTTGCTAGATCTCATGATTTGCTTCAATATTTTGGCAGATTTGATTCCGACTTCCCTATTTAACTCGGATCTCTTGGATTCCAGACCTGAGTTAATATCTGCACAATATCTCAAGCCATAGTGTTAGTAGTGTTTGGTATTTTTTTTTGAGATATTATCCTAACCAGTTTATATGATATAAAATCTTAAGAATATTGATTAGAAATATTTGATATGATATACATATTTTAATTACTAATTTTTCATTTAAATATTATATGCATATATTTTCGCTAATTATGTTAATTAAAATGTAGAAATATATGATAATAATCTTTTTACAAATAAACCCACATATGTTCTATACTTACAATAAACACCTTTTAGTACTTAACAATAGTAGGGACACTGTTCATTCAAATATGCAATATTTTAGACTAATCATGTAGCTAGTACCGCTGACGTGCTTGTATGCTATGGATATGATCCTAACCTATTGCCAGCATATTTTCGAGTCTTTAGAGTCCTACACAGGAGAAATGATGAGGATTTGTGCAAGAGTTTGATTAAGCATGTGATACACGTATTATAATCGGATGTTTAATGATATTAGTTGGTATATATATGATATAACCGGATTATTAAATCAAGTGTTGATTTAATAATTAAATATATATTTATATATTAATTAATATCATGCTCACTTTATCTTTCCTTCTCTTTATATATTATTTATATATGATATAAATAATATATATATATCATTTGTCATGGTTGTATATACACATTAGATGTGTGTATAAGTGTTGGGTTACGGCAGCGCCCCGGCCATCGAAATGTGGCCAAATGCGGAACAAAAATTTTCTAAAACCGGCACTACCGTTACCCGATTCCCGGATCGACCTTAAACCCTAAACTAGCAAACTAATATAGAGATTAAAATGGTTATACCGAGTTGATCCGTGTCCTTCGGTCTTCATTCCAAGCTCCTTGTGGTTCTTTGACGTAGTTTGGTTGCCGGTCTTCCTCCATCTCCGATGATCCACCTGAGGGAAACGACGCAAGCTCCAGCCTCGACAAACGAGGCAACCGACGCTCCAAATTCGCTAGCAGTGGAGAGTTGAGGTGTATGAAAGTGTCACTATAATTTTCTCTCTACCCATGAGCTTAAGAGAGCAACCATAGAAGATGAATGGAGTGAGGAAACTTTAGCATGAACTAAGGAAATTTGCTAAGTCATTTTTGAAGCATGAGAGAGTAAGAGAGAGCAAGTGTGTAATGTCTCTTTTTTCAAATGAAATGAACCCCTCCCCTATCAACAAGTGGCTGGCCCCCTCTCTCTCTCCCATCATCAAAAAATCTCAATTTCCTTTTTCATTAAACAATTGCAACCATACCATGCTACATGCACAAAACCCATGCCCAAAGTCATGTTCATGCCACCTCACACCCTCCACCTCATTATGAAGACAAATGATTTTTCTAAAAAGGAAAATAAATAATGAGGTGGCAAATCTTCTAGAAGCTATTCCGTATAAAATACGGAATACTTCCCAGTACATGTATCAAAATACATATACGCGTATTCGTACAAAAATACGAATAGCCAAGAGAGAAAATAAATAGCGAACAATAATACTAGAATACATATATATAAATACATATGTAAATTATTAAATCAAAACCTGATTTAATAATCCGGCTTAATCCTAAGCCTCTAGTTTTATCAACCGTCCGATTAAAGCCTGCGCAGCTTGTGCACATATTTAATCGGACACATGTATGTACCAACATACGCCATGTACACGATATCGCCTGAACCGTGAAAACCTTTTGTGTGGGACTTTAAATACTCGTCAATACGCTGGCAGTGGGTTTAACCACAAGCACGTCAGCGGCACTAGCTGTACGTAACGGCTACCCAGGTATTGAGCGAAAGGGAGGCGACGAGCAAACTCATCCCGAACCCCTACTGAGCCTGACAGTGACAATATCCGTACAGTCCGGTCTGTTCGTCTAAGAGTATCGCATATCGAGTCTAAGGGGATGGATAAAGTCATACCCCTAACAACGCGACATTTAGTGTCGGCATGAAACCCATCACCATCAGAGAAAGTATCGATCTTGGATCGATAGTTCTCGTCCACCGTGGCCACGAATTTTGGGTGATGGCTATCCGTACACAACGTGACATCAACCCCCAATACCGGGAGAGACGAATCCCCGACGATTCGATCACTGCCTCCATGTGGCTCAGGACTGTACCTAACTAAAACCTATTTGCACGACTCTTTTGAGCCGTGGTAGGGTAGTAATCAAAGTACAGTGGGAACTCACACGAGACAAATGACGATCTCAGGTCGACAGACTAACCTGTACACATGTCACTTGGGAACTGCTATCTGACAATAGGTATAATACCAACCAGCAGGTTCCCGGCGAGTCCGCCCAGTGTACTCATAACCCAATGAGCACCTGCATACTATCTTAGGTGAACAAACTAACACCAATGGCTTGTGAGACCTGGCCACCGTCCCTTGTCGGGGTCTCGATCAGTATACACTAGTCTACACTAGAGTATCGATGCCCAGTCTCGATACTCCTACGACTAGGGACATTTAAGGATGTGCTTATAGACCCCAACTCCCATATATATGATCGATCATAATGCTGGCAGTAAAGAAAGAATCATATGGGCTCTATCAACATGTACATAATGATAAAGACAAACCAGATAGCATACTATCATCTCAAGTAAGACCGTTCTATCGGTATAGGTCCTCACTCAATCATCATAATCACCTGTCCACGACTATGATAATTGCCTTGAGGGCACTATAGCCAACAATCTCCCACTTGCACTTAAGGCCAATTATTGCGATGTCGCATACTCACAGCCCGTATGATACCGAATTCCCAACTTCTCTACTTATCAGTTTCGCAAAGCCCGTTTGCGAAACTAATGCGTTCGAGAAATAGCCTCAGTGAGTGGATCCGCTCCAATGTTTCTTTCTGTATCTCTCTATATCTTAACTTCGCGGAGAAAGCTATCTCCCGAAATAAGCAATACCTGTCTTAGAAATTGTCTGGATATCTGATGGGACCCAGTTCACAAATGAACTCCAAATCCAGCAAACTTCTTAGATTGTATCGTCCACTAAATTTAATCAGTATTATGCGCCATGCCATTCCTCAGTATCCGCATGGACCACCTATCTAACATACTGTCTCTCAAAAGAGGGAAAACTATAACTATGACAGTTACTCTGTCATCCAGGTCACCTTGGAAGCCCGAAATGATAATCGTCTCCCGAAGGAGGCTGCCTTAATCATTTCCCTAGAACATTCACTTATGTTCAATAACTGCTTCCCAATATTTCTCCAGGATTGGATTAATATATCTGCTTATTGCATCTAGTGCAGAAGCAATATCTGCTGTGGTACTTGACATTTCATGATTAACTCAATTGCATAAGCAAGTGATGTGCTAATCATGCAGACCCCTCTCTCCTTTAGTCTGTAAGACACCTTTAGAGAGGGTGATTCCATCACCTGCTGGTTCACCACCATTCCAGGAGTCGTCCATTTAATGTCAAAGTACCCAGATTAGGATACTTCCCAAATCTAGATCTAAAACCATATATCTAGAAACTAGAAAACCTAATATTATGTCCATATCCTATGTGGAGAAACAACTTTGTGACAACCACAGTATAACCGATCGTAGTATAGGAATATCTCTTCCTATCAAGTGCATGTCATCCCAATACCTGGAGATCACTCTCTACTACCTTCTTACCAGATCCATCTCCTATTCTGATGAGGTCAAGACTTTTGACTGTCACATCAAAAGTAGATGATCTATTTCCGCTATACCTGCTTTAGTCTATAAATAGACATAAGCTACTTGCCTACTATGCTTCCGCTGCTCCCACTGACTACAACAACCCTCTGGCAGAGTTATATACACGTGCACTTCTAAAGCTAGTTTAGAACGACGCTAAACTCATCCTCCTGTCGGGTCTCATAGTCTAGAACAACAGCAATGGAAAGTCAGGGTAAACAAGAACCTCCCTGTCACCGTCACTGAAAAGACCGAAGTACCTCTCGGGTGCCTGAGGTTACCCACCAAAACTGTGGAGCGGCTAATGGAACGTCTAAACCAATTGAATCCTCAGGATCTATTAAATCTTCAGTAATCGTTTGTGGTTCTGAAATCACTTCCAGTTCTACCATACTCCTACTTTTGTTTTCTCAAAAATCCATTTTATTAAAACTGTGCCGAGTCAAGAACAATATAAATATTGATCTTCCTCATGGTAGAAAGTTAACCCTCGTCAAAGCCCGAGATAACCTACAAACAGCCATTACTGAAACGTGCCTTGAGTTTATCCGGATTCTGGTTTTAAGCATTATCCGGACAACTCCCTATACTTTGACACTGTTAAGATAAAAATTGATTATATATATATATACAATATAGAAACAAAAGCGCTAATTTAATTTGGAACCAGATTCAATATCATGCAGCTGTTTCCAGCGCATATCAACTAAATAAAAGGAGGCCATTCAGCGTTACTCAACTAGAAGTGCATCCATATATGAGTAACCTGAAAGAGAAGCAAGTTCTCAAAAAACCATTACTATTAACGGAATACCAAACACACGTATATACATCTTCGACTATCTCGAAGAATACTGATACTTCCAACAAATGGTTCTTTACTTTATTCTTATACCTATAACTTCTCAATATCTGGACCTTGCATTTCAACGAAATACTTGTCCAGAACTGAAGAAGTCACAAGTAAACAGAATATAGTACGAGTACCAACCCTATTGTCCTAATGGACATTGGACAACATACAATACTTTGTATAAGTCCCCTGAGTTCAATAACTCAAACCCTTGTGCGTCGTAGATTGAAAAACTGTGCTATGGTTAAGAAGAATTACACCGCTGTTGAATGCACCTTACCTAATCACCAACTGATATAGGTAAATGTCATAGCCATAATTTCAAAAGGTTATATCTCACTTTATTAAATAAACGTCCAGATATATCAGTTTGAAATTGGTGCATGACAACGGATATTCAAAACCAAACATTTGTCCGTCCGGCAAAAACCAAATGATTTTCTCAAATATCACCAATTACAACGAATTCCGATATAATGAGGATCTAATCACCCAATTCCCAATATCTTACTCCCACTCACCATCCGTTATAGCATACAGATCTGAGAAACTGATCTGGTAAATACATACCCTGGAGTTAGATTCCAATTGGGAAAACAGTTTCAATTAACGTTGCACAGTGAAACTGAAACATGAAAATGTTTCAAAAAGGGGTTAACTTGTATTCCTAGTAATGCCTCTTCCATTATCCTTATTCAAGACAGTAACCATATACTTACCTGCCCTCACTCCAATCCTTTTATTATGTCTTTACTTATTACCTTCTGTACACCTTCTTTAGGCTAATTGGTTTTCGTCCTTCCCTACCCTTCGGCACCAGCCTAAGGTTTGGAAGAAGACTATCTAATAAGCGTAATAGTTGTACTCTCCTAATCCTAGGAGCCCTTGCAACCTGAGAGAAGGTAATGGGAAAAGACATTTGAATAATCCTATTCAATTTCTCCTGAACCGGAATCCATCTTCGAAAAAGTTCCTTCGAGTTCGTATGTAACCATACGATGGCATATCCAATGGAAGTGGATATCCGTAGTTATACGGAGTGTTCCGGATAAATCCAAAATGGATGTAGGAGTGGCAGGGGTATACACGTTTTTGTCGTGAATGATAGCAGTCGCAATTTTGTTTGCCGTTGTTCTTATCCCTTTATTTGTCTTTACTTATTACCTTTTGTACACCCCATTTAAGCTTGATTGGTTTTCTTCCTTCCCTACCATTCAGCACCTGCCTATGGTTTGGAAGAAGACTATCCAATAAGCTCAATAGGTGTACCCTCTCTCAATCCAAGGAGCCCTCGCAACCTGAGAGAAGGTAAAGGGAAAAGTCAACCGTATAATCCTATTCAATCTCTCTTGAACCAGAATCCATCCTCGAATCTGGAACAAGTTTCCTCGAGTTCGTATGTGACTATACGATGGATTTATCTAATGGAAGTGGTTGTTCGTGTAAGTCCATATTGCGACCCCCGGTTCTTACGGGGAGGCGGAAACGGTATAAAAATCAAATTTTCAGCGCAAGGGGCAACATGGACTAACAAAGTCGGGATCTTTTCTAAACTAAACTAGCAAACATGCAAAGGAGAGTTAACTACTCGGCAAAGTGGTTATACCTAACTTGAACTCCTTCTTCTTGAAACCTAGTAGAGGTTGATGGTTCTCTTCTCGTCGCCTTCTTCCGTCGAAGATGGATCCACCTGAGGGTTCAACCTTCGGGCTCTTTCTCGAACTTTGAGTGAACTAGAATCTCCGGCTTGCTAAACCCTTGATCCTAGAGTGAGTAGAGAGTGTCTAAGGGGTGCTTTTCTTTTAAGGAGAGGGATTCTCAACACATGAGAAGGGTTCTCCTTTTGCTAGAGGAAGAAGAAGATGAAGTGAGGAGAGAGAAGCCAAATGAAAGAATGAGCTCTTTTTCTTTTGCAACCATAACATAAAGCAAAAGAATTATCAAATAATAATAATAATGAAAATGAAAAAGGTTGATGGAAGGTTTAGGAATGACCATTATCATTTCAAACATTAAATGAATTTGCTAGAATCAAAGAGCATCTTTCTTTTGTAATGATGATGGTCAAAACTTCAACCATGGTCAACAAGTCAACCATGGTCAACAAGTCAACATAAAAACCAACCATGACACAATTTCATTTTATTAATATTATTAATTGATATAAAATAAATCCATTAGGGTTTGGAAAAAGATGACTGTCAACTGTGCATGCGCACCCGTTCCGAAACCCTAATGAAAGTCCTCTTCCTCCTCCTCAAATAACTGTGCATACACACCTGCATTCTTGTTCCGAGGAACATGAATACTGAGAGATAAAAGCAACCCCAAAATATATACCAGTATCTGACTCAAACCAGAGCCAGCCAGTAATATCCGTCCGGACTCCAAACGTGCATAAGTGCGCGGATGAGAACGAACCCTGTCGCAAAACCATGCGACCTCTACTCTGTTTTGCCCAGAGGCGAATACCCTCTGTATGGGACTCTAAAGACTCGACACTACGCTGGCAGTGGGTTTAACCACAGACCGCAAGCGGCACTAGCTGTGCGTAACGGTCCCCAGGTAGATGCCGACAAGAAGCCTGACGAGGTGAAACCCTATCTGTACTCCTACTGAGTCTGAATGTGACAGTCTCCATACAGTCCGGTCTGTTCGTCTGATACATCGCATGTCGGGCCTAGGGGGCGGTAAAACGTCAGTCCCCTAATAGCGGTACAAGTCGTGTCGGAGTGAAGCCCAAAACACCCTGAGATAACACTGGAAGCCTACCAGTATATCTCGCTTGCCCTGGCCAGGGACTACTCGTGTAATGGCTCTCCTAGACACAGCGCGATGTCAACCCCCAATACCGGGAGAGACGAATCCTGTCTAACCGTCACTGCCTCCAAGTGCTTCGGGACTCCACCCAACCACCACCTGTTTGCACGACTCCTTTGAGCCGTGGTAGGGTAGTGATCAAAGTGCAGTGGGAACACACTCGAGGCGAAGTGCCAGTGTCAAGTCAGCGGACTAAGCTGTACTCATGTCACCTGGGAACTGATAACTGACGATAGGTATAATACCAACCTGTCAGTTTCCGACGAGTCCTGTCCAGTGTACTCGTAACCCAACGAGCACCCCTATACTATCTCCAGTACGACGTACTGATGGTTGTGGGACAGACCATCTCCCACACTGGGATGAGAAGCGCATACGCTAGTCTACTCCGGAGTATCGATGCCTTGTCTCGATAGTCCTGCGACTAGGGACCTGTATAAGGATGTGCTTATAGATTACCCAGCCCCCACTAGTGTGACTGCCATCACAACGCTGGTAATCAAGCAAAGATCCTAAGGGCTCCACTAATGCGTATAATTGATATACTGAAATAAACACAAGTACACATTGAAGTAGAAACAAACCAAGTAGCATACTACTATATTGAGCAAGATTGTTTATACAAGGTGAATATCCCAAGCTTCCATCAAGTAATATACAAACTAGTATGATACAGTAATGGCCTCTAGGGCATATACACTAACAGTTCGTAGTAATACGGTGTGTTCTGCAGAAATGCAAAAGTGATATAGAAGTGGCAATGATATATTCGACACCGTGATATTCCAAAAGCCAAAGTGTTTTAAAAAGGTTCAGTTAACTTGGTTCATGACTTTTTTTCAAGGGTCGGGTCATAGTCGCAGTCAAAGAGAGAGAGAAAGGAAACACTTAGCGTGCACTCTAACCTAGATCAGAATGGTTAATCTCTTTATCTAATCAGGATGGCTCCCACTGTTTCCTCGAATTCTCCTCCAAACCCAAAAGGAGAATTAGTCGGAATTACTCGAGGAGTAATCCTACTCATCAGTGGGAATCGGGATCCAACTATCATCGCATGATAACTTGAGGGAATCCAGTCAAGTTACCACACTCCAGAAGATATGCGCAATCCTGGCAAGTTTCCTGTATATTTGAAACTCCCGATATTATTTTTACCCCTAGGACCCAAGTGACCTTGACGAATAATCAACAAATTAAAAGTTCCTAGTCAAGTTCAACTCGTAATTAGCTTGATTGCGTTAAACCCACCCGCACGACCCTTGACGAATAATCAACAAAGTCGTACGACTGTCCTAACCAATCCACATATCCATGCGACAGAAAAGCATTACAGAGCTACCACACACTACCTCTCAGTGAATAGCAACGACAAACGTACCACGAATACTATGAAATACTAATATAAAATGACGGAGGGTTACGGCTTGTTTTTGGCGAAAAACCTTTAACGTAATGAACTTGATATCGTTGAAGGAACCGAGTGGTTTTATAAATATATAGTGGCGAAAACGTTTGCTAAAGAGGTCACTCCCAGTGAAGGGATCTCGGCTCTTTCCTCGTAGAATGAGGTGCAGGATATTCCAAACTGAATACCACGATGCAAAGCAAAAGGAAACGACTATAGTGAAGTTATTACGTTGACACAAACTTCTGCCCAAGGGGTCACTCCCGATGAAGGGATCTCGGCCCTTGCCTCGTCGAATGAGGTGCAGGATATTCCCAATCGAATACCACTGAGCAAAGCAAAAGAGAACGTCTGTAATGTCAGTATTTAAAAAAAAAACTTGGTTCCAACAACATCATATAAAGGTTTGTTTTATCCTTGCATTGATAAGAATCAACACGGTCCCATCAATTAATCACACCAAAAAAGAACGAAAATAAAATGTACGTATATGCCATCAGCATTCGCCACTAGGTCCCGTGATCACTCGTTAGGTTACTTAACTAACGACAGAGCGGCGACTGGACTAGCGCGGGTGCAAAACATATGCAAAATCTAATAATATAAATAAATAAATATATATATATATAACATTCTTCCCAGGCATGATATAAGCAACATCACAGAAACATCATAGAATGGTGGATAATCCTGGAGCCCCAGGTTTCACTTGAGCCGCAAATGAGACCCGACGTTCGCTATCGTGTGGATAGCCTGTGCAATGAAACCTAGACCCCTACGATCGCGGCAAGCTACCTGCCAGAACCATAAGCGAGGCAACCCCCTTCAACAACGTGAGTGGGTCACCTAGCACTTCACGGAATCCGGTAACTTGGGCACCCCTCCGTGGGTCAACCTATACCCCCTACGAGTGTGATGAACAACCCGCCAATTCTAGATTAAGGTCCCCTCCATCTCAACGCCATGAGATGCAGACCCGTTGCCCTCTAGAACCTGGCTATTCGTGCACTCCACCGCGGGGTAATCCTAGTACAAAAAAGAAAATAATATACAAGGGTCACATCGACTTCAACCCGGTCGTGCCCTATAAGAATAATATACAAACTGGCAGTGACGGCAGTCCACATGTCGGACGCTCGCCCCGCAATATCAAATGTACAAATGAAATTAAACTGTACTAACATTGCACCACCGGCTATCCACCACAACAATCCAACCAACATCACAGCACAACACAAAACATCAACGTGAATGCCACGTTCGCAAACCCGTCTAAAAGAATATATAGCAGTTAGACGGGTTTACTGATCAAATGACATTCACGGTCGTAGATAGAAATGTATTTACTGTTAAACGCACACTTAAAATATCGATCGACTAAATTCCAATTTGTCCCCAATAGCAAAAACAACACTTCACCGAAACCTGGGCCAAGACAGTATATGTCAAAAATCACAATTCCAAGTCAGGGGGCTACAGGAAAATTTTTGAAGCTCGTCGCCACTAAAGGGCCGCGGAACCGCTGCCAATAGGGGGTAAGTGCGGCGGTTTCGCGGCGATTTGGAGGCATTAGAAGCCAATTTTTTTCTGTACCCTTAAAAACTCCTGCACGGATTTTTAAGCCTCTGGAAATAATTTTTGAACACTTTTGAAAATCGACAGCAAACACAAAAGTGAAATCGTGATTTTGGCAATTTCCGTCGATCGATCTTTTAAGAAGGTTTAAACAAGCTAGTAAGGGGTTTAAAGGGTGGCTCTGATACCATGATGGGTTACGGCAGCGCCCCGGCCATCGAAACGTGGCCAAATGCGGAACAAAAATTTTCTAAAACTGGCGCTACAGTTACCCGATTCCTGGATCGACCTTAAACCCTAAACTAGCAAACTAATATAAAGATTAGAATGGTTATACTGAGTTGATCCTTGTCCTTCGGCCTTCATTCCAAGCTCCTTGGGGTTCTTTGACGTAGTTTGGTTGCCGGTCATCCTCCATCTCCGATGATCCACCTGAGGGAAACGGCGCAAGCTCCAGCCTCGACAATTGAAGCAACCGACGCTCCAAAGTCGCTACCAGTGGAGAGTTGAGGTGTATGAAAGTGTCACTATAATTTTCTCTCTACCCATGAGCTCAAGAGAGCAACCATAGAAGATGAATGGAGTGAGGAAACTTTGGCATGAACTAAAGAAATTTGCTAAGTCATTATTGAAGCATGAGAGAGTGAGAGAGAGCAAGTGTGTAATGTCTCTTTTTTCAAATGAAATAAACCCCACCACTATCAACAAGTGGCCGGCCCCTCTCTCTCCCCCATTATAAAAAAATCTCAATTTCCTTTTTCATTAAACAATTGCAACCATACCATGCTACATGCACAAAACCCATGCCCAAAGTCATGTTCATGCCACCTCACACCCTCCACCTCATTATGAAGAAAAATGATTTTTCTAAAAAGGAAAATCAATAATGAGGTGGAAAATCTTCTAGAAGCTATTCCGTATAAAATACGGAATACTCCCGGTACATGTATCGAAATACATATACGCGTATTCGTACAAAAATACGAATAGCCAAGAGATAAAATAAATAGCGAACAATAATACCAGAATACATATATATAAATACATATGTAAATTATTAAATCAAAACCTGATTTAATAATCCGGCTTAATCCTAAGCCGCTAGTACTATCAACCGTCCGATTAAAGCCTGCGCAACATGTGCACATATTTAATCGGACACCTGTATGTACCAACATACGCCATGTATACCATATTGCCTGAACTATGAAAACCCTCTGTGTGGGACTCTAAAGACTTGTCAATACGCTGACAGTGGGTTTAACCATAAGCACGTCAGCGACACTAGCTGTATGTAACGGCTACCCAGGTATTACGCAAAAGGGAGGCCGACGAGCAAACTCATCCCGAACCCCTACTGAGCCTGACAGTGATAATATCCGTACAGTACGGTCTGTTCGTTACGAGTTTCGCATATCGAGTCTAAGGGGGTGGATAAAGTCAGACCCCTAACAACACACCATTTAGTGTCGGCATGAAACCCATCACCATCTGAGAAACTATCGATCCTGGATCGATAATTCTCGTCCACCGTGACCACGGATTTTGGGTGATGGCCATCCGTACACAACGCGACATCAACCCCCAATACCGGGAGAGACGAATCCCCGACGATCCGATCACTGCCTCCATGTGGCTTGGGACTATACCCAACTAAAACCTGTTTGCACGACTCTTTTGAGCCTGTAAGTCGATGCTATGCACCCCGTGGAACCGCGGGGAGGCGGAAGGTGTAATAAACGATAATTTTAGCATCATAACACCGACTTTAAGCCTAGTTCGTAATCTAAACCGTATCTAGCAAAATCAAAAGAGGTATAAACTAAGTACAGAAAATATACCTCAAGAAACCTGGTCCTTCTTCTCCTTATCTCGCTGTCCTCCTCACCTGCACGAATCCTCGAAGTGGTACGGATGTCGTCTCCTCGTCGGCTTGCTCGAATCCTAGATAATCCAACCGACCATTTGTACACCAAGATTTTCTTCTAAACCAAAGAAGCTAGATCAAGTAGTTTGCTAAACCAAATGATCTAGGGTGTGTAGATGATGTAGATGGATTGAGGAGTCTATTTTAGCTCAAGGTTACTCAACTCATGAGTGTTCTTGAGTTTGAGGGAATTAAAGATGGTGAAAGAAATGATATGAGCTAAGAGATGAAGAAGGTTAGGGTTTTCTCTCTCTTGTTCTAATCTGAACTCTACTCTATTATGAATTAGAAAAACTAATTCAACCATAGAAAATAGGTTCAAAGGTCAAACAAATGACTCATGGGTCAATTGACCAACATGTGTCCTTAAAACCCAAGTCCTTATTCATGCTTAATACACATCATTTCTTAATTACCTAAAATGTATTAATTATTTAAAACTAAATGATTAATACAATTAGGTTATGCCATCTATAAATACATTTTGTACAAATTACGAAAACGCCCCTCGTCCGTATATACATACCTGTATTCGTATTCTGAAAAATACGAATACCGAAGACTGCAATCCAACAGCACAATAATAGGATCCGGCTTAAACCAAAGCCCACTAGTATTGTCCGTCCGACTCATCGTGCATGCACGAGTGTACGCACATGATCGAACCCTTTCGTAAAACCATACGATATCTACACGTTTTGCCCGATGCAGGGAAACGCTCTGTGTGGGACTCTAGAGACTCGATCTACGCTGGCAGTGGGTTTAACCACAGGCCGCAAGCGGTACTAGCTGTACGTAACGGTCCCCAGGTATTGTCGATAAGAAAGCCGATGAGCATAACTCATCCGAACTCTTACTGAGTCTGTATGTGACAATCTCCGTACAGTCCGGTCCGTCCGTCTAAGAGTATCGCATATTAGGCCTGGCGGGAGGTAAAAGTCAGACCCCTAATAGCGGTATAAGTCGTGTCGGAGTACGGTCCAATACACCCTGAGAAACTACTGGAGTACCTACCAGTAAATCTTGCTTGCCCTGGCCAGGGACTGTGTAATGGCGTTCCGAACACAGCGCGATATCAATCCCCAATACCGAGAGAGACGAATCCTATCTAACCGCCACCGCCTCCAAGTGCTTCGGGACTGCACCCAACTACTACCTGTTTTCACGACTCAGTAGAGCCGTGGTAGAGTAGTAATCTAAGAACAGTGGGAACACAATTGAGGCGAAGCAGTAGTGTCAAGTCAACGGACTAAGCTGTACTCATGTCACCTGGGTACTGCTATCTGACGATAGGTATACTACCAACCAGCAGTTTCCAATGAGTCCATCCGGTGTAACTCACAACCTAATGAGCACCTGCATACTATTTCCAGTACGACGTACTGATGGTTGTAGGACAGACCATATCCCAGGCTGGGAAGGGAAGCGTATACACTAGTCTACTCTGGAGTATCGATGCCCTGTATCGATATTCCCGCGACTAGGGACCTGTATAAGGATGTGCTTGTAGATTACCCATCCCCCACTAGTATGACTGCCATCACAACGCTGGTAATTAAGCATAGATCCTAAGGGCTCTACTAATATCCATAGGCGATATGTTAAAAGAAACATATGTACATATTGAAGTAGAAACAAACCAAGTAGCATACTACTATTTTGAGCAAGAATGTTATTACAACTGTGAATATCCCAAGCTTCCATTAAGTAATATACAAACTAGTATGATACAGTAATGGCCTCTAGGTCATATACACTAACAATCTCCCACTTGCACTAGGGCCATGTACTTTCATATCGCAGACCTATCATCTCGAATAGCCTCTCGAACTGCGTCTGAGAAATAGCCTTTATGAATGGATCTGCAGTGTTATCCTCTGTAGCAACTCTCCGAACCTCGATCTCCCGGCGATCCACGATCTCCCTGATCAGGTGATACCGCCTCAAGATGTGTCTGGACTTTTGATGGGACCTGGGTTCTTTTGCTAAAGCTATAGCCCCGTTGTTGTCACAATACAGAGGTATTGGACCAACAATGGACGGAACCACCTGAAGATCTGTTAAGAACTTCCTCATCCAGACTACTTCTTTAGCGGCGTCAGAAGCAGCAATATACCCCGCTTCCATAGTTGAGTCAGCAACGGTATCCTGTTTGGAACTCTTCCAACATACCGCCCCTCTATTGAAGGTGAAGACATAACCCGACATGGACATGGAGTCATCCTTATCGCTCTGGAAGCTGGAGTCAGCAAAAGCCTCGATTTGGAGGTCTTTTCCGCCATAAACCAAGAACATATCCTTAGTCCTTCTCAGGTACTTTAGAATGTTCTTTACCGCTATCCAGTGGTTCTCTCCTGGGTCTGCCTGATACCGGCTTACCACGCTTAGTGCATAAGCTACATATGGTCTGGTACATAACATCGCATATATTATAGAGCCTACTGCAGAAGCGTAGGGTATAATAGACATGCGATCCCTTTCCAAATCAGTCTTGGTAGACATCTCTTTGGAAAAGGTGACTCCGTGACAAACCGGTAGGTTACCGCGTTTGGAATCTTCCATACTGAATCTTTTCAGTATGGTGTCGATGTACCTGGATTGAGAAAGTCCCAACATCCTCTTTGATCTATCACGATAGATCCGGATCCCCAGTATGTAAGAGGCATCATCCAGGTCTTTCGTAGAGAACCTTTGTGATAAGAATCTTTTGACAGATTGTAGGGTAGGAATGTCATTTCCTATTAAAAGAATATCGTCTACGTATAATACGAGGAACACAACAGTTCTCCCTACAATCTTACTATATAAGCATGGTTCATCTGGATTTTTGATAAAGTCGAATTCTTTGACTGTTTCATCAAAACAGATGTTCCAACTCCGTGATGCCTGCTTTAGCCCATAAATGGAATTAAGCAGCTTGCACACTTTCTCGCTGCTCCCACTCTGATTAAAACCTTCTGGCTGATCCATATAGACGCACTCTTCCAAATGTCCATTTAGGAAAGCCGTCTTTACGTACATCTGCCAGATTTCATAATCTTAGAAGGCAGCAATGGCAAGAATAATCCGAATGGATTTGAGCATAGCCACTGGAGAAAAGGTTTCATCATAGTCCAAAGCAGGTCTTTGACGAAAACCTTTTGCAACAAGTCTAGCCTTATAGGTTTCAACCTGTCCATCTACACCAATCTTCTTTTTGAAGATCCATTTTCAGCCAACGGGTTTTTCCCCTTCTGGAGCAAAGTCCAAAGTCCATACTTTGTTAGTGTACATAGACTCCATTTCGGTCCACATTGCATCTAGCCATTTTACCGAGTCTCTGCTCTGAATGGCTTGCTGGAAGTTAGTAGGCTCATCATTATCAATGATGCAATCCTCTCTATCCCCTTCTATGAGAAAACCGTAGTATCTCTCAGGCGGATAAGATAGCCTACTACTCCTGCGGAGAGGTGCGGGAATGTCCTGTTCTTTTGAAACTTCTGGTTCCGCCAAGCTTTCAGTAATAGCTTGTGGTTTTGGAATTTCTTCCAGTTCTATTGCGCTCCTACTAGTTTCCTTTTCCAAGAACTGGTGTTCTAGAAAGTGGGCATGGCGAGAAACAAAAACCTTTTGTTCCTCTGCGTGATAGAAAATATACCCCCTGGAGTTCTTTGGGTATCCCACAAACTTACACAGTACTGAGCGTGCCTCGAGTTTGTCCGCATGCTGCTTTTTGACAAAAGCCGGACATCCCCATATCTTCAGATATTGAAGATAGGGTTTCTTCCCACTCCATATCTGAAATGGTGTGGTAGGCACAGTCTTGGTAGGAATCTTGTTTAAAAGATATGCAGCTGATTCTAGTGCATAGCCCCAGAAAGATCGCGGTAACTCAGCGTTACTCATCATGGAACGTACCATATCCAATAGGGTTCGGTTCCGTCTCTCCGATACACCGTTGTGTTGTGGAGTGTATGGAGGAGTAAGCTGAGAGAGAATTCCATTCTCTTTTAGGTAATCTAGGAACTCGGCAGTCAAGTATTCACCACCTCGATCAAATTTCAGTGTCTTGATACTTTTGCCGGTTTGTTTTTCCACTTCATTCTTATATTCCCAGAATTTCTCAAAAGCTTCGGATTTATGCTTCATCAGGAAGACATGTCCGTACCTTGAGAGATCATCTGTAAAAGTAATGAAGTAAGAATAACCGCTTCGTGCATTTGTAGACATTGGATCACACACGTCGCTGTGTATGAGTCCCAAGAGCTCGCTTGCTCTTACTCCTTGTCCAGTGAATGGTGTTTTTGTCATCTTTCCTTTTAGACAAGATTGACAAGTTGCATAAGATTGATATTCGAACGGATCCAAATATCCTTCTTTATGCAATTTAGTCAACCGTGTTTCATTGATGTGACCCAGTCTACAATGCCATAAGAAATCATGATTAATTTCTAGAGACTTTCTTTTGTGTGTATTCTGGATATTGAAAATCTGCGGTTGGTTTAATACGTATATACCATTACTTAATGTACCCGACCCAATCAAAACATGATTAAGGTGAATGTTAACAACATTGCTTACAAATGCAAAATCATAACCTTCTTTAGACATTAAAGATACAGATATGATATTACAAGTCGAACTGGGTACAAAATAACAGTTGCGCAAAACCAAAACGTGTCTATCTGTCAACCCCAAGTGATAGTCCCCTACGGACTCAGTGTCCATGCTTGCTCCGTTTGCAACTCTGAGGGTCATATCACCCGCCTTCAAAGCTCTACACTTTCTCAGTGCCTGCAAATAATTACAGATATGAGATCCTGATCTGGTATCCAATACCCAGGAAGTAGAGTTGATTGACAGACAGTTTTCAATAACAAACACACCTGAAGCCGAAGCCACAACTTGCTTCGGGTCCTGGTTCTTGGCCTTCCAAGCCTTGCAATCTTTCTTTCAGTGGCCTTTCTTGTGACAATAAAAGCATTCTTCCTTTCCCACAGTCTGTCCCGCTACCTTTGCTTTTCCCTTGGCTTCCACCTTACCAACACCGCTCCTTAGTTTTTTGGGGGCCTTCTTCTTCTTTCCTTTGGCTTTTGCCTTGGACTTAGAAGAGGAAGCAACTCCAACAAACAAAGCGGGTGTTTCCCTTACTTTCTACAATATGCCCTCTGCACTCCTCAACATATTAAGAAGTTCCGGAAGTTCAACTTCTTTTCCTTGAATCTTGAAGTTCAGGATAAACTGGGCATAGGTGGAAGGAAGGGACTGGAGAATCAAGCCAGTGTAGAGCTCGTTCTCTAATGTGGTCCCGAGGTCCGCGAGCTCCTCAATATAGCCAATCATCTTAAGCACGTGTTCCACTACAGATGATCCTACGGCCAACCTCACTGAAAATAGCTTCTTTGAGGTCTCGTATCTTGCGATACGGGATTGCTCTCCATATAGTTCCTTAGTATGGAGAAATATGGATTCTAGGTCCATATTCTCGTGCCTCCTCTGATGTTCATTGTCTATAGAGGCAAGCACAAGGCACTTGGCCTTCTCGCAGTCAATCTCCCAGGTCTTACGGATTTCCCTGTCCGTGACACTGGAGTCTGGACCTGGGACGGCGGGGACTTTTGTAGTAAGAACATATCCCAACTTGTTATAAGTGATTGCCATTTTGACATTTCTGAACCAATCTTTATAGTTTCGTCCTATCAACATGTTTTTATCTAATAGCAACTTAAGGCCCGTCATGTTTGGTCGCTGCAATTAGGAGAGAGAGAAGAAACACTTTAGCATGATTCTCTTGCAAGTTTAGAATGGTTTTTAGTTTATCTAAACAGGATGGCTCCCACTGTTTCTCGAATCCCTCCTCAAACCAAAAAAGAGAAATTGGTCAGGATTAATCTCACCATACAATTCTTGCTTAACCGTTCAGCCAGGTTAGTGTTGGTACTTCGAGGGAGGTTTTCGAACGCTTTCGCGAAGTTCCTTAATTACAAAACCTCTTTTCCCTGGAGGCGTAGCCCCGCTAATGCCGTTCTAGACACCTACTTGGTTTATAGCATTGATCGTTTAGTGAAAAAATCTCCCAAGGAGTAGCATATACTCACAGTAGGATCGGGATCCAATTATCATTGTGTGATAAAGCTGAAGGAATCCTACCAAAGTTATCACACTCCAAAGAGAATGCAACGCTAGTAAGTTTCAGTTTCTTTAGAAACTCCCGATGTGGATTTTTGCCCCATGCTCTTATGACCTTGACGAAGGCCAACATATCATAAGTCACATGTCAAGTTCTACCCGTCATTACCCAGGTTAATTTGAACCCACCCGTACATACCCTTGACGAATGGCAGTACGAATGTCCCAAACCAATGCATCTTTCTATGCAACAGATAAATATTTAGCAGCTACCAATCACTATGCCTTGGCGATGGTCAAAATACATAGTTTGAATACTACTGGATATTTAACTGAAATGACGGAGGGCTACGAATGGTTTTGGCGAAACCATGAACGTAGTGAACTTGATATCATCGAAGGAACTTGATAGCTTTTAAAAAGAGTGGTTTAAGCTCCATACTTTAAAAGTTTTGTTGTTTTGGAAAAAACCGAGTGGTTTTGAAATTGTTCCAACGATTCAACTTTGGTTTGTTTTCTTTGCATTTATATAATGCATTTCCATCATTTACTCCTATCATTACAGAGAGAATTGAAAAAAGATCACTTCCTCTTATGCCATCCGCATTCACCACGGGGCCCCGTCATCACCCGTTAGGTAACTTAACTAACGACAGAGCGGGGGATGGGCTAGCGCGGATGTAAAACATAAGTGACGCTTACTATATACCATATATATATATATATATATATATATATATATATATATATTACAATCATCTCATGCATTAATAATCATTCCAGTCATAGATAAACATTTCAGATATGCTAGGAATGCCGCATTTCTCTTAAGCCTACAACGAAGAACGGATCCCACGGTCGCTATGAATAGCCAAACCCCACCCCAGACCCCTACAGGTACGGCAAACTACCCGCCAAATTCCAGAAGTGAAGCAGCCTCCCTCAGCAAAGTGAGTAGGCCACTCAGCACTTCAAAGAACCCGGTAGTTTGTGTACCCCACCTTGGGTCTATCCTAGGAGCAGAAAACAGTAAAAAGAAAATAATACAATGGTGGCTACAACCTTAACCCGGATGTACCCCGCGAAATAATATTACATCAATTTTACAATTTACATGAATGAAAGATAAAAAAACGCTCATCTCACATCCCCGGCTATTCATCATTGACAATCAAAAAATGTTTATATACACAAACCAGCAAAAATGTACAACTTCGACTAACCGTCGTATAGAAATTAGTCGACATTTAAAACACATATAACAATACAGAAGAACCAATTAGCTAAGTACAATAGGAATTCGATCGAAACAAATTTATGTATCTACCCCAAATGCAAACCAGCACTCAGAAACATACTGGGTAGAAACCAAATATTCCAGAAATCATAATACCAAAATTAAAATATTACAGAACAAATCCGAGTTGAATCGGCCACGACTCGGCCGCAGATCCGCCGCAGAAGAGCGATTCTGCCGCGGATCCGCGGCTGTCTTGGCGATTCAGAGGCTCAAATTTCTTGTGTAATCTTAGAAAACCCTGCTTGTATTTTTCATGATACTGAAATAATTTTACAGACAGTTTTGAAAATCGACAGAAACTGGGGTTTTCGGTATTTAGTTTTCCGGTTTTTCCGACGATCGGAATTCTACTACTTGTTAATCTGCTAGATTAGGTTTAGTTGGCTCTGATACCACTGTAAGTCAATGCTATGCACCCCGCGGAACCGAGGGGAGGCGGAAGGTTTAATAAACGATAATTTTAGCATCATAACACCGACTTTAAGCTTAGATCGTAATCTAAACCGTATCTAGCAAAATCAAAAGAGGTATAAACTAAGTACAGAAAATATACCTCAAGAAACCTGGTCCTTCTTCTCCTTATCTCGCTGTCCTCCTTGTTGGATATATGTATGCCCTAGAGGCCATTATATGATAGTGGATGTATTTATACATGTATATATATTCAGTGTACATTCTTGCTTGACATGATAGTATGCTATCTGGTTCTTATTTATCTGACATGTTGATTTGATCATGCTTTTATTCATTCATACATGTTGATAAAGCCCTGAGGATATTGACTTAACTACTGTGATTATGATAGAGATCATACTAGTGGGACATCAGTAGTTTATAAGCATATCCTGGAATGTCTCTAGTCGTAGGTGTATCGAGACGGGGCATCGATATACCAGAGTAGACTAGCGTATATGATACTAGACCCATATGATGGGCGATGGATGTTCCCACATTCATCGATGTTTGACATTGAGATCGTATACGGGTGGTCAGTGGTGACTGGGTACACTGGACGGACTCACCGAGAACTCCTATATGGAATTATATCTATCGTCGGATAGCAGTTCTCAGGTGACACTGGTGCAGGTTAGTCTGTTGACCCGAGATCGTCATAGAGTCTTGTGTATTCTCCCACTGTACTTTGATTACCACCCTACCACGGCTCTACTGAGTCGTGCAAACAGGTGGCCGTTGGGTACAGTCCCGAGACACACGAAGGCGATGAGCGATAGGAGGGGTTTCGTCTCTCCCGGTATTGGGAGTTGATGCTGTGCTGTGCTCGATTGGCTATATCAGTAAGTCCCTGGCCAGGGCTGTTGGGATTTGCTGATAAGTGTTATTAGTAGTTTCTCGATCAGTTATAGACCATTCATCGGCATGACTTATTGAGTTATTGGGGTCGACGTTACCATCCCTAGACTCGATATGCAGCATATCTGACGAAGAGACCGGACTGTACGGTAGTGTTGCCGGTTGGCTCGACGGGAGTTGTAACAGGTTCGCTTGTTTTCATCTGATCGCTCAATACCCGGGTGGCCGTTACGTTTAGCTGACCGCTTGCGGCTTGTAGGTATTTGATATGATCATTACCTACTGCCGGCGTATTGACGAGTCTTAGAGTCCCACAATGATGTTTCCTGGCTTAGGCGAAAAGATGTGGTGTGCATATGAGATATGTGCGGGGACCCGATTAAATACGGATATGTGATACCGTAAATTAATCGGGCAATTTTTATTGGTCGGGTCCTATGTGATATGACCAGTTTGCAAAATCAAGTGTTGATTTTACAAATGACTTTTAGATTAATTCTTTAATCAAACTCTGTTTCTATTTTGTATGCATACGTGTATGCATATGATGATGTGCATGGATACATACATGCATACATAGTATCATGGTTGTTGATACAAGTTTGGTGGCAATGCAAGACTTACATGATAGAATTATCTATTTATTTTTTAAAATGAGTTAAAAGCAAAAGGATAATTAACTCAAGGTCACTCCTCACCTGCACGAACTCCTCGAAGTAGTACGGATGTCGTCTCCTCGTCGGCTTGCTCGAATCCTAGATGATCCACCCGACCGTTTGTGCACCAAGCTTTTCTTCTAAACCATAGAAACTAGATCAAGTAGTTTGCTAATCCAAATGATCTAGGGTGTGTAGATGATGTAGATGGATTGAGGAGTTTATTTTATCTCAAGGTTACTCAACTCATGAGTGTTCTTGAGCTTAAGGGAATTGAAGATGGTGAAAGAAATGATATGAGCTAAGAGATGAAGAAGGTTAGGGTTTTCTGTAACATTTCAGAAAAATATAATATTATTTTTGGGAATTTTATAATTTAATATTATTTTATTGAATATTTTAGTATTTCGGTATAATTAAATACCGATAAATGGGGAAAATTCTGAAGAAAAATTATGGAAATTATAAAATGTGTTTAATGTAGGGTTTTTGGTAAAAAGTTTACCAAAATTAGTTTCTGATGAATTATCTGGTTTTATGAATATTTTTTCGGAATTTTATCTGGACTGCACACATATGTGCATGATAACTAGGGTTGAGCCTAGGGTTGAACCATGCTTAGATGACCATGGTGGCTTAAACCTTATGTTTAAGTTAAGTATGTTGTTTAAGGGTGATTAGGGATAAGTTGACTTGTGGCTAGAGAGAGAGAGAAAGGTGGCTCTAGGATCTGTCATGACCCATCTCATTTCAAGTCTTTGCTTTCCCTCAAATCTCTCCCTCTCACTCACATCCTTCCCTCACATCTCCCACTCTCACACTCCACCATACTACAACCCTACACCCTACATCAGCCTCAACTGTAGCAGCTGATGTAAGCTTCAGCCCCCACAAACCCAAAAGTTCAGCCCCATTATCAACACATCAGCCCCCATTATCAACACTTCAGCCCCAACTCCCTATCAACATCAGATACTACAACACCACTGTAAGTGCACGGCGGCGCCCCGGCCGTCAATCCGACGCCGGAATGCGGAAGCGGTGATAAACTTTAATTTTTGCGGACTTAGCAAACCGGCACCACCGCGCACTAAACCCCGGATCGGGCCATTAAACTAGATCTAGCAACTACAAGACGGGTAAGAGATATACCGAATGATCCGAGTCCTTCGGTCTTCGTCTCCACTCCGATCTCCCGCGGATGCTTCGTCCTTCATCTCCTCGTTGTCGCCTCTTCGCCGGAAGGGCACCACATCGCCTGCATCTTTTACGGGCTCCCACCTCAATACCGAGGCAACTCGGGCGCGAAGCTGGCGAGTCGACACGTCCAAGATTTGCTGTAGAATGCGTTGTGAACCTATGTGTTATTTGGGGTTTGTTGCCATTTGTAGATGATGGAGGAATCAAGATAAGAAAAATGGTGCTTGCATTTTTCTAGCATGGAAAAGAGATCAAGAATGAAACACTCTCAAAGATGAAGCTTTCCTCTTCTCTTCTCTCTTTTCTAATGAAAACCTTCTCTCTTTAGAAAATGGTGGAGCAAAGAATATGAAGCATGAAGGGAGGTGAGTGTAGGAAGTGAAAAGAGGTGACTACATCCTAAACATAATGATCACTAAACTCAAATCCATATCAAATCCATTCACTTCACAATAAATGCATGAAAAGCAAAGATGCTTAACATATCAATCCTTATGCAAATAAATCCTCCACAAAGTGTTATTTGCAAACTTGCAAATAACCCCCTCCATCGGAAAAGTCCGGCCGGGAAAGAACAAAGGAAAACCGGCCGGAACGGAATGCAAACTGGCAACTCCAGAAAACTGGTCCCGTAATAAATTACAGGAAAACCCCGATACTGTGCATACACACCCGCATCTGTATTCCGTCCGGATACAAATGCAATGAGACAAAATCTACACTGTACTAAACTAGGTTCCGGCTTAAACTAAAGCCGGCTAGTAATATCCGTCCGATCCTGATCCGTGCAATACCGCACGTATCTGATCGAACCCTGCCATATAATCATACGGCCACTAGTACTAACCGTCCGATCCTGATCCGTGCAATACCGCACGTATCTGATCGGACCCTGCCATATCTCCATACGGCCTCTACAGCATTTCGCCCGAAAGCTTGAGTAACTGGAAGTGTGGTGGACTCTAAAGACTCGTCAATACTATGGCTGTGGATTTAACCACTAGCACGTCAGAGGTATAAGCCAATACATGACGGGCCACCAGCTATTGACTAAAAGGGACGTCGATGAGTGAACTCATCCTGACACCCTACTGAGCCTGTCAGTGACAATGTCCGTACAGTCCGGTCCGTTCGTCTATGAGCATCGCATGTCGGGCCTAGGGGGTTGGTAAAAGTCAGAACCCCAAAAGCGGTACAAGTCGTGTCGGAGTGTAGCCCAGAACACCCTGAGATACTACTGGAATACCTACCAGTAAATCTCCTGCCTTGGCCAAGGACTTCGTGTAATGGCTCTCCTAGACACAGCGCGACCTCACCCCCAATACCTGGAGAGACGAACCCCTGAAGATCCGCTCACTGCCTCCATGTGGCTCGGGACTGTACCCAACTAAAACCTGTTTGCACGACTCCTTTGAGCCGTGGTAGGGTAGTAATCAAAGTACAGTGGGAACTCACACGAGACAAATGACGATCCCCAGGTCGATGAACTAACCTGTACACATGTCACCTAGGAACTGCTATCTGACGTCAGGTATAAGACCAACTAGCATGTTCCCAGCGAGTCCTGTCCGGTGTACTCATAACCCAATGAGCACCTGTATACATCTTAGGTGAACCAACTGACACCAGTGGCTTGTGAGACCGGCCACCGCCCCTCGTCGGGGTCTCGACTGTATACACTAGTCTACTCTGGAGTATCGATGCCCTGTCTCGAAACTCCCACGACTAGGGACCTTTTAAGGATGTGCTTATAGACTACCAGCTCCCACGTATATGATCGCCCTCATACTACTGGCAGTCAAGCAAGAATCCTAGGGGCTCTATCAACGTGCAATAGCGACATGTCAGGTCACCTAAAGCAGTATACGATGATAAAGGTAAACCAGATAGCATACTATCATCTCGAGTAAGACTGTCCTACCGGGATTGGTCCTCCCTCAATCATTGCAATCACGTGCCTGTGATCCAATAATTGACTCTGAGGGCACTATCTCCAACAATCTCCCACTTGCACTCAAGGCTAATTATTGCGATGTCGCATACTCACAGCCCGTGTGATACCGAACACCCAACTCCTCTACTAGTCAGTCTCACAAATCCCGTTTGTGAAACTATTGCGGTCGAGGAATAGCCTCAGTGAGTGGATCCGCCTAGATGTTTCTTTCTTTGTCTCTCTATATCTCAAGTTCGCGGAGAAAAGCCATCTCCCGAAATGAGCAATACCTGTCTTAGAGTGTCTGGATGTCTGATGGGACCTAGCTCATAAATGAACTCCAAATCCAAACTTCTTAGACTGTATCATCAACTGAACTTAATCAGTATCCTGCGCCATGCCACCCTCAGTATTGCCTTGGACCACCTGTCCAAAATACTGCCCCTCGTCAGAAGGAAAACTATAACTCTGACAACCTCCTTGTCGTCCATGTCACCTTGGAAGCCTGGAATGATAACTGTCTCCCAAATGATGCTGTCGTTATTATATCCCTAGAACATCCACTTATGTTCTAAAACTGCTTCCGACTGTTTCTCCAGGATTGGATCAATGTCAACTTATTGCACCTACTGCAAGAACAACATCTGGTGTGGTACTTGACATCTCATGATTGACTCAATTGCCTAAGCAAGTGATCTGCCAATCATGCGCATCCCTCTCTACTTTAGTCTATAAGACACCTATAGAGAGGGTGACTCCATCACCTGCAGGTACACTACCGTGCCAGGAGTCGTCCATTCTAAATATTCTTAGAATGCTGTCAAAGTACCCTGATTGGGAAACCACCCAAATCTAGATCTAAAACCATAGATCTGGTAACCAGTATGTCTGATATAATGTCCAAGTCTTTTGTGGAGAAACTACTGTGTGACGACCAAAGTATAACCGATCGTAGTATAGGAATATCACTTCCTACTACCTTCTCAACAGATCCATCCCCTATTCTGATGACGTCAAACCTATGACTGTCACATCAGAAATAGATGATCTATCTCCGCTACATCTGCTTTAGTCTACAAATAGACATAAGCCTGATGTCCACCAATGCTTCCGCTGCTCCCACTGACTACGACAACCCTCTAGCAGAGTCATATAGACGTGCACTTCTAAAGCAAGTTTAGAACGACGCTATACTCATCCTCCTGCCGGGTCTCGCAGCCTGGAACAACAGCAATGGCAAGTGTGGGTAAACAAGAACTTCCCTGTCACCGTCCTTGAGGCTACCGGAGTACCTCTCGGGTACCTGAAGTTACCCACCTTATCTGCGGAGTGGCCAATGGAATGTCAAATCAGATTGAATCTTTAGGTTCCTTATCAAATCTTCAGTAATCGTTTGCGGTTCTGGAATCACTTCCAGTTCTACCATACTCCCACTACTGTTTTTGAAAAAATCCATTTTTAATAAAAATGTGGCGAGTCTAGAACAATATTTCTATTGATCTGCCAGATGGTAGAAAGTCAACCCTCGTCATAGCCTGGGTCAACCCACAAACAACCATTACAGAAACGTGCCTTGAGTTATCCAGAGTCTGGTTTTAATCATAAGCCGGACAACTCCCCGTACCTTAACAACGTTAAGATATGAACTGTTCTATATCCAATATAGAACCAGAGGCACTGATTTAATTGAACCAGATTCAAATCATGCAGCTATCTCCAGTGCATGTCAACTAAATGGAAGGAGGCCGATCAGCGTTACTCAACTTAGGAATGCTTCCAATTATGAGTAACCTGAAAGAGAAGCAATTTCTCTTTATCATTACTATCAACTGAATACCATACACAAGTATCTACATCTTCGATCACTTTGAAGAATCCCGATACTTGCTACACCTGGTTCTCTACTCTATTCAAATACCTATAACTCCTCAAAACTTAGACCCTGTGTTTCTACGAAACACATGTCTAAGAACTAGAGAGGTTAAAAGTAAACAGAATATAGTATGAGGACCAACCCCTCTGTCCTAATGGACACTGGACAACATACAATACTCTGTATGAGTCCGCTGAGTCTAACAACTCTTTCACTGTGTGTCGTAGGTTGAAAACTGTACTTATGGTTAAGAAGAATTACACCGCTGTTTAATGCTCCTTACCTAACCATCCACTGATATAGGTAAATGTCATCGACATAATATCAAAAGGTATATCTCACTCTATGAAAATAGACGTACAGATATATCAATTTGAAATTGGTGCACAACAGCGGATATTCAAAACCAAATATTTGCCGACCGGCAAACAGCCCAGGTGATTTCCTCAAATATCACCAATTATAACGAATCCCGATATAATGAGGATGGTCACCTAATTCCCAATAACTTACTCCCACTCATCATCTGTAAAACCATACAGATGTGAGAATCAAACCTGGTAAATACATACCCTGGAGCAAGTGTCTAATCGGGAAATCAGTTTTCTTTTAGCAGTACACAGTTGAATTAAAACATTGAAATGTTTCGATGGGGTATCCCGGTATTCTTAGTAATGCCTCTACCATCATCCAGATTCACAACTATAACCGTATAATTCTTTGCCACCTCTCCAAATCCCTTTATATGTCTTTAGTCGTTACCTTCTGCACACCCCTTTAGGCCAATTGGTTTTCTTCCTTCCCTACCGTTCGGCACCAGCCTATGGTTTGGAAGAAGACTATCCAATAAGCATAATGGGTGTACTGTCCTAATCCTAGGAGCACTCGCAACGCGAGAGAAGGTGAAGATAAAAGACACCTGAATGTACTTTATTCCTATTTCTCCTGAACCAGGATCCATCCCCGAACTGGAACAAGTTCCTTTCGAGTTCGTATATAACCATACGATGGAGTATCCAATAAACTGTGGATCTTCGTAGTGATACGGAGTGTCCTGGAGAAATACAAAGGTGATTTAGGATTGGCGAAGAAATACTTGGTTTGGTCGTGAATATCAGTCGCAATTTACTTTGCCCTCTTACTAATCCCTTTCTTTGTCTGAACTTAATACCTTCTGTACACCGTTTAGGCTAACTGGTTTTCTTCATTCCCTACCGGTCGGCACCAGCCTATGGTTTGGAAGAAGACTATCCAATTTGCGTAATAGGTGTACTACTCCTAAACCAAGGAGTACTCGCAACCTGAGAGAAGGTGAAAAGAAAAGACAACTGAATAATCCTATTCGTTTTCTCCAGAACCAGAAACCATCCTCGAATTCCTTCGAGTTCGTATCTAACCATACGATGGTTTTGTCCAATGGAAGTGGACGTTCGCAGTAATACGGGGCGTCCTGGAGAAAAGGGTAAAAGTAGGAGTGGCAATGAGGTCTGCAACTCTGACAATCCAAAAGCCAGTGTTAAGAAGGTTCGGTCAACTTGGTCACTGAGTCATAGTCTAGGGTCGGGTCAATGGTCGCTGCCAAAGGGAGAGAGAAAAGAAACACTCAGCGTGCACTCTATCCTAGATCAGAATGGTTACCAATTTATCTAATCTGGAAACCTCCCACTGTACCTCAAAATCTCCTCCAAACCTGAAAGAAGATTTAGTCGGGGTCACCCGAGGAGTAAACTAACTCATCAGTGGGAATCGGGATCCAACTATCATTGCATGATAACGTGACAGAATCCGCTCACGGTGTCACACTCCAGAAGGTATGCGCATATCTGGCAAGTTTCAGTACTTTTGAAACTCCCGATATGATTTCTGCCCCATGCTCTTATGACCTTGACTTTGGCCAACATATCATAAGTCACATGTCAAGTTCTACCCGTCATTCTCCAGGTTAATTTGAACCCACCCGTACATACCCTTGACTTTGGCCAAAATGGCAGTACGACTGTCCCAAACCAACGCATCTATCTATGCTGCATATGAATACCCCAATAGCTACCAATCACTGTAAGTCCACGTTGCCCACCCCGGTGCTTACGGGGAGGCGGAAAACATAATAAAAAACGGATTTTTATCGACTTAGGCAACATGGACCATGCATGTGAGGATCTTTGCTAAACGAAAACTAGCTAAAGCAAACTAACAACTAGCTAAGTTGTAGAAAGGTTATACCTTGAGCTCGAAGTCCTTCTCTCCTTGCTCGTCGGAATGGTAGAAAGGCCTCACCTTGCTTGTCTTCTTCCGTCAAAGAAGGATCCACCCGAAAGCCTCGACCTTTAGCTTCAACTCCAAGCTAGGAGTAACTAGAGTGCAAGAAATGCTAAGACTTGAACCCTAGAAGAGAGTAGAGAAGATCAAGTGAAGGTTTTTCTCAAGCTTTTTGTTTCTCAACACATGAGAGGGAGGGAGCTTGAGGGAGAGGATGAGCAAGAGAGAGAAATGATATGAGAGAATGAATTATTAGTGAGCCATTCTCACTAATATGTGTGTAATATTTTAATTAATTAATTAGCTAGAAAATTGTCATGGTTTAATCAAGAGGTGACCATTATCATTTCAATATTAATGCAAATTGCAAGGATCAAAGAGCATCTTCCAAATGAAATGATCATGGTCAAATTGTCAACTTGGTCAACAAGTCAATGAAGTAAAAAGGTCAACAACAACAAACATACACAATAATTAAGCTAATTATCAATTAACAATAATACACACAAAAGCAATAGGGTTAATAAAATGACAATAGTCAATAACCCTAAACAAGGTCCTCTCCCTCAATCTCAAGCAACTGTGCATACGCACCCGCATTCGTGATCCGAGGAACACGAACACAATGAGAAAAACCAATCTCAAACCATACACTAGGATCTGGCTTAAACCAAAGCCCGCTAGTATAAACTGTCCGGACAGCAAACGTGCACAAGTGCGCGAATGTGAACGAACCCTGTCGCAAAACCATGCGACCTCTACTCATTTTGCCTAAAGGCGAATAGCTCTCTGTGTGGGACTCTAAAGACTCGACACTACGCTGGCAGTGGGTTTAACCACAGACCGCAAGCGGCACTAGCTGTACGTAACGGTCCCCAGGTAGATGTCGATAAGAAGACTGACGAGGTGAACCCCATCTGCACTCCTACTGAGCCTGTATGTGACAGTCTCCGTACAGTCCGGTCTGTTCGTCTGATACATCGCATGGCGGGCCTAGGGGGCGGTGAACGTCAGTCCCCTAATAGCGGTACAAGTCGTGTCGGAGTGTAGCCCAGAACACCCTGAGATAACACTGGAAACCTACCAGTATATCTCGCTTGCCCTGGCCAGGGACTACTCGTGTAATGGCTCTCCTGGACACAGCGCGATGTCAACCCCCAATACCGGGAGAGACGAATCCTGTCTAACCGTCACTGCCTCCAAGTGCTTCGGGACTGCACCCAAAAACAACCTGTTTGCACGACTCCTTTGAGCCGTGGTAGGGCAGTAATCAAAGTGCAGTGGGAACACACTCGAGGCGAAGTGACAGTGTCAAGTCAGCGGACTAAGCTGTACTCATGTCACCTGGGAACTGATAACTGACGATAGGTATATTACCAACCAACAGTTCCCGACGAGTCCTGTCCAGTGTACTCGTAACCTAACGAGCACCCGCATACTATCTCAAGTACGACGTACTAACGGCTGTGGGACAGACCGTCTCCCACACTGGGATGAGAAGCGCATACGCTAGTCTACTCCGGAGTATCGATGCCCTGTCTCGATAGTCCAACGACCAGGGACCTGTATAAGGATGTGCTTATAGATTACCCAGCTCCCACGAGTGCGAGCGCCATCACAACGCTGGTAATCAAGCAAGGATCCTAAGGGCTCTACTAATATGTATACCGGCAATATGCTAAAAGAAACACATGCACATATTAAAGCAGAGACAAACCAAGTAGCATACTACCATTTCGAGCAAGATTGTATATACAACTGTGAATATCCCAAGCTTCCATTAAGTAATATACAAACTAGTATGATACAGTAATGGCCTCTAGGGCATATACACTAACAATCTCCCACTTGCACTAAGGCCATGTACTGGCATATCGAAGACCTATCATCTCGATCAGCCGCTCGAACTGAGTCTGGGGCAAGGCCTTGGTGAATGGATCTGCTGTGTTATCCTCTGATGCAACTCTCCGGACCTCGATCTCCTGGCGATCCACAATCTCCCTGATCAGGTGATACCGCCTTAAGATGTGTCTGGATTTCTGATGGGACCTGGGTTCCTTCGCTAAAGCTATAGCCCCGTTGTTGTCGCAATACAGAGGTATTGGGTCAACAATGGACGGAACCACCTGAAGTTCTTTCAAGAACTTCCTCATCCAGACAGCTTCTTTTGCGGCATCAGATGCAGCGATGTATTCCGCTTCCATAGTCGAGTCAGCAACGGTTTCCTGTTTGGAGCTCTTCCAACACACCGCCCCTCCATTAAGGGTAAAGACAAAACCCGACATGGACTTGGAATCATCCTTGTCACTCTGGAAGCTGGAGTCAGCAAAGGCCTCAATCTGCAGGTCTTTTCCGCCATACACCAAGAACATCTCCTTAGTCCTTCTCAGGTACTTGAGAATGTTCTTTACTGCTATCCAATGTTTCTCCCCAGGGTTTGACTGATACCTGCTTACCACACTCAGTGCATAAGCCACATCCGGTCTGGTACACAACATCGCATACATTATAGAGCCTACCACAGAAGCGTAGGGTATAATAGACATGCGATCCCTCTCCAAATCAGTCTTGGGAGACATCTCTTTGGAGAGGGTGATCCCGTGACAAGCCGGTAGATTACCGCGCTTGGAATCTTCCATACTGAATCTCTTCAGTATGGTGTCGATGTACCTGGACTGTGAGAGTCCTAATATCCTCTTGGATCTGTCACGGTAGATCCGGATACCCAGAATGTATGAGGCATCACCCAGGTCTTTCATGGAGAACCTGTGTGACAAGAACCCCTTGACAGATTGTAGCATAGGAATGTCATTTCCTATTAAGAGAATGTCATCCACGTATAAAACGAGGAATACTACAGTTCTCGCTACAAATCTACAATAGATGCATGGTTCATCTGGATTTTTGATAAAGCCAAATTCTTTGACCGTCTCATCAAAACAGATGTTCCAACTCCGCGATGCCTGCTTGAGTCCATAAATGGACTTGAGCAACTTGCACACCTTTCCGCTGCTCCCACCCTGAATGAAACCCTCTGGCTGGTCCATATAGACACACTCCTCTAAATGACCATTTAAAAAAGCTGTCTTTACGTCCATCTGCCAAATCTCATAATCGTGGAAAGCAGCGATGGCAAGAAGGATCCGAATGGATTTCAGCATAGCTACTGGAGAAAAGGTTTCGTCATAGTCCAAACCAGGTTGCTGACGAAAACCCTTTGCTACCAGTCTAGCTTTATAGGTCTCAACCTGTCCATCTACACCAATCTTCCTTTTGAAGATCCACTTGCATCCTACGGGTTTTACCCCGTCTGGAGCAATGTCCAACGTCCATACTTTGTTGGTGTACATGGACTCCATCTCGGTCCGCATTGCATCCAGCCATTTTACCGAGTCGACGCTCTGAATGGCTTGCTGGAAGCTAGTAGGCTCATCACAATCTATGATGCAGTCCTCTCTATCCCCGTCAATGAGAAAACCGTAGTACCTCTCGGGCGGATGAGACTGCCTACTACTCCTGCGGAGTGGCGTAGGAATGTCCTGATCTTTCGAACCCTCTGGTTCTACCAAGCTTTCAGTAATAGCTTGTGGTTCTGGAATTTCTTCCAGTTCTATCGCGCTCCCACTTAATTCTTTTTCTATGAACTGATGTTCTAGAAAGTGGGCATGGCGAGAAACAAGGACTTTTTGTTCCTCTTCGCAATAGAAGTAATATCCCTTGGAGTTCTTCGGATATCCCACAAACTTGCACTGTACTGAGCGTGCCTCGAGCTTGTCCGCATGCTGCTTTTTTACAAAAGCTGGACATCCCCATGTCTTAATGTGATTAAGACAGGGTCTCTTCCCACACCACATTTCATATGGTGTAGTAGGCACAGTCTTAGTTGGAACTCGGTTCAAAAGGTATGCTGCTGATTCTAGCGCATATCCCCAGAACGATCGCGGTAACTCAGCGTTACTCATCATGGACCGTACCATATCCAATAGGGTCCAGTTCCGTCTCTCCGATACACCGTTATGTTGCGGAGTGTATGGAGGAGTAAGCTGAGAGAGAATTCCATTCTCTTTTAAGTAGTTCAGGAATTCGGCACTTAAGTATTCTCCACCTCGATCCGATCTTAGAATCTTGATACTTTTGCCGGTTTGTTTTTCTACTTCATTCTTATATTCCTGGAATTTTTCAAAAGCCTCGGATTTATGTTTCATTAAGAAGACATAACCGTACCTTGAAAAATCATCCGTAAAGGTAATGAAGTAAGAATAACCGCTTCGCGCATGTGTAGACATTGGACCGCACACGTCGCTGTGTACGAGTCCCAAGAGCTCGCTCGCTCTTTCTCCGTGTCCAGAAAACGGAGCCTTTGTCATCTTTCCTTTGAGACAGGATTGACAAGTTGCATACGATTGATATTTGAACGGATCCAAATATCCTTCAGTATGTAACTTAGTCAATCTTCTCTCATTGATGTGACCCAGTCTACAATGCCATAAGAAAGTTTTATTAATTTCTGGAGACTTTCTTTTGTGTGTATTCTGGATATTGAAAACCTGTGGTTGGTTTAAAACGTATATACCGTTGTTCAATGTACCTGACCCAATCAAAACTTGATTAAGGTGAATGTTCACTACATTACTTACAAATGCAAATTCATAACCTTCTTTAGATAATAAAGATACAGAAATGATATTACAGGTTGCATTTGGTACATAATAACAACTACGCAAAACCAAAAAGTGTCCATCTGATAATCCGAGGTGATAGTCCCCCACGGCCTCAGCATCCATGCTAGCACCGTTCGCAACTCTGAGGGTCATGTCACCTGCCTTCAAAACTCTACGCTTTCTCAACGCCTGCAAAGAATTACAGATATGAGATCCTGATCCGGTATCCAATACCCAGGATGTAGAGTTTATTGATAGACAGTTTTCAATAACATACACACCTGAAGCTGAAGCTGCAACTCGCTTCAAATCCTGTGTTCTGGCTTTCCAAGCCTTGCAATCCTGTTTCCAGTGACCACTTTTGTGACAATAGAAGCATTCTTCCTTCCCCACCATCTTCCCCGCTACTTTTGTTGCTTTACCCTTTCCCTTCGTATCCACTTTACCGACACCGCCTCTTGGTTTGGCGGGGGCTTTCTTCTTCTTGCCCTTGGCTTTCGTCCTGGACCTAAAAGAGGAAGATCCTCCTACAAACAAAGTGGATGTCTCCCTACCCTTCTGTAGGGTGCCCTCAGCAGTCCTCAACATGTTCAGAAGTTCGGCAAGTTCAACCTCCTTTCCTTGCATGTTGAAGTTAAGAATGAACTGGGCGTAAGTGGAAGGAAGGGACTGGAGAATCAAATCGGTATAGAGTTCATTCTCCAACGTGGTCCCAAAGTCCGCGAGCTCCTCTATGTAGCCGATCATCTTAAGCACGTGGCCCGCTACCGATGATCCGACGGCCAACCTTGCCGAAAAAAGCTTCTTCGACATTTCGTATCTAGCGATACGAGACTGCTCTCCATACAGTTCTTTTGTATGGAGAAATATGGACTCTAGGTCCATATTCTCGTGCCTCCTCTGATGTGCGTTGTCCATCGAGGCTAGTACGAGGCATCTGGCCCTCGCGCAATCTATCTCCCATGTCTTACGGATTTCTACATCCGCGACGCTGGAGGTGGGACCTGGGACAGGGGGAGCTTTGGTGGTAAGTATATACCCCAGCTTGTCATAAGTGATAGCCATCTTGACATTCCTGAGCCAATCTTTATAGTTTGGCCCTGTCAATATATTTTTATCTAACAGTAACTTAAGTCCGGTCATGTTGAATGGTCGCTGCAATTAAGAGAGAGAAAAGAAACACTTTAGCATGATGCTCTTGCAAGTTTAGAGTGGTTTTTAGTTTGTCTAAACTGGATGTCTCCCACTGTTTCTCGAATCCCTTCTCAAACCATAAAGAAAAGGATTAGCCGGGATCATTCTCACCGTACAATACTTGCTTAACCGTTCAGCCAGGCCAGTGTCGGTACTTCGAGGGAGGTTTTCCAACGCTTTCGCGAAGTTCCTTAATTAAGTAACCTCTTTTCCCTGTGGGCGTAGCCCCGCTAACACCTTTCTAGGCACCTACTAGGTTTATAGCATTGATCGTTAAGTGAGAGTTTTCCCGAGGAGTAGCATATACTCACAGTAGGATCGGGATCCAAATATCATCGCGTGATAAAACCGAAGGAATCCTACCAGAATTATCACACTCCAAATGGTATGCAACGCTAGCAAGTTTCAGTACTTATGAAACTCCCGATGTGGATTTTTGCCCCATGCTCTTATGACCTTGACTTTGGCCAAAATATCATAAGTCACATGTCAAGTTCTACCCGTCATTCTCCTGGTTAATTTGGACCCACCCGTACCTACCCTTGACTTTGGCCAAAATGGCAGCACGACTGTCCCAAATCAACGCATCTATCTATGCTGCACATGAATGCCCAAACGCTACCAATCACTATGCCTTGACTTTGGCCAAAATAAACAGCTTGAATACTTTTGACCATTCATGTGGAATGACGGAGGGCTACGAATGGTTTTGGCGAAACCGTGAACGTAGTGAACTTGATATAATCGATGGAACGAGATAGCTTTTAAAAGGAGTGGTTCAAGCTCCGCGTTTAAAAGTTTAGTTTTGAAAAGAACCGAGTGGTTTTCAAAGTGTTCCAATCGACTTTTACTTGGTTTATTTCTTGCATTAGTTCTTTTAATGCGTCCCATCAATTAATCCTATCATTGCATAAAACAACCAAAATATGACGTACGCTTATGCCATTCGCATTCGCCACGGGGCCCCGTCATCACCCGTTAGGTTACTTAACTAACGATAGAGCGGGGGCTGGGCTAGCGCGGCTGTAAAACATAAGCAACACCTAAATAGTTAATATATATAAATATATAGCAATGATAGACATTACAGATCACAGATGAATACATTGGAGATACTAGGAATCCGCAATGCGTTCGAGCCTGCAACGTAAAGCGGATTACACGGTCGCGGTGAATAGCCAATACCCCACCCAAGACCCTTACGGGTGCGGCAAACTACCCGCCAAGCATCCGAAGCGAAGCAACCTCCCTCACCACCGTGAGTAGGCCACTCGGCGCTTCGAGATACCCGGTAGTTTGTGCACCCCCTCCATGGGTCTATCCTAGGAGCAAAAACAGTAAAAAGAATTATACAATGACGGCTACAACCCCGACCCGGTTGTGCGGCCAAACAAATAATATTATTACATCAATTTACATGTTACAAATGAATGAAAGAAAAAAAAACGCTCATCTCACATCCACCCCGGCCATTCACCCGCGACAATCCAATCCATTCATATCCACAAACCAATAACAATCACAGATCACAGAGATGTATAACCCCGACTAATCGACTTATAGCGATTAGCCGACGTTCAATACATACAAGCATCACAGATATAACCGATATAGTTAAAGTGTAGTGAAGTTCCGAAAAAATACGGATTTATAGGCCCCCAAAAGTAAATTTTAGTTCTGGAAAATCTGGGCACATATAACATATCCTAAAAATCCCAAAACCAACACAGAAACACACTGCACCAAAAACGATGCAGAGAGGGGACAAGACGGCCGCGCTTCCGCGGCAGGAGCTTCCTCTTGCCGCGGATCCGCGCTCCTCTGATCTCCTCTCTGGTTCGTATTTGGTGGTTTTTCACACAAAACCCTGAGATAATTTTTGGTATATAACAAATGTCATTTTGACCAGAAAAAAAATTAATAGAAACTTGGGTTTTGCAAAGTTTGGTTTTTGGATTTTCCGGTTTCGAAACTTCGTTACACTTCACTACCTAGCTAGTTTTAGTTTAGTTAGGCTCTGATACCACTGTAAGTCCACGTTGCCCACCCCGGTGCTTACGGGGAGGCGGAAAACATAATAAAAAACGGATTTTTATCGACTTAGGCAACATGGACCATGCATGTGAGGATCTTTGCTAAACGAAAACTAGCTAAAGCAAACTAACAACTAGCTAAGTTGTAGAAAGGTTATACCTTGAGCTCGAAGTCCTTCTCTCCTTGCTCGTCAGAATGGTAGAAAGGCCTCACCTTGCTTGTCTTCTTCCGTCAAAGAAGGATCCACCCGAAAGCCTCGACCTTTAGCTTCAATTCCAAGCTAGGAGTAACTAGAGTGCAAGAAATGCTAAGACTTGAACCCTAGAAGAGAGTAGAGAAGATCAAGTGAAGGTTTTTCTCAAGCTTTTTGTTTCTCAACACATGAGAGGGAGAGAGCTTGAGGGAGAGGATGAGCAAGAGAGAGAAATGATATGAGAGAATGAATTATTAGTGAGCCATTCTCACTAATATGTGTGTAATATTTTAATTAATTAATTAGCTAGAAAATTGTCATGGTTTAATCAAGAGGTGACCATTATCATTTCAATATTAATGCAAATTGCAAGGATCAAAGAGCATCTTCCAAATGAAATGATCATGGTCAAATTGTCAACTTGGTCAACAAGTCAATGAAGTCAAAAGGTCAACAACAACAACCATGCACAATAATTAAGCTAATTATCAATTAACAATAATACACACAAAAGAAATAGGGTTAATAAAATGACAATAGTCAATAACCCTAAACAAGGTCCTCTCCCTCAATCTCAAGCAACTGTGCATACGCACCCGCATTCGTGATCCGAGGAACACGAACACAATGAGAAAAACCAATCTCAAACCATACACTAGGATCCGGCTTAAACCAAAGCCCGCTAGTATAAACTGTCCGGACAGCAAACGTGCACAAGTGCGCGAATGTGAACGAACCCTGTCGCAAAACCATGCGACCTCTACTCATTTTGCCTAAAGGCGAATAGCTCTCTGTGTGAGACTCTAAAGACTCGACACTACGCTGGCAGTGGGTTTAACCACAGACCGTAAGCGGCACTAGTTGTACGTAACGGTCCCCAGGTAGATGTCGATAAAAAGACTGACGAGGTGAACCCCATCTGCACTCCTACTGAGCCTGTATGTGACAGTCTCCGTACAGTCCGGTCTGTTCGTCTGATACATCGCATGGCGGGCCTAGGGGGGCGGTGAACGTCAGTCCCCTAATAGCGGTACAAGTCGTGTCGGAGTGTAGCCCAGAACACCCTGAGATAACACTGGAAACCTACCAGTATATCTCGCTTGCCCTGGCCAGGGACTACTCGTGTAATGGCTCTCCTGGACACAGCGCGATGTCAACCCCCAATACCGGGAGAGACGAATCCTGTCTAACCGTCACTGCCTCCAAGTGCTTCGGGACTGCACCCAAAAACAACCTGTTTGCACGACTCCTTTGAGCCGTGGTAGGGCAGTAATCAAAGTGCAGTGGGAACACACTCGAGGCGAAGTGACAGTGTCAAGTCAGCGGACTAAGCTGTACTCATGTCACCTGGGAACTGATAACTGACGATAGGTATATTACCAACCAACAGTTCCCGACGAGTCCTGTCCAGTGTACTCGTAACCTAACGAGCACCCGCATACTATCTCAAGTACGACGTACTAACGGCTGTGGGACAGACCGTCTCCCACACTGGGATGAGAAGCGCATACGCTAGTCTACTCCGGAGTATCGATGCCCTGTCTCGATAGTCCAACGACCAGGGACCTGTATAAGGATGTGCTTATAGATTACCCAGCTCCCACGAGTGCGAGCGCCATCACAACGCTGGTAATCAAGCAAGGATCCTAAGGGCTCTACTAATATGTATACCAGCAATATGCTAAAAGAAACACATGCACATATTAAAGCAGAGACAAACCAAGTAGCATACTACCATTTCGAGCAAGATTGTATATACAACTGTGAATATCCCAAGCTTCCATTAAGTAATATACAAACTAGTGTGATACAGTAATGGCCTCTAGGGCATATACACTAACAATCACTGTGCCTTGACTTTGGCCAACATACACAGCTTGAATACTATTGACTACCCATATGAAACGACGGAGGGCTACGAATGGTTTCTGGCGAAAACCTTTAACGTAATGAACTTGATCTCGTTGAAGGAACGGATAGCTTTTTAGAAAATATAGTGACGAAAACCTTTACTAAAGAGGTCACTCCCGGTGAAGGGATCTCGGCTCTTTCCCCGTAGAATGGGGTGCAGGATATTCCAAATGAATACCACGATGCAAAGCAAAAGTAATCGGCTATAGTGAAGTTAATGCCCTGACGCAAAACTTTTGTCCAAGGGGTCACTCCCGGTAAAGGGATCTCGGCCCTTGCCTCGTCGATTGAGGAGCAGGATATTCCAAATGAATACCACGATGCAAAACAAAAGTGAACGTCCTTACAATAACAGCTTTTTGAAAAGTGTTCCAACAACATCAGAATAGGTTTGTTTTAACTTGCACTGATCCGAATCAACGCAGTCCCATCAATTGATCACACCAATAAAGAACGAAAATATACTGACGTACGTATATGCCATCCGCATTCGCCACTGGGTCCCGTCATCACCCGTTAGGTTAGCTTACTAACGGCAGAGCGGGGACTGGACTAGCGCGGATGTAAAACATATACAACATCTACTAATATATATACCAATATATTATATTCGCTCAAGGCGTGATAAAATGCAACATCACAGAAATGTACAGCATCACAGAACAATACAGATATCTGGGATCCCCGGGTTTCACAGAGCCACTACTGAAACCCGACGTTCCCCTGGTCGTGTGGATAGCCTGTGCAATGAAATCCTAGACCCCTACAGGCGCGGCAAGTTACCCGCTAAAACCTGAAGCGAGGCAGCCCCCTTCAGCGCCGTGAATGGACCACCCAGCACTTCACGGAATCCGGCAACTTGGGCACCCCTCCTGGGTCAACCTGTACCCCCTACGAGTGCGGCGAATAGCCCGCCAATCCCAGAGTGAAGCCCCCTCCGTCTCAATGCCATGAGATGCGGGCTTGTTGCCTTCCAGAACCCGGCTATCCGTGCACCCCTCCGCGGGATAATCCTAGTACAGAAAGTAAAATATACATACAACGGGTACATCGACCGCAACCAGGTCGTGCCCCAAAAGAATAATACAAACAGGCAGTGACGGCAGTCCACATGTCGGACGCTCGCCCCGCAATATCAAATGTACATAATACAACAACACTGTACTAGCATTGCATCCAGGCTATCCCCCACGACCAATCCGCAACATCACAGCAATATATAGAAAATCAACGTGAAAGTCACGTTCGCAAATCCGTCTAACCGGGCTATAGCAGTTAGACCGGATTTACCGATCAAGTGACATTCACGGTCGCAGATATAATGTAAATACTGTGAAATAATGTGTCTAAAATATCCGATCGATCAAAAATTAACAAGTGGGCCCCCAATCAATACTGTAGCACTCACAGAAAACCTGGGCCCAATTTTAATATTCCAAAACCCCTAAAATTAGCCCAGAAGCCCACTGGAAGAAAATGATACAGTGAAGTCCCCAATGTGCGGCGGAACCGCGGCCCAAGAGGGGTTTGGCCGCGGTCCGCGCTCTCGTTGTCGACTGAATGTGTCGAATTTTCCCAGTAGTCTTAGAATTTCCAGTACATTAGTTTACAACCTGAAAAATTTTTAGACACCAAAAAATTTTAACAGAAAACTGATGTGAACTAAAATTAGGTTTTTGGAATTTTGGTCGATCGGAACTGAAAAACACATCAAACGAAGCTAGACGAAGTTAATGGCGAGGCTCTGATACCACTGTAAGTGCACGGCGGCGCCCCGGCCGTCAATCCGACGCCGGAATGCGGAAGCGGTGATAAACTTTAATTTTTGCGGACTTAGCAAACCGGCACCACCGCGCACTAAACCCCGGATCGGGCCATTAAACTAGATCTAGCAACTAAAAGACGGGTAAGAGATATACCGAATGATCCGTGTCTTTCGGTCTTCGTCTCCACTCCGATCTCCCGCGGATGCTTCGTCCTTCATCTCCTCGTTGTCGCCTCTTCGCCGGAAGGGCACCACATCGCCTGCATCTTTTACGGGCTCCCACCTCAATACCGAGGCAACTCGGACGCGAAGCTGGCGAGTCGACGCGTCTAAGATTTGCTGTAGAATGCGTAGTGTAGAACCTATGTCTCATTTGGGGTTTGTTGCCATTTGTGGATGATGGAAGAATCAAGGTAAGAAAAATGGTGCTTGCATTTTTCTAGCATGGAAAAGAGATCAAGAATGAAACACTCTCAAAGATGAAGCTCTCCTCTTCTCTTCTCTCTTTTCTAATGAAAACCTTCTCTCTTTAGAAAATGGTGGAGCAAAGAATATGAAGCATGAAGGGAGGTGAGTGTAGGAAGTGAAAAGAGGTGACTACATCCTAAACATAATGATCACTAAACTCAAATCCATTCACTTCACAATAAATGCATGAAAAGCAAAGATGCTTAACATATCAATCCTTATGCAAATAAATCCTCCACAAAGTGTTATTTGCAAACTTGCAAATAACCCCCTCCATCGGAAAAGTCCGGCAGGGAAAGAACAAAGGAAAACCGGCCGGAACGGAATGCAAACTGGCAACTCCAGAAAACTGGTCCCGTAATAAATTACAGGAAAACCCCGATACTGTGCATACACACCCGCATCTGTATTCCGTCCGGATACAAATGCAATGAGACAAAATCTACACTGTACTAAACTAGGATCCGGCTTAAACTAAAGCCGGCTAGTAATATCCGTCCGATCCTGATCCGTGCAATACCGCATGTATCTGATCGAACCCTGCCATATAATCATACGGCCACTAGTACTAACCGTCCGATCCTGATCCGTGCAATACCGCACGTATCTGATCGGACCCTGCCATATCTCCATACGGCCTCTACAGCATTTCGCCCGAAAGCTTGAGTAACTGGAAGTGTGGTGGACTCTAAAGACTCGTCAATACTATGGCTGTGCATTTAACCACTAGCACGTCATAGGTATAAGCCAATACGTGACGGGCCACCAGCTATTGACTAAAAGGGACGTCGATGAGTGAACTCATCCTGACACCCTACTGAGCCTGTCAGTGACAATATCCGTACAGTCTGGTCCGTTCTTCTATGAGCATCGCATGTCGTTCCTAGGGGGTTGGTAAAAGTCAGACCCCTAAAAGCGGTACAAGTCGTGTCGGAGTGTAGCCCAGAACACCCTGAGATACTACTGGAATACCTACTAGTAAATCTCCTGCCTTGGCCAAGGACTTCGTGTAATGGCTCTCCTAGACACAGCGCAACCTCACCCCCAATACCGGGAGAGACGAACCCCTGAAGATCCGCTCACTGCCTCCATGTGGCTCGGGACTGTACCCAACTAAAACCTGTTTGCACGACTCCTTTGAGCCGTGGTAGGGTAGTAATCAAAGTACAGTGGGAACTCACACGAGACAAATGACGATCCCCAGGTCGATGAACTAACCTGTACACATGTCACCTGGGAACTGCTATCTGACGTCAGGTATAAGACCAACTAGCATGTTCCCGGCGAGTCCTGTCCGGTGTACTCATAACCCAATGAGCACCTGTATACATCTTAGGTGAACCAACTGACACCAGTGGCTTGTGAGACCGGCCACCTCCCCTCGTCGGGGTCTCGACTGTGTACACTAGTCTACTCTGGAGTATCGATGCCCTGTCTCGAAACTCCCACGACTAAGGACCTTTTAAGGATGTGCTTATAGACTACCAGCTCCCACGTATATGATCGCCCTCATACTGCTGGCAGTCAAGCAAGAATCCTAGGGGCTCTATCAACGTGCAATAGCGACATGTCAGGTCACCTAAAGCAGTACACGATGATAAAGGTAAACCAGATAGCATACTATCATCTCGAGTAAGACTGTCCTACCGGGATAGGTCCTCCCACAATCATTGCAATCACGTGCCTGTGATCCAATAATTGACTCTGAGGGCACTATCTCCAACAACCACACCATCATACACCACAACTTCAGCCCCAACACCACTTTAGCTGCTACTACAGCAAACACAATCAATTTCAAAAGCCTCAGCCACAGGAAAAGAGAGAGAGAGGGTTGCAGCAGCAACAACAGCAACATACTTCCATGAGGAAAACAGCAGCATCAGCTTCAGCTACTGCTACAGGAGCACTTCAGCAGCACCACCCCACTTCCTCCTTCTCTTCTCCTTCACCCTAGGACACTCTTGAGGTATAATCTTGCAACCCAACTCCTAATTTGCCAAGTTCTGATATTAGCTGAAGTTTAGGGTCCATATCGTGAATTAGTGCTAGTTTAGGCAAATTTGAGTGAGACTTGACCAAGTGTTGGTTTTGATGGTTGGTATAGCCTTATTAGGTGTGTTTGAGACAAGTTCACCCCAGAATTTCCCCAGATTCCAGCAAAATACCAGATTTGTTATACTTGGCGTAATTTAGCGATTTTGTCGACTTTTGGACCTTTCTGGAATCTGCTACAACCCGGGACCTCCTAAAATAAAATTGACTTGGCAGTGAGACGTGCAGGTAGATAGAAGCCAACACCCAAAGCCCCAGCCCCTGGACCCACTTCATGGCCACAAATTTATCCCTTCTGGCCGCAATTTGCGGCCAGAGCAGTAGGGAACTTCCTCGTTTTGCGTGCACGACTCTTTTACCTGTTAACTTGACCCCTGGAATGTCTAGTTTTGACTGGTTCCAACCAGGGTAGAATCTGGGTTGATTTTCTTGACTTGGCGCATGATTTACGAATTGTTTTCGTATGGATTTTGGTATTTGATGATTCGTATCTGTCGGGTGGCGTTTGAACGCCAACGGTAGAGGGCTATGGACTGTGTTTTCACGCGAGGCCACATGTTTTTACCTAAGGGCGTAGCATGCACCATTTTGGCTTCCGACATGGTTTTTATGTGTTTTAGCATGTGATACCTTGTAGGTACCCCACGTGGCGTCGAAGCGTTGGAGATGCAGATGGCGACATCGGCACCGGCACACATAAGAAAGGTGAGTAGATTTATATCTACGGGGAGAAGTCGGGTGGATGGCGTATAGCACCCCCGCAATCCGATATCTAGTATACCTCATATACTGTACTTATATATGATAACTTATGTGTGACTTGATTGTTTAGGATGTGGTAGGTGTACTAAGCATTGATTAGGGTTAAAAGTAACTAGTGTAGTTCCTAGTCGCGAACCCTAGAATAGTTTGCACCCACACGCACACACGTGCTTTTTTTGCTATGATCATTCTGTGATGACGAGGATATTGGAGGACTTTGGATGTGAGTCAATGAGTTTGGGCATGGTGCCATGGTATCGGTGATGTGATGTGATTCGTATTTGGGATACGATATATGATTTTAGCGGGCCTTGGGCGTGTCTTCCGCACACGCATTCATGCTTTTGTAGATGGTATCGATTCGTACTAGACTTGGATTAGTACCCCAGATTGTGTGATATGATGATAAGGATACCAGATAATTGATGTGATGACTGTGATATTGACCCGCACCCAGCTATTGGGATGACGTACGACGATTTACCGTACGAGCATTATATTGATGATTGATCCGCACTCATGACTTGAGGGTGTCAGATGATTTACGGTATCATATGCGATACTATTGATTCGAGATCACCGACTACTATCTTTATTCATATATATCGACTCAGACTTAGGTGGTTTCCTTACCCCTCCCGATTGACTTGATAGTTAGATCAGTAGTTAGTGTAGTAGATGTTAGACTAGACCCGAGTCATACCTATTTCCAAACTAACGAATCAGGAGTATTTTAAAGACAGGCAAAAAGGGACTCTACGGATAATTTCAAAGGGGGCATCTTTTCTTAAAAACACCGTAGCCCTTATTTTACAAAAACCCCGATTCGTCTTATTTCAAAAAGGCAAAACTGCATGACACTTACATATTGATGTAGACTCTTCACCACTGCGTTGATTATTTGATTCCGCATATTCATATTATTTGCTTCGCATTTCTCGTGTTTATTGAGATATTACCATCATGCTGTTAGGACACCAGCACCATTATCGATGATGCATATGTTCCACGAACACTGTTTGCCGGCTCACACACTTCATCATCGATAATTGCCATGCCACTACACTGTAGTACTGTTGCATTCATGATATGATTCTTGCATGGCATATTGTACACTTATACCTGTACACATACATAGATGATTCCGGCTTGATTAGAGATTTGGGAACCGCAAGATATTCTTTAAAACCGATTTAAAAGAGCGGTTTCCCTCGACATGCGCACATTACTATTCCATGTTGCATGACTTACTGATATGCTTACCTTTCTTTACATGTCGCATACATCATGTTTGATTATACGCATTGAGATATGCTGTTTCCATGATATTTCTGGATTTAGGGACCGTGGATATTTCAAAAGAAAATATGTAATTGTTTTAAAAATCCGGTCACCCTTGATATGATATTTCAGTGCGTCCACCATGAGTTTTCTCGGTTCTAGAGAGCTTGTGTGAGTATACATGATTCGAGGAGCGGTAGGCACCGATTGCGGGTACATGGTGGACCCGGTGAGGTACCCCGGGGCAAGAAGACTCATAGATGCTAGACGGTGAGCCCGGCAGGGGAGTACTACCTACCGGTGATAGTACTTGGGACCCATCTGTTATCAGGGGGATACCGACTGGAGTCATGAGATGGATATGAGGGCCGACCAGGGTGTGCGGCGCCTGAGATACATGAGGATTTACGTGCCGATGCTAGGCACAGGTGTTCATGATGTTTTCGAGTATCGATGCTAGGCACTCAGGTTCCATGATTTGATAATATCCTCATATTTCCATGCATATGCATTACGATATTTACATGCATGATGCTTGTTGTCATTGGGTGACACGTGGACGGGATCCACAGATTTACAGCTATTGATTACCTAGTTGGAGGACATCCACATACTACTAGATTCATATTATGGCTGGCATTGATTCATATTACTCTATGCAGACATACCTCATATTTATGACATGTTATTACCTGAGGCATTGGCGAGTACTTGGCACTGCATACATGTATAGATGTTACATTGCCACCTTAGCATGCTTCAGACTTATTCTTTGAGGTTTATTTATGTTGATCATATGACCTAGGATTGCGTCATACATGCGATTTTCTGTTCATAGATGTTCTTCTATTCACGAGTTGGCAACTCACCCCCGTTGTGCCCCAGTTCTTGCAGGTGTTTGCCGTACAGGGATTCATTACGGCTTGCGGCACTGCTTCTTTCGGGTGATTTGCTCGTAGGTGGGTTTATTTGTATCGTACCCATCATTATACATTGTATATTATATTCAGTTGTATCTAGAAGTTCCATCAACCAAACATGTACTTATTTGAGATAGAGACCAGTGTTGATTATTCTTTCGACCTTAGAGTCACATGTTATATTTCTCTGGGATTCATGCTGTTGAGTTTCCTTTCTGTTGTGATCCTCGCCTTTAGGCGTTGTATATTATTTTGCAGACTGGTTGTTTTACCTATGGTTTTTCCTTCACTCCATTACTTTTCTTGGTTTGGATTTCTGGGCTCGGCTTACTTAGAGCACGTGCGCCTTGAGACATTTGTAGCCTAAGTGCCGGTCATGTTTCGTACTTTCGGGTCGTGACAAAGTTGGTATCAGAGCGTTAGGTTTTACTTTCGGAGCGTAGGATGACCCTTGGTTGATGGAATAGGTGACTAAAGTAGAGTGACGTACCGTGGGTATGTCCGCGGCATATTTACGATACGCCACTCCACTTAAGAAGCCTTAGGATGTACATTTCTTTGTTCAGTATCATATTCATTTCTGATCTAGCCTCATCGGTACCCGTTATGTTTTACTGCCACGATTACGGGCAGGGAGAGCTACGGCTAGAGTTGCGGTCAGCATGAGCTCGTTGCGAACGAGGACTGACCGGGGTGCTATTCCGGCGACACACGATGGTAGAGATGTGTCTTTTGATTGTGTTTCCTGGTGTCATGGGAACGTCTCGAGTTAGTATTGTTGATTGTGCCCTCTTATGGAGGAGAGCTCTTGGTTTTACATCGGATGATCGGGCCATTGTTAGAACTGCCAGTTGAGACAGGACTGTCGATGTACAACATACCTCAGAGATTTTGAAGCCGCTTACCATGCAGGCAGATGAGCCAGCTATTGCTGGGATCGATAGGACGTCGCTTCCGGAGCTTACGAGCTGAGATCTCCGGAGCTTCCAGGCAGATATGAGACAGAGGATAGCTAGTCTACCCGGATTGAGAGACGAAGGTGGTTCGTCCGATTTTTTGCGCCGGAGCAGGCCCAGTTGAGTTGAAGATTTCCAGTGTGGGGAGTCTTACTCAGATTTAGAGCAGTCTGATTTGGAGATGACCGCCGATGTATCGCCTTTCCTGGATGATTGAGGCGTTGATCAACGTACAGACGAAGGAGCCAGTTGTCGCTGCGAACAACGAGATATTGCCCCAGATGTTGGAGCTATTGCAGTACGGGTTGTACTAAGGGATGTTAGAAGGCCGCTAGTCATCGAGGATGAATGACTAGGACATGCGGATCGTCGCTACCCCGATGCGAGGTCATCAGATAGATTGTTTCCAGTTGAGACGACTTCACGCGGAGACGTTGAGAGTCGACAGAGACGATCGAATGTCAGAAACCTACTATTCCAAATTTAAAGTATTCGGAAGGACGTGCAGGCAATTCTATGGACCTTCTAGAAGAATGAAACCCTAACTCGACTTAATGACCGTGTGAAAGCCTTTGAACCTTAGGGTTTACGGCAGTTCTGCGGCGCCATTAGTGAGGCTTGGGTTGCCCTTCTACGGCTGGACCACCGATGCTGTGGTGTGTACTCAAAACTGTTAAACTGTACCCAAGATTTTGAGCTCTTGGGGGATTATGAGGTTCTGACGAGTTGATCGGATGGTTCGACATCATTCGGATATTATGTGATGGGATACACTGCTTGGGAGACTCTAGATACGAGCATAGCCATTGGAGCACTGTTCCGCAGGCCAGAGTACGGCATCGTCGACGAGATAGTTGACCAGGTTCGGATATAGGATCTCACCCAGATGTGTTGTGAGTTGATCGAGGACGGACGGGTATTGAGTATTCCTCCGATGGTTGGGACGCGTTCCCGAGAACCTGTTCGGCCAGACGTCTTCTACCAGATGATGAAGCTACAGAATACGCGATTTCGAGTCCGTGCGAGAGACTTCGGATTGACCGTGGCCGAGAACGGTGCAGTGCGTAGATAGCATGGCGTGATGTCATAGTGGACAACGATAGAGACAAGCGAGACATGTGGTTCGTCCGAGACGCTGACGGGCTGTCATTACCTTCCGTCGAGAATAGAGGCCTGATATGCTTACAGAAGCGTTGGGATATGGCCAGTTTCTAAGGACATGTGTGCGGAACACGCAGATGTCTAGGAAACGAGAAAAGATTAGGTAAGAGTACCAGCCTCCGTACAGTACGGCATAGGAAAGATCGGAAGAGACCCTGAGCAGGATTCCTTCCAGGACACCGCTGCAATGATAGTTGCACCAGGATCAGATGTGTGATGTGCATTCAGAAAGCCAGAAGCCGACGCCAGCGAGATGCTGCTTTACGAGTGGTCGTGATGATTGACCGAGAGATGACCAGAGGAGTGCCAGAATGGAATCTTTCCCGTTAGCACACCTGACTGGGCCGATGAGCCGTTGGACGGCGAGATTGGTAAATCCACAGAGAAGATAAGGACCCAGAAACAGAGGACGCCAGACCGTGAGCAAGAGGCAAGTGGATATCTTGCGCTGCTAGCATTGGATGCCCGACACCTTCTCGACTTTGAAGGAGGAACTACCGACGACGGTATTTATGATTTGTGATTTTGTGATTCGATTATCACGTATCCGTCATCTTGAATTTCGGTATTTTGGACGTTCGGTCTGCATGATTTAGTCTTGATGATTGAGTTTCATGACATTTGTTTTCATGTACCTTGGTTGCACCTATTGAGTATTTACGATTTTTGCACAGTTGTTGCACTTGATATCGTTTTCGTGCCTTGGTTTCACATGTTTGTGATTTTATGGATTTTAGGCCTTTGAGTTGATTTTGTGCGTATGCACACACACGATTTGGCTTTGCACTCTGTATAGTTTACATAGGTTTGTAGTGCAGTGACATGTATTCTGTGCACTTGGATGCACTGGACTTCGATTTCGATGGTGATGCTCGATATTTGTCTTGTGCACTTTACGTAACTGATTGGATCTGCGCGCGTTCGGCGCTTGATATTGGATTTCGTGATTTCGTGCATGATGGATGCACCGTATTTGGATTTTTAGCGCATGTTGGGCGCAGGTTATGAGATGAGATTTGGTGCACACCAGATGCACTAAATCAGGATTTTTCGTGCATATCAGATGCACCTGATTTTGCTGTCAGGCACGCACGTTGCCTGTGACCGATGCTGTGTGCACACCCGTTGCACCTGATGTCATTTTGTGCACCTGCTTGGCACATGTATGGATTTTGATTTCCGTGCGCACCAGACGCACGTGGTTTTCATGTGCACTTTTCGGGATTAATTTCTTTATGGAGCAGTACATTTTTTGATATTGCGATTTGGTTTCGCACTGACCAGTTCTAGTCAGAGGACAGTACCTGGATATATTTTTGCATGCATAGGTAGATTTCAAAGGGATTTTCAAAAGCGAGCTATAGTCTCATTATTTGCGTACGTTTCCGATATGACACGAAACGTTTAAAAACAGCGAACCCTTCTAAATTGTTTTCAAACGGCGGATCGTGCATACTAAACAAAAGATATATACGTGTATATGGCTATTTTCTTATAAAGACGTCCGCCACTGTGCAGTGTTATGCACATTGCACATCGGTTTTAAGGAATTTCTGGCATGCATTTCCTTCATATATTTACTTGTATAGTTCCGATTTATAGCATATCGGTTTTGGCTTTGGATTTAGCCTTGGTGTTTTCGCCTTGACTCCGATGATTGCAGGATGCTTGACGGAGTTTTGATTTTGAGTTATCTACTCATTGCTCTTGCGCTTGTATTGAGCTACGATGTGTTTTATGGATTGATGATTTCGGAGCCCCGTGGACTTGGACATTTTATTGAAAGGTTTTAGAATTGGGGGGTTTAAATTTAAATTCGGGGACTGAATTTCTTTAAGGAGGGAAGACTGTAACATTTCAGAAAAATATAATATTATTTTTGGGATTTTTTATAATTTAATATTATTTTATTGAATATTTTAGTATTTCGGTATAATTAAATACCGTTAAACGGGGAAAATTCTGAAGAAAAATTATGGAAATTCTAAAATGTGTTTAATGTAGGGTTTTTGGTAAAAAGTTTACCAAAATTGATTTCTGATGAATAATCTGGTTTTATGAATATTTTTTTCGGAATTTTATATGGACTGCACACATATATGCATGATAACTAGGGTTGAGCCTAGGGTTGAACCATGCTTAGATGACCATGGTGGCTTAAACCTTATGTTTAAGTTAAGTATGTTGTTTAAGGGTGATTAGGGATAAGTTGACTTGTGGCTAGAGAGAGAGAGAAAGGTGGCTCTAGGATCTGTCATGACCCATCTCATTTCAAGTCTTTGCTTTCCCTCAAATCTCTCCCTCTCACTCACATCCTTACCTCACATCTCCCACTCTCACACTCCACCATACTACAACCCTACACCCTACATCAGCCTCAACTGCAGCAGCAGATGTAAGCTTCAGCCCCCACAAACCCAAAAGTTCAGCCCCATTATCAACACATCAGCCCCCATTATCAACACTTCAGCCCCAACTCCCTATCAACATCAGATACTACAACACCACACCATCATACACCACAACTTCAGCCCCAACACCACTCCAGCTGCTACTACAGCAAACACAATCAATTTCAAAAGCCTCAGCCACAGGAAAAGAGAGAGAGAGGGTTGCAGCAACAACAACAGCAACATAGTTCCATGAGGAAAACAGCAGCATCAGCTTCAGCTACTGCTACAGGAGCACTTCAGCAGCACCACCCCACTTCCTCCTTCTCTTCTCCTTCACCCTAGGACACTCTTGAGGTATAATCTTGCAACCCAACTCCTAATTTGCCAAGTTCTGATATTAGCTGAAGTTTAGGGTCCATATCGTGAATTAGTGCTAGTTTAGGCAAATTTGAGTGAGACTTGACCAAGTGTTGGTTTTGATGGTTGGTATAGCCTTATTAGGTGTGTTTGAGACCAGTTCACCCCAGAATTTCCCCAGATTCCAGCAAAATACCAGATTTGTTATACTTGGTGTAATTTAGCGATTTTGTCGACTTTTGGACCTTTCTGGAATCTGCTACAAACCGGGACCTCCTAAAATAAAATTGACTTGGCAGTGAGACGTGCAGGTAGATAGAAGCCAACACCTAAAGCCCCAGCCCCTGGATCCACTTCATGGCCGCAGATTTATCCCTTCTGGCCGCAATTTGTGGCCAGAGCAGTAGGGAACTGCCTCGTTTTGCGTGCACGACTCTTTTACCTGTAAACTAGACCGCTGGAATGTCTAGTTTTGACTGGTTCCAACCAGGGTAGAATCTGGGTTGATTTTCTTGACTTGGCGCATGATTTACGACTTGTTTTCGTATGGATTTTTGTATTTGATGATTCGTTTCTGTCGGGTTGTGCTTGAACGCCAACGACAGAGGGTTATGGACTGTGTTTGCACGCGAGGCCACAGGTTTTTACCTAAGGGCGTAGCATGCACCATTTTGGCTTCCGACATGGTTTTTATGTGTTTTAGCATGTGATATCCTTGTAGGTACCCCACGTGGCGTCGAAGCTTTGGAGATGCAGATGGCGACATCGGCACCGGCACACATAAGAAAGGTGAGTAGATTTATATCTACGGGGAGAAGTCGGGTGGATAGCGTATAGCACCCCCGCAGTCCGATATCTAGTATACCATATATACTGTACTTATATATGATAACTTATGTGCGACTTGATTGTTTAGGATGTGGTAGGTGTACTATGCATTGATTAGGGTTAAAAGTAACTAGTGTAGTTCCTAGTCGCGAACCCTAGAATAGTTTGCACCCACACGCACACACGTGCTTTTTTTGCTATGATCATTCTGTGATGACGAGGATATTGGAGGACTTTGGATGTGAGTCGATGAGTTTGGGCATGGTGCCATGGTATCGGTGATGTGATGTGATTCGTATTTGGGATACGATATATGATTTTAGCGGGCCTTGGGCGTGTCTTCCGCACACGCATTCATACTTATGTAGATGGTATCGATTCATACTAGACTTGGATTAGTACCCCAGATTGTGTGATATGATGATAAGGATACCAGATAATTGATGTGATGACTTTGATATTGACCCGCACCCTGCTATTGGGATGTCGTACAACGATTTACCGTACAAGCTTTATATTGATGATTGATCCGCACTCATGACTTGAGGGTGTCAGATGATTTACGGTATCGTATGCCATATTATTGATGCGGGATCACCGACTACTATCTTTATTCATATATATCGACTCAGACTTAGGTGGTTTCCTTACCCCTCCCGATTGACATGATAGTTAGATCGGTAGTTAATGTAGTAGATGTTAAACTAGACCCGAGTCATACCTATTTCCAAACTAACGAATCGGGAGTATTTTAAAGACAGGCAAAAAGGGACTCTACGGATAATTTCAAAGGGGGCATCTTTTCTTAAAAACACAGTAGCCCTTATTTTACAAAAACCCCGATTCGTCTTATTTCAAAAAGGCAAAACTGCATGAAACTTACATATTTATGTAGACTCTTCACCACTGCGTTGATTATTTGCTTCGGCATATTCATATTATTTGCTTCGCATTACTCGTGTTTATTGAGATATTACCATCATGCTGTTAGGACACCAGCACCATTATCGATGATGCGTATGTTCCACGAACACTGTTTGCCGGCTCACACACTTCATCATCGATAATTGCCATGCCACTACACTGTAGTACTGTTGCATTCATGATATGATTCTTGCATGGCATATTGTACACTTATACCTGTACACATACATAGATGATTCCGGCTTGATTAGAGATTTGGGAACCGCAAGATATTCTTTAAAACCGATTCATTTTAAAAGAGCGGTTTCCCTCGACATGCGCACATTACTATTCCATGTTGCATGACTTACTGATATGCTTACCTTTCTTTACATGTCGCATACATCATGTTTGATTATACGCATTGAGATATGTTGTTTCCATGATATTTCTGGATTTAGGGACCGTGGATATTTCAAAAGAAAATATGAAATTGTTTTAAATATCCGGTCACCCTTGATATGATATTTCAGTGCAACCACAATGAGTTTTCTCGGTTCCAGAGAGCTTGTGTGAGTATACCCGATTCGAGGAGCGGTAGGCACCGATTGCGGGTACATGGTAGACCCGGTGAGGTACCCCGGGGCAAGAAGACTCATAGATGCTAGACGGTGAGCCCGGCAGGGGAGTACTACCTACCGGTGATTGTACTTGGGACCCATCAGTTATCAGGGAGATACCGACTGGTGTCATGAGATGGATATGAGGGCCGACCAGGGTGTGCGGCGCCTGAGATACATGAGGATTTACGTGCTGATGCTAAGCACAGGTGTCCATGATGTTTTCGAGTGTCGATGCTAGGTACTCAGGTTCCATGATTTGATTATATCCTCATATTTCCATGCATATGCTTTACGATATTTACATGCATGATGCTTGTTGTCATTGGGTGACACGTGGACGGGATCCACCGATTTACAGCTATTGATTACCTAGTTGGAGGACATCCACATACTACTTGATTCATGTTATGGCTGGCATTGATTCATATTACTCTATGCAGACATACCTCATATTTATGACATCTTATTACCTAAGGCATTGGCGAGTACTTGGCACTACATACATGTATAGATGTTACATTGCCACCTTAGCATGCTTCAAACTTATTCTTTGAGGTTTATTTATGTTGATCGTATGACCTAGGATTGCGGCATACATGTGATTTTCTGTTCATAGATGTTCTTCTATTCACGAGTTGGCAACTCACCCCCGTTGTGCCCTAGTTCTTGCAGGTGTTTGCCGTACAGGGATTCATTACGGCTTGCGGCACTGCTTCTTTCGGGTGATTTGCTAGTAGGTGGGTTTATTTGTATCGTACCCATCATTATACATTATATATTATATTCAGTTGTATCTAGAAGTTCCATCAACCAAACATGTACTTATTTGAGATAGAGACCAGTGTTGATTATTCTTTCGACCTTAGAGTCGCACGTTATATTTCTCTGGGATTCATGCAGTTGAGTTTCCTTTCTGTTGTGATTCTCGCCTTTAGGCGTTGTATATTATTTTGCAGACTGGTTGTTTTACCTATGGTTTTTCCTTCACTCCACTACTTTTCTTGGTTTGGATTTCTGGGCTCGGCTTACTTAGAGCACGTGCGCCTTGAGACGTTCGTAGCCTAAGTGCCGGTCATGTTCCGTACTTTCGGGTCCTTACATTTTCTCTCTCTTGTTCAAATCTGAACTCTACTCTATTATGAATTAGAAAAACTAATTCAACCATAGAAAAATGGTTCAAAGGTCAAACAAATGAGTAATGGGTCAATTGACCAACATGTGTCCTTAAAACCTATGTCCTTATTCATGCATAATACACATCATTTCTTAATTACCTAAAATGTATTAATTATTTAAAACTAAACGATTAATACAATTAGTTTATGCCATCTACAAATACATTTTGTACAAATTACGAAAACGCCCATCGTCCGTATATACATTCCTGTATTCGTATTCCGAAAAATACGATTACCAAAGACTACAATCCATCAGTACAATACTAGGATCCATCTTAAACCAAAGCCCACTAGTATTGTCCGTCCGACTCATCGTGCATGCACGAGTGTACGCACGTGATCGAACCATTTCATAAAACCATACGATATCTACACGTTTTGCCCGATGCAGGGAAACGCTCTGTGTGGGACTCTAGAGACTCGACTCTACGGTGGCAGTGGGTTTAACCACAGGCCGCAAGCGGTACTAGCTGTACGTAACGGTCCCTAGGTATTGTCGATAAGAAAGCCGATGAGCATAACTCATCCGAACTCCTACTGAGTCTGTATGCGACAATCTCCGTACAATCCGGTCTGTCCATCTAAGAGTATCGCATATCAGGCCTAGGGGGAGGTAAACGTCAGACCCCTAATAGCGGTATAAGTCGTGTCGGAGTACGGTCCAATACACCGTGAGAAATTACTAGAGTACCTACCAGTAAATCTCGCTTGCCCTGGCCAGGGACTATGTGTAATGGTGTTCCGAACACAACGCGATATCAACCCTCAATACCGGGAGAGACGAATCCTATCTAACTGCCACTGCCTCCAAGTGCTTCGGGACTGCACCCAACTACTACCTGTTTGCACGAATCAGTAGAGCCGTGGTAGGGTAGTAATCTAAGAACAGTGGGAACAAACTTGAGGCGAAGCAGCAGTGTCAAGTCAACGGACTAAGCTGTACTCATGTCACCTGGGTACTGCTATCTGACGATAGGTATACTACCAACCAGCAGTTCCCAATGAGTCCATCCGGTGTAACTCACAACCCAATGAGCACCTTCATACTATCTCCAGTACGACATACTGATGGTTGTGGGACAGACCATCTCCCAGGCTGGGAAGGGAAGCGTATACACTAGTCTACTCTGGAGTATCGATGCACTGTATCGATATTCCCGCGACTAGGGACCTGTATATGGATGTGCTTGTAGATTACCCAGCCCCCACTAGTGTGACTGCCATCACAATGCTGGTAATTAAGCATAGATCCTAAGAGCTCTACTAATATGCATAGGCGATATGTTAAAAGAAACATATGTACATATTGAAGTAGAAACAAACCAAGTAGCATACTACTATTTTGAGCAAGAATGTTATTAAAACTGTGAATATCCCAAGCTTCCATTAAGTAACATACAAACTAGTATGATACAGTAATGGCCTCTAGGGCATATACACTAACAATCCGTGATAGGGTAGTAATCAAAGCACAGTGGGAACTCACACGAGACAAATGACGATCTCAGGTCGACAGACTAACCTGTACACAAGTCACTTGGGAACTGCTATCTGACAATAGGTATAATACCTACTAGCAGGTTCCCGGCGAGTCCGTCCAGTGTACTCATAATCCATTAAGCACCTGCATACTATCTTAGGTGAACAAACTAACACCAATGGCTTGTGAGACCTGGCCACCGCCCCTCGTCGGGGTCTCGATCAGTATACACTAGTCTAAACTGGAGTATCGATGCCCAGTCTCGATACTCCTACGACTAGGGACATTTACGGATGTGCTTATAGACCCCAGCTCCCACATATATGACCGCCATCATAATGCTGGCAGTCAAGCAAGAATCATATGGGCTCTATCAACATGTACATGATGATAAAGACCAACCAGATAGCATACTATCATCTCAAGTAAGACCGTTCTATCGGTATAGGTCCTCACTCAATCATCATAATCACCTGTCCGCGACTATGATAATTGCCTTGAGGGCACTATAGCCAACAATAAGAATCACATAAGATTAAAAAAATAAGGATAAATGATATTTGCTTACTTAACTAAATGAAACAATGAGTCATTTATTAGAATTGTGTAGATTTTAAATTAATCATTTTGTTTTATTCATTTAAAGGAAGCGAAGGATTCATGTGCTGGATCCGGCATGATTCTCATGTTGGTTCATGTTGCCTACCCCATATGCTTGGGATAAAAGGCTCAGTTGTTGTTGTTTTATGATATATTTGTTCTCATCTTTGAGAATCCAATGCCATTCTCATCACTTCATCTCTCTCTTGATTTTTTGCTCAAGTGAGAAAGAAAGGAAAAAAGAGAAGAATTTAGTGAACTAATTATTTAATATCTTCTACTAATCATTCTTATTAAATTTAATTAGTGGGTTGATTCATTTTGATAAGATCAATTTGATGCTAAAACTTGTGATGGAGTTATCTCAAGGTGGATCATCTTCGGTAAGGAGATCACCAAGCAAGTTTGTTTTGGGCTTCGTGGAAACTAGCCATAGTCCAAGAAGAGGTGGATAACGCGCTACAAAGATCGTAGTCTCTTCTTCTTTAGTTTTCTAATTTAGATTTTTAGTCAATTGCATTGTTATTTCGATTGATTTTTGTTTGGATTCGGTCTATACTAGCTACTAATTTTTTTTTGTGCAATTCCGCCACGGTCGCGAGCGTTGTGACCCTAGCCTCCGTTCACTTACAGTTTTGGTAAATACCATTTATTCTTAAGATGAAAGTGTAGAATAAATAGAGAAATAATATGGGCTTTTTGCTAATAATGCATCTTTTAAGATGGTTTTTTTCTAAAAAAAATCATTGTGTGGTTCTTCCTAAAAGACTCAATATGAAGATGGTTTTTTATAAATACCTAAAATAAAAGTGTAGAATAAATAGAATCTCCCTGTTGGGTTAAATTTGTACAAAATCTGAAAAGACAATTTATATATTTTGGATTAATCTAGAAAATTATAGAATCATGAACTAAAGACTAATTAGTTACCACATGATCTATATTGATTAACATGTAATAAAAAAATAAAACTAAAATTCTACAAAATGAAATCAAGCATTTTTTTTGTTGAGGCGAACAAGCGCTCTTCCCATGAGATGAGATTCCAAATAGTATCTTGGATCAACTTCTCCAGGATACAACGAACTCTTAGAGTCTTGACATGACAAGAAATCAAGATGGACTTAAAAAATTAAACCTTTTTAATTGGAAATGGGAAGAGAGATTGGGAGAGATTCTTTCTATGTGAGTAATTGAAAGGTCGGTGATTCTTCCTTTTACATTTTCACAGCAAAGAGGAGTTTATAAAGAACTTCAGAAATACCTGTCGAGAAATATACGTAAAGATAAAAAGAAAAGCATAAGAAAAATCTAGAGGGTTAGTCAATTAGAACTAATGAGTGGAACTGGAACATTCTGGGATAATAAAACTTATGGTATTCTTCAATTAGAACTGGAACGAAAAGATCCTTTTTTGTGTTAGTCATGTGTGAAATAAAACTGGGATTGATGGGTCAAAAGTTCCACTTTTTGTTCAACTATATAAAGACTTTACAACTTCATCCCTTAAAATTATCCCAAATATTATTGTTGAAATTGATCATCAAATCAGAACTCTTTCTTACCCCTCTCGCTACATAGGTTATTATTTAAATATTTTTCTACGGTTTCTTCATCTCCCACTCTCTTCTTCCCTTCCTCTCTCTTTCTTTGATTTCTCGTTTTCTTCTCTTCAAGTCAAAGAATATCGGATCAAATGTAAACTCTAAAAACTAACATTTATATCTTTTCATAATTTTTTTTATTTTTTACATCATGAGATCTATTCCTACAACTTATATTGATTAACTTTTTTTATTATGTTTTTTGAATAGGTAATACAATTTTTTTAATGTTTTCTGTAATAATTTATTTTTCCAATATAATAAATCCTAATTTTGAGAAAGTTTATTTGAGAAAAATAAACCTAAAATTTAATTTATATAATCTAAAATCATAAAAGTTTAGAAAATTATACATCTTATTTTCATTATACTCTGTTTAATTTCTAATGCGAGGCATATAATTTTTTTATGCCTAATCAATTTGTATTTCCAAAAATATGATACCAAAAGGAAAATTAATTCATCTTTATTATTATTCTTGTTTGTTTAATATAAAAAAAACTAATGCTACCAAATATTATTCATACAAGCTTGTATCCAAACTTATACATATGTAAATGTTATATATTTATTATATACATTTTTTTTTAAAAATTATTATTTAAATCATACTTTTTCTGAGTGTTGTTTTTATTATTTATATGGATGGATTATAAAGTTATTTATTGTTTAATGTAAGTAGAGTGAAAGCTGCTTTAGAGGGTGGTGAATAAGACTATATGACAAATTTAGAGTATTTTTTCGAAAACACAAAAAATGCAGCGGAATAAAAGATTTTCAAATGTACTAAATTATCACTGTTACGACCCGAAATTTTAGCTCGTGACCGGCACATAAATCACGCAACGTCTAAAGGCGTAGCGTAACTTAAGTAAGCCGAAGCACAGAAATCTAAACCTTTTTTTTAAAAAAATGAACAGGTGCAATTTTGAAATAAATGTATAATGAAATCAAAGTTTTATTAAATGCATAAAAAAGAACATGAAAATGCAAGTTTAATTTACTAGTTTAAAAACATGTTTCGTTTTTTTAAAAATTTGGGCAGCACCTCTCTTGTATTTTTGATCCAAAACCACAATATATGATAACATAAAAGGCATCCACAAGCGGGAGCTAGCTCTTCGCAAATCGGCGGTTCCACAACCACGAAAAGCATAAATATAAGTATACGACGCCCAACGGCGAATATCACTATAAAAGATAAAGTAAAGAAATACATAAACCCCAAAAGCAAACATAAACCTGTAAGTCGACGTTAGTGTAACGTTTTGAAAATCGTTTCGGTGAAATTTCGGAAAATCGGTAAAATAAGGGGGTTTTCTATAAAAAATCAAAATACAAATATCTTTATTATAAAATTAAATATACATATTCTAGCTATATAATTGCTAGTATTTGGTGTTTATTAAGCCACTGGTGAAATTTCAAATTTTCTGAAATTTTATCCGAAATTAATTATTTTAATATTATTTTAAGCCATCACTAATACATTTAATTAGGGAAAATTATAAATTGGAATGGGTTGAAATAAATTTTGTACATCATAACAAATTAAAGAAAATTTTAACACGCTGTTTTTGAAATGAAATGAAGTTGCCAAACAGTTTTAGAAAATTCGAAGAAAAAGGCTTAAATAGTGAAATTAGTGTAAATAGATATTGGGGTATAACATTTATCATTTTTCCCTCACCCACACTCACCCACACCCTCTCTCCTCTCCCCAAATCAGCAGCCCCAATTTGTCCCCCCACATTTTCCCTACTTGAATTGTTAAAAGAAAAGAAAAACAAAGGAAATGGTAGAAAATTGTTAAATGAGAGTGGACTTTGACTTGGGTTGACTTGATATCATTTTTCCCCCCATCTCACTCTCTCTCCTCTCTTTCCTACCTGCAGCCGTGCCCCCCTTCTTGCTGTCCAGAATTTCCCCCCAAAACCCCACTTCATTTTGGCCTCAAAAATGTCCAAAATTCCATCTAAAATCAAGCTAAAATCAAAATCCGACTCCTACCTATTTTTCCTTAGCCCTTATAGCATGGATCTTAGTGGAAAGTTTGCATTTTGGGAGCTATCTTTTGGCAAATGTGGATCTCATTTCAAACTAGTTAGAGGTATAACCCTTTTCCAATTGATTCTTGTTCTAATTTATGATTGTAATCACGTGTTAGTTAGATTTTAAATGGTTCCAATTTCAAGTTTAGAAATTCAAGAGAAGGATTTGGATCATGTTAGAGTTGTGATAATTTGATGATGTTGTGATATGTATTTTGGCATCTTTTAATATCCAAATCTAGTCTAGTAGTTGATTTGTATATTGTCACTTAAAATTGTTAAAATTGTAATCTTTTTAGCAAACTAGGTTTTTATAAACTATAGAAATAATTAAGAGAAAAATCAAATTAGGGTATTCATAACATTATTAACATTTTAAATTGTAGTTTAATACTGAAGTTCATGAAAATCCAAGCTAAATTGTTGTTTGTGCGTTTTTGCTATAAAATTGTTAAAATTGGGTATATTGTAAACTAGAATTTTGGGGTTAATGAAATTTAATGAGATTAAATTGTGGAAATTGTTTTTATGACTTATTTAAGATTTTGAATAAGTATTATTGCCATTAGAATTGTTAAAACATCAAGTTTTGTACTAAAACGGTAAATTTTTGCTTGCTAGGTTTTCGGAAAAATAGCTTTAAAGTGAGTTTGGGGTTTTTGTAAATTTTAACCTATTTCATATAATAATTGGTGATTTGTGAAAGCATGATTGGTATGTTTAGTGTTTTATTGATCAATCGACGTTTGTACGCCGATGTCGAGGGTTTTTGAGTTGATTTGTGAAAGCAAACCATGGGTTTTGACCTATGTGGGATTCGTGTGTCGTTTTGGTCATGAATCGGATTTTAATGCGATACGGTGCGTTATGATATGTAGGTACCCCACGTGGACTTCCAGACGACAAGCAAGCGCGTGGCGACATCGGCACCGGCGAGCGAGGACCAGGTGAGTAGATTTATATCTACGGGGAGAAGTCGGGTGGATGGCGTATAGCACCCCCGCAGTTCATGGTGATGTATACGAATACGTATACACACATACATTTATTATATGTCGTTTGGAGATTATTGATGATAAATATGGATAACTGGTGTGCTTGGATTGATTTAGTGTCGCGAAACCCTAGAGTAGTGGTCGCACCACACATGCACACACACACCCATACTTGCATACATTCTTCTTTCATATGTGCTTAAATGGGAATATAGACTGTCCAAGCTGCTTTCAATCATCCACCATCTGACCATAGCTATGACTTTCTTTCGTGTCTGTCTCCTTATATTTATGTGTTCACATAGGTATAGGACTATGTGTTCACATACTGCTTTGAGGATCGTATTTAGGATTTGAGGTGAGTCGATGAGATTGATTTGAGACCGTAAGATCGGTGATATGGCAGGATACGTATTTGAGATACGTCATGATGTTATAGCGGATTTTTGGACGACGATACCATGTGAATAGTGTTATAAATAAAATGATCGACATGTGATTGTGTTATGAGATATGATATGTTAGGATGTTTATGATAGGCCGCATTGGGCGATGTATACTTCTTTATGACGATTGTATTGATGATATGTGCTGGTGATATCGGTTTGGATGAGACTGTCGATCAGTTGTCAGATCATGATTATATTGTTGATATTAGTATTGTACTAGACGTAGGTCAGTACCCGGATTATGATCTTTGATAAAGAGGATACCAGATGAATAACACGATGAATGTGATATTGACCCGTACCCAGATTTGGGATGCCGTACGACGGATTTACGTACGAGCTATATATTGATGTTGGATCCGCACTCTTGACTTGGGAATATTTGATTATGGATATGGTATCGGACGTGACATTATCGAGGCGGGATCACCGACTAATGTGTGTGTATGTGTGTGTGTGTATGTATATCGACTCAGATGTTAGGCGGTCTCCTTACCTTCAGTTAGCCTGTTAGCTCGGCCCTATAGTTTAGTGTAGCTGTATGACTCATATTACATTAAATGCAGATTAGTTATCTTTGTTTTTAGTATTCAGCTCCCGCATATTATTGCTGTTGCTCCGCATCGCATACTTATTGTAATTCATATTCCATTATTGATATCATGCTGCTAGGACACCGGCACCATTACCGATGATGCGTATGTACCACGTACACTTACTTGCCGGCTCACACACATCTTCATCGGTAATTGCCATGCCACGTACACTTTAGAAATGCTGTTGCATTGACATAGGTTGTTAGCTAATAATTTAGACATGATATTAGTGTACTTGCCTTATATGCTACATTAGACATTGTAGCTATTACTTGTTACTTAATGCATGTTATTTTTCATTGTTATGCCGCATTCATGGATTTTATACCTATATTCACTGTTTATATGCTATTGATGATTTGGATTCGGATTTCCATTAGATTTTCTGGATTTGGGGGAAAACCGCAAAATTTATACAAACTTCCTCTCTCTCTTTTTCTATAAAAAGTGCGGTTTTCCCATGATGTATGAGTCGTCCACCATGAGTTTGCTGATGGATTTCGAGACCCGAGTTCGAGGAGTGGAGGAACCATTTCGGGTACATGGTGGACCCGGTGCGGTACCCCGGGACAAGAGGATCGCAGATGATGAAGTTGAGCCTGGCAGGGGAGCACTACCGACCGGTGATTTTACCCGACGCGTCGGATATCTGGAGGATACCGTCGTAGTCGTGAGATGGATGGTAGTGGTCGGTCTGGACTGACGGCGCCCTAGATATTGAGATTGAGACATTGAGATTTCGAGATATTGAGGTACTGAGATTTGATGATACATGCCAGTCCGGATAGCCGGAGCCTGAGATTTTGAGACATTGAGATTTATGTTTTGTGTCGATACTAGACACAGTTTATGCTGATTTCATTATGATAACTCATTTTAAAAATACAAAGGAAATCTCACTAACTTATGAAAGCAGTTTCTTTAGTACATATTTTCTGTTTTCGGGCATTCATACATCATCCATATGAAATATTGCTACCTGAGGCACTGACACGGGCATATGGGATTACACTGGGGTTAGATACTTACCCTAGCCATTGTTATAGGCTGCATGTTATGTATATTTGAGGATATATTATGATCGTTGACTTAGGATTGCGTTGTTCATGCGGTTTCTGTTCGTAGATGTTTTTCTACTCACGAGTTGGCAACTCACCCCCGTTGTGCCACAGTTTCTTGAAGGTTTTGCCGTACAGGTTTCATTACGGCTTCGCTGGCACTGCTTCTTTCGGGTGACTTGCTAGTAGGTGGGTTTATTGGTATCGTACCCATCATATTACTTTGTATAATATTATCTAGTTGTATCTAGTAAATTCCATCAACCAAACATGTATTTATTTTTGAGATAGAGACCAGTGATGTTATTCTTTCGACCTTAGAGTCGCGCGTTGTATTTCTGTGGATTTCTTGTTGTTTTGAGTTTCCTTTTGAGTTTTGATTCTCGCCCTTGACGTTGTATATTATATTTCTTGTGTGGTTATGACCGTCGATTGACGAAGAGCTAGCTCCCGTTTGGGGATGCCTTTTATTGATTTCGTATACTATTCATGTTGTATCCCGTTTGGGGGCCAGTATTTACAAAGGAGACTCTGCCGAAATTTTCAGGAAATATTTGATGTTTTTAAAAACGCATAATTCGGCTTATGCTTTTAAAACTACTTGATTTAAATTGGTTTTCCTTCACTCTACTACTTTTCTTGGTTTGGATTTCTGGGTTTTCGGCTTACTTAGATTACGTACGCCTCGAGACGTTTCGTAGTTTAAGTGCCGGTCATGTTCCGGACTTTCGGGACGTGACAAAGTTGGTATCAGAGCGTTAGGTTTTACCTTCAGAGCGTAGGATGACCCTTGATTGATGGAATAGGTGACTAAAGTAGAGTGACGTACCGTGGGTATATTCCGCGGCATATTTACGATACGCTACTCCACTTAAGAAGCCTTAGGATGTACATTTCCTTGTTCAGTAGTATATTCATTCCTGATCTAGCTTCGTCGGTACCAGTTATGGTTTGCTGCCATGATTACGGGCAGGGAGAACTACGGCTAGAGTTGCGGTCAGCACGAGCTCGTCACAAACGAGGACTGACCAAGGCGTGATTCTAGGGACATACGATTGCATTGAGAGGCGTCATCTGATTGTGTTTTCGCGGCTTGAGCGTTTGACAGATCGCTTTTATGAGATTTCTCGGATGTGCCGATCAGTACCAAAGGATCGAACCAATGATAGAGGCCAGCCAGATTTTGATGACCGTTGATGTATTGCTTATTCATGATGATTGAGGCACGGTTCAGCGTGCAGACGAGTGAGCCAGTTGTTGCTGCGAGCGATGAGATATCGCCCTAGATGTTGGAGCTATTGCGGTAAGAGTTGTACTAAGAGATGATAGAAGGTCACTTGTCACCCGAGGATGAAAGACTAGGACATGTGGTTCGTTCGCTTAACGGATGCGAGGTCATCAGATAGATTGATTCCAGCTAGAGACGACTTCACGCGGAGATGTTGAGAGTCGACAGAGGCGATCGAATGTCAGAAACCTATTATTCCAAGTTTAAAGTATTCGGAAAGACATGAATGCAATTCTATGGACCCTCTAGAAGAATGAAACCCTAACTCGACATAATGACCGTGTGAAAGCCTTTGAACCTTAGGGTTTACGACAGTTCTGCGGCGCCATTAGTGAGGCTTGGGTTTGCCCTTCTACGGCTGGACCATCGATGCTGTGGTACGTACTCGATACTATTAAACTGTACCCAAGACGTTGAGCTCTTGGGGGATTATGAGGTTTTGACGAATCGGTCGAATGGTTCGACTTCATTCGGATGCTATGCGATGAGATGTATTTCTTGGGAGACTACAGATACGAGGATAGCCGTTGGAGCTCAGTCTATGCAGCAATGACGAAACGAGTCCGAAGCTGTCGACATTGGAGAAAAGTGGAGTAATAGGTTCGTACGAGATCTTGATGAGTCGACTTTCCACTCTGCCGACATCAGAGATGCGATACGCATGCCGAGGCATTGTACTGGGATGTACCTTCCAGAAGGAGTCGCGATGAGTATGCAGCCGTTCCGAAACAAGAAACAGATATATTAAAGGACGATGACTTCCGGACAGTTTGGCAGAGACGAGATTTCGGATAGACCTCCACAGGACTTTTCTGGAATAAATTACGAGAAGACTCGACCCAGGAGTGGTCATGTTACGCACACCAGCAGGCCAGATTTCAGGATCGTCGACGAGATATGCTATGAGTGACCAGGACAGTTGTCCAGAGATTCTTGGAGGATGTGCTTGAGCGGGACTATTCCACCATACTTGATTTTGGTATTTTAGGCGATCTATTCGCATGATTGATTTTGAGGATTGAGTTTCATGATATTTGTTTTCATGCACCATGGTTGCACCTACTGAGTATTTACGATTTTTGCACAGTTGTTGCACTTGAGATAGTTTTCATGCCTTGGTTTCTTATGCTTGTGATTATATGGATTTCATACAGTTGAGTTGATTTGTGCGTATATACGCATACGATCTGGGTTTTGCACTCGGTATAGTTCACATATGCTTGCAGTGCAGTGATACGCATTTTGTGCACTTAGATGCACTGGACTTCGATTACGATTGTGATGCTCGATATTTGTTTTGTGCACCTTGTGCACCTGATTGGATTTTGCGCATGTTCGGTGCTTGATATTGGATTTCATGATTTCGTGCATGATAGATGCCCCTGCCTTGGATTTTCGCGCATGTTGAGCGCATGTTTTGAGATACCATTATGGTGCACACCAGTGCACTAAATCGAGATTTTTCGTGCATGTCAAATGCACCTGATTTTGCTGTCAGGCACACACGTTGCCTATGACAGATGCTTTGTGCACACCCGATGCACTTAGATCTTGTTTCTGTGCACTTGTATGGCACGTATATGGATTTTGATTTCCGTGCGCACGAGACGCACGTAGTATTCATATGCGTATTTTGGGATTGATTTCTTATAGAGCAGTACGTTTTTATGATATTTGCTATGTGTTTTCGTACTGAGCTGGACTAGTCAGAGGACAGTACCTGAATGTATTTTGCATGCATTGATAGCTATCGAAGGGAATTCCAAAAAGCGAGCTATAGTCTCAGTATTTACCTACGTGTCTGATATGACACGAAACGCTTAAAACAAGGAAACCCTTCTAAATTGTTTCCCAAAACGGCGGAAGGTACATTTTAAACAAAGGTATATATGTATATGGTTATTTTCTAATGATAGACGTCCGCCACTGTGCAGTGTTATGCGCATTGCGCAGGGACTTTAAGAGATTTGGCATGCATTTCCTTTAGATATTTACATATATAGATTTGATATTTACGTGTATAGTTTCGAGTTATATCATATTGGTTTTGTATTGGATTTTACATTTATGTCTTTACTATGACTCCGATAATTGTGGAATACTTGACGAGGTTTTGATTTTGAGTTATATGCTCATTTTTCATGTGCATGCGCTGCGCTACGATTTGTTTTATATATTTATGATTTCGGAGCCCCGACGACTTGATGGTTTTGCTTAGATGTTTTAGTATTTAGGGGGAGTTTTAATTTAAATTCGGGGACCGAATTTCTTTAAGTGGGGAAGATTGTAACATTTTGAAAATCGTTTCGTTGAAATTTCGGAAAATCGGTAAAATAACGGGGGTTTCTGTAAAAAGTCAAAATACAAATATCTTTATTATAAAATTAAATATATATATTCTAGCTATGTAATTGCTAGTATTTGGTGTTTATTGAGACACCGGTGAAATTTCAAATTTTCTGAAATTTTTTCCGAAATTAATTATTTTAATATTATTTTAAGCCGTCACTAATATATTTAATTAGGGAAAATTACAAATTGGAATGGGTTGAAACAAATTTTGTTCATCATAACAAATTAAACAAAATTTTAACACATTGTTTTTGAAATGAAATGAAGCTGCCAAACGGTTTTAGAAAATATCGAAGAAAAATGCTTAAATAATGAAATTAGTGTAAATAGATATTGGGGTATAACATTTATCATTTTTCCCTCACCCACACTCACCCACACCCTCTCTCGTCTCCCCAAATCAGCAGCCCCAAGTTGTCCCCCCCTCCCCCACATTTTCCCCACTTGAATTGTTAAAAGAAAAGAAAAACAAAGAAAATGGTAGAAAATTGTTAAATGAGAGTGGACTTTGACTTCGGTTGACTTGATATCATTTTTCCCCCCACCTCACTCTCTCTCCACTCTTCCCTACCTGCAGCCGAGCCACCCCCCTCCTGCTGTCCAGAATTTCCCTCCAAAATCCCACTTCATTTTGGCCTAAAAAATGTCCAAAATTCCATCTAAAATCAAGCTAAAATCCAAATCCGACTCCTACCCATTTTTCCTTAGCCCTTATAGCATGGATCTTGGTGGAAAGTTTGCATTTTGGGGGCTATGTTTTGGCAAGTGTGGATCTCATTTCAAACTAGTTAGAGGTATAACCCTTTTTCCAATTGATTCTTGTTCTAATCTATGATTGTAATCAAGTGTTAGTTAGATTTTAAATGGTTCCAATTTCAAGTTTAGAAATTCAAGAGAAGGATTTGGATCATGTTAGGGTTGTGATAATTTGATGATGTTGTGATATGTATTTTGGTATCTTTTGATATGCAAATCTAGTCTAGTAGTTGATTTGTATATTGTCACTTAAAATTGTTAAAATTGTGATCCTTTTAGCAAACTAGGTTTTTATAAACTATAGAAATAATTAAGAGAAAAATCTAATTAGGGTATTCATAACATTATGAACATTTTAAATTGTAGTTTAATACTGAAGTTCATGAAAATCCAAGCTAAATTGTTGTTTGTGCGTTTTTGCTATAAAATTGTTAAAATTGGGTATATTGTAAACTAGAATTTTGGGGTTAATGAAATTTAATGAGATTAAATTGTGGAAATTGTTTTTATGACTTATTTAAGATTTTGAATAAGTATTATTGCCATTAGAATTGTTAAAACATCAAGTTTTGTACTAAAACGGTAAATTTTTGCTTGCTAGGTTTTCGGAAAAATAGCTGTAAAGTGAGTTTGGGGTTTTTGTAAATTTTAACCTATTTCATATAATAATTGGTGATTTGTGAAAGCATGATTGGTATGTTTAGTGTTTTATTGATCAATCGACGTTTGTACGCCGATGTCGAGGGTTTTTGAGTTGATTTGTGAAAGCAAACCATGGGTTTTGACCTATGTGGGATTCGTGTGTCGTTTTGGTCATGAATCGGATTTTAATGCGATACGGTGCGTTATGATATGTAGGTACCCCACGTGGACTTCGAGAAGACAAGCAAGCGCGTGGCGACGTCGGCACGCGCGAGCGAGGACCAGGTGATAGATTTATATCTACGGGGAGAAGTCGGGTGGATGGCGTATAGCACCCCCGCAGTTCATGGTGATGTATACGAATACGTATACACACATACATTTATTATATGTCGTTTGGATCTTATTGATGATAAATATGGATAATTGGTGTGCTTGGATTGATGTAGTGTCACGAAACCCTAGAGTAGTGGTCGCACCACACATGCACACACACACCCATACTTGCATACATTCTTCTTTTATATGTGCTTAAATGGGAATATATATTTATGTGTTCACATGGGTATAGGACTATGTGTTCACATACTGGTTTGATGATAGTATTTGGGATTTGAGGTGAGTCGATGAGATTGATTTGAGACCGTGAGATCGGTGATATGGCAGGATACGTATTTGATATACGTCATGATGTTATAGCGGGTTTTTGGATGTCGATACCATGTGAATAGTGTTATAAATAAAATGATCGACATGTGATTGTGTTATGAGATATGATATGTTAGGATGTTTATGATAGGCCGCATTGGGCGATGTATACTTCTTTATGACGATTGTATTGATGATATGTGCTGGTGATATCGGTTTGGATGAGACTGTCGATCAGTTGTCAGATAATGATTATATTATTGATATTAGTATTGTACTAGACGTAGGTCAGTACCCGGATTATGATCTTTGATAAAGAGGATACCAGATGAATAACACGATGAATGTGATATTGACCCGTACCCAGATTTAGGATGTCGTACGACGGATTTACGTACGAGCTATATATTGATGTTGGATCTGCACTCTTGACTTGGGAATATTTGATTATAGATATGGTATCGGACGTGATATTATCGAGGCGGGATCACCGACTAATATGTATGTATGTATGTATATATATATATATATTGTAAGTGCACGGCGGCGCCCCGGCCGTCAATCCGACGCCGGAAAGCGGAAACGAAAACTTTTCTATAAACTAGAGCCGGCACCACCGCGCACTAAAAACCCGGATCGGGCCATTAACTTAACTCTAGCAAACTAGAAAAAGGGAAGGAAACTATACCGAGCGATCCGTGTCCTTCGGTCTTCGGCCTCCACTCCGATCTCCTCGCGGAACCTCCGGTCTTCATCTCCTCGTCGGAACGGGCACCACAACGCCGGGTTCTTTTACGGGCTCCCACCTCTGGACCGAGGCAACTCGGGCACGAAGTTGGAGAGCCGACGTGCCCAAGGAATGTTGTAGGCAAGTGTAGAGAAGTATGTGTCATGGGGGTTTGAAGTTGCCTTTGGATAGATGTGGAGAAGAATCAAGAACTTTGGAGAGAGGTGAGGAAAAAATGTGGTAAGCCCAAAAATGATATGAATGAATTTCTCCCTCACTCAAATGAACCACTCTCTCCCCCTCAAAGTGGTCGGCCCCCTCTCTCTCTCAAAAAAATGGTGGAGAGTAATTGCAATAATGCAAGGAAAGAATAATAGAAGAGAAAAATGGTCACACCAAATACCAAATCAACTCCTTTCAATAACCATCACAATAAATGCAAGACAAGTGATGCAAAAGGAATCTCATGATGAAGCCACAAATCCAAATAACCCCCTCCACAAATGATAATTTGCACACTTGCAAATAACCGCTCCATCGAAAAGATCCGGACGTGAAGGAACAAAGGAAAACTGGCCGGAACGGAATGCAAACTGGCAACTTCAGAAACTAATCCCGTAATAAATTACAGGAAAAAAAAACCCGCGACTGCATATACATGCCTGCAATTGTATTCCCACTGAATACAATACAAATGCAAAGAGACAAAATCTACACTGTACAATACTAGGATCCGGCTTAAACCAAAACCCGCTAGTATAATCCGTCCAATCATGATCCATGCAATACCGCACGTATCTGATCGAACCCTGCCATATCTCCATACGGCCTCTACAGCGTTTCGCCCGAAACTTGAGAAACTGGTCTGCGGGGGACTCTAAAGAATCGTCAATACTTTGGTTGTGGATTTAACCACTAGCACGTCAGAGGTATTAGCCTATACGTAACGGGCTACCAGGTATTGACCAAAAGGGACGTCGATGAGCGAACTCATCCTGACACCCTACTGAGCCTGTCAGTGACAATATCCGTACAGTCCGGCCCGTTTGTCTATGAGCATCGCATGGCGGGCCTAGGGGGTTGGTAAAAGTCAGACCCCCAAAGGCGGTACAAGTCGTGTCGGAGTGCAGCCCAGAACACCCTGAGATACTACTGGAATACCTACCAGTAAATCTCCTGCCTTGGCCAAGGACTTTCATGTACTGGCTCTCCTAGACACAGCGCGACCTCACCCCCAATACCGGGAGAGATGAACCCTTGCAGATCCGCTCACTGCCTCCATATGGCTCGGGACTGTACCCAACTAAAACCTATTTGCACAACTCCTTTGAGCGTGGTAGGGTAGTAATCAAAGAACAGTGGGAACTCACACGAGACAAATGACGATCTCAGGTCGATGAACTAACCTGTACACATGTCACCAGGGAACTGCTATCTGACGTCAGGTATAATACCAACTAGCATGTTCCCGGCGAGTCCTGTCCGGTGTACTCATAACCCAATGAGCACCTGTATACATCTTAGGTGAACCAACTGACACCAGAGGCTTGTGAGACCGGCCACCGCCCCTCGTCGGGGTCTCGACTGTATACACTAGTCTACTCTGGAGTATCGATGCCCTGTCTCGAAACTCCCACGACTAGGGACCTTTTAAGGTTGTGCTTATAGACCCCAGCTCCCACGTATATGATCGCCCTCATATTGCTGGTAGTCAAGCAAGAATCCTAGGGGCTCTATCAACGTGCAATAGTGACCTTTAAGGTCACCTAAAGTAGTACACGATGATAAAGATAAACCAGATAGCATACTATCATCTTGAGTAAGACTGTCCTACCGGTATAGGTCCTCCCTCAATCATTGCAATCACGTGCCTGTGATCCAATAATTGAATCTGAGGGCACTATCTCCAACAATCTCCCACTTGCACTCAAGGCTAATTATTGCGATGTCGCATACTCACAGCCCGTGTGATACCGAACACCCAACTCCTCTACTAGTCAGTCTCACAAAGCTCGTTTGCGAAACTATTGCGTTCGAGGAATAGCCTCAGTGAGTGGATCCGCTGTAATGTCTCTTTCTATGTCTCTCTTTATCTCAAGTCCGCGGAGAAAGCCATCTCCCGAAGTGAGTAATGCATGTCTTAGAATATGTCTGGATGTCTGATGGGACCTAGCTCATAAATGAACTCCAAATCCAAACTTCTTAGACTATATCGTCAACTGAAATCAATCAGCATCCTGCGTCATGCCTCCCTCAATATCTACCTGGACCACCTGTCCAAAATACTGCCCCTCGTTAGAGAGACAACTATAACTCTGACAGCCACTCTGTCATCCATGTCACCTTAGAAGCCTGGAATGATAACTGTTTCCCAAAGGAGGCTTCCGTTATCATTTCCCTAGAACATCAACTTATGTTCTAAAACTGCTTCCGAATGTTTCTCCAGGACTGGATCAATATCAACTTACTGCATCTCGTGCAAAAATAACATCTGGTGTGGTACTTGACATCTCATGATTGACTCAATTGCCTAAGCGAGTGATCTGCCAATCATGCACATCCCTCTCCCCTTTAGTCTGTAAGACACCTTTAGAGAGGGTGACTCCATTACCCGCAGGTACACCACCGTGCTAGGAGTCGTCCATTCTAAATACCTTTAGAATGCTGTCTAAGTACCCAGATTGGAAAACTACCCAAATCTAGATCTAAAACCATAGATCCAGTAACCAGAATGTCTGATATAATATCCAATTCCTATGTAGAGAAACCACTGTGTGACAACCAAAGTATAACCGACCGTAGTATAGGAATTTCACTTCCTACTTTATGTATGTCATCCAAATACCAGGACATCACACCCTACTACCTTCTTAATAGATCCATCCCCTATTCTGATGAAGTCAAACCTATGACTGTCACATCAGAAATAGATGATCTATCTCCGATGTATCTACTTTAGTCTATAAATAGACATAAGCCACTTGTCCACCAATGCTTCCGCTGCTCCTACTGACTACGACAACTCTCTGGCAGAGTCATATACACGTGCACTTCTAAAGCTAGTTTAGAACGATGCTATACTCATCCTCCTGCCGGGTCTCACAGTCTGGAACAACAGCAACGGCAAGTCTGGGTAAACAAGAACCTCCCTGCCACTGTCCTTGAGCATACCGAAATACCTCTCGAGCGCCTGAGGTTACCCACCATATCTACGGAGTGGCCAATGGAATGTCAAACCAGATTGAATCTTTAGGTTCTTATCAAATCTTCAGTAATCGTTTGCGGTTCTAGAATCACTTCCAGTTCTACCATACTCCCACTATTGTTTTCTGAAAAAATCCATTTTTATTAAAACTGTGGCGAGTCAAGAACAATATCACTATTGATCTTCCTGATGGTAGAAAATCAACCCTCGTCATAGCCCGGGTAAACCCACAAACAGCCATTACAGAAACGTGCCTTGAGTTGTCCAGTGTCTGGTTTTAAGAATAAGCCGGACAACTCCCCGTACCTTAACATCGTTAAGATATGAACTGTTCTATATCCAATATAGAAACAGAGGCACTGATTTAATTGAACCAGATTCAAATCATGCAGCTGTCTCCAGTGCATGTCAACTAAATGGAAGGAGGCCGATCATCGTTACTCAACTTAGGAATGCTTCCAATTATGAGTAACCTGAAAGAGAAGCAAGTTCTCTTAATCATTACTATCAACTGAATACCATGCACAAGTATCTACATCTTCGATCACCTTGAAGAATCCTGATACTTGCAATACCTGGTTCTCTACTTTACTCTTATACCTATAATTTCTCAAAACTCAGACCTTGTGTTTCTACGAAACACTTGTCTAAGAACTAGAGAAGTCATAAGTAAACTGAATATAGTACGAGGACCAATCCCTCTGTCCTAATGGACACTGGACAATATACAATACTCTGTATAATTTCCCTGAGTCTAGTGTCTCATTCACTGTGTGTTGTAGGTTAAAAACTATACTTATGGTTAAGAAGAATTACACCGTTGTACAATGCTCCTTACCTAACCATACACTGATATAGGTAAATGTCATAGACATAATTTCAAAAAGGTATATCTCACTCTATAAACATAGACGTACAGATGTATCAATTTGAAATTGGTGCATAACAACGGATATTCAAAACCAAATATTTGCTGTCCGGCAAACAACCAGGTGACTTCCTCAAATATCACCAATTACAACGAATTCCGATATAATGAGGATGATCACCTAATTCCCAATAACTTACTCCCAATACCTGGTAAATACATACCCTGGAGCAAGTGTCTAATTAGGAAATCAGTTTTCTTTTAACAGTACACAGTGAAACTGAAACATTAAAATGTTTTGATAGGGTATCCCGGTATTCATAGTAATGCCTCTTCCATTATCCAGATTCACAACTGTAACCGTATAATTCTTTGCCATCTCTCCAAATCCCTTTATATGTCTTTAATCATTACCTTCTGTACACCCTCTTAGGCTAAATGGTTTTCTTCCTTCCCTACCGTTTGGCACCAGCCTATGGTTTGGAAGTAGACTATCCAATAAGCATAATGGGTGTACTGTTCCAAATCCTAGGAGCACTCGCAATGCGAGAGAAGGTGAAGATAAAAGACACCTGAATAAACCTTATTCCTATTTCTCCTGAACCAGAATCCATCCCCGAATTGGAACAAGTTCCTTTCGAGTTCGTATATAACCATACGATGGAGTATCCAATAAACTGTGGATCTTCATAGTGATACGGAGTGTCCTGGAGAAATACAAAGGTGAAGTGGGAGTGGTAATGAAATACTTGGTTTGGTCGTGAATAGCAGTCGCAATTTACTTTGCCCTCTTACTAATCCCTTGATATGTCTTTACTTAATACCTTCTGTACACCTTAGTTAGGCTAATTGGTTTTCTTCATTCCCTACTGTTCGGCACCAGCCTAAGGTTTGGAAGAAGACTATCCATTTTGCATAATAGGTGTACTATCTCCTAAACCAAGGAGTACTCGCAACCTGAGAGAAGGTAAAAGGAAAAGACAACTGGATAGTCCTATTCGTTTTCTCCAGAACCAGAAACCATCCTCGAATAAATTCCTTCGAGTTCGTATATAACCATACGATGGTTTTGTCCAATGGAAGTGGACGTTCGTAGTAATACGGGGTGTCCTGGAGAAAAGGGTAAAAGTAGGAGTGGCAATGAGGTTTGCAACTCTGACAATCCAAAAGCCAGTGTTTAAGAAGGTTCGGTTAATTTTGGTCACTGAGTCATAGTCAAGGGTCGGGTCATGGTCGCTGCCAAAAAGAGAGAGAAAAGAACACTCAGTGTGCACTCTAACCTAGATCAGAATGGTTATCACTTTATCTAATCAGGAAACCTCCCACTGTACCATCAAATTCTCTTCCAAATCTTAAAGAAGAATTAGTCGGGATCACCCGAGGAGTAAACCAACTCATCGGTAGGAATCGGGATCCAACTATCATCGCATGATAACATGACGGAATCCGCTCACGTTATCACACTCCAGAAGGTATGCGCATATCTGGCAAGTTTCAGTTTCTTTAGAAACCCCCGATGTGATTTTTACCCCATGCTCTTATGACCTTGACTTTGGCCAACATATCATAAGTCACATGTCATGTTCTACCCGTCATTCTCCAGGTTAATTTGAACCCACCCGTACCTACCCTTGACTTTGGCCAAAATAGTAGTACGACTGTCCCAAACCAACGCATCTATCTATGCTGCATATGAATACCCAATAGCTACCAATCACTGTGCCTTGACTTTGGCCAACATACATAGCTTGAATACTTATTGACTATCCATATGAAACGACGGAGGGCTACGAATGGTTTCTGGCGAAAACCTTTAACGTAATGAACTTGATATCGTTGAACGAACCGGATAGCTTTTTAAAAATATAGTGACGAAAACCTTTGCTAAAGAGGTCACTCCCGGTGAAGGGAACTCGGCTCTTTCCCCATGAGGTGCAGGATATTCCAACTGAATACCACGATGCAAAGCAAAAGTAATCGGCTATAGTGAAGTTATTGCCCTGACGCAAACTTCTGTCCAAGGGGTCACTCCCGATGAAGGGATCTCGGCCCTTGCCTCGTCGACTGAGGAGCAGGATATTCCAACTGAATACCACGATGCAAAACAGAAGAGAACGTCCTTGCAATAACAGCTTTTTGAAAAAATGTTCCAACAACATCAGAATAGGTTTGTTTAGCTTGCATTGATCCGAATCAACGCAGTCCCATCAATTGATCACACCAATAAAGAACGAAAATAATGATGTACGTATATGTCATCCGCATTCGCCACTGGGTCCCGTCATCACCCGTTAGGTTACTTAACTAACGACAGAGCGGAGACTGGACTAGCGCGGATGCAAAACATATACAACATCTACTAGTATATATATCAATATATAATATTCGCTCAAGGCGTGATAATATGCAACATCACATAAATGTAATAAGCATCACAGAACAATACAGATATTTGGGATCCCCGGGTTTCATAGAGCCGCTACTGAAACCCGATGTTCCTCTGGTCGTGTGGATAGCCTGTGCAATGAAATCCTAGACCCCTACGGGCGCGGCAAGTTACCCGCCAAAACCTGAAGCGAGGCAGCCCCCTTCAGCAACGTGAATGGACCACCTATCACTTCACGGAATCAGGTAACTTGTGCACCCCTCCTGGGTCAACCTGTACCCCCTACGAGTGCGGCGAATAGCCTGCCAATTCTAGAGTAAAGCCCCCTCCGTCTCAAAGCCATGAGATGTGGGCCCGTTGCCCTCTAGAACCCGGCTATTCGTGCACCCCACCGCGGGGTAATCCTAGTACAGAAAGTAAAATATACAACGGGTACATCGACCTCAACCCGGTCGTGCCCCAAAAGAATAATATACAAATAGGCAGCGATGGCAGTCCACAGGTCGGACGCTCGCCCCGCAATATCAAATGTACATAAAAAATAGACTGTACTACCATTGTATCCAGGCTATCCCCCACGACCAATCCGCAACATCACAGCACAACACAGAACGTCAACGCGAATGTCACGTTCGCAAATCCGTCTAAAAGGGCTATAGCAGATAGAGTGGATTTACCGATCGAGTGACATTCACGGTCGCAGATATAATGTAAATACTGTGAACTAACATGTTTAAACTTTTCGATCGATCAAATTTACTGAAGTGGGCCCCAAGCACAACTGTAGCACTCTAAGAAAATCTGGGCCCAAACAGAACATTCCAAAGAACCCCATTTCCAAGACTGGAATCACTGCAGAAAAATAGTGCAAATAGGTCACTGTTCCGCGGCGGAACCGCGGCCAAAAGGAGGTTAGGGCCGCGGTTCCGCTGTGCTACAGTGTCCTCACGTGACCATTTTTCTTCAGTGTTCAAAAAAAACCCTGCATGTATTTCTGCAATGTACGGAAAAAAAATTTGAGCTAAAACAAAATTCGACAGAAACTCATGCAAAGGAAATTGTGGTTTTGGAATTTTGTTCGATCAAAAATGTAAACCCGTTAGACCAAGCTAGGGAAGGTTAATGTCTTGCCTCTGATACCACTGTAAGTGCTCGGCGGCGTCCCGGCCGTCAATCCGACGCCGGAAAGCGGAAACGAAAAATTTTCTATAAACTAGAACCGGCACCACCGCGTACTAAAAACCCGGATCAGGCCATTAACTTAACTCTAGCAAACTAGAAAAAGGGAAGGAAGTTATACCGAGCGATCCGTGTCCTTCGGTCTTCGGCCTCCACTCCGATCTCCTCGCGGAACCTCCAGTCTTCATCTCCTCGTCGGAACGGGCACCACAACGCCGGGTTCTTTTACGAGCTCCCACCTCTGGACCGAGGCAACTCAGGCACGAAGTTGGCGAGCCGACGTGCCTAAGGAATGCTGTAGGCAAGTGTAGAGAAGTATGTCTCATGGGGGTTTGAAGTTGCCTTTGGATGGATGTGGAGAAGAATCAAGAACTTTGGAGAGAGGTGAGGAAAAAATGTGGTAAGCCCAAAAATGAGATGAATGAATTTCTCCCTCACTCAAATGAACCACTCTCTCCCCCTTAAAGTGGCCGGCCCCCTCTCTCTCAAAAAAAAAATGGTGGAGAGTAATTGCAATAATGCAAGGCAAGAATAATAGAAGAGAAAAATGGTCACACCAAATACCAAATCAACTCCTTTCAAAAACCATCACAATAAATGCAAGACAAGTGATGCAAAAGGAATCTCATGATGAAGCCACAAATCCAAATAACCCCCTCCACAAATGATAATTCGCACACTTGCAAATAACCCCTCCATCGAAAAGATCCGGCCGTGAAGGAACAAAGGAAAACTGGCCGGAACGGAATGCAAACTGGCAACTTCAGAAACTGATCCCGTAATAAATTACAGGAAAAAAAAAACCCGCGACTGCATATACATGCCTGCAATTGTATTCCCACTGAATACAATACAAATGCAAAGAGACAAAATCTACACTGTACAATACTAGGATCCGGCTTAAACCAAAACCCGCTAGTATAATCCGTCCAATCATGATCCGTGCAATACCGCACGTATCTGATCGACCCTGCCATATCTCCATACGGCCTCTACAGCGTTTCGCCCGAAACTTGAGAAACTGGTCTGTGGGGGACTCTAAAGACTCGTCAATACTTTGGTTGTGTATTTAACCACTAGCACGTCAGAGGTATTAGCCTATACGTCACGGGCTACCAGGTATTGACCAAAAGGGACGTCGATGAGCGAACTCATCCTGACACCTTACTGAGCCTGTCAGTGACAATATCCGTACAGTCTGGTCCGTTCGTCTATGAGCATCGCATGGCGGGCCTAGGGGGTTGGTAAAAGTCAGACCCCCAAAAGCGGTACAAGTCGTGTCGGAGTGCAGCCCAGAACACCCTGAGATACTACTGGAATACCTACCAGTAAATCTCCTGCCTTGGCCAAGGACTTTCATGTACTGGCTCTCCTAGACACAGCGCGACCTCACCCCCAATACCGAGAGAGACGAACCCCTGCAGATCCGCTCACTGCCTCTATGTGGCTCGGGACTGTACCCAACTAAAACCTGTTTGCACAACTCCTTTGAGCGTGGTAGGGTAGTAATCAAAGAACAGTGGGAACTCACACCAGACAAATGACGATCTCAGGTCGATGAACTAACCTGTACACATGTCACCAGGGAACTGCTATCTGACGTCAGGTATAATACGAACTAGCATGTTCCCGGCGAGTCCTGTCCGGTGTACTCATAACCCAATAAGCACCTGTATACATCTTAGGTGAACCAACTGACACACCAGTGGCTTGTGAGACCGGCCACTGCCCCTCGTCGGGGTCTCGACTGTATACACTAGTCTACTCTGGAGTATCGATGCCCTGTCTCGAAACTCCCACGACTAGGGATCTTTTAAGGATGTGCTTATAGACCCCAGCTCCCACGTATATGATCGCCCTCATACTGCTGGTAGTCAAGCAAGAATCCTATGGGCTCTATCAACGTGCAATAGTGACCTTTAAGGTCACCTAAAGCAGTACACGATGATAAAGATAACCCAGATAGCATACTATTATCTTGAGTAAGACTATCCTACCGGTATAGGTCCTCCCTCAATCATTGCAATCACGTGCCTGTGATCCAATAATTGACTCTGAGGGCACTATCTCCAACATATATATATATATATATGTATATCGACTCAGATGTTAGGTGGTCTCCTTACCTTCAGTTAGCCTGTTAGCTCGGCCCTATAGTTTAGTGTAGCTGTATGACTCATATTACATTAAATACAGATTAGTTATCATTGTGTTTAGTATTCAGCTCCCGCACATTATTGCTGTTGCTCCGCATCACATACTTATTGTAATTCATATTCCATTATTGATATCATGCTACTAGGACACCAGCACCATTACCGATGATGTGTATGTACCACATACACTTACTTGCCGGCTCACAAACATCTTCATCGGTAATTGCCATGCCACGTACACTTTAGAAATACTGTTGCATTGACATAGGTTGTTAGCTAATAATTTAGACATGATATTAGTGTACGTGCCTTATATGCTGGATTAGACATTGTAGCTATTACTTGTTACTTCATGTATGTTATTATTCATTGTTATGCCGCATTCATGGATTTTATACCTATATTCACTGTTTACATGCTATTGAGGATTTGGATTCTGATTTCCATGAGATTTTCTGGATTTGGGGGAAAACCGCAAAACTTATACAAAATTCTTCTCTCTTTTTCTATAAAAAGTGCGGTTTTCCCATGATGTATAAGTCGTTCACCATGAGTTTTCTGATGGATTTCGAGACCCGAGTTCGAGGAGTGGAGGAACCGTTTCGGGTACATGGTGGACCCGGTGTGGTACCCCGGGGCAAGAGGATCGCAAATGAGCTTTTCGCATTATCCTTAAGCGCAAAGGGAATGAATTTGAGCTTAACGACATCCTCTCCCACTCCTTGAATCTTCATCATTGCACATACTCCTTCAAACTCACTGATTAACAGGTATGCTTCCTCGGACTCGAGTCCGTGGAATTTTGGGAGTAGTGGTATGAATTGCGGTTTGATCTCATAGTTGTTTGCCGCAATGGTGGGCAGTACTATGCATGAAGGAAGGGATGAACGGTGTGGGTAACATCTGTCCTGTAATGCCGCCTCCTGTTGCTCAACTATTGTTTGCTCCGTCATTGTTGGTGGTGCGGGAGAAGAAAGAGAAGGTGAAGAATCGGACGGCTCCGATGAGGCAGAAGGTAAGGTCTCAGAAGGTTCCGAGGAGTCAGAAAGTGAAGAAGAATCGGAAGATATAGGCACAAACCGGACTAATCGAGATTTTGAATCTCTAGTCCTAGCTGACATGCACTATTCGAGAGTGGTAGGGAAAAGACTGAGAGAGAAGAGAAAAAATGTTTTTCAACCAAAATATTTACAACCACGAATATCACACAAAAGGTATAACAAGATCACAAACAAGACACACTGCACACACCTAATCAGTCTAGGGTCACCTAGGTCACTAGACCTGCTCAAAAAAACTTGCTTTTTGAAGTAAAAATGTACTGCGAAACGGGCCCAAGATAGACTGATCGAGAAGCCAGGTAAGTGCAGAGAGGAAGGGAGGTTTTCCCTCGCTTTCGCGAGGTTCCTTAATTAGAGTAACCTTCTCTCTTTCGGCGGTTGCGCCTTTCACACTTTCCTAGACACTTCAGGAACAATATACCGATCGGCGGTGTTCGAAATACACTTAACTTTCTCTAGTGAGCGCGAAGTCCTTAGAGGCTGAAAGTCTAATTTCTTTTAAAGTTAATGAGGGTGTGAAAATGCTCGTTCTTTGTGGTTTGTGGGCCACGGAGAAGGGTGATGAAATCCCTTACCGTATCTTGTTGGGGTTCTTTTGCCCTTAAGTCCGTATTAAATTCATGCAATGCGCAAACAATAAAAGTTTGTTCAAAATCATCAATCAATCATTTTTTTATGTTATAAGCGGTGCGCTGCAAAAAAAAATACGGTTAATTTCTTTTGGCAGTTGTGCTTGGCACTTGTGCAGCGGAGTTTGCGAAAGAAATCCTACACAAAAATTGAAGTATTGGAGCGTCGGGTTTGAGGAGAAGGGGTTCGGAAAAATACGTACCTTGAATTTATGAAGTTAGAAACTTCCGTTGGCTTGATCCGTGATCACTTGAGTGTTCGCTTGTACGGGTCGATCTACCCGGATCTTTGGCACTGTTAACCTCGTAACGCCTTTCTCCAGAATTCCAATTTCAGCTCCGCACACTCGTAGTTCGTATTTCAGTTGCAATCTGGAATTTGAGAAAAAATATGATATTTAGTGCAAAATACGATATTTATGGCCAAATTTCTGTAGATATATAATTAAATAATTTTAAATATAGAAATGGACTAGAAACAGAAATTTAGAGATGTGACAGAAAATTTGGGGCAAAACATCAGGTTCAGGCCGCAATTTGCGGCTGTTTTGAGAATATTTGCGGCCAGTTCTTGGTGTTATTGCTCCATCTTCTCTGTGTACTCTTTATTTCTGTTAGTAAACCTTTTCTGTATCCAAAATAATTTTAGCACAACTATATCTACAGCAGAAAAGAAAACACAGAGAGCAACGAGTCGGATATTTGAGGTGTTTTTTTTTTATGTTTTATACAAAGTATATACAGAGATAACTCAAAATAATTTTCGTGGTATTGCCACTCCCCGGCAACGGCGCCAAAAACTTGTTCGAAACCCACGGTGACATGCTTTTTGGAAAATAAGGTCAATATCGGATATGTCGGTTTTTGTCGGAAAATAGTGCACGACGTGAGTATCGAGTTTTAAAAATACCGCAAGTGCACGGTGCGTTGAAGCAAGCCGGCAAGCACGGGTCGAACCACAAGGAGTGGATATCACGACATTCAAATTGAGTTATGGATCAAAGGTTGGAAGATGGTGTTTTGTCACGTTTAGTGTACTGCCTAAAAAGGAACAAGGTGTAATGAGACGAAAACTTGGGCTGAGGTTCAGTAGGAATGATATATGACATTTACCCCCAACTCTTCATTTTGATTCAAGATTCATTCTTTTGGTTTCCATTTGAGTATCGAAAGTATGCCGTATTTATCCGAAACGTGTCTCGGGATGAAATACGATATCAAGGGTAGAAAAACAGAAACTAACAAGAATGCGATTTATAATGGAATGTATATGGAATTAGTTAAGCGAAGTAGCAAGTATAGACTATATGCAAGAGTGCTATATACCCTATCTAGCTAATTTCAACAAGTAACTTAATTCAGTATTCACGCCGTCTTCAAGTCATAACATAGCAACAATAAAATGTGACGAAAGGATAGGATATATGTTAAAGATTGATTTGCAATCATTCAAAACAATATACCCTATCAATCAAAACATAATAAATTTGCGATGTTAAGAAGAGAAGTGAAAAGATACAAGAATCAAAAAGGAAAGAATTGGAGGTTTGGTCATTCCACATCCTACCTCCCCGTAGCCCAAGAACAACTACTCACACATCATTATATGAATATCACACTGCATAATCATAAGAATTGACAAAATAGCAAAAGTTACAAGAATCAAACTTGAATATTTATTGCAACGGGTCAAAAATACATTAAATGAGTTCAACTACCAAAATCTAATCTTGCAAGCTCAAAAATAGAAGTTGCAAGACCAGAGAAAGGCAAAGAACTCAACTGAATTCCAAGAACAAGAATTTTAACAAAGGGGCACAAATATATCACAAATGTCAGAATTTCTTCTCTATGTCTGTTCTGGTTGTAACTGGGATATTTATAAGAGTATTTCTGAAGCCCTAAAGCAATATTGTGTGCCCAAATACCATGTGCCACCTACCCCTGAAATCCCATCAATTGCGGAGCCTAAATGGCCGCGCATCCGCGGCCAATACCCCCTATTGGCCGCGGATGCGCGGCCATGTGGTGGGCTTGGTGTGTCGGGTTTCTGTGGGCTTCTGGTGTTTGCATGTTCTTCTGATAAATATGTACAGATTATCAAAATCCTTCCATGATTGCTTCAGGTTCTCATAGTCAACAATGTTGGCTTCACTTTTCAACACCTTTGAATTCAACTCCCAGTGGGCCCCACGCATCTTTGAATATCTTCAGTGGGCCCCACGCTTGACCAGAAATGACGACTGTTTTCGTCCTGCCCTTTTGAACTGGTAAGCGGTGCTAGACGGATGCGGATGACTGAAACCCGGCTTTTATCTGTCTGTGACAGATGTTCTGGATTTTAGCGTAACTGTGGAGATTTAGTGTTGATTTGCAGTATTTGTACCGGAAACCTGTATTCTGTAAATATGTAGCAAACACGGATTAAAAGCACCTATCTGTAAACATACGAGCGTAAGAATGGGCGGTATAAAATGCAATATTCTGCGATGAACAAATACCCCCAAACTTAACTTTTGCTCGTCCCGAGCAAAACCAATTATTCATAAAAATAAAATGATAACCGCATTTTCACAGGGAACGCGATTGCATTGAGCATGTGCAACAAGCCGTTAAACCTCTAGGTGTCCCTAGTAGGAGGAGTGTTGTCTCCTGAGGGTTTTCAGCAGATTACACCCACAAAATCCCGTCAAGCTAGCGTCATAAGTTAACATTGATTCTACTCCTACAGTTTAGTATTTACGTTAGAAACTCTATCATCCTAAGTTAGGAATATCCAACCCTTATTTTTCACGCCTCTAATCTATTTAACTTTATATCATATACGTTCCAAAGTTTAGAAAGATGTTGGTTCTCCTGAGTTTTCCTTCTAAAGTACGGCCTCCAATCAGGGATTTTTATCAACTTTACAGAAAACACAAGTCTTATTCTTCATCTCTATCTTTTATTCAAACATCGATTATATACCCCTACGTGTGTGTATATTTGCACCCCTACACTTAAGAATTCAATTCAAGCTATAGTACCCTTGCCCTAATACCTAATACTACTTCTTTTCATTAAGGATGGATGGTTTTGCTCACACACCTTTCATGCGACTATTAATGCTTCTTGAGGCACTAATGGCCGATTACTGAATATGTGAACTTAAAGCGTAAATAGCAGTTTCCAGGTCTTGACTTTATTCTATTTTTTTCTTTTTCTTTTTTTTTCTTGTTCAAGACCGGATATATCTTTCAACATGCTCTTTTGGTGTTTAGCTTCAAATACCGTTTTTTCTTTCATACTAGGCTTTCAGGCAAGAGTATTTCTAGGTATCCTCTACTATCCCAAGTTTCAAGGTGCGTGTAAGTGCAGTTTGTAGGGTGTATACTTTCTAAATTTGAACTCAAGAAAAGAAACTATTTTTCAGACTTATCCTCCGGTAAAGCTTCAATACTTTCCCCTCATCTTGACTTAACTCAAGAACTGAACTCAACGTATACTTACCAAAGTTGGACAGAATGAGGGTTATTTTTAAGGTTTTCAATTCCTAAGCCTAGAATTTAGTTATTTCTAATATATCAACTAAACTTTCGGAATAAAGATCTAAGTTACCCTATTAGCTAACTTGACGACAAAGTTTTTATAATTTTGGAAAAATTTTCGATTTTTATGGGTTTTTAAATAAGGTATGAAAATGCAAAATATACGAATGAATGCGAAGGAAGAAAGCTTACCGAGCACACCCCCAAACTTAAACTTGACAGTGTCCTCACTGTCAGGCTACACCCAAAGGGTCAAAATTGCCGGCGCTCCCTAAAAACAAATTATATACAAAAAAAAAAAGGAAAACAAAAAATATATACAAAAAAAGTGTCCCCCCCAAACTTAAGTAAAACACCCCAAAGAATTAGCAAAAGAAAACTAAAATTACAAAAGAAAACATATATACAAGAGAACATGGGGGTGTTTTAAACGATGTAACTCGGCTCATGCAAAAACATGAGCTCCCCCGTTTCCGCGGGCAATTCTAAGAATGGTTTTAGCCGTTGGCCATTAACCTTGAATGTGCTGCCAGTTTGCTGATTTTCAATTTCGACAGCACCGTGCGGAAAAACGGTGCGCACAAGAAATGGGCCTGTCCATCGTGATTTCAATTTCCCGGGGAACAGATGAAGTCGGGAGTCGTAGAGCAGAACCTTTTGCCCTACGGTGAATGTTTTTCTGAGAATCGCTTTGTCATGAAAGACTTTCGTCTTTTCCTTGTACAGTTCGGCATTCTCGTACGCATCGTTGCGTATTTCATCAAGTTCATTTAACTGAAGTTTACGCTCTTCGCCGGTTTTTTCCAAATCGATATTGAGCTGTTTGATTGCCCAGAAAGCACGGTGTTCTAATTCAACAGGCAAGTGACATGCCTTTCCAAAGATGAGTCGGTATGGGGACATACCTAGGTTCGTTTTGAAGGCGGTGCGGAATGCCCAGAGCGCGTCACTTAACTTCAACGACCAATCCTTGCGGTTATTGTTGACAGTCTTTTCCAAAATTTGTTTAATTTGTCTGTTGGAAATTTCAACCTGACCGCAAGTTTGAGGATGGTAGGGTGTTGACAATTTGTGGCTGATGGAATACTTTTTCATCAGTGATTCAAAAGATCTGTTGCAGAAATGCGTTCCATTATCACTAATGATGGTGCGAGGCGTACCGAACCTGGAAAAAATGTTTTCTTTCAAGAATTTCACGACAACCTTGTTGTCGTTGGTTCGACAAGGGATGGCCTCCACCCACTTGGACACATAGTCCACAGCCAGCAAAATGTACACATTCCCGAAAGAGTTTGGGAATGGTCCCATGAAATCAATGCCCCAGACATCAAAAATTTCTACAATCAGAATGGACTGTAGGGGCATTTGATTCCTTTTTCCAATCTTGCCCATGTGTTGACATCGGTTGCAGGTTTTGCAATATTCGAAAGCATCCTTAAAAAGCGTCGGCCAGTAGAAGCCGCTCTGCAAAACCTTCTCCGCTGTTTTTCTGGGTCCAAAATGGCCCCCGCAAGCTTGATCATGGCAGAAGGACAAAACACTTCTTGTCTCAGAATTAGAGATGCACCGTCTAATGATCTGATCAGGACAGTATTTAAACAGGTATGGTTCATCCCAGTAGAAGAATTTGACCTGGGAGAGAAATTTATACTTGTCCTGATTTGACCAAAAAGATGGTGTTTCTCCGGTGACTAGAAAGTTCACGATATCAGCAAACCATGGTTCGCTTGATACGGAGAGAAGTTGTTCATCCGGAAAATGCTCATTGATTGGAATTTCCTCATTTGGTGCATTTGGTATGCGAGACAGATGATCGGCTACAACATTGTCGGTCCCCTTCTTATCTTTGATGGTTAAGTCAAATTCCTGAAGAAGGAGGATCCAACGTATCAATCTGGCCTTGGCATCCTTTTTTGCAAAGAGATGCTTAAGCGCAGAATGATCCGTGTAAATAATGACGTGGGTTCCGATCAAGTAGGGACGGAATTTCTCAAGTGCGAACACAACAGCTAAGAGTTCCTTTTCAGTCGTGGTGTAATTTAGCTGTGCGTCATTCAACGTCCTGCTCGCATAATGGATAACATGCGGCTTCTTTTCAAATCGCTGTCCTAAGACAGCTCCTATTGCAAAGTCAGAAGCGTCGCACATTAGTTCAAAAGGTTCGCTCCAGTCTGGTGCGCTTAAAATCGGAGCGGAAGTGAGTTCCGATTTTAAAAGCTTGAACGCGTGAAGGCACTCAGAGTTGTAGTCAAAGGGTGTTTCTTTGGCCAGCAAAGAAGTCAAGGGTCTAGCCAGTTTGCTAAAATCCTTGATGAAACGCCTGTAAAACCCGGCATGGCCTAAGAATGCCCTAATATCATGGACAGTTCGTGGAGGTGGGAGGCTTGAGATAACGTCGATTTTTGCTTTATCGACTCCGATTCCTTTTTCAGAAATGATATGGCCTAACACGATGCCGTGTTTGACCATAAAATGACACTTCTCCCAGTTGAGTGTGAGGTGCTTTTCTCTACATCATAGCATTACTAGCTCTAGATGCCTCAAACACTCAGAAAATGAATCTCCAAAGACGGAGAAATCATCCATAAAAACCTCTAAAAATCGCTCTACCATATCAGAGAATATGCTCACCATGCACCGCTGAAATGTCGCGGGTGCATTGCACAGCCCAAAGGGCATGCGGCGGTAGGCGAAGGTACCAAAAGGACAAGTGAAGGTTGTTTTGTCCTGATCCTCTGGATCAATCGGGATCTGATTATAGCCGGAATACCCATCTAAGAAGCAATAGTAGGCGTGTCCGGCTAGGCGTTCAAGCATTTGATCAATGAAGGGCAGCGGGAAATGGTCCTTGCGAGTTGCTGCGTTGAGCTTTCTGTAATCAATACAGACTCTCCACCCTGTTTGTGTACGGGTTGGGATGAGCTCATTTGCTTCATTCGTGACAACGGTGAGTCCCGATTTCTTTGGTACTACGTGAATGGGGCTTACCCATTTGCTATCAGATATGGGATAGATGATCCCATTGTCCAGACACTTCAGCATTTCATTCCTTACCGCTTCTTTCATTACCGGGTTAAGCCGGCGTTGAGGATCTTTGAAGGGTTTGGAATCATCAGTCATATGGATTCTGTGCTGGCAGATAGCAGGGCTGATTCCTTTGATATCAGCCATTGACCACCCTATCGCTTCCATGTTCTTTCTCAGAACATCCATGAGGGCCGACTCTTGCTCAGGCGCAAGGTCGGTTGCAATTATTACTGGAAGCGTGTTGTCATTTCCCAAGTACGCATACTTGAGATGGTTAGGAAGAACTTTGAGGTCAAGTTTCGGTGGCACCTCTATAGATGGTCGCACTTCAGGGGCTGCTTCGTTACGAAGAGGTTCAAATTGGGGCCCCCAATGTGCGTAGGATGCCTGTTCAGGATTTAGCTTGTCAAGGAAAAGAAGCTCCTCAGAAAACAGTTCTTCAAAAGTCTCGTCCAGACACTCATTTTTGAAGTCAAATGTCCCCTCCTCAGACATATCGTATACAGCGTTGACTTCAAAAGTATCATCATGTTTTTCACTCGCCTGGTTTCCTAGCGTGAAAATGTTGAGGTCTACTGTCATGTTCCCAAAAGAAAGTTTCATGGACCCATTACGACAGTTTATCAACGCGTTGGATGTGGCTAGGAATGGCCGCCCCAGTATGACTGGAATTTGTCCGCTGGGATTGGTGACGGGCTCAGTCTCTAACACAATGAAGTCTACGGGGAATATGAATTCCCCGACCTTGATTAGAACATCATCAATTTCTCCCCTCGGTACTTTTGTCGAACGATCTGCCAGTTGCAGAGTCACTCTGGTCGGCTTGAGCTCTCCCAATCCCAGTTGTTTGTAAACTGAGTAGGGAAGGAGGTTCACACTTGCCCCTAAGTCTAACAAGGCTCGGTTAATTTGTTTGTCCCCAATGGTGCAAGAAATAGTTGGACAGCCTGGGTCCTTATATTTCACAGGAATGGACTTGGACAAAACATCGCTCAGAGTGGCAGCCAAGAAGACGGTTTTGGGGACATTTGTGCGTCGTTTTTGGGTGCACAAGTCCTTCAGAAATTTTGCGTATGCCGGAACTTGTTGGACAACGTCCAACAAAGGAATGTTGACCTCACAGCGTTTAAAAACTTCCAACACCTTTTCCATGTTTGCAGAAGGCTTCTTTGATTTTAACCTATTAGGATAGGGAGCCTTAGGTCCAAATACTGAGTTTGGCAAAGCTGCAGATGGAATAGGTGCAGAAGACAGGATTGTTCTTGCTGGATCATCAATGTGGTCGTGTGGAGAATTCTCATGTTGGTTTGAAGGATGTGCAGCTGATGACGAGGAAGAAGAAGCAGGAGGAGAAGAAGAGAAAGGTGGTGAAGATGACGACGGATCACAAGGAGGAGCCGGAGATGAACTACGTGCTGGCAAACTGACAGCCGCACGCTTGGATGATTCGCTGGGATTGACAACCTTGTTGTCAATAGTTCGTCCTGATCTGAGGACGGTGACGGCGTTCGCATTCTCAATATTGTTCGTCTGAACAATATGAGCGTTGTTGTTTCTCTGTTCTCTTGGGTTTATCACGGGTTGAGAGGGAAATGTTCCCTTCTCACGTTCATTAACTGCTGCAGCCAGTTGACTGATTTGGATTTCTAATCTGGCTATCGCTTGAGTGTTAGCGCTATGCAACTGACCGGATGTTTGCATAAAAGTAGCCAGACTAGATGAAGTCTGCGCAGAAGTTTTAATCAAAGCTTCCAACCCTTTTTCGATGGATGTTACCCTCTTGTCGTCTTGGGCGAACCCAGGGGGTGTAAAGGTTGGGTTGTACTGATTCGGCTGCTGAGGCTGCTGGGGCTGCTGGGGTTGGTTAGTTGAATATCCCAATTTTTGGTTTTGAAAATTTGAATTTTGAAATTGTTGGAAAGGCGGGTTTGAATTGTTGTTTTGAAAAGGAGCCTGATTCCAAGCAAAATTGGGATGATTCTTCCAACCAGGGTTGTACGTAGGTGCAAAAGGGTCGTTCCTGGGGTGCTGGTTCTGATACAGCGCATTAACGTTTTCAGGTCCCTGGGACCCAACGAGAAACGGACATTCCTCCGTTATGTGGCTAGGATGCTGACAGTTAGCGCACAAAGTTGGAGAAATTTGATTGACTGGTAGCGGTGAATTTTTCCCCTCTAAAGCTTCTATTCGCCGTACAAGAGCGGCGATTTTGGCTTCGGCAGCTATAGAGGTGTCAACTATGTGTGCACCACTCCTACTCACGGATGGTTTCTCACTCACACTCTCCCACTGGATGGTTTTGTCAGCCAGTTCTTCCAAAAAGTTCCATGCGTCCTTAGCACCATAGCTCAGGAATTTGCACTGACACATGGATTCTAACATCATACGTGAACTAGAATCTAACCCCTCGTAGACAATCTGACATAACCTCCATTGTTCTAACCCGTGGTGGGGACATTTGATTAAGATGTGTTTGAATCTTTCTAAGCATTTCCAAAAAATTTCACCCTCTTTTTGTTTAAAATTGTGGAGTTCGTTGCGAATTCGCACGGTTTTATGAATAGGGTAAAATTTTTTAAGAAAAACTTTCACAAAGTCATCCCATGTCGTGATCGATCAAGCTGGTAAACTGTTTAACCAGCTTTTCGCATTATCCTTAAGCGCAAAGGGAATGAATTTGAGCTTAACGACATCCTCTCCCACTCCTTGAATCTTCATCATTGCACATACTCCTTCAAACTCACTGATTAACAGGTATGCATCCTCGGACTCGAGTCCGTGGAATTTTGGGAGTAGTGGTATGAATTGCGGTTTGATCTCATAGTTGTTTGCCGCAATGGTGGGCAGTACTATGCATGAAGGAAGGGATGAACGGTGTGGGTAACATCTGTCCTGTAATGCCGCCTCCTGTTGCTCAACTATTGTTTGCTCCGTCATTGTTGGTAGTGTGGGAGAAGAAAGAGAAGGTGAAGAATCGGACGGCTCCGATGAGGCAGAAGGTAAGGTCTCAGAAGGTTCCGAGGAGTCAGAAAGTGAAGAAGAATCGGAAGATATAGGCACAAACCGGACTAATCGAGATTTTGAATCTCTAGTCCAAGCTGACATGCACTATTCGAGAGTGGTAGGGAAAAGACTGAGAGAGAAGAGAAAAAATGTTTTTCAACCAAAATATTTACAACCACGAATATCACACAAAAGGTATAACAAGATCACAAACAAGACACACTGCACACACCTAATCAGTATAGGGTCACCTAGGTCACTAGACCTGCTCAAAAAAACTTGCTTTTTGAAGTAAAAATGTACTGCGAAACGGGCCCAAGATAGACTGATTGAGAAGCCAGGTAAGTGCAGAGAGGAAGGGAGGTTTTCCCTCGCTTTCGCGAGGTTTCTTAATTAAAGTAACCTTCTCTCTTTCGGCGGTTGCGCCTTTCACACTTTCCTAGACACTTCAGGAACAATATACCGATCGGCGGTGTTCGAAATACACTTAACTTTCCCTAGTGAGCGCGAAGTCCTTAGAGGCTGAAAGTCTAATTTCTTTTAAAGTTAATGAGGGTGTGAAAATGCTCGTTCTTTGTGGTTTGTGGGCCACGGAGAAGGGTGATGAAATCCCTTACCGTATCTTGTTGGGGTTCTTTTGCCCTTAAGTCCGTATTAAATTCATGCAATGCGCAAACAATAAAAGTTTGTTCAAAATCATCAATCAATCGTTTTTTATGTTATAAGCGGTGCGCTGCAAAAAAAAATACGGTTAATTTCTTTTGGCAGTTGTGCTTGGCACTTGTGCAGCGGAGTTTGCGAAAGAAATCTTGCACAAAAATTGAAGTATTGGAGCGTCGGGTATGAGGAGAAGGGGTTCGGAAAAATACGTACCTTGAATTTATGAAGTTAGAAACTTCCGTTGGCTTGATCCGTGATCACTTGAGTGTTCGCTTGTACGGGTCGATCTACCCGGACCTTTGGCACTGTTAACCTCGTTACGCCTTTCTCCAGAATTCCAATTTCAGCTCCGCACACTCGTAGTTCGTATTTCAGTTGCAATCTGGAATTTGAGAAAAAATACGATATTTAGTGCAAAATACGATATTTATGGCCAAATTTCTGTAGATATATAATTAAATAATTTTAAATATAGAAATGGACTAGAAACAGAAATTTAGAGATGTGACAGAAAATTTGGGGCAAAACATCAGGTTCAGGCCGCAATTTGCGGCTGTTTTGAGAATATTTGCGGCCAGTTCTTGGTGTTATTGCTCCATCTTCTCTGTGTACTCTTTATTTCTGTTAGTAAACCTTTTCTGTATCCAAAATAATTTTAGCACAACTATATCTACAGCAGAAAAGAAAACACAGAGAGCAACGAGTAGGATATTTGAGGTGTTTTTGGTGTTTTTTTTTATGTTTTATACAAAGTATATACAGAGATAACTCAAAATAATTTTCGTGGTGTTGCCACTCCCCGGCAACGGCGCCAAAAACTTGTTCGAAACCCACGGTGACGTGCTTTTTGGAAAATAAGGTCAATATCGGATATGTCGGTTTTTGTCGGAAAATAGTGCACGACGTGAGTATCGAGTTTTAAAAATACCGCAAGTGCACGGTGCGTTGAAGCAAGCCGGCAAGCACGGGTCGAACCACAAGGAGTGGATATCACGACATTCAAATTGAGTTATGGATCAAAGGTTGGAAGATGGTGTTTTGTCACGTTTAGTGTACTGCCTAAAAAGGAACAAGGTGTAATGAGACGAAAACTTGGGCTGAGGTTCAGTAGGAATGATATATGACATTTACCCCCAACTCTTCATTTTGATTCAAGATTCATTCTTTTGGTTTCCATTTGAGTATCGAATGTATGCCGTATTTATCAGAAACGTGTCTCGGGATGAAATACGATATCAAGGCTAGAAAAACAGAAACTAACAAGAATGCGGTTTATAATGGAATGTATATGGAATTAGTTAAGCGAAGTAGCAAGTATAGACTATATGCAAGAGTGCTATATACCCTATCTAGCTAATTTCAACAAGTAACTTAATTCCGTATTCACGCCGTCTTCAAGTCATAACATAGCAACAATAAAATGTGACGAAAGGATAGGATATATGTTAAAGATTGATTTGCAATCATTCAAAACAACATACCCTATCAATCAAAACATAATAAATTTGCGATGTTAAGAAGAGAAGTGAAAAGATGCAAGAATCAAAAAGGAAAGAATTGGAGGTTTGGTCATTCCACATCCTACCTCCCCGTAGCCCAAGAGCAACTACTCACACATCATTATATGAATATCACACTTCATAATCATAAGAATTGACAAAATAGCAAAAGTTACAAGAATCAAACTTGAATATTTATTGCAACGGGTCAAAAATACATGAAATGAGTTCAACTACCAAAATCTAATCCTGCAAGCTCAAAAATAGAAGTTGCAAGACCAGAGAAAGGCAAAGAACTCAACTGAATTCCAAGAACAAGAATTTTAACAAAGGGGCACAAATATATCACAAATGTCAGAATTTCTTCTCTATGTCTGTTCTGGTTGTAACTGGGATATTTATAGGAGTATTTTTGAAGCCCTAAAGCAATATTGTGTGCCCAAATACCATGTGCCACCTACCCCTGAAATCCCATCAATTGCGGAGCCTAAATGGCCGCGCATCCGCGGCCAATACCCCCTATTGGCCACGGATGCGCGGCCATGTGGTGGGCTTGGTGCGTCGGGTTTCTGTGGGCTTCTGGTGTTTGCATGTTCTTCTGATAAATATGTACAGATTATCAAAATCCTTCCATGATTGCTTCAGGTTCTCATAGTCAACAATGTTGGCTTCACTTTTCAACACCTTTGAATTCAACTCCCAGTGGGCCCCACGCATCTTTGAATATCTTCAGTGGGCCCCACGCTTGACCAGAAATGACGACTGTTTTCGTCCTGCCCTTTTGAACTGGTAAGCGGTGCTAGACGGATGCGGATGACTGAAACCCGGCTTTTATCTGTCTGTGACAGATGTTCTGGATTTTAGCGTAACTGTGGAGATTTAGTGTTGATTTGCAGTATTTGTACCGGAAACCTGTATTCTGTAAATATGTAGCAAACACGGATTAAAAGCACCTACCTGTAAACATACGAGCGTAAGAATGGGCGGTATAAAATGCAATATTCTGCGATGAACATAAACCCTAACTAACAACTATATAGAAGTGATTAGCTACTATGATAGATGATTATACCTAAAGATTCAAGTCCTTCTTGTTCTTGTAGTTCACCTCCTCGTCGGCCTCCTCGATGTGATAGAAGATCCCCCGAGAGCTCCTTCTCCAAGCTTTAACCTCTCACTTGAGGTAACTAAGTGGTTATGAGTTCTAATCAAAGTAACCTACATGATATAGAAGAGGATTAGGGATCTATTAGTCTTGCTAACCCTAGGATCTCAACACATGAGAGGATTAGGGTTAGGTCTTTGAAGAGAGAGAGCTTGAGGAGAGAGAATGTGAATATGAGAATGATCATGAATTATGTCTCATTTGTGAATATATGAAGCATGATAATTATCTAAATGAATAACATATAATAATATCAACCATGCTTCATTAATTCACTTTGGATGAATCACCTCATGAGTCATTAAGCAATAAATTCTTCATTAACTCATTTGGATGAGTCACTCCATTAGTCACTAATCCATTTAATGCAAATTCCATCTAAGCACTCCACCTCATCTTTCTTCTTGAAGCTTCTCGACTAATTACGAGAATGCCCCTCCCATCCGTGAAAACACGGAAATACTGAGACTGTATAAATCCAATAATCCAATACTAGAATCTGGCTTAAACTAAAGCCTGCTAGTAAAAACTGTCCGATCATCGTACGTGCATAAATACACGTATGTGTCCGAACCCTGTCGTAAAACCATATGACCTCTATATCGTTTCGCCTAAACCAGGGAAACTCTCTGTGTAGGACTCTAAAGACTCGACACTACGCTGGCAGTGGGTTAACCACAGGCCGCAAGCGGTACTAGCTGTACGTAACGGTCCTCAGGTAGATGTCGATAAGAAGGCCAATGAGGAAACCCATCCGAACTCCTACTGAGCCTGATATGACAATCTCCGTACAGTCTGGTCTGTTCGTCTAGGACTGTCGCATATCGGGCCTAGGGGGTGGCAAGCGTCAGTCCCCTAAAAGCGGTACAAATCGTGTCGGAGTGAAGCCCATTACACCTTGAGAAGCTACTGGAAATCCTACCATTAAATCTCGTTTGCCCTGGCCAGGGACTTTGCGTAATGGCTTTCCAAACACAGCGCGATATCAACTCCCAATACCGGGAGAGACGAATCCTATCTAACCGCCACTACCTCCAAGTGCTTCGGGACTGCACCCAACTGCTACCTGTTTGCGCGACTCCTTTGAGACGTGGTAGGGTAGCAATCTAAGAACAGTGGGAACACACTCGAGACGAAGCAGCAATGTCAAGTCTGCGCACTATGCTGTACTCATGTCACCTGGGAACTGTTAACTGACGACGGGTATAATACCAACCAACAGTTCCCTGCGAGTCTTGTTCGGTGTACCCATAACCCAACGAGCACCTGTATACTATCTTCAGTACATCGTACTGATGGCTGTGGGACAAACCATCTCCCCAACTGGGATGAGAAGCGTACACACTAGTCTACTCCGGAGTATCGATGCCCTGTCTCGATAATCCTATGACTAGGGACCTGAAAAAGGATGTGCTTGTAGACTACCCAGCCCCCACTAGTGTGACTGCCATCACAACGCTGGTAGTCAAGCAAGATCCTAAGGGCTCTATCAATATGTATTCGTGATATGCTAACATATATACATATTAAGATAGACCTAAACCAAGTAGCATACTACTATGTTGAGCGAGACTGTTAATATAACTGTGAATATCCCAAGCTTCCATTAAATAATATACAAACTAGTATGATACAATAATGGCCCATAGGGCATATACACTAACAATCTCCCACTGGCACTATGGCCATGTACTGGTATATCGAAGACCTATTGATTAGTCGAAAATATTGTATATTTTAGCCAGCAATTTCCTCATCATTTGCACTCATTTAGAAGTGTACGGCATTCATATTTTACATATTAGCAAAACTGTCGCAAAATATCAGATAGCATGTATTAGACTCTAAAACCGACACTATAAAGGAAATTGACCGCATTTCATGGCATCGCATCATCCCTATATTGCGCAACACTTGTTTTGAGATCTGTGCAGGAAAATCCAGAAGTAAAGCCAAAATCTTACAGGTGCTGATCAAACATTACGCCAACTCAATGGTTTCAGTTCTGGTAGCAATCCAAAAGGCAAAATACAATTCAACATATCAGATAAAGCTACAAATATCAACCCAAGACAACACCAGAAAGATGCAGCCCCAAGGAGTCTACTTGGCCACGGAACCGCGGCCTAAGCCTCCTTGTGCCGCGATTCCACGGCGGATATGCCACGTCAGCCCTAAATATTTGGTGCACAACTCTTACCTCACTTCCAGAAGCTCAGAAAGACATGACAAATTCTAGAATATTCCAGAGACTTCTGCCAGATCAGCAAGCTTTGGGATCAACACTAAACTAGCCTTGTATTCTAGAAACTTCTCCCTAAACCCTAGCTTAAACCCTAAGCTAAGCCTAACAAACTCCTTCTAGAAGTCTTTCAACAAACTTTTGGAGGGAACTCAAGAAGGCTTAGGGTTTGGGTGCTCTATAAATAAGACCCTAGGCTCACTTGTAAAGAATGAGGGATCAATTCCCAATCTAGTATCAAACTAGAGCCATTCTACCTCTTTCTTCATCTTCTTCTTCCACAAGTCTTGTGACAGGGCTTGTGTGAAACCCTAACCCTAATTCCAACTCCAAAAGCCAAGATCCCGAGTACCCATCAAGCAAGAAGCCTTGCAACCTTTTATGAGCTGAGCCGATCTTCAACAGAGCAACTGGTCCAAACGATCCGCGACTCACGGAGCCGAGCGACGCCAAATCGACAATTTCGTTCTTCCTCTTGTAGTTCTTGAGCGACTGTAATCAAATTGTTGATATAAATAAAAGGTGAAATTCTTTTATCTTGTTTTCTTTTAATTCTTGCATCATGATTAGATCTCAATTTGTAATTGTTGTTCTTGTTATGATGTTTGAGTAAAACTCCGCTCGTAAAGGAGCCGAGACGATCAATAAAATGATGATGTAATATATCTTAAAACGATTCTTGATTCCTACAAGTTTTGTAAACCCTAGCAAGTTCAAGAACCGACAAACCATTTCGTTACGATGCTTTCTTGAATGATATCGCTCGAAATTGGGGAATTACGATCGTTTCTTGAAATTGCTAGAGGCTAGAATGTGAATGATATCGACAAAAGAACAAGGGTTAAATGATGAAACCCTAGTTTCACGAAGAAGCCCTAACTCTTGTCGATCATCAACGATCTAGTATCAATCCTTCGAAGGACAAGAACACGAAATCTTTAGATTACATCACGTCTATAGATCCGATCGATTCCTACGAGCCTCATTTAGATTCTTGACATTTTGGTTGGAAATATTATCGAAACCCAATTCTTGATTGTTTATCAGTTTCTTGATTCTTGATTAAACTCGTGACACATGAATCAATTGATAAATTCTTGAATCATGTTTTGTTTTCTTTTCGATTAACTTTTCAATTCAAACAAATCAAATATAAAAACGAATCGCACAATACCTGTGGACGATCCGCACTCGCTTACGATCTACAATCGACACCGTAATTGATTGCGGTCAAATATAATTCTTTGATTGTGATTCTATTCATTTTCTAAAACGACACACAAAGAATCGATCAATCAAATGGCGCCGTTGCCGGGGACTATTTGATTCGATTTACACAAACCGAGAATTCTTTAACAAACAAGGTTTTCTTAACAATCAAATGGCGTCGTTGCCGGGGACTATTTGATTTGATACACACTACACAGTCTTGAATTTTAGATCAATCACCTATCATCTCGAGTAGCCTCTCGAACTGAATTTGAGGTAAGGCCTTTGTGAATGGATTTGCAGTGTTCTCCTCTGTAGCAACTCTCCGGACCTCAATCTCCTGGCGATCTATGATCTCCCTGATCAGGTGATACCGCCTTAAGATGTGTTTGGACTTCTGATGGGACCTGGGTTCCTTCGCTAAATCTATAGCACCGTTGTTGTCACAATACAGCGGTATTGGATTAACAATGGTAAGAACCACCTGAAGTTCTGTTAGGAACTTCTTCATCCAGACTGCTTCTTTTGCGGCTTCGCAAGTAGCGATATACTCCGCTTCCATCGTCGAGTCAGCAACGGTGTCCGGCTTGGAACTCTTCCAGCACACCGCCCCACCATTGAGGGTAAAGACATAACCTGACATGGACTTGGAGTCATCCTTGTCACTCTGGAAGCTGGAGTCAGCAAAAGCCTCGATCTGGAGGTCTTTTCCGCCGTAAACCAAGAACATATCCTTAGTCCTTTTCAGGCACTTGAGAATGTTCTTTACTGCTATCCAGTGCTTCTCCCCTGGGTCTGACTGATACCGACTTACCACGCTCAGTGCGTAAGCTACATCTGGTCTGGTACACAACATCGCATACATTATAGAGCCTACCGCAGAAGCGTAGGGTATAACTGACATGCGATCCATTTCCAAATCAGTCTTAGGAGACATCTCTTTGGAGAGGGTGATTCCGTGACAAGCCGGTAAAATACCGCACTTAGAATCTTCCATACTGAATCTTTTCAGTATAGTGTTGATACACTTGGACTGTAAAAGTCCCAACATCCTCTTAGATCTATCACGATAGATCTGGATCCCCAAAATGTAAGAGGCATCACCCAGGTCTTTCATGGAGAACCTGTGTGACAAGAATCCTTTGACAGATTGTAGCATAGGAATGTCATTTCCTATCAATTTCATCATAAATGCACATAATTGATAAAAAGATCGCTCTATAAATGCACATTTCATCATAAATGCACATTTCATCATAAATGCACATAAATGCATTCTCACACACACACACATGCATCTCTTTAATCTTTTCTTTTTCTTTTAAACTTAATCCCTTAAACCCAACAAATATCTAGATATGAAGAGAAGGGTGAATTACTCAAACATAATTGATAAAAAGATCGCTTTATAGAAATTTCCCAAAATGTGAATACCGCATTAAAATAATATTAAAATTGGGAAAAATCTAATTGAACCAAAACATCCCATATACCCCCAAAGCTTGCGCACTAGCTTTATTTTAGCTAAACCAGGTGCTGGCAAGTCGATATGGTCGTTTGAACACAGTCGGGTCAAAACGGAAAATACCGACAATTTAACCTCAAAACGGAAAAATTCGCATAACGATTTCTAAAACGTTACAATCTCCCCCCCCCCCTTATAGAAATTCGGTCCCCGAATTAAAATTTCATACTAAGCGTACCTTCAAAGAGATGAGGGAATTTCTTCCGCATCTCGCTCTCGGCCTCCCAAGTGATCTCCTCACTAGTAGGGCTACGCCAAAGATCCTTCACAGACGGCAAGACCCTTGACCGAAGTTTCTTCACCTGCCGATCCAAAATAACTACCGTCTGCTCGGTGAACGAAAGATCGTGCTCAAGCTGAACGGTCTCCTACTGAATCATGTGAGAAGGATCATGAAGGTATCTACGAAGCATCGACACATGGAAAACAGGGTGAACATCCGGAAAACTGGGCGGGATCGCTAAACGATAAGCAACGGAACCCACTCGCTCAAGGATCTCGAAAGGACCTACAAATTTGGGACTGAGCTTCCCTTTCTTCCCAAATCTCATAACGCCCTTCATCGGAGAAATCCTCAGGAATACATGATCCCCCACTAAGAACTCGAGTTTGCAACGACGACGGTCGACATAAGACTTCTACCTGCACTGGGCTGCTCCCATCCTGTCCTGAATCAGCTGGATCTTCTTCGTAGTCTCCTGAACTAACTAGGGTCCCAAAACCAGACTCTCAATAAGCTCGGTCCAACAGACTGGTAATCGATACTTCCTACCATATAAAGCCTCAAAAGGTGCCATCTGAATAGTCTCCTGAAAGCTGTTGTTGTAGGAGAATTCAATCAACGGCAAGTGACGATCCCAACTGCCACCAAAATCAAGCACACATGCACGGAGCATATCCTCCAGAGTCTGAATAGTCCGCTCCGACTGACCATCGGTCAGTGGATGAAAAGCGGTGCTAAAACTCAACCGGGTACCCAATGCTTCCTGAAGCTTCTGCCAAAGAAGGCTAGTAAACTGGGTGCCTCTGTCGGATACTATGCATGTGGGAACACTGTGCAAATGCACAATCTCATCTATATATAGCTGCGCATACTGAGCATACCCGCTTTCGTCAACCGATCAACAATCACCCAAATAGAGTCATACCCTCTACTGGTCCTGGGTAGACCCACAATGAAGTCTATGGAAATCTGCTCCCATTTCCACTCCGGAATGGGTAAAGGCTGCAACTCTCCAGCCGGTCTTTGATGCTCAGCCTTGACTTGTGTCACGACCCGAAAGAGCACGTAACTGGCCCTTGAACCATATGAAGTCTATAGGACCCCATCTAATCCAAGTAAGCCAAAAGCCCAGAAATCTAAAACCATTTTAAGGAGTAAATAAGGAAAACTGGTTTTAAGAAGTAAAGGAATCTTGTTTCGAAAATCAAAGTTTTTAAATAACTAAGCCGAATATGCATTTTTAAAATATGTAACCTTTCCTGAAAATTTCGGCAGAGTTTCCTTTGTAAAAACTGGCCCCGAATGGGGTACAATAAGAATAATATATATGAAATGATAAAAGGCATCCCCAAGCGGGAGCTAGCTCTTCGTCAATCGACGGTCACAACCACGCAAGTAATAATAATAATATACAACGCCAAAGGGCGAGGATCAAAACCCAAAAAGGCCAGAAAACCGTAATACTACAAGCGCGACTCTAAGGTCGAAATAATACAACACTGTTTTCTAAGTCTAAAACAATATACAAGTTTTGGTTGATGGAATGTCTAGATACAATGAATAATACATGAACAATGACGGTTCTGATACAAAAGAACCCACCTACCAACGCAAGTCACCCATATGGAAGCAGTGTGCCAGAAATTCCGCTATGGAATCTGTACGGCAAAACCTGCAAGAACTGTGGCACAACGGGAGTGAGTTGCCAACTCGTGAATAGAAAATATCTACAAGCAGAGATCGAATGTATGACCCATCCTAGGTCAATACGATCAGATATAAATAAAACTCAATATGAATAAGTCTGAAACATGCTAAATTGGCAAGGTAATCTCTATGCATGAGTGCAGTGCCAAGTGCTCGTACCAGTGCCTCAGGTAATAGCATATCATAAATGTGAGGTATGATCAATGTAATCAAATCTGCATGTACGTGGTGTTCCCCTCCGAATGGCGGCCAAGACATGGACTGTCTAGCCTGAGATTCGGGGCAGATGCTATTTGGTTTTATCCGTCCACCTTTCCGAAGATGCCAAGTTGATTTATGGCACCGTGTATCGGAGGTTTAGACGGATGCGGCCGATGTAGCAGACTTCGTCAGATTCCCCCTCGCTTGAGGGTTTTTTGATTGTGGGGACGCTCTTCCCTGCAGGCGCAAGCCCCTGCAGTTAATTACGCTACCGCATCGCGGTAACAACTTTCTCCTTCTCCAGAATTTCACTTCGTGTCGTGTGCGTTTGTTTTGTTTGTGGTTTCCCGTGGATTGTATACGGAGACTGCGTAGTGCTGTCGCCCGTAGGACGTGGATTAGTCCAAATCCGTATTTACTTAGATTTGGGTTTGGTGTTTTTAGTTTAAGGATGCATTAGTCGTGTTGCGGCTAAGATCAACTTAAACGTTCGTTAAGGATACGTTTGTCCTGTTTTGAGACTAAGATCAACTTAACGTGGCGATCCATTTAATATATGGCCGTCGGGACTCATCACCTCTCTGACGTCGTTGAAGGATTACAACGATGTATGTCAGAGGAGTTCAGAGATGTACCCTTGAACCAAGGTTGATTTGGAGTTTTATCATTCATTTAAATGTTTAAGGATACGTTAGCCGTACTTGGGGCTAAGATCAACTTAAACGGGACCGTTTAGATCCGGCAAAAGAGCATTTGGAGGCTCTATTGTTTCAGTTTAGGGACGTAGTGGTCCATTTTCCAGTTTGTGGACGTGGTGGTCCATCGCCAGTTTAGGGACGTAGTGGTCGGATATTAGTTTAGGGACGTTTCGGTCCAATATTAGTTTTAAGGACGTTTCGGTCCATCTTTAGTTTTAAGGACGTTTCGGTCCGATATTAGTTTAAGGACGTTTCGGTCCATATTAACGTATGTGGTCATTGGGACCCGTCACCTCTCTGACGTCGTTGAATGATTACAGCGACATGTGTCAGAGGAGTTCGGAGATGTACCCTCGGACAGGATATAAATTGATTTGAGAGAGAGAGAGAGCAATTGTGCTCAGTCAATTTAATTTGAGGACTTACGGCCACGATTGGGCTAAGTCCAGTTCAGCATATTCAACACTTTTATTTGTTTTTCTAGCCTATTAGTCCTGTGCTAGGGCTTGGCCCATTTTTAATAATGCATAGCATTAAATCTTGGTCTCTGTTGGACCTGCATTGCATTATTTATTATTTTGTTTGTGCTCTGCCCATTTATAAATGATGCAGAGCATCAATTTTGTTTGGGCTCTGCCCTTTATAAAATGATGCAGAGCATCAATTTCATTTGGGCCCCTCTTTTATTGCTCTGCAATTTAATTTGGGCCTGCCCCTTTAAGCAATGCATTGCATTGAGAATCTTCAAGAAATAGAAGTGCAGAGCACTTTTTAATCCTTTGATCTAAAGAAAAATAAGTTTTTTCTTTTTTTCTTGTTTTTCCTTATTTCAGAGAACCAAGGGTTCATAACAAGTGCAAGGCACTACTTGTTTTCTTATTTTATTTACTTATTTATTTATTTATTGAAGATCCATGATCTTGTTCTTAGATCAATGATCTGTTCCCAAGAGAATTTTCTCTTTTAAAGGTTTTACCTTTTTTTTTGTTCTTCCAGAATTTCTCAAGAGTTCTATTTCTCTCTTCTTTCTTTTAGCAAGATGTTGATGTCTTTGAAATGGGGTCTGGGGTCCTTTTTATAGTGCTCATAAATTAGTTAAATTTGTTACATAAATCTTTTTATGAGTGATTTGGGGAAATTTCCCCACCGTTGGATCTTTGATCCAAAGGCCCCTGCCTTATACAAGAAAATCTTCTTGTTTTAACAAGATTTATTCTGTTTTGCGCAACTCCCCCAGTGAGTGACACGTGTCGAGCAGCGGTGCGCTTGCGCAGTCGTGTTTGCGCAGCTGCGCAGACACGTGTCGCGCAGTGAAGCGCTTGCGCAACAACGCTTGCACAACTACGCAGACACGTGGAGCGCAGCGGTGCGCTTGCGCAGTCGTGTGTGCGCAACTGCGCAGACACGTGTCGTGCAGCGGTGCGCTTGCGCAGTTGCGCTTGCGCAACTGCGCAGACACGTGTCGCGCAGCGGTGCGCTTGCGCAGTTGCGCTTGCGCAACTGCGCAGACACGTGTCGCGCAGCCGTGCGCTTGCGCAGTTGTCTTTGCGCAACTGCGCAGACACGTGTCGCGCAGCGGTGCGCTTGCGCAGTTGTGCTTGCGCAACTGCGCAGACACGTGTCGCGCAGCGCAGTTGTGCTTGCGCAACTGAGTGTTGCTTATGTTTTTTAAAGAGCCTTGCTATGATTGGACGCACTGCCTTGGGCGTTGTGCTGCCGTGTCAACTTCTGACACGTGGCGCGTTGCGCGCAGCGCACGGGATCCGAAGCGTTGCTTCAAAATTTGAATTTTTGAAATTCAAACAGTGCCTTGCTCTGATTGGGGGAACAAATGCCCCCCCACCGTTGCACTCACGTGGCGCGCACGTGAGTGCAGCGGTGGCAAGATCCCGACCGTTGGATCATGGAGGTCAGGTGAAGAGGCGCAGGCGCCTATAAATGGGACCCTTGGTCCTTTAATTTTTTTACCGTTACAAGAACTTTGATTCAGAGCCTTGCTCTTGCTTAAGAACTCTCAGAGCCTTGCTCTTGCTTCTTCCCAAGAACTTTAAAGTTCAGAACTTGGAATCACTCTAGGTAAAAATTTAAATTAATTTAAATTAAATTTAATTAACAGAGCCTTGCTCGTATAGATCTTTGATCTAAAGAAAACCCCTTTGGGGTTTCATCCACAGAGCCTTGCTCTCAAAAATTTACAGAGATCTTGTTCCTAGGTTTTAACCCATGAACAGAGCCTTGCTCATAGATCGAATGGAGAACTCCTAAAAGTTTTCATGGATCTTTAAGATCCCAAAACTTTTCTTTTAATCCTTAGGAGTTATAGTTTTCATTACTATTACAGAGCTAGGCCCCCTTTTTTTATTAGGAAGTTTTATTCCCTTGAGATCAGAGTTTGACAAATGTCACTCTGTGACAGAGCTTTGCTCTAAAAGAGGAGATTTTCTCCTTGTCTCTAGGGATTTCCCCCCAATGAGGATATTCTCTTGGGGGTCTTTTTCATTAACTGACAGTCTCATCCAATGATGGGACTGTCTTATCAAATGATGCGCCGTCATCTAGATTTTGTGGGTCCCTCTTTCGTCCCCTACCCACTGCATTACAGTGTGATGTAGGACTTTAAAATGTGAAGCATTGGAACACTAACGGTTATTATTTTCTTGCCTTTTCTACAGGAAACATGTCTGAAGATTTGTCTTTCCCTTTCGTTCGCTCGGAAGGAGGGTTCCCCCATTCGCCAGTGGACCGGGTGGCGTTCGCCTTGATTAAAGATCATGACCCCGAGTGCAAGAAACTCCACCTGTGGGGAAGGTGGTACAGCCAAATCATCCAAGGCCGTCACAGCTTCAGCTCCGCCTCGCCCTCTGAGCCCATAGTTACGATCCCTTATGCGGACGAGCCCCCGGTGAAGTATGCCGTGGAGGTTAAAAATTAGAATTCTGACGATCTCCTCCAGCCTGCCATTGGTGCCATTGTTCCCCTCCGAACGGCGGCCTGGACTCGGGCGTCCGTGCCTGAGGTTCGGGGCAGATGCTAATTGGTGCTATCCGTCCATCTCCCCGAAGATGCCAAGTTGTTTATGGCACCGTGCATCGGGGTTTTAGACGGATGCGGCCGATGTAGCAGACTTCGTCAGATTCCCCCTCGTTTGAGGGGTTTTTGATTGTGGGGACGCTCTTCCCTGCAGGCGCAAGCCCCTGCAGTTAATTACGCTACCGCATCGCGGTAACAACTTTCTCCTTCTCCAGGTGGTCACTTCGTGTCGTGTGTGTTTATTTTATGTTTTGTTGCCCGTGGATTGTTTACGGAGACTGCGTTATGTCGTCGCCCGTAGGGCGTGGACTAGTCCAAATCCGTGTTTATCTTATATTTGGGTTTGGGGTTTGGTTTGAGGATACGTCAGCCATACTTGAGGCTAAGATCAACTCAAACGTTTGTTAAGGATATGTTAGTCCGATTTGAGACTAAGATCAACTTAACAGGATCGTTTAGATCCGACAAAAGAGCGTTTGGGCTCCATTGTTCCAGTTTAGGGACATAGTGGTCCATCGTATATGTGGCCGTCGGGACCCGTCACCTCTCTGACGACGTTGAAGGATTACAACGACGGATGTCAGAGGAGTTCAGGGATGTACCCTCGAGCCAAAGGTAATTTGGGGGATTCATAGTCCAGTCTGTTTGAAGGTTTAAGGATACGTTAGCCATCTTTGAGGCTAAGATCAACTCAAACGGGACCGTTTAGATCCGATAAAAGAGCATGCCGGGCTCTATTGTTCTAGTTTAAGGACATTGCAGTCCATGGGTAGTTTAAGGACATTGCGGTCCATGGGTAGTTTAAGGACATTGCGGTCCAGTATGTGCTCTGGATGCTTCACACGGGTTCACTGCCGTGCTTGGCGAGGACCAGGCTCCGCTCTGGGCATTTTCCACAGGGTCAAAGAGTGACGTTATCCGCGTTCCACGTAACCAGGAATTTTGCACTAGATGCTTCACACGGGTTCACTGCCGTGTTAGGCGAGGACTAGGCTTCGCTCTGGATGCTTCACACGGGTTCACTGCCGTGCTCTGCGAGGACCAGGATCCGCTCTGGACATTTTCCACAGGGTCAAAGAGTGACGTTATCCGTGTTCCACGTAACCAGGATTTTTGCATTAGACGTGGGTTTAAGGACCCCACAGTCCATATCATGGGTGGTCATCGGGACCCGTCACCTCTTTGAAGACATTGAGGGATTACAATGCCAAGTATCAAAGAAATGAAGAGATGTACCCTAGAACCGGGATGGATTAAATAGTCCTTGGCCCAATTTGGGATCAAGACCCATTAATTATATTATGAGTCCATTGGCCCAGTTAATTACGAATTGAGGACTTATGGCCAGCTTGGGCTAAGTCCTATCATGTCTGGAATATTGACTTCTTATGGGTCCATTGAGGGAGGGGCTTTGCCTCTATCCCTTTAGCCAATTGGGCCAAAGCCTAGTGTTAAACACTTCAGAGCAATCAGTGTTGAACACTGGTAATGAGGTTGACAAGTTAGAGTTTAACACTAAAAGATAATTGGTATTAAATGTTAGTGTATATGCCCTAGAGGCCATTATTGTATCATACTAGATTGTATATTACTTAATGGAAGCTTGGGATATTCACAGTTATATATACAATCTTGCTAAAAATGGTAGTATGCTACTTGGTTTGAGTCTACTTTAATATGTGCATATGTTTCTTGTAACGTATCACTTATACATATTAGTAGAGCCCATAGGATCTTTGCTTGATTACCAGCGTCGTGATGGCAATCACACTAGTGGGGGCTGGGTAGTCTGTAAGCAACATCCTATACAGGTCCCTGGTCGTTGGATTATCGAGATAGGGCATCGATATTCCGGAGTAGACTAAGTGTATACGCTTCTCATCCCAGTTGGGGAGATGGTCTGTCCCACAGCCATCAGTACGTCGTACTAGAGATAGTATACAGGTGCTCGTTAGGTTACGGGTACACCGGACAGGACTCGCCGTGGAACTAATTGGTTGGTATTATACCCATCGTCAGTTATCAGTTCCCAGGTGACATGAGTACAGCATAGTCCGCAGACTTGACACTGCTGCTTCACCTCGAGTGTGTCCTACTGTTCTTAGATTGCTACCCTACCACGGCTCAAAGGAGTCGTGCAAACAGGTAGCAGTTGGGTGCAGTCCCGAGCACTTGGAGGCAGTGACAGTTAGATAGGATTTGTCTCTCCCGTTATTGGGAGTTGATATCGCGCTGTGTCAGAGAGCCATTACGCAAAGTCCCTGGCAAGGGCAAGCGAGATATACTGGTAGGTTCCAGTAGCTTCTCAGGGCGTAATGGGCTTCGCTCCGACATGACTTATACAGCTATTAGGGGACTGACGCTTGCCGCCCCCTAGGCTTGATATGCGATAGTCTTAGGCGAACAGACCGGACTGTACGGAGATTGTCACATCAGGCTCAGTGGGAGTTCGGATGATTTACCTCATCGGCCTTCTTATCGACATCTACCTGGGGACCGTTACGTACAGCTAGTACCGCTTGCGGTCTGTGGTTAAACCCACTGCCAGCGTAGTGTCGAGTCTTTAGAGTCCCACACAGAGAGTTTCCCTGCTCCAGGCGAAACGATATAGAGGTCGTATGGTTTTACGACAAGCGTTCGGATGCGTACGTGTGTTTTCGCACGTACGACTTTTCGGACAGTTTATACTAGCCGGCTTTGGTTTAAGCCAGATTCTAGTATCAGGTTATTGGATTTATACAGTCTAAAGTTTTTCCGTGTTTTCACGGATTGGAGGGGCGTTCTCGTAATTTGTCGAGAAGGTTCTAGAAGAGTGGTGACATGAGGGGTTGAGGTGGCTTTTTCATGATTACTTTGTGTGACTCATTTATATGATTCATCATATCATTAATGCTTCATTAATGATCTAATGACTCACATGATGAATCACTCTCCTTGATTAAATGAAACATGGTGAATAATCAATTAATTGATATTATTTGATAATTCATTATGTATCATATATTCAAGTGAGAAGGATTTTATGAAATAAGATATTCATTCTCATCTTCTCCTTCTCTCTCCTCAAGCTCACTCTCTCTTGAAACCCTAACCCTAACCTCTCATGTGTTGAGATCAAGGGTTAGATAGACTAAAACATCCATAACCTCACTCTATATCCTCTAGGTAGCTTAGATTAGCACTTTAAGCAACCTAGTTATCTCTAGTTTGAGATTAAGCTTGGCGTAGAAGCTTTCGGGTGGATCGTCTTTGATTCAAGGAGGCCGTGAAGTTGCCGATGTTCCAAGGAGCCTACGAGGAGTGGAGGACAGTGATGAAGACCCGAAGGACAAGTAACGTGAGGTATAACTCCGGTACCGAGTAGTTAAACCTCTAGTATAACGTTAGCAATGGTTTAGATTACGATTCATGCGCTCAAGTCCGTGTTACGAAGCTTTGTCAATCGTTTTTCATATATTCCGCCTGCCCGCAAGTTAGTGGGGTGCGTGACATGGACTTACAGTGGTATCAGAGCCAACTAAACCATTACTAGCTTGTTAGCAATTGATTAGAAGTTCGATCGACGAAAAACACGGAAAACAAAACCCTATTCCATAACAGTTTCTGTAAATTTTAAATGTGTCGCAAAAATTTTTTGACATACCTTAAAATTCACAGCAGAGAATTATAAGAAATCTGGGAAAATTCGAGGAGGCAACTCGACTAAACAGCCGCGTTTCCGCGGCAACAGAGAGCTTTTGCCGCGGAACCGCCGCCGAGTCAACGCCGAGTTGACTCGGAGTTTCACAGTAATTCATAATTTTGGGTTTTTTGTTTTTCTGCATATACTGTTTCTGCCCAGGTTGCCTCTGTGATGATTTGCTTTTGGGCTAGACACGGATATAGGTAATCGATCGATGTTCTAAACTATTTGCTAATTGGATCTTTATCTGTAATGTTTAATGTGTTCGTAAACCTCCCCTAACTGCTAGTATGTCGGTTAGCAGGGGATTGCACATTTCTGTAATGGATTTTATCTATTTGTGTATATAAACTGTATTGGACTGTTGTGGTGGATAGCCGGGTTTTGTGATGGGTTATTGTATTAATTCATTCGATGTAATTGTAATAAGTTGTAATATTATTTTGCGGGGCACATCCAGGTTGCGGTTGTAGCCACCGTTGTATTATTTCTTTTTACTGTTTTTGCTCCTAGGATAGACCCAAGGTGGGGTGCACAAACTACCGGGTATTTTGAAGTGTTGAGGCAGACCGCTTCACTTCTGGTACTTGGCGGGTAGTTTGCCGTACCCGTAGGGGTCTGGGGTGGGGTAATGGCTATTCATCACAACTGTGTAATCTTTCTTTCATTGCAGGCTCAAAAGAAACGCGGATTACTTACATATCCAATAAAGTTTATCTGTGATCTGGAATGCTTATTATTGCGTCTGACGAATATACAATATCTATATATAAATAGCTATTAGACGTCACTTATGTTTTACACCCGCGCTAGCCCAGCCCCCGCTCTGTCGTTAGTTAAGTAACCTAACAAGTGATGACGGGACCCCGTGGCGAATGCGGATGGCATAAGAGGACGTTGTATTTTCGTTGTTTTCTGCAATGATAGGTTAATGATGGGACGCATTATTATAATTCAAAGAAAATAAACCAAAGTTTAATCGTTGGAACAAATTTAAAAGAAACTACTCGGTTATTTTAAAAGAGCAGAATTTTTAAATTGCGGAGCTTTAGCCACTCCTTTTAAAAAGGTATCAGGTTCCTTCGATTATATCAAGTTCACTACGTTCACGGTTTTGCCAAAACCATTCGTAGCCCTCCGTCATTTCATTTGGGTATTCAATAGTATTCAAGTTGTGTTTGTTGGCCAAAGTCAAGGCACAGTGTTTGGTAGCTATTGAATATTCATATGCAGCATAGATAAATGCGTTGGTTTGGGACAGTCGTACTGCTTTGTTGGCCAAAGTCAAGGGTATGTACGGATGGGTTCAAATTAACTTGGACAATGACGGGTAGAACTTGACATGTGACTTATGATTTGTTGGCCAAAGTCAAGGTCATAAGAGCATGGGGCAAAAATCCATATCGGGAGTTTCAAAAGAAACTGAAATTTGCAGAGAGATGCATACCATTTTGGAGATTGATGAATGTTGGTAGGATTCCTTCAACATTATCTTACGATGATATTTTGGATCCCGATCCTACTGTGAGTACATGCTACTTATCAGGGGATTCGTCACTTAACGATCAATGCTATAAACCAAGTAGGTGCCAAGAAAGGTGTCAGCGGGGTTACGCCCCCAGAGAAAAGAGGTTATTTAATTAAGGAACTTCGCGAAAGCGTTGGAAAACCTCCCTCGAAGTATCGACACTGGCCTGGCTGAACGGTTAAGCAAGTATTGTACGGTGAGAATTGTCCTGGCTAATTCTTCTTTTATGGTTTGAGGAGGGATTCGAGAAACAATGGGAGCCATCCTGTTTAGATAAATTAAACCACTCTAAACTTGCAAGAGCATCATGCTAATAGTATCTTCTTCTCTCTCTTAAAATTGCAACGACCCTGTGACCACACATAGGTTACATCTAGATAAATATTTGACTGAATCTGACTTATATGACTGGCAAAAGTCTGTCCAGATGTCCATTGCCTATGACAAGCTGGACCACCCTATTAAGGGACATTCCTATTGTTGTGGGATTGGGCATTGGCAGAATGATTGCAGGGCTTTTGAAGCCAGTAGCCAGGATACGAAGCATGTTGTGGCTTCGACTTCGGGTGTGTTTATGATAGAGAACTGTATGTCAGTTAACCCTACTTCCTGGGTATTGGATACCGGATCAGGAACTCACATCTGTAATTCATTACAGGCTCTGAGAAATCGTAGGGTTATCGGAATAGGTGATATGACCCTCACAGTTGCTAACGGAATGAGCATGAATGCTGAATCCGTAGGGGAATATCATCTTGGAATGACAACTGGGCAGTTATTGATTCTACGTAACTGTTTTTATGTACCAGGAACGACTTGTAATATCATATCTGTACCCTTACTTTCTAAGGAAGGATATGATTTTGCTTTTACAAGAGATGTGGTTCACATCCACCTAAATCAAGATTTGATTGGGTCAGGTACATTAGAAAACGGAATATACGTATTAAATCAAGCTCAGATTTTCAGTGTCCAGAACACACTTAAAAGAAAGTCTCCGGAAACAAATCAGGCTTTCTTATGGCATTGTAGACTAGGTCACATCAATGAGAGGAGGTTGACTAAGTTACATAAAGAAGGATATTTGAATCCGTTCGAATATCAATCTTATGCTACTTGTGAATCTTGTCTCATGCGAAAGATGACAAAAACTCCGTTCACTGGACAAGGAGTAAGAGCGAGCGAGCTCTTGGGACTCGTACACAGTGACGTGTGTGGTCCAATGTCTACACATGCGCGAGGTGGTTATTCCTACTTCATTACTTTTACGGATGATTTCTCTAGGTATGGATATATCTTCTTGATGAAGCATAAATCCGAGGCCTTTGAGAAATTCCAAGAATACAAGAATGAAGTAGAAAAACAAACCGGCAAAAGTATCAAGACACTGAGATCTGATCGAGGTGGTGAATACTTAAGTGCCGAGTTCCTAGGTTACTTGAAAGAGAATGGAATTCTCTCTCAGCTTACTCTTCCATACACACCACAACATAACGGTGTATCAGAAAGGAGGAATCGAACCCTATTGGATATGGTTCGTTCCATGATGAGTAACGCTGAGTTACCGCGATCATTCTGGGGATATGCACTAGAATCAGCTGCATATCTTTTGAACCGAGTTCCAACCAAGACTGTGCCTACTACACCATATCAGATGTGGAGTGGGAAGAAACCTAGTCTTAAGTATCTTAAAACATGGGGATGTCCAGCTTTTGTAAAGAAGCAGCATGCGGACAAGCTCGAGGCACGCTCAGTAAAATGCAAATTTGTGGGATATCCAAAGAACTCCAAGGGATATTATTTCTATTACACAGAGGAACAAAAAGTCTTTGTTTCTCTTCATGCCTGCTTCTTGGAAACTGAATTTTTGGAAAATCAGAAGAGTGGGAGCGCAATAGAACTGGAAGAAATTCCAGAACCACAGGCTATTACTGAAACCTTGGTAGAACGAGAAGGTTCAGGAGAACAGGACATCCCAACGCCACTCCGCAGGAGTAGTAGGCAATCTCATCCGCCCGAGAGATACTACGGTTTTCTCATAGACGGGGATAGAGAGGATTGCACTATTGAATATGATGAGCCTACTAGCTTCCAGCAAGCCATTCAGAGCGGTGACTCGGTAAAATGGCTAGATGCAATGCGGACCGAAATGGAGTCCATGTACACCAACAAAGTATGGACTTTGGACATTGCTCCAGATGGGGTAAAACCCATAGGATGCAAATGGATCTTCAAAAAGAAGATTGGTGTAGATAGACAGGTTGAAACCTATAAGGCTAGACTTGTTGCAAAGGGTTTCCGTCAAAGACCTGGTTTGGACTATGACGAAACCTTTTCTCCAGTGGCTATGCTTAAATCTATTCGGGTCCTTCTTGCTATTGCTGCCTTCCACGATTATGAAATCTGGCAGATGGACGTAAAGACGGCCTTTCTAAATGGTAATTTGGAAGAAAGCGTCTATATGGATCAGCCAGAAGGATTCATTCAGAGTGGGAGCAGCGGTAAAGTATGCAAGCTGCTTAAGTCCATTTATGGACTAAAGCCGGCATCGGGAGTTGGAACATCTGTTTTGATGATGCTGTCAAAGAATTTGACTTTATCAAAAATCCAGATGAACCATGCATATACAGTAAGATTGTAGGGAGAGCTGTAGTATTCCTCGTCTTGTACGTGGATGACATTCTCCTAATAGGAAATGATATTCCTATGTTACAGTCAGTCAAAAGATTCTTGTCACATAAATTCTCCATGAAAGACCTAGGTGATGCCACCTACATTCTGGGGATCCGGATCTATCGTGATAGATCAAAAAGGATATTGGGACTTTCACAGTCCAGGTACATAGACACCATAGTGAAGAGATTCAGTATGGAAGATTCTAAGCGCGGTAACCTACCGGCTTGTCACGGAATCACCCTCTCCAAAGAGATGTCTCCCAAGACTGATTTGGAAAGGGATCGCATGTCAATTATACCCTACGCTTCTGCAGTAGGCTCTATAATGTATGCGATGTTATGTACCAGACCAGATGTAGCATACGCATTGAGCGTAGTAAGCCGGTATCAAGCAAACCCAGGGGAGAAGCACTGGATAGCAGTAAAGAACATTCTCAAGTACCTGAGAAGGACTAAGGAGATGTTCTTGGTATATGGCGGAAAAGACCTTCAGATGGAGGCCTTTGCCGACTCCGGCTTCCAGAGTGACAAAGATGACTCCAAATCCATGTCAGGTTTTGTCTTCACCCTCAATGGAGGGGCGGTCTGTTGGATGAGTTCCAAACAGGAGACCGTTGCAGACTCAACGATGGAAGCAGAGTACATAGCTGCTTACGATGCCGCAAAAGAAGCAGTCTGGATGAAGAAGTTCCTCACAGAACTTCTGGTGGTTCCTACCAGTGTTGATCCAATACCTCTGTATTGTGACAACAACGGCGCTATAGCTTTAGCGAAGGAACCCAGGTCCCATCAGAAGTCCAGACACATCTTAAGGTGGTATCACCTGATCAGGGAGATCATAGATCGCCGGGAGATCGAGGTGAAGAGAGTAAAGACGGAGGATAACATTGCTGATCCATTCACAAAGGCCATTCCTCAGATGCAGTTCGAGAGGCTATTCGAGATGATAGGTCTACGATATGCCAGCTCATGGCCCTAGTGCAAGTGGGAGATTGTTAGTGTATATGCCCTAGAGGCCATTATTGTATCATACTAGATTGTATATTACTTAATGGAAGCTTAGGATATTCACAGTTATATATACAGTCTTGCTAAAAATGGTAGTATGCTACTTGGTTTGAGTCTACTTTAATATGTGCATATGTTTCTTGTAACATATCACTTATACATATTAGTAGAGCCTATAGGATCTTTGCTTGATTACCAGCGTCGTGATGGCAATCACACTAGTGGGGGCTGGGTAGTCTGTAAGCAACATCCTATACAGGTCCCTGGTCGTTGGATTATCGAGATAGGGCATCGATATTCCGGAGTAGACTAAGTGTATACGCTTCTCATCCCAGTTGGGGAGATGGTCTGTCCCACAGCCATCAGTACGTCGTACTAGAGATAGTATACAGGTGCTCGTTAGGTTACGGGTACACCGGACAGGACTCGCCGTGGAACTGATTGGTTGGTATTATACCCATCGTCAGTTATCAGTTCCCAGGTGACATGAGTACAGCATAGTCCGCAGACTTGACACTGCTGCTTCGCCTCGAGTGTGTCCCACTGTTCTTAGATTGCTACCCTACCACGGCTCAAAGGAGTCGTGCAAACAGGTAGCAGTTGGGTGCAGTCCCGAGCACTTGGAGGCAGTGACAGTTAGATAGGATTTGTCTCTCCCGGTATTGGGAGTTGATATCGCGCTGTGTCAGAGAGCCATTACGCAAAGTCCCTAGCCAGGGCAAGCGAGATATACTGTTAGGTTCCAGTAGCTTCTCAGGGCGTAATGGGCTTCGCTCCGACACGACTTATACAGCTATTAGGGGACTGACGCTTGCCGCCCCCTAGGCTTGATATGCGATAGTCTTAGGCGAACAGACCGGACTGTACGGAGATTGTCACATCAGGCTCAGTGGGAGTTCGGATGATTTACCTCATCGGCCTTCTTATCGACATCTACCTGGGGACCGTTACGTACAGCTAGTACCGCTTGCGGTCTGTGGTTAAACCCACTGTCAGCGTAGTGTCGAGTCTTTAGAGTCCCATACAGAGAGTTTCCCTGCTCCAGGCGAAACGATATAGAGGTCGTATGGTTTTACGACAAGCGTTCGGATGCGTACGTGTGTTTTCGCACGTACGACTTTTCGGATAGTTTATACTAGCCGGCTTTGGTTTAAGCCAGATTCTAGTATCAGGTTATTGGATTTATACAGTCTAAAGTTTTTCCGTGTTTTCACGGATTGGAGGGGCGTTCTCGTAATTTGTCGAGAAGGTTCTAGAAGAGTGGTGACATGAGGGGTTGAGGTGGCTTTTTCATGATTACTTTGTGTGACTCATTTATATGATTCATCATATCATTAATGCTTCATTAATGATCTAATGACTCACATGATGAATCACTCTCCTTGATTAAATGAAACATGGTGAATAATCAATTAATTGATATTATTTGATAATTCATTATGTATCATATATTCAAGTGAGAAGGATTTTATGAAATAAGATATTCATTCTCATCTTCTCCTTCTCTCTCCTCAAGCTCACTCTCTCTTGAAACCCTAACCCTAACCTCTCATGTGTTGAGATCAAGGGTTAGATAGACTAAAACATCCATAACCTCACTTTATATCCTCTAGGTAGCTTAGATTAGCACTTTAAGCAACCTAGTTATCTCTAGTTTGAGATTAAGCCTGGCGTAGAAGCTTTCGGGTGGATCGTCTTTGATTCAAGGAGGCCGTGAAGTTGCCGATGTTCCAAGGAGCCTACGAGGAGTGGAGGACAGCGATGAAGACCCGAAGGACATGTAACGTGAGGTATAACTCCGGTACCGAGTAGTTAAACCTCTAGTATAACGTTAGCAATGGTTTAGATTACGATTCATGCGCTCAAGTCCGTGTTACGAAGCTTTGTCAATCGTTTTTCATATATTCCGCCTCCCCGCAAGTTAGTGCGGTGCGTGACATGGACTTACATTAAACACCAGCAACAAGGCTTTCAGATTAGTGTTAAACACTAAAACAGATCAGTATCAAGCATTGGTAACAAAGTTCTCAAATTAGTGTTAAACACTAAGGTAGTCAGTGTTGAACACTGCAAATAAAGTTCTTTGATTAGTGTTGAACACTACGGCCCAACAGTGTTTTAACACTGGATTCAGGAGTTCTAACTTAGTGTTAAACACTAAAGCAAGAGGGGTCACGTGGCGACACGTGAGAGCGCCCTCCCCTCATTTATTCTGCTGAAATCGCCGCATCTTTCAGAGCATCACGTGCCATCACGTGACGGGCATTCATATGCCTATGTATTAGAGCTTCTGTCAAGGGTCACGTGGGTCACGTGGGGGACTGCCTCAAAGGGCTTTCTGTAGATCTTTTGAGGGGGTCACGTGGTGGCACGTGACCCCGTATATTGTTTAGAGAATCTGTTGATCTTTCTTTTCAGGAATTAAATTCCTCGGGCTTTAATTTTCAAAGGAATTAAATTCCTACTTCCTTTTGAAGACTTATATTCTGGAGTAGAATCGAACCCTGAATCTTCTGTAGGAATTAAATTCCTCGTATATGTGAAGAACCCTAATAAAAGCTTTTTAAGGAATTAAACTTCCATTCCCTGTTAAATTATGATTAAGGGAATTGAATTCCCGTTGTTTCAACAGAACTAAGTTCTTAATTAGGGTTAAACCATGTTTCTCTCTGTTCTGAAGGAATTAAATTCCCATAACACAGGGTCAAGCCCTACTTTTATCTTAGAGGAATTAAATTCCTATAGTTCTGTGAGAATTAAATTCTCGTTTTTCCATTCCCTCTCCATGTTTTGGATCTGCATGGCAGGATCTCAACCCATTGAGAATTAAATTCTCAACCTAAAGGGGAGATGTGCACTTTGCAGATCCTCTACCAAAGAGAGAAGAAATATGTTTTTCTGTTTTTTATTTTGTCAGAGTTAAACTCTGTTGAGAATCAAATTCTATTTCTTTCAAGAAGCCTTCCCTTTCTTACCTAGGGTTTTCTTTTGCAGAAGCTCCAAGTTCCTCAAAGTATGAAGGCTCTCTCCTTATTTTGCCTTCTGCCTGTATATCCTCTTTTTTGTGTCTCTTGGCTCCTATTTATAGGAGAGGCAGCCGAATCAATTAGTTTTTGATAAATCTTCATTAAGAGATTTGGTTTGCATCCATCATTCGTTCTGGACCTTTGGATTATTAGGTGAATTTTATTCACCATTGGATTTTAAATCCAGAGATTCTCCTTTGTTATTTTGGTTAGATTTAAAGGGGAAATCTTTCCAAACTCCAGATTTTCCTATAGATAGGTGATATTTAAATCACTTCTGAATCTTTAATTTGATCGGTTCCAGATAATTGCTTTCCTTTGGAAAGATTCGAATCTCTTTCAGAATTTAATTCTGTTAGCAAAATGGGCTTTGAAAGCCGGTCATGTGTGCCCACGTGACCCATAGTCACGTGTGGACACGTGACTCTCTTGGAACGAGCCTATCTCCTCTTTTGCACTCTGCCTTCTTCTGCTGCTTAGCCGTCACGTGCTACCACGTGACCCCTGGTAACGTGTGAACACGTGACTGCTGGTCACGTGTAAGCACGTGGCCCCTTTTTGAAGCTTTTCCCAGAAGCTTTCCTGATTTTAAATCAGGAAACAAATGCCCCCACAGCGTTGTTCTCACGTGTCTGCACGTGAGCGCAACGCTGTCATCTTTGTGACCGTTGGATTCATTTAGGGATTTGGGGAGATGAAACGTTTCCATTGCCTTCTATAAATACCACTGTCTCTTCATAGGAGCCTTCACTTTGCTCATCTTCATCTTTTTCTTCTGAGAGCTTCCTCCTTGAGAATTTAATTCTCGCTTTCAGAGCTTAGTTCTCTGTCTTGAAACAATCTTCAGAGTTTAACTCTGTTCGAAAAGAATCCTTTTTCTCAGGTAATGTTCTTGGACAACGATGGACCTTCACATTTCTCCAGATTTAAAATTCAAAACAAGGGTTTTTACCCCTTTTTCCTTCCTACTTTCCATAAGAACATGAAAACCGCTTAACCTTCAAACTGTAGATCTCTTAGGGTTTAGATGATCTTTGGGGAAATGATGATGGCGTTTCAACCCCATGGAATTTAATTCCATCAAAAAAAATGTTTCTGGGAATTTAATTCCCTTTTCTTAATAAGGAATTTAATTCCTATGAAGAACTCAGTTTCTTCGCATGGAGGCTTCCTGAGGTCTCTTGGCCCTAGGTCCTTCTTCCTGCCATTAACGCAATGGGGGCTTTGTAATGATGTCTTTTGACTTTTATTTCAGGTATCATGGATGCCCATCTGTATAGTCTTGACGAGATCATTTCCTACGGGAATATTCGTGCGCTGGGCCGTAGTCAGAACCAGGAGTTCACCGATGCTCATTGTGCCGAGATCATGAGCCGTTTTGACGAGTACAACCATCGGCTACTCCCCCGTCGCTCTTCTCTTCTGAGGCTGATCGTGCTGGCGATCAGGGAGGCCCTCCCTTTATTTTGTGCTGGTGTGCCGCTTGGGTCATTGGACGCCGCCGAGGATAAAGTACATTCGGTGTATCTGATGCACTTGATCTCCAAGAGAAGGCGGGATAATCTCATTGATCTCCTACATCAGATTTTTCAGCAATCAGCCATACTTGCCGCCTACCGGAGGATAGAGGACATCCGCGAGGACCCCGAGACTTGTGACCGTGAGAGAAAGCATACTCGGGAGGTTCGAAATGCTTGGAAGATCTTGAATAAAGTTAATTTCGAGTTTCTCAACCCATGCCCCGCGTCTGAAGCCTTGCCATTGTAAAAGTTTTCTTTTTATTTTGTATGGCCTTCTTGAAGTCTGGATGATAAGTTCTGTTGTGTCTTTATATGTTTGCATGCTTTTTCTCTGGGATTTTATTATTTTGCTACTATTGTTGTTTGTGCTTTTTTAATATGCAGGATACTACTCCAGATTTTTCCTTTTAAATGCACATCAGGTTTAGGCCTCACGTGTTCTACACGTGGGATCCCTTGATGTGGCTGTTCACAAGATTTTCCTCATGCCATATTTTCAGTGCACAATGTTAGGTGCAGAAAAAGGGCCTTGGAAATAGTTCCATCTCCTTGATTTTCGGTGCCTTTCCTTTTTTAGGCCTTGGAAATAACTTCACCATGCGAGATTTTCCGTGCACAGCACTTAATGCACTTCATTATATATGAGGCTATAGCTTTCTTTTCCTTTCACCGAGAGATTCATATCATATATATATATTTTTTTTTTCTTGAGAGAGAAACGAGTGCCATGGCTTGTAATCGCCCTTATGCTCGTCGACAGTCGTGGGAAGTTCCTCTTGAGGAGATGATCCCCCGCTTTGCTGCTCGGTTGGTGGACCCCCTCCTTTCTGACAATGAATGTGACTCGGCCATGCACGAGCTCTCGATCCGTAGAGGGTCTCCCCTCCCGATGGGTTCCCTCTGGCTCCAGATGATTCTCGCGGCCGTGCTTGCCGACATCCCTCCTCACCCAGCAGAGATGACTCTGGCGATGCTTGATGCGGCGGAAGAGAAGCTTGAGGGCTTTCATGAAGCGTGCCTGATTACTCAGGCCTTGAAGGACTACTCAATTCATCTGCTAAGCGAGATAAAGGCCCGGCGAGCTATTATGTTTGCTTTCGCGGACGAGCATGGCGCCAACCGATGGGGAGCGACTTCTCGCGAGAATCGTCGCTTCGATGTGCTGGAGAGAGCGGAGAGGGAGATGGAGAATTTTGTTTTTTGCTTTGTTAACCCTTATGCCATTGATCCGGTGTTTGGTGACCTTTTCCGTTAGCGTAGTGTATTTAAATTAGTCCTCTCTTTTGTATGCTTTATGCTGAACCCCCATGTAGGCTTGGTACTCGTATGCATGTTTTCGCTTGCATGAATAAACATTGTGTTCTTCTTATGAAAGCTTCCTCTAATTATCAACATTGTCATCATGCCGCATGCAAATTAATGCCTTGAATTTTATTTCTTTTTCGGATGCTCATATAATCGCGAACACATGCTCGATAGGATAAACATTGGAAATTTTCTCATTGCTTTTCATACCAGGTGATGTGAACGCATTTCAGATCGATTATCGCTGTCGACCGGAAGCCCATTTATGTGATCTTAAGCGTGTATGTCCTCTTTCCAAGGTTGTGGTCACGAAAGTGAGCTTACATGGCCTGATAGGGCGACACGTGGTAAACATATTGTTGTGCGAGAAAAAGGGGCTCGGTCGCTGAGCGAGCTTCAGGAGAGTCTTACTGCCAAGGCCAACAAAGCGTATGAACTCTGGCGGGTGCTTCAAGAGTCCATAAAAGAGGTGGTGGCTCTCGATAAAGCTGCCATGTTTACTCGTGAGAGGGTCGAGGCTCATAAAGCCACCGAGAAAGAGCTCGAAGCTCGGCTCGCTTCGTATCAGGCTCAGCAAGCTCAGGCGGAGGCTCGTCTTCTGGAGATCTTGCGTCATGAAGCCGTGGCTCAGCAACAGAACGATGAGCTGGTAAAATTATTGCACCGCCCGCCGGCTTGAGGACTTGTATCTTTTCTCTTTTTTTTTGTACATACTCATGAATGAGGGTATCTCTTTTTTTTGTTTCTTTCATGAATTGTACTTTGTATCCGTTTTGGCTCATGAATAAAAGATACATTTTTTTTATACCGGTGTGTCCCCTTTTCATTGAATGTGTTTTGCGGATATTCTATCTTGATCTCCTTGCAGGACAGCGATGGCTTAGGATTCAGGGTTAGGATCTGCTTCCTAAGGCTTTTGCATTTTATGAGCCACGAGGGTCTCATAAAGAGTTTTTCTCCCTACAGGTCGAGAGGATCCCATAGGTGTAAGTTCTCCTTAAGAATCGTGAGGATTCTCAAGCGGGTTTTCCCTTGAGAGTCGTAAGGATCTCACAAGAGAGTTTTTCTTCCTTACAGGTCGTGAGGACTTGTAAGTGCCGGGTGTGGTCACCCTTGTCCGTGTTTTACGGAGTCAGGGGTTTCTCCAGGTATCGTAGTTTAAAGACGTCACGGTCAAGGTTAAGGACCTCATAGTCCGTGGATTTAAGGACTCCACAGTCCGCTGTTAGTTTTAAGACATCACGGTCAAGGTTAAGGACCTCATAGTCCGTGGATTTAGGGACTCCATAGTCCGATGTTAGTTTTAAGACATCACGGTCAAGGTTAAGGACCTCATAGTCCGTGGATTTAGGGACTCCACAGTCCGATGTTTGGTTGCAGGGACCCGTCACCTCTTTTAAGACGTTGAGGAATTACAACGCCAGACATCAAAGGAGTGAAGAGATATACCCTTAAACCAAGGCAAAATCAGTAGGGGATCGGGGTGGTTGATCGTTAGTTTTAAGACATCGCGGTCAAGGTTAAGGACGTCATAGTCCGTGGATTTTAAGGACTCCACAGTCCGGTATTTGCTCTGGATGCTTCACACGGGTTCACTGCCGTGCTTGGCGAGGACCAGGCTCCGCTCTGGACATTTTCCACGGGGTCAAAGAGTGACATTATCCGCGTTCCACGTAACCAGGAATTTTGCACTAGATGCTTCACACGGGTTCACTGCCGTGCTCGGCGAGAACTAGGCTCCGCTCTGGACGTTTTCCACGGGGTCAAAGAGTGACATTATCCGCGTTCCACGTAACCAGGAATTTTGCACTAGATGCTTCACACGGGTTCACTGCCGTGCTCGGCGAGGACTAGGCTCCGCTCTGGACGTTTTCCACGGGGTCAAAGAGTGACATTATCCGCGTTCCACGTAACCAGGAATTTTGCACTAGATGCTTCACACGGGTTCACTGCCGTGCTCGGCGAGGACTAGGCTCCGCTCTGGACGTTTTCCACGGGGTCAAAGAGTGACATTATCCGCGTTCTACATAACCAGGAATTTTGCACTAGATGCTTCACACGGTTTCACTGCCGCGTTAGGCGAGGACCAGGATCCGCTCTGGAAATTTTCCACGGGGTCAAAGAGTGACATTATCCGCGTTCTACGTAACCAGGAATTTTGCGCTAGATGCTTCACACGGGTTCACTGCCATGTTCGGCGAGGACTAGGCTCCGCTCTGGATGCTTCACACGGGTTCACTGCCGTGCTCTGCGAGGACCAGGATCCGCTCTGGACGTTTTTCACGGGGTCAAAGAGTGACGTTATCCGCGTTCCACGTAACCAGGAATTTTGCGCTAGATGCTTCACACGGGTTCACTGCCATGTTCGGCGAGGACTAGGCTCTGCTCTGGACGTTTTCCACGGGGTCAAGGAGTGACGTTATCCGCGTTCCACGTAACCAGGAATTTTGCTGATTGTATCCGCATTTCACGGGATGGAGGTTTGACTGTTGGCGATATGTATACCACCGAGCCATGGAACTGGGAGTTGCCGTTGTTCCGCTTAGCTTGAAGTTGTGTCCCTCGTTACGAGACGAATGTTGGGATGATCTCTAGGTCGCTTGTGGCCCGTCGAGATTTAGCTTCTTTCTTTGGTGAAACCTGGGGAAGGAGTATGATCCCTTCTTTGTTTGCGCCCCTGGATTGTATACAGAGGTAGATGTAACATCACCTGTAGGGCGAGGATTTCACTTTTATTTTATTTCTTTTTCCGCGATGCTCTATCATTTCAGCTTTTTATATCGCGAAGGTCGCGATTGCCCCATCATTTCGGCTATTTTTCGCGGTGCCCAATCATTTCGGCTATTTATTTATTTTATGCTCGCTGCTTTTTATTGCGAGTTGCCCCATCATTTCGGTTATTTTTCATGCCTTCATTTTTACTTGCTGCTTTTTATTGCAAGTTGCCCCATCATTTCGGCTATTTTGTAGGCATGTGTGGCTTGGTAGCTTTTTCGCTGCGAGCCTGGATTTTAGGCACCGATTTCGGCATCAGCACCGCTACAACTGGAATGTTGCCAGAAGCGAATCATCATTTTCCTTTGTCGATGACGAACAAAGGTGGCTCAACAAACATGGTTAAGGGTCCTGTCGACCAAGGCTTTTGACTTTATGAGCCGTAAGGGTCTCACAAAGGTATTTCTCCCTACAAGTCGTGAGGATCTTGCAGGTGTATTTTCTCCTTAGGGATCGTGAGGATTCCTAAGCGTGTGTTCCTCTGTAAGTCGTAAGGATCCTACAAGAGGGCTTTCTCCTCATGGGTCGAGAGGACCTACAAGGGTTGGACTTTGCTGGGGAAATGTTTATTCGCGCCCGTGGATTGTATACAAGGGTCAGTATTGAATCCCTTGTAGGGCAATATCGAAGGTTGTGGAGGATTTGCTTAAGAACAGGTTTAGGTTTCTGTAACTTAATACTTTCAAGTCTTATGAGCCGTGAGGGTCCCATAAGAGAGTTCTCCTTACGAGTCGTGAGGATCTCGTAAGTGTATTTTCTCCTTAGGAATCGTGAGGATCCCTAAGTGTGCTGCTCCTTTGTGAGTCGTAAGGATCTCACGCAGGTGGTTTCTCCTTGCAAGGTCGAGGGGACCCTACAAGTGTCTTTTAACGAGGTTGCGCCTTTTCGGGTTTTCACAAACACTCGCCGGTAGTCCTGCTGTTTTTACTCACGGAGCCCTTTCGGGTTTTCATCCGTGCCCATTTTGCTTATGGACATACCGTTTTTTTTATTCTTTTTCATATATTTTTTTTATTTTTTCTTTCTCATCTCGTCAGCCTGACGATGCTGCGGTAGTAGTTTTAGGGACGTTTCGGTCCGTCGTTAGTTTAAGGACGTTTCGGTCCGTCGTTAGTTTAAGGACGTTTCGGTCCGTCGTTAGTTTAAGGACGTTTCGGTCCGTCGTTAGTTTAAGGACGTTTCGGTCCGTTGTTAGTTTAAAGACATTTCGGTCCGTTGCTAGTTTAAGGACGTTTCGGTCCGGCGTTAGTTTAAGGACGTTTCGGTCCGTCGTTAGTTTAAGGACGTTTAGGTCCGGCGTTACGGGAAGGCCGGCTGCTGCTTGTAAAGTCTGAGCCTAGGAAGTAGCGAGCGGACATAGTCGTCATCATCTATCATTGACCCAGGCTATGGCTCATTAAGCATAGTATTTCTTTAAGAAACGGCCGTTTATTGGCCTGAAAGGTCTTTCACCGTGCATGTCCATGAGTAGATAGGCTCCACCCTAGTAGACCTTGTCTATGATGTAAAGGCCTTCGTAGTTTGGCTCAAATTTCCCCCGCTTGGCACGATTGGGGATCATAGGTCTTTTGACCACTAATACGAGTTCGTCTTGGTGGAATGTCCTCGGCCTGGTCAATCTTTCGTACGAGCGCGTCATCTTTGCTTTGTAGGCTTCTAGATGTTGTTGCGCTATGAGCCGGGTTTCGTCGAGGGCATCAAGCTCCTCAAGCCGAAGGCGAGCATTTTCTTCGTCCGTCAGCTCGTGTTGGACTGCCACTCGTAGAGAGGGTAACTCTATCTCGAGGGGGAGCACTGCTTCTGTCCCAAATACCAACGCGTATGGCGTTGTGTTCGTGGCCGTCCTGAATGTAGTTCGATAAGCCCAAAGGGCTTCTTGCAGCCTTTCGTGCCAGTCTCTCTTGTTTCGGGAAACGGTCTTTTTTATGATCTTCGTCAAGGTCTTATTGAAGGCTTCGGCCAGACCGTTAGCTCGTGGGTTGTAAACTGAAGAATATCTCCAGTCTATATTGTGCTGCTGCGCGAAGCGGCTAATCTTATGGCTTCGATAGGCTGGCCCATTATCGGAGATAATCCACCGTGGGGTCCCGAACCGATAGATGACGTGCGTCTTGAAAAAATGGAGGATATTCTCCGTCTTTACTTCCCTCAGTGGTATTGCTTCTGCCCATTTGGAGAAGTAATCAGTCGTCGCCAGGATAAAACGATGTCCCCGGGATGATGCTGGCTCGATGGGGCCGACTATGTAGTCCCCCACATTTCGAATGGCCAACTAGCCACCGTCAGGTGTAGTGGATTCGGATGTTGGTGGACAAAGTCTCCGTGGATCTGGCACGAGTGGCATTGCTTCGCATACTTGAGGCAGTCCTGGATCATCGTGGGCCAGTAGTAACCCATCCGTTTAATTTTTAACTTCATCTTTGGGCCTGCTTGGTGAGAACCGTAAAGTCCGTCGTGAACTTCCTGAATGACTCTTTCTGCTTCGTCAGGTCCTAAGCATCTCAGCCATAGAGAATTAAACGATCTCTTGTATAGAGTATCGTTGACGAAGGCGAAAGATAGAGCTCGTTTCATGAGCTGATGCCTTGAGGATGTATCTTTGGGCATTAGGTGGGACTTAAAGTAGTCTATGAAGACTTCCCTCCAGTCCTCGGCCTTCTCGTGGTCTTTTATTTGTAGGGTCGCCTGCTCGGTCGCTCCCTTTTCTTTATATAATTCCGGAGGTATTTCTGCCGGGGCTAGCACTCGACGGCTTTGTACCACGATTCTTACATCATCGAGGTTTTCGTCCGCCAGTTCTTTAGCAAGTTTGGCTAACGCGTCTGCTTTACTGTTTTCCGCGCGCGGTATATTCTCCAAAGTATAGGAGGGAATTTGGATCAATAGTTGTTGCACCTTTTCGCCGTACCTCACCAACTCCGGTTTGCACGTTTGGTAATCACCATTTACTTGACTAACAACCAGTTGAGAATCCCCGTATATAAGGAGGTCTTCAATTCCCAAGTCGATGGCGATTTCGAGGCCCGCTATCAGAGCTTCGTATTCAGCTTCATTGTTTGTCCTTGGCTCTGTTAAGGAGAAGGCGAAGCGCATTATCCCTCCTTGTGGAGTTGCAAAGATGAGGCCTATCCCCGATTTGATCATTGGGATACCCTGTTTCTGTTTCTTTACGGAGGACGCTCCATCGAAATAGAGTTCCCATCGGGTGCTACCGCTGCCAATCGCGTCAAATGCATGCTCGTCCGGCAAATCACAGTTCAGAGGAGAATCGGCCGGTATCGGGTGCTCGGCGAGGAAATCGGCAATGGCTTGGCCTTTTACTGCCTTGAGAGGTTTATACGTTACCGAGAACTCCATCAAGAGTAGGGCCCACTTAGCGAGTCGTCCCGTCAATATGGCTTTCGACATTAGGTATTTAAGGGGGTCCACCTTTGAAATGAGACGGACTTCATGCGCCAACGCATAGTGCCTGAGCTTTGTTATCGCGAAGATCAATGCCAAGCAATGTTTTTCAATGGGAGAGTAGTTGCTTTCTGCCCCCAGCAGAACTCGACTTAACTAGTAGAGTGCTCTCTCTTTTCCCTGATCGTTCTCTTGCGCCCATAATGCGCCCAAGGAACCTTCGAGGGCGGTTGTATAAAGAATGAGGGGTTTTCCTTTGACCGGCGCGGCCAACACCGGAGGGTTCTGCAGGTATTGCTTGATCTCGTCTAGTGCACCTTGGCATTTGTGATCCCAAACGAACGGAGTTCCCTTTTTCATCAGGTGGCTGTAAGGACGGCATTTGCCAGAAAGATTGGCGATAAATCGCCGGATGTATGCGAGCTTCCCTTGGAGAGACCGCAACTGTTTGAGAGTTCTTGGCGGAGGCATTTCCATGATCGCTTTAATCTTTGATGGATCTACTTCAATTCCTCGGTGTCGAACGATGAATCCCAGGAATTTGCCCGAGGAGACTCCAAACGCGCACTTGAGGGGATTCATTTTCAAATTGTATTGCCGAAGGCATTGAAATACAGTCTCCAGATGTTTTAAATGATCTTCGTATGACATGCTCTTTACTACGAGGTCATCGATATAGCACTCGACGATGTCATGTATGAGGTCGTCGAAGATCTTTGTCATGGCCCTTTGATAGGTAGCGCCCGCGTTCTTTAGACCAAAGGGCATAACCCTGTAGCAGAATATACCCAAAGGGGTCCGGAAAGCGGTGTGCTTCTGGTCTTCGGGATGGATCTTTATCTGATTGTATCCTGACGAACCGTCCATAAAGGAGAAAACCTCGTGAGTGGACGTGTTATCTATCATTAGCTCGGTTACCGGTACTGGGAAATCATCCTTTGGACAGGCTTTATTGAGATCCCTGAAATCCACGCATATGCGTACCGTCCCATTCTTTTTCATTACCGGGACGATATTGGCGATCCAATCGGGATATTGGACTTCTTGGATAAATCCAGAATCGATCAGCTTCTTGACTTCGGCGTTGATGCTCATCTCAAGCTCGAGTCGCATCCTTCTTGGTGCTTGCTTGACTGACTTGATATCTGGGGATATTGCTAATTTATGCACAGCAACCTCCGGATCTAACCCTGGCATCTCGGAGTAGTTCCACGCGAAGCAGTCTTTATGCCGTAGAAGCACGTTCTTTAACGCGGCCACCTTTTCTTCAGAGAGTAGCTCGCTGACAAATGTCGGTCGCGGGTCATCTGCCGATCCCAGCTCAATCTTCCTGAGGTTATCCACCGTAGTATGTATACCATCTTCCAGTTCTTTCGGAGCTGGCGGAAATTCTGAGATCACTTCATCATCGCTGTTTTCAAAGCACCGGGGAAGGTCATCCACGTTCTCGCGCTCTTCTTTTAATATCGCGATCGTATAACAGGTGCAAATCCGCTCCCAGGACTGAGGTGGATCCGGTTTTGCTCTCGCGGCCTTGGGTTCATGTTTTTGTGGCGGCGCTACCCTCCAGCTGTTGGATAAAGCGAATCTGCCCCGTTGGTACTGGTCCTCGACCCAGTTCTTGAAGGTGAAGCAGTCTTCGGTAGGATGTCCCATGGCTCGGTGATAAGAGCAATAGCTCAAACGAGAAGCCTTGTTAGCTTGCTCAGGGTGTCTAGACTCTGGGAGCATGATCATTTGATGTTCTAAAGCGAGCTTGAGTAACTTCTCCGTCTTGTCCCGGGGGAAGGAGTACGCTCGACTCATCTTCTCCATGAGGGACGAATCCGAGCCGCGCAGTACCCGTAACCCTCTAATCCTGCGTCGCTGTTGTCGGCTCCTCTTTCCGCTTCTTGACTTATTTCTGTCTCCGCATCGGGCCTTTCGTATGACGGGTTGACAAGGACGGACATCTTTGTCTTTTGGAGCCTGTTGGAATAGACGTTGCGTCCTGGCCTTCTCGTAGATGGCCATCTCGCGGTTGTGGTCTTCCTGAGCTTTCTGACCCATTTTCCTGATAGGCTTGTCCGTTCGTTCTTCAAACGACGGACTTGGTGCTTCAATCGCGGGGTCTAGTTTTGATGAGGGGTTGGCATCTCCTGACAGGGCGTCCTCTTCTTCATCAAAGGTATATATGGTGTAGCTGCTGTGAGCCCGCTCCCGTTTTCCGGCTCTCGCGTATCCAAGCCCAAGTGTTTCCATTTTCCCGTTGGGCAATTTGCGTTGAGTCCCAGGGACATCCCAAATCTTGTTGTAGAACCGAGCCTGCCGAGCAGTCTGTTTTAAGGGTACTCCTTGGCGCTTCAACAGCTTCTTTAATCCATTTGTATAGTATCTGGGCAGACGGATGGGTTGGAGCCTGTCGAGTGTAGCATCCGCGCCATGCCAGATCTCTTTCCCTATTTTCGACTCTGAGGATTGGTAGAATAGGATCACCTTCTCACCCCTTTGCCTGGGAGGGACGTAAAATGTTTGCAGGTCCTGCACATTGTGAGCTTGAAGCATGTCGAGATCCTTATAATGTTCTCGCGGTACCATGGTGATTTGCAAACTATGGTCATCGCCAGGGGGTGCTTGTATTGACAGCCGATTGGAGAACACGGCATTAACTTCATCTTCTGAATCATTTCCGAAGACCAGCATGGGGGCGGGCGTCCCCAGGTTGTTGCGTTGAGATGGACCTGCATAAACTATCTCTTCCTCTTCTTCGGTATCGCTCCCGAACACAGGGATGGTGGCGGCGGTTTTGTTCTCCGGATTGCGACACCTTTCTGTATCCTCGAAATCTGGCAAAAAGTACTTTGCATCTTCGTATTTGCGGACTTCGTTCACGGAAAATGGGTTCAACTCACCTGTTACAGTATACTCGAAACCATCCTTAAAGTACTTCATACACTGATGTTGCGTAGAAGGGATGATGTTGTACTCTTGTAGCCAAGGACGGCCGAGCAAGGCGTTGTAGCAGGTCTTGGCGTCAATGACATGGAATTTGATGTCTGTGACGAGAAGTCCAAAGCGTAATGTTAGTATCATAGATCCGAGAGTCCGTGACGATTGTGAATCGAAACCGGAGATAGTAATTTTGTCACGAGCGAGGTGTTGCACACTCATGCAGATTTCCTTCAACACCCGAACATTAAGGAGATTGACGGAGGATCCATTATCCACCAGGATCTTGCCTATCTTGATATCATGGCAGTATCCGGAGACATATAGGGGACGGTTATGGTCGCACGTCCCGAGAAGGAGGTCTTCATCACCGAAAGTGATGTCGGCTGTATGCACTTCCTCCAGTTCATCCTTCATCTTTTCAGTGGCGAGGAAGGCTTGGAATTGCTCAGGTTCTTGTAATGCCTTAATTAGTGAGTCTCACGCTTCTTTTGATAATAGGAGGGCGTCGAGAATGTTAAGCTGAGAAGGTAGCTTCCTTAGGTGCGCGAGGATGTTATAGTCCACTTTACTCCTCCTAGGAGGGTCTTTGGCAGCCAGTTCTTTCACGACTTGGTCATCTAAAGCGATATCTTCAGTGACTTTTTCCTTTCCCTTATCTTTTCTACTCACGGGCCCGAGATTCTTTTCTGGGAGTGTGCGATTGCGCAGCTGAATGTTTTCGCAGGCTTCTAGTTTTTCCTCTTTCTCTAAAACGGATTCTTTAAAGAGAGGGCCCAGAGCCATTTCTTCATCAGAGTCGCTCCCAAAGGTGAGAACTTGTGACCCCCCGGCGTTAACCATGTAATAGTTGCCAGTAGTTCTGTTGTGTCCTTCGACAGTACTTCTTCGCTCCCGACGGCTCTTGCGTTTCATGCGCTTAAAATGTTGTCGACGAGTAACATATCCTTGCCACCATATTTTAAAGGCGTCGCACTCCTCCGTGGGGTATGAGATTTTCCGATGATATGCGCAATAATCAGGGTGCCTCTCCACCCCATTGAGCGTGTTTTCTTCCGAGGGTGGTAGCTTCATTCCCATTGACATGGCTTTGACAAACCTTTTCCTCGTCTTGGATATCTTCTTGTCTGCCTCGGATGCCTTTCGATCTGGCGGGAGTACTTCAACTCTTTCGTTCAGTCGCCTGCATTCGGCTCCTTCCGATGTGGTCATCTCACGCTCCTGATCCGCTTTACTCTTTAGACGAATCTCGTCCAGAAAGGCGTTTATCACTTCATTTGTCGGCCACGCACGCTCTGGTTCAGGCTCTGCCCCCAGTTTCTTAGTGTCTGGAGTTTTCTCATCATCGGTAAACGAGTGGGAGATTACGTTACAACTCGCCACATACTCTTCAGATTCATCCGATGAGCTTTCTTCATCATCTCCCTCTTGAAAGATGTGGTTGAGGAACTCTTGCAGCGTGATAGGAGTTCGCGTCTTTTGATTGTACTCTTCCATCGCGTCGATTTGCTTCTGCAAGTTCGTGCGCTTGTCTCCAGGCTTCACGGGCCTTTTGGATTTCTTCTTCTTTTTCTTCGAAGATTTTGACGGTTGGGCGTGAGTACTTGGGCCATCACCACCGCTTTTTGTAGTTGGGCACGGCCTCAGCATTCCTTCAATGGTCTGGGGTTCCAGCGGGTCCTTCCATTCGACTGCCGGGCACGCATGAAGGTCCTTCAGCATTCTTTTGGTTTTGGTTGATAGCACGACCTCCCATAGAGCTTCTTCAATAAAGGAGCAGGTTGCCCCCGGTGTATCTGCTTTCTTAGGAGTATGCGGTTGTGGTGGGTTAACCTTCCACTTTTCGGATAGTACAAACTTCCCCTGGAGGTATTGATCTTCAATCCATCCTTTGAAGACGAAGCAATCCTCAATCGGATGACTTACCGTTTGATGGTAAGGGCAATAGTTAGGGTTATTCACCTCAGCGGGTTGTGGCGGTCGCCTTGGATTTGGTAGGTTTATAAGTCTGTTACGTATTGCTAGCTCGAATAATCGTTTCGTCTTGTCTCGTGGGAACGAGTAGGGACGTTTCATCTTCTCATTATAATACCGGCGTCTTTCTTCCAGTTGATCTGCCGGTTTCGGGGCGTTAGGTTGCTGTTGGGCATTCGCGACGAAGGTAGCCCTTCCTTTACCCTTGTCATTCCGAGGTTCCGACTTCGGGGGAGGTGGTCTATGACCCATCTGGTCCATCTGAGCCAACTTGTCGATTAAAGCCTGGAATGTAGTTGGCTTAAAGAACATCATAAACTGGGAGATAGTTGCGTGGGGGTCTAGGGTTCCCACGAACATGCCCACTGTGGGTGCCTCCTCAATGCGTTGTTCACATCTCGTCCACAAGTTCCGCCAGCGTATAGTATACTGGACCCAGGTTTCACCTGGTTTTACCCTGGCGTTAATCAATTCAGTTATTGGAGTGCGTTTGCTGGCGCTTGCGAATCGCTGAGTGAATAGCAGCTCCATTTCAGCGAACGTCTTGATAGAATCGTTCGAGAGTTCTGAATACCATTCGAACGCTGTTTCTGATAAGCTGCCCACGAACTGTCGGAGCAACAGTTTATCATCACCGCCGGTGTTCCCGCAGAGGGCCCGGAACTGGGCGACATGTTGATGGGGGTTGCCGGTCCCCTTGTACACGTGGAATTTTGGTATCGTATAGCCTTGCGGGTATTTGATTTGGTCGTACCAGCTTGGATACGGCCGCCCCGTTTTCACGACTTGACCAGCTGCCTCAGTCGCATGATGGACCCGGATTTGCTGGGCTATGTAGTCAGCCAAGTCCGCCTTAGAGATTGCCTCCTCCTTGGCCGTTGAGAGGGCCGGCAGTGGATTCGACGTTTCTCCTCGGTCGTCTTCAAGAACGATTGGGGGATCTTCGGCGGGCAAGTCCTGCTGGATCATCATTCCTATCATATCTTGGAAGAGAAGGCCCATACGTTGTATGCTGGCTGCTTGTTCAGCAGCCTCTTTGTCCTTTTTCTCCAATATCCGGCGAAGGAATTCATCGTCGGTTTCTTCTTCTTGGCGCGCGTCTGAGGATGTTTCTGGGCTTTCTTTTGGCCCGGTAAGTGCGGCCATAGCACTCATCATTTCTTGGAGCTTTTGTTGCTGCTCCTGGGCTTTCGTCACGGATCGGGTAAGTGGTCGGTGGCCTGTAGAAGTGCGGCTCTCCTCCTTTCCAGAGGCCATGTATACGGTGTGGACCATCATGCCCCCAGACTTAGGGCGTCTGGGCTCAGTGCTTTTAGCCGTCGTTGCACGCTGGGGGGTCTTCTCTGGCTTCCTCCTTCTATGAGCCATGGAGGATGAGGGGGCCGTTGAAGTGGGCGTCCCGACAGCCTTTCGGGGTTCAGCCTGGTGGCCAGCTTCCGGTTGGATTTTCAGCTTCTTGTGCCGGCGGGAGGAGTTTGGATCGATGATCGAGTCTCGGGCCTGCCGCCAAACCTTATAGATTTTGGAAGACAGCCGTTGAGGAGATTGGGGCTGTTCTGATTCCATTTCCACAACCTTTTTTAACGGGGGAGGAGACCTCTTCAGCACTGCAGTAGGAGAATTTCTTCGCACTTTATTTAGCATTTCGAAGCTGTTCCCAGTTGGAACAGCAGCATTAACTTCTGCCACCGGGGCTGATGGAGTCAACCCAGAGGGGGAGTTGCCCCCAGCCTTCCTTACTCGGCGCCAATGGCGACGTCGAGCGTGTCGAGCGGACGGGGTTGGGTCAGCGGTAAGAATGGTCTTGTCTTGCCCCCTGTGTGGGTGGGGGGTTGTTGTTGGTGTTAGCCTATCAAATACCGATGTCTTTTGGGCAGTAGGAGCGGGAGCTGAAGCCGTCAATCTTGTAAAGACCGACTTTTTGGCCGAAGAAGCCACCTTGGCAATTTCGGGGGTAGGAGCGGCCACTTTCTTAGAAGCAGCCTTCTCTGAGATTGTAGGCCCCATGATGAGTTCGCAGGATTTCTGGCCCAATCTAGAGAAGACCGAGGCGTTGACATTGGGCGACTCGTTGAGAGGAGCCGCGGCAGGGGTAAGGCGATCAAAGACCGACTTCTTGAGAGCTTCCTTTGTCAGCACCGGCGCCGCGAAGCTTGATGGTGGGAGTATAGTCCCAAAGAACAATCCGGTAGTGGCTTGAGTCACCTGGTTCACCGGCATTGTGAACAACGAAGAAGCTTGGGGTCTGTAGGCTATGCCTCCTGGCGAGGCAGAGCGTTGGTCGCAATTGCAGTTTGAGCAGTTGGAGAATTTCGCAGAAGTAGAAGCCATCGATCCTTTGCTTTCTGCAATAAGCAAGACGCCAATTCTTAGTATCTTGAAACCCAAGGGCAACTATTAGCGAACCGCGATTGGTTCACGAATCACGACACACGAAGTGTGGAGTGGAAAGAGGAAGAGGTCCCACCGGGCGTGCCAGAATCTGTTCCCCTCCGAACGGCGGCCTGGACTCGGGCGTCCGTGCCTGAGGTTCGGGGCAGATGCTAATTGGTGCTATCCGTCCATCTCCCCGAAGATGCCAAGTTGTTTATGGCACCGTGCATCGGGGTTTTAGACGGATGCGGCCGATGTAGCAGACTTCGTCAGATTCCCCCTCGTTTGAGGGGTTTTTGATTGTGGGGACGCTCTTCCCTGCAGGCGCAAGCCCCTGCAGTTAATTACGCTACCGCATCGCGGTAACAACTTTCTCCTTCTCCAGGTGGTCACTTCGTGTCGTGTGTGTTTATTTTATGTTTTGTTGCCATTGGATTGTTTACGGAGACTGAGTTATGTCGTCGCCCGTAGGGCGTGGACTAGTCCAAATCCGTGTTTATCTTAGATTTGGGTTTGGGGGTTTGGTTTGAGGATACGTCAGCCATACTTGAGGCTAAGATCAACTCAAACGTTTGTTAAGGATATGTTAGTCCGATTTGAGACTAAGATCAACTTAACAGGATCGTTTAGATCCGACAAAAGAGCGTTTAGGCTCCATTGTTCCAGTTTAGGGACATAGTGGTCCATCGTATATGTGGCCGTCGGGACCCGTCACCTCTCTGACGACGTTGAAGGATTACAACGACGAATGTCAGAGGAGTTCAGGGATGTACCCTCGAGCCAAAGTTAATTTGGGGGATTCATAGTCCAGTCTGTTTGAAGGTTTAAGGATACGTTAGCCATCTTTGAGGCTAAGATCAACTCAAACGGGACCGTTTAGATCCGATAAAAGAGCATGCCGGGCTCTATTGTTCTAGTTTAAGGACATTGCAGTCCATGGGTAGTTTATGTAGGGTTCCTAGACACGCGCACAAGGGTCTACGAGGCATCAACCATGCCCGATTAAAAATTTAGCCGTGCCGAACAACCCGAATACGGAACTTTAAACTAGAGATTAGGCGAAAACATGCATGCTAAACACTTTAACACTAAGTGAGAGGGATTACAACCTTTGTAGATCCGGTCCTTCACTTCATATGCTCCGTGTTGTGGTCCCTTCGCTGCGATCATCGGGATCCGGACTCTCGAGAGGTTCCACGAAGAGAAAGACGCAACCTTTGCTTCCGATCTTCGATACTAAGATGATCTACCTCGAAGTTTCTTTAACACAAGCTAACACTCATGAAATGATGTGAACACCCTCATCTAAATGGCAAGGGAAGATGAGGATGATGAAGTAGGATTTTTGCTCTCATTATTTGTATTTTTCTCACATTTATTCATCACCTTTGAAAAATCTAGTAAGCTTTTTCATGGAAGAATGAAGGAGGAGGAAGAAGATTAATCATTTGTGATGAATAGAAAGAATGTTATCATAATCATTTATGCAACCATGGTTCACTTAACCATTGTAGAGAGTTTACTAGGGTTAGGGTTTGGGTTGGGTTAAGTGTGAGTCATGGATAAAGATCAACACAAATATCTTTATCATGACAAAGTAAAAGCTTCTAGAATCAACTAGAAGGTTTAACCCTAATCCAAACCCTAATCATGTTTAAACTCCTCTAATCATGTTGCATTAATAATTATAATATGTTACAATATTATATATCACATATACAATATTTATTGTAACAAAATAAAATAATACATTTAACATATATCGCATATATATCAATGTATTACCCGAGTGAGAAAAAGAATCTTTTAGTGAGCAAATATTAGTTAATGTAATTTAATATATCAAATATATTATTATACATTAAATTATCGAATCAACACTTGATCCGACAATCCGGCTATATCTCATATAACCGACTAATATTTATCCGTACCGATTCATCAAATCAACACTTGATCCGATGACCCGGCTGATATCAAATATCGCGAGGATATAATACAGTATCATATATCGCATTATCCTCGGTCCCGCACATATCACATATGCGCTCCTACTTCGTTTTGCCTGAGACAAGAAACCTCTGTGTAGGACTCTAAAGAATCGTCAATACGCCGGCAGTAGGTGATGATCATATCAAACACCCACAAGCTGCAAGCGGTCAGCTAAACGTAACAGCTACCCAGGCATTGAACGCTCAGAAGATCAACAAGCAAGCCTGTAACTTCTCCTGTGAATCCAAACAGTAACACTCCCGTACAGTCCGGTCTCGTCGTCTGATATGTTGCATATCTCGCCTAGGGGTGGTAAACGTCAGACCCCAGTAGCTCGATAAGTCATGTCGATATAAGGTCTATAACAGTTTGAGAAACTACTGATAACACTTACCAGTAAATCTCAGCAACCCTGGCCAGGGATTTCCGGTTATAGCCAATCGAACACAGCACAACATCAACTCCCTATACCGGGAGAGACGAATCCCCTCCTATCGCTCATTGCCTCCATATGATTCGGGACTGTACCCAAAAGCCACCTTTTTGCACGCCCTCTTGGACGTGGTATGATGGAAATCAAAGCACAGTGGGAACCACACAAGACTCTATGATGATCTCGGGTCAACAGACTACTCTTTACCAGTGTCACCGGAGAACTGCCATCTGACGTATGGTATAATACCATCTGGGAGTTCTCGGCGAGTCCGTCCAGTGTACCCAGTCTCTACTGAGCACCCGTACACCATCCTTGATGTCAAACACCGATGGATATGGGATCATCCATCGCCCATCATATGGGTCAAGATGTGTATACGCTAGTCTACTCTGGTGCATCGATGCCCTGTCTCGATACACCCTCGACTAGGAACAGTTATAGGATATACTCGTCGACTACCGTGGCCCCACTAGTATGATCTCATCATAGTCCCAGTAGTCGAGTACATATCCTAAGGGCTTTATCAACATGTAATATAGAGACAATCAGAGTACATGTTAAGATAAAGTCCAACCAGATAGCATACTATCATGTCGAGCAAGAAAGTCCTCCCTATATATGTCCTAGCATCCACTACAATATACATCGTATGTACAGTAATGGCCTATAGGGCATACATATAACTAACAATCTCCCACTTGCACTAGGGCCATCTGTTATGGTATCGCATACCCAACAATTAGCTGCGGTTGAAGTATCTCATACTCAACCATCCCATAAAAGTCTCTACTGGGAAAAAGGCCTTTGTGAGTGGATCCGCGCTGTTGTCCTCTGTTTCTACTCTCCTAACCTCGATCTCCCTGGAGATCAACCATCTCCATGATCAGGTGATACTGCCTAAGAATTATATCTGGATTTCTGATGGGACGGTAGTTCCTTGGCTAAAGCCACAACCCCATTGTCACACAATGGTAGGAACACAGTTCATCTTATGAACTTATATATATTCAGACTTCCTCTTTGGTAGTATCCTTGGTAACGATGTATCTTGCCTTTAATCGTCTAGTATGTCACGGTATCTAGCTTGGAACTCTTCCAACATACCGTCCCTCCACTGAGGGTATAGACAAGCCTGCGACTGACATTCAGTCGTCCTTATCACCCTGGAACCCTTCCAGTGATTCTCCCCAGGATCGATTGATACCATCTCACTACAACTAGTGAGTATCCTAACATCCAATTAGATCTATCTCATAGATCCAAAAACTAGGATTTAGGAGGTATCACTTTGATCCTATATGGAGAATCTTTGTGATAAGCGGAGATTGATCGAGCGTAGCATAGGAAACTCCTTCCCTATCAATAGTATGTCATCCACGTACTTTACGAGGATCACCACCATACTCTCTACTACCTTTTTGTATATACAAGGTTCATCTACCATTTTGATGAAGTCAAACTCTTTGACTACCACATCAAAACAGATGTTCCAACTCCGCGATGCCTGTTTTATCATATAAAACATCTTGCACACGTTTCCGCTGCTCCCACTGACTACGAAACCCTCTGGCTGTGTACTTATAGACGATTTTTTCTAAAACATCATTTAGAAAAGCAGTCATGACACCTAACCACCAGATATCGTAGTCATGGTATGTAGCCGTGGCAAGTAGGATCTGGATGGACTTAAGCATAGCTCCTTAGAAAAGGTTTCATCATAATCCATAACTGGTCAATGATGCAAACCTTTAACAAGTCTAGCTTTGAAAGTCTCAACTTTTCCATGTACACCAAGTAATCTTCTCAAGATATACTTGCTCCTGATGGGAATTTAACCCTTCAGATAAAGCAACCAAAGTCCATACTTTGTTGGTGTATAAGGATTCCATCTCAGATCGATAAGCATCCAGCCATTCTTACAGAGTCCCACTCCTGATGGCCAGCTCGAAACTAGTTGGGTCATCATCTCATGATGCAATCCTCGCTCCCACTGTCATAGAGAAAATGAAGTATCTCTCAGGTGGGGAAGGAACCCTACTAGATCGGCGGAGAGGCTGAGGTTCGTTGGTAACTATTGAATCCTTTGGTTCTATCAAATCATCTGCTGTAGTTTGTATAGCTGGAACATTTCATGTTCTACATAACAGACCTTGCCTAGAGCTTGTCCGGATTTTGCTTTTAGACATAGGCCGGACAACCCCAAATCTCAACTAACTTAAGATATGGGCTCTTCCCTTTCCATATCACATATGAAGTGGTAGGCAACTGATTTGATTCGAACCCTATTCAATAGGTATGCAGCTTCACAAGTGCATAACTCCCTAAAGGAAATAGGAAACTCAGTAGTACTCATCATAGAGCACACCATATCACATAGGGTGCTATTGCTCCGCCCCGATATACCATCGTGCTATGGTGTATACGAAGGAGTAATGCTGAGAGAGAATCTCATTCTCCTTTAGAATAGTCCAGGAATTCCGTGCTCAAGTATCCTCCTCCTTGATCATATCAAAGGACATAATACTTATACCCGTATTTTGGTTCTCTACTTCTAACTTATATTCTGTGAATATCTCAAAAGGTTCGGACTTATGTTTCAACAGGAACACATGTCTGAATCTTGAGAGATTATCAGAGAACGTAATGAAGTAGAAAGAACCGATCTTGGCATATGTAGACAGGGGACCTTTCATACATCAGCATGTATCAATCCCAAGAGTTCACTAACTCTTTCTCTGTTTCCAACAAATAGAGCTGTGGTCATCTTATCTTTGTGACATGACTGGCAAGTTTCACAAGATGTAAATTCAAACTAATTTAAATATGCATCTAAATGTAACTTCAGCCAGTTGGGTCGCATTGATATGACCTAGTCTACAATGCCTCAAGAAAAATTCGTTCATTTCTGAACTCTTCCTCTTGTGTCTGTTCCGTATACTAAGAACTGTAGTTTGATTTAGAACGTCAATGCTTTTAGATAACGTGCCTGAACCGATCAACTTTTGATATAGGAAATGTTCAAAACATTATCCAACAATACAAAATTATATCCTTTCTTTACTAATAAAGAAACTGATATGATTTTGTATATCAGGTTCGGTATCTAATAACATTTGTTCAGAATCAATGTATTCTGGTAATACAGGGTGACAGTGACCAACAGACTTGGCTGCAACACTTGCGTCGTTTTCTGTCTCATGAAACTTATCACCCGTTCTCAGTTCTCTACCTATCTGTAGCCCATGTAACAGATTACATAAGCGGGATCCTGATCCGGTATCACATACCCAGGACGTAAAGGATACTGAGAAACAGTTCTCTGTAACGAACACACCCGAAGATGATGCATCAGCATGCACTTTCTTCGTTTGGGCGGCACGGGAAATCTGGTATTCCCCAGTTTCCTGCTCTGTCTTATAACTATTATAAGTTGGAGCGGGACCAACGTTCCCCAGCTCAGTATAACAAGCGGGTTCGGTCAATATATCCGTTTTATTATCTTGATTAAGGCGTGATATGGTCGCTATCTGGAGAGAGAGAGAAGAAAACACTCAGCGTATGCTCTTGCAAGATTAGATTGGTTATCTAATATATCTAATCAGGATGTCTCCCACTGTTTTAGTCAAATCTTCCTTCAAACCCTAAAAGGAAAGACTAGCCGGGATTAATTACACGCTACAAGTTCGCCAATCTTTCAGCCAGGCCAGTGTCGGTACTTTGAGGGAGGTCCCCCGTGCTTTCGCACGAACCTAATTAATGTAAACCTCGTTTTCCCAGAGGCGTAACCCCGTTAACACCTTTCTAGACACCTACTTGATCGGCTAATTGTAATGTGTAAAACTCTCCCAGAAGTAACAATTACTCGCAGTGGGTATCGGGATCCAACTATCTCATAGAAGGTATGCAATCTCATTGCAAATTTCAACACTTGAAATTCCCGATAATATTTTACCCCTAGTGACTTATGACCTTAACTATGGTCAACAAATCATAAGCACTAGTCAAGTTCTACCCGTCATTTCTTGATTAATTAAACCCACCCACATGACCCTTAACTAAGGTCAACAAAGTCATATGACTGTCCTAACTAATCGCATCATATGCTATATAGGAAGACATCACTTAGCTACCGCACATTGTGCCTTAACTATGGTCAACAAACACAGCACGAATACTAAGTACTCTACTTCCTAAAATGACGGAGGGTTACGACAGGTTTTAAGAAAACCTATTGCGTAATGAACTTGATATCGTCGTAGAATCGAGTGATTTTAAATGGAGTGTTTTTGAGGCTTTTCTAGTTTTGCTAAAGGGGTCACTCCCGGTGAAGGGATCGTCGGCCCTTTCCTTATCGAATAAGGTGCAGGATATATCATATATACCGCTGTGCAAAGCAAGAACTATAGAAGCAATCAAAAGACAAACCGAGTTTGTAGCATCTGCCAGTTATTGCTAAAGGAGTCACTCCCGGTGAAGGGATCTCGGTCCTTTCCTTATCGAATAAGGTGCTGGATGTTCTACAAGGAACACCGCTATGCAAAGCAAGAACTAGAGCTACCAGTTTTATAAACAAGTTTCTAAAACATCTTATGTTTCTTTTATTTCATTAATCTCATTAATGAAGTCCCATTTTAATTATGCTTCACAAGCATCTCTTTTGAAACGAAATCTGCAATATAACATATATCTCATATATATATAATATAAACATTCGTCTCAGGCAGTAATATGATCTCATCACAGAACATTGCAGCAGAAGAACATATATGAAATATTGGATATACTAGGACGTCCGTGTTTTCAATACGAGCCTGTATAAAACACGGATTCCACGGTCGCGATGAATAGCCAAACCCACATCCCTAGACCCCTACGAGAGCGGCAAGTAACACCGCCAATTCTAGGGTTAGGAGACCCGGTCTCGACTCCTCGAGATGGTCTCCCACTGGACCCTAGAACCCGGTTACTTGTGCTCCCCGTCTTGGGTCTACCTAATGCGGAAAAGTAAATAATATACAACGGTGACATCTTCCGCTACCTGGAAGTGCCCCAATAAAAGAATATTACATACAAATGAATTTTACATGAAAGAAAAAGAAAAACTCTCATCTCACATAAAACCCCCGGCTATTCAAACGCGACGATCCAATACAACATATCACAGCAACACATAATATCTCTTATCATCAACGTAAGCAAGTATGCGTATCCCGATTGTCGTTGATGTATAGCAACGAAGCCGGCGATACACCACATACTACGCTTACGGTCACAGAAAAGAAAGTGTAAAACTACAACAGTTGGAATCCGCAACCTTCTTAGACATCGCATGCCTAACCAAATGAATTCCTTAGACATCGCATGCCTAACAATTATAAACCCCGCATTTTAGTCTCTTTATCGAAAACTCTTTTCAATATCAAGTCGGGCAATTCAACAAGATTCCCGACGTCCTGATCGAATGCTCGTCGCAAACTTTAGTAGACGGCCGCACCCCCGATACCGTCGACGAAGTGCACCAAGGCGGAACACCGCTGCCGGGAGCACCCGAACGGATGCTTTCGGCGACGGGGTTCTCCTACAGTCACTTGGTCGGGGCTATGGAGTGAGGCTGTCTATTAAGTTTACCCGGCGAGTATTCGCGTACGCTACGTGATTGCGACGGACTTTTGATCGCATCAAAATTCCGTGGCAACCGATCATCTGAGACTAAACTGCTATGTCTATAATATTCAAATCAGTTATCTCATAACTACCTGTGGATTCCAATTATTGTATCACATTCCAGATAAATAGAAAAAGTTAAACTTTCCGATCGAATTGTCAAGTACCCAAGATTTCCCCAATATATCTCAACACTTGAAAACAGTTTAAAAACGTCCATCACATGCCGCGGTACCAATGGTCCAGCCGTAGAAGGGTCAAGCCAACGCCTCACATGTGGCACGCCGTACTGCCCCAAACCCTAAGGTTCAAAGGGCAGTTCAAGACGGTCACATAATCGAGTTAAGGTTTGTTGTCTTCTAGAGGGTCCATCGAGTTACTTGCACGACTTAGAACATTCTTAAACACGAGGAAAAATCCAACTTTTGAAAAATTTTCCGACAGGGGAAAAAGTGAGTTATTGATATCCGTTCGAACTTTTTAACAGTTTCTAAAATTTATCCGGAAAGCCACATAGACAAAATCTAATACTCCGATCCAAATATCGAATCCCCAAAATAACCTCAGAAAATTCAACTCTTGAATAAATATTAAAAATTCCCAGAAAATCCAGTATAATTAAATAGAAGTTACTGTGCAAACAGTATCTGATGACGTCAGCATTTCGCCGCGGAACCGCCGCAGAAGGCATGGTTCTGCCGCGATTCCGCCGCGAGTTTTACTGTTCATCAAAAACTTTCTGTACCGTAATTCTTAGAATTCCCTACTGAATTTTTTGAGCATTTTTAATTTGGAAAAAACCCACTTTTTAGAAAAAGTCCAGAGAGCATGTTTTAACGGGGTTTCGGGTTTCGATCGGACTTAAAACTTCGTCTAGACTTCGCCTAAAGCTCTAGCTTGGCTCTGATACCACTTTAGGGTTCCTAGGCACGCGCACAAGGGTCTACGAGGCATCAACCATGCCCGATTAAAAATTTAGCCGTGCCGAACAACCCGAATACGGAACTTTAAACTAGAGATTAGGCGAAAACATGCATGCTAAACACTTTAACACTAAGTGAGAGGGATTACAACCTTTGTAGATCCGGTCCTTCACTTCATATGCTCCGTGTTGTGGTCCCTTCGCTGCGATCATCGGGATCCGGACTCTCGAGAGGTTCCACGAAGAGAAAGACGCAACCTTTGCTTCCGATCTTCGATACTAAGATGATCTACCTCGAAGTTTCTTTAACACAAGCTAACACTCATGAAATGATGTGAACACCCTCATCTAAATGGCAAGGGAAGATGAGGATGATGAAGTAGGATTTTTGCTCTCATTATTTGTATTTTTCTCACATTTATTCATCACCTTTGAAAAATCTAGTAAGCTTTTTCATGGAAGAATGAAGGAGGAAGAAGAAGATTAATCATTTGTGATGAATAGAAAGAATGTTATCATAATCATTTATGCAACCATGGTTCACTTAACCATTGTAGAGAGTTTACTAGGGTTAGGGTTTGGGTTGGGTTAAGTGTGAGTCATGGATAAAGATCAACACAAATATCTTTATCATGACAAAGTAAAAGCTTCTAGAATCAACTAGAAGGTTTAACCCTAATCCAAACCCTAATCATGTTTAAACTCCTCTAATCATGTTGCATTAATAATTATAATATGTTACAATATTATATATCACATATACAATATTTATTGTAACAAAATAAAATAATACATTTAACATATATCGCATATATATCAATGTATTACCCGAGTGAGAAAAAGAATCTTTTAGTGAGCAAATATTAGTTAATGTAATTTAATATATCAAATATATTATTATACATTAAATTATCGAATCAACACTTGATCCGACAATCCGGCTATATCTCATATAACCGACTAATATTTATCCGTACCGATTCATCGAATCAACACTTGATCCGATGACCCGGATGATATCAAATATCGCGAGGATATAATACAGTATCATATATCGCATTATCCTCGGTCCCGCACATATCACATATGTGCTCCTACTTCGTTCTGCCTGAGTCAAGAAACCTCTGTGTAGGACTCTAAAGAATCGTCAATACGCCGGCAGTAGGTGATGATCATATCAAACACCCATAAGCTGCAAGCGTTCAGCTAAACGTAACAGCTACCCAGGTATTGAGCGCTCAGAAGATCAACAAGCAAGCCTGTAACTTCTCCTGTGAATCCAAACAGTAACACTGCCGTACAGTCCGGTCTCGTCGTCTGATATGTTGTATATCTCGCCTAGGGGTGGTAAACGTCAGACCCCAGTAGCTCGATAAGTCGTGTCGATATAAGGTCTATAACAGTTCGAGAAACTACTGATAACACTTACCAGTAAATCTCAGCAACCCTGGCCAGGGATTTCCGGTTATAGCCAATCGAACACAGCACAACATCAACTCCCTATACCGGGAGAGACGAATCCCCTCCTATCGCTCATTGCCTCCATATGATTCGGGACTGTACCCAAAAGCCACCTTGTTGCACGCCCTCTTGGACGTGGTATGATGGAAATCAAAGCACAGTGGGAACCACACAAGACTCTATGACGATCTCGGGTCAACAGACTACTCTGTACCAGTGTCACCGGAGAACTGCCATCTGACGTATGTTATAATACCATCTGGGAGTTCTCGGCGAGTCCGTCCAGTGTACCCAGTCTCTACTGAGCACCCGTACACCATCCTTGATGTCAAACACCGATGGATATGGGATCATCCATCGCCCATCATATGGGTCAAGATGCGTATACGCTAGTCTACTCTGGTGCATCGATGCCCTGTCTCGATACACCCTCGACTAGGAACAGTTATAGGATATACTCGTCGACTACCGTGGCCCCACTAGTATGATCTCATCATAGTCCCAGTAGTCGAGTACATATCCTAAGGGCTTTATCAACATGTAATATAGAGACAATCAGAGTACATGTTAAGATAAAGTACAACCAGATAGCATACTATCATGTCGAGCAAGAAAGTCCTCCCTATATATGTCCTAGCATCCACTACAATATACATCGTATGTACAGTAATGGCCTCTAGGGCATACATATAACTAACAGTTTAAGGACATTGCGGTCCATGGGTAGTTTAAGGACATTGCGGTCCATGGGTAGTTTAAGGACATTGCGATCCAGTATGTGCTCTGGATGCTTCACACGGGTTCACTGCCGTGCTTGGCGAGGACCAGGCTCCGCTCTGGGCATTTTCCACGGGGTCAAAGAGTGACGTTATCCACGTTCCACATAACCAGGAATTTTGCACTTGATGCTTCACACGGGTTCACTGCCGCGTTAGGCGAGGACTAGGCTCCGCTCTGGATGCTTCACACGGGTTCACTGCCGTGCTCTGCGAGGACCAGGATCCGCTCTGGACGTTTTCCACAGGGTCAAAGAGTGACGTTATCCGTGTTCCACGTAACCAGGATTTTTGCATTAGACGTGGGTTTAAGGACCCCACAGTCCATATCATGGGTGGTCATCGGGACCCATCACCTCTTTGAAGACATTGAGGGATTACAATGCCAAGTATCAAAGGAATGAAGAGATGTACCCTAGAACCGGGATGGATTAAATAGTCCTTGGCCCAATTTGGGATCAAGACCCATTAATTATATTATGAGCCCATTGGCCCAGTTAATTACGAATTGAGGACTTATGGCCAGCTTGGGCTAAGTCCTATCATGTCTGGAATATTGACTTCTTGTGGGTCCATTGAGGGAGGGGCTTTGCCTCTATCCCTTTAGCCAATTGGGCCAAAGCCTAGTGTTAAACACTTCAGAGCAATCAGTGTTGAACACTGGTAATGAGGTTGACAAGTTAGTGTTTAACACTAAAAGATAATTGGTATTAAACACCAGCAACAAGGCTTTCAGATTAGTGTTAAACACTAAAACAGATCAGTATCAAGCATTGGCAACAAAGCTCTCAAATTAGTGTTAAACACTAAGGTAGTCAGTGTTGAACACTGCAAATAAAGTTCTTTGATTAGTATTGAACACTACGGCCCAACAGTGTTTTAACACTGGATTCAGGAGTTCCAACTTAGTGTTAAACACTAAAGCAAGAGAGGTCACGTGGCGACACGTGAGAGCGCCCTCCCCTCATTTATTCTGCTGAAATTGCTGCATCTTTCAGAGCATCACGTGCCATCACGTGACGGGCATTCATATGCCTATGTATTAGAGCTTCTGTCAAGGGTCACGTGGGTCATGTGGGGGACTGCCTCAAAGGGCTTTCTGTAGATCTTTTGAGGGGGTCACGTGGTGGCACGTGACCCCGTATATTGTTTAGAGAATCTGTTGATCTTTCTTTTCAGGAATTAAATTCCTCGGGCTTTAATTTTCAAAGGAATTAAATTCCTACTTCCTTTTGAAGACTTATATTCTGGAGTAGAATCGAACCCTGAATCTTCTGTAGGAATTAAATGTTGGAGATAGTGCCCTCAGAGTTGATTATTGGATCACAGGCACGTGATTGCAATGATTGAGGGAGGACCTATCCCGGTAGGACAGTCTTACTCGAGATGATAGTATGCTATCTGGTTTACCTTTATCTTCGTGTACTGCTTTAGGTGACCTGACAGGTCGCTATTGCACGTTGATAAAGCCCCTAGGATTCTTGCTTGACTGCCGGCAGTATGAGGGCGATCATATAAGTGAGAGCTGGAGTCTATAAGCACATCCTTAAAAGGTCCCTAGTCGTGGGAGTTTCGAGACAGGGCATCGATTCTCCAGAGTAGACTAGTGTATACAGTCGAGACCCCGACGAGGGGCGGTGGCCGGTCTCACAAGCCACTGGTGTCAGTTGGTTCACCTAAGATGTATACAGGTGCTCATTGGGTTATGAGTTCACCGGACAGGACTCGCCGGGAACCTGCTAGTTGGGATTATACTTGACGTCAGATAGCAGTTCCCTGGTGACATGTGTACAGGTTAGTTCATCGACCTGGGGATCGTCATTTGTCTCGTGTGAGTTCCCACTGTACTTTGATTACTACCCTACCACGGCTCAAAGGAGTCGTGCAAACAGGTTTTAGTTGGGTACAGTCCCGAGCCGCATGGAGGCAGTGAGCGGATCTTCAGGGGTTCGTCTCTCCCGGTATTGGGGGTGAGGTCGCGCTGTGTCTAGGAGAGCCATTACACGAAGACCTTGGCCAAGGCAGGAGATTTACTGGTAGGTATTCCAGTAGTATCTCAGGGTGTTCTGGGCTACACTCCGACACGACTTGTACCGCTTTTGGGGGTCTGACTTTTACCAACCCCCTAGGCCCGACATGCGATGCTCATAGACGAACGGACCGGACTGTACGGATATTGTCACTGACAGGCTCAGTAGGGTGTCAGGATGAGTTCGCTCATCGACGTCCCTTTTGGTCAATAGCTGGTGGCCCGTCACGTATTGGCTTATACCTCTGACGTGCTAGTGGTTAAATCCACAGCCATAGTATTGACGAGTCTTTAGAGTCCACCACACTTACAGTTACTCAAGCTTTCGGGCGAAACGCTGTAGAGGCCGTATGGAGATATGGCAGGGTCCGATCAGATACGTGCGGTATTGCACGGATCAGGATCGGACGGTTTGTACTAGTGGCCGTATGGTTATATGGCAGGGTTCAATCAGATACGTGCGGTATTGTACGGATCAGGATCGGACGGATATTACTAGCCGGCTTTGGTTTAAGCCGGATCCTAGTATAGTACAGTGTAGATTTTGTCTCATTGCATTTGTATCCGGACGGAATACAGATGCGGGTGTGTATGCACAGTTTCGGGGTTTTTCCTGTAATTTATTACGGGACCAGTTTTATGGAGTTGCCAGTTTGCATTCCGTTCCGGCCGCTTTTCCTTTGTTCTTTCCCGGCCGGACTTTTTCGATGGAGGGTGTTATTTGCAAGTTTGCAAATAACACTTTGTGGAGGATTTATTTGCATAAGGATTGATTATGAAAGCATCTTTGCTTTTCATGCATTTATTGTGAAGTGAATGGATTTGATTTGGATTTGAGTTTTGTGATAATTATGTTTGGATGTGGTCACCCTCCTCCTTTTACTACCATCACCTCCCTTCATGATTCATAATCTTTCCTCCACCATTTTCTAAGTAAGAGGGTTTTCATTTTTAGAAAAGAGAGAAGAAGGAGAGAGCTTCATCTTTGAGAGAGTAGCATTCTTGATCTCATTTTTGATGCTAGAAAAATGCAAGCACCATTTTTCTTACCTTGATTCCTCCATCATCTACAAATGGCAACAAACCCCAAATGAGACCGGCATGCTCTACACTACATTCTACAGCAAATCTTGGACGCGTCGGCTAGCCTACTTCGCGCCCGAGTTGCCTCGGTATTGAGGCGGGGGCCCGTAAAAGATGCAGACGATGTGGTGCCCTTCCGGCGAGGAGGCGACGACCGGAGATCCCGCGAGGAGATCGGAGTGGAGATGAAGACCGGAGGACTCGGATCAGTCGGTACATCTCTTCCCTTTCTTGTTAGTAGCTTAGACTTGTTAATGGTTACGATCCAGATGTTTAGTGCGCGGTGGTGCCGGTTTGCTAAGTCCGCAAAAATTAAAGTTTATCACCGTTTCCGCATTTGGCCGTCGGATTGACGGCCGGGGCGCCGCCGTGCACTTACAGTGGTATCAGAGCCTCGCCATTAACTTCGTCTAGCTTCGTTTGATGTGTTTTGCATTTCCGATCGACCAAAATTCCGAAATCCACATTTTTCCTCACATCAGTTTTCTGTTGAATTTTTTCTTGCTCGAAAAATTTTTCTGGTTGAAGAAAACTAATGTACTGGAAATTGTAAGAACTCTGGGAAAATTCGACACAGTCAGTCGACCAATGTAGCGCGGATCCGCGGCCAAACCCCGCATTGGGCCGCGGTTCCGCCGCACATTGGTGACGTCACTGCATCATTTTTTCCCAGTGGGCTTCTGGACTTAGTTTAGGGGTTTTGGAATATTAAAATTGGGCCAATTATTTCTGTGAGTGCTACAGTATTGCTTGGGGGCCCACTTGTTAATTTTTGGTCAATCGGAAAATTTTTAACACATTTTTCACAGTATTTACATTATATCTGCGACCGTGAATGTCACTTGATCGGTAAATCCGGTCTAACTGCTATAGCCCGGTTAGACGGATTTGTGAACGTGACTTTCACGTTGATGTTCTGTTTTTGCTGTGATGTTGCGGATCGGTCGTGGGGCATAGCCTGGATGCAATGCTAGTACAGTGTTGGTGTATTTTGTACATTTGATATTGCGGGGCGAGCGTCCAGTATGTGGACTGCCGTCACTGCCTGATTGTATTATTCTTTTGGGGCACAACCTGGTTGCGGTCGATGTACCCGGTGTATGTATATTTTACTTTCTGTACTAGGATTACCCCGCGGTGGGGTGCACGGATAGCCGGGTTCTGGAAGGCAACAAGCCCGCATCTCATGGCATTGAGACGGAGGGGGCTTCACTCTGGGATTGGCGGGCTATTCGCCGCACTCGTAGGGGGTACAGGTTGACCCAGGAGGGGTGCCCAAGTTACCGGATTCCGTGGAGTGTCGGGTGGTCCATTCACGTCGATGAAGGGGGCTGCCTCGCTTCAGGTTTTGGCGGGTAACTTGCCGTGCCCGTAGGGGTCTAGGATTTCATTGCACAGGCTATCCACACGACCAGGGAAACGTCGGGTTTCAGTAGTGGCTCTGTGAAACCCGGGGATCCCAGATATCTGTATTGTTCTGTGATGCTGTACATTTCTGTGTTGTTGCATTTCTTTTCACGCCTTGAGCGAAATATAATATATTGGTATATATATTAGTAGATGTTGTATATGTTTTTCATCCGCGCTAGTCCAGTCCCCGCTCTGCCGTTAGTTAGCTAACCTAACGGGTGATGACGGGACCCAGTGGCGAATGCGGATGGCATATACGTACGTCAGTATATTTTCGTTCTTTGTGGTGTGATTAATTGATGGGACTGCGTTGATTCGAATCAATGCAAGTTAAACAAACCTATTCTGATATTGTTGGAACACTTTTCAAAAAGCTGTTATTGCAAGGACGTTCACTTTTGTTTTGCATCGTGGTATTCATTTGGAATATCCTGCTCCTTAGTCGACGAGGCAAGGGCCGAGATCCTTTCACCGGGAGTGACCCCTTGGACAGAAGTTTGCGTCAGGGCATTAACTTCACTATAGCCGATTACTTTTGCTTTGCACCGTGGTATTCAGTTGGAATATCCTGCACCCCATTCTACGGGGAAAGAGCCGAGATCCCTTTACCGGGAGTGACCTCTTTAGTAAAGGTTTTCGTCACTATATTTTCTATAAAGCTATCCGTTCCTTCAGCGATATCAAGTTCATTACGTTAAAGGTTTTTGCCAGAAACCATTCGTAGCCCTCCGTCGTTTCATATGGGTAGTCAATAGTATTCAAGCTGTGTTTGTTGGCCAAAGTCAAGGCACAGTGTTTGGTAGCTGTTGGTTATTCATATGCAGCATAGATAGATGCGTTGGTTTGGGGCAGTCGTATAGCCTTGTTGGCCAAAGTCAAGGGCTTGTACTGGTGGGCTCAAATTAACCTGGAGAATGACGGGCAGAACTTGACATGTGACTTATGATTTGTTGGCCAAAGTCAAGGTCATAAGAGCATGGGGTAAAAATCACATCGGGAGTTTCAAAAGTACTGAAACTTGCCAGATATGTGCATACCTTCTGGAGTGTGATACCGTGAGCGGATTCCGTCACGTTATCATGCGATGAGAGTTGGATCCCGATTCCCACTGATGAGTTGGTTTACTCCTCGGGTGACCCCGACTAATTCTTCTTTCAGGTTTGGAGGAGAATTTGAGGTATAGTGGGAGGTTTCCTGATTAGAAAAAGTGATAACCATTCTGATCTAGGATAGAGTGCACGCTGAGTGTTTCTTTTCTCTCTCTCTCTCTGGCAGCGACCATTGACCCGACCCTAGACTATGACTCAGTGACCAAGTTGACCGAACCTTCTTAACACTGGCTTTTGGATTGTCAGAGTCGCTAACCTCATTGCCACTCCTACTTTTACTCTTTTCTCCAGGACACCTCGTATTACTACGAACGTCCACTTCCATTGGACAAAACCATCGTATGGTTAGATACGAACTCGAAGGAATTCGAGGATGGTTTCCGGTTCTGGAGAAAACGGATAGGATTATTCAGTTGTCTTTTCCTTTTACCTTCTCTCAAGTTATGAGTACTCCTTGGTTTAGGAGATAGTACACCTATTACGCAAATTGGATAGTCTTCTTCCAAACCTTAGGCTGGTGCCGACCGGTTGGGAATGAAGAAAACCAATTAGCCTAAACGGTGTGCAGAAGGTATTAAGATTAAGACAAAGCAAGGGATTAGTAAGAGGGCAAAGTAAATTGCGACCGATATTCACGACCAAACCAAGTATTTCTTCGCCAATCCTAAATCACCTTTGAATTTCTCCAGGACACTCCGTATCACTACGAAGATCCCAGTTTATTGGATAATCCATCGTATGGTTATATACGAACTCGAAAGGAACTTGTTCCAGTTCGGGGATGGATCCTGGTTCAGGAGAAATAGGAATAAAGTACATTCAGGTGTCTTTTATCTTCACCTTCTCTCGCGTTGCGAGTGCTCCTAGGATTAGGACAGTACACCCTTCATGCTTATTGGATAGTCTTCTTCCAAACCATAGGCTGGTGCCGAACGGTAGGGAATGAAGAAAACCATTTGGCCTAAAGGGGTGTGCAGAAGGTAATGACTAAAGACATATAAAGGGATTTGGAGAGCTGGCAAAGAATTATAAGGTTACAGTCGTGAATCTGGATAATGGAAGAGGCATTACTAGGAATACCAGGATACCCTATCGATACATTTCAATGTTTCAGTTTCACTGTGTACTGTTAATAGAAAACTGATTTCCCAATTAGACACTTGCTCCAGGGTATGTATTTACCAGGTATGATTCTCACATCTGTATGGTTTTACAGATGATGAGGGGGAGTAAGTTATTAGGAATTAGGTGACCATCCTCATTATATCGGGATTCGTTGCAATTGGTGATATTTGAGGAAGCAACCTGGGTTGTTTGCCGGTCGGCAAATATTTGGTTTTGAATATCCGTTGTTGTGCACCAATTTCAAATTGATATATCTGTACGTCTATTTTTATAGAGTGAGATATACCTTTTGATATTATGTCGATGACATTTACCTATATCAGTGGATGGTTAGGTAAGGAGCATTGAACAGCGGTGTAATTCTTCTTAACCATAAGTACAGTTTTCAACCTACGACACACAGTGAATGAGTTATCTGACTCAAGGGACTTATACAGAGTATTGTATGTTGTCCAGTGTCCATTAGGACAGAGGGGTTGGTCCTCATACTATATTCTGTTTGCTTTTAACTTCTCTAGTTCTTAGACATGTGTTTCGTAGAAACACAGGGTCTAAGTTTTGAGGAGTTATAGGTATTTGAATAGAGTAGAGAACCAGGTGTAGCAAGTATCGGGATTCTTCAAAGTGATCGAAGATGTAGATACTTGTGTATGGTATTCAGTTGATAGTAATGATAAAGAGAAATTGCTTCTCTTTCAGGTTACTCATAATTGGAAGCATTCCTAAGTTGAGTAACGCTGATCGGCCTCCTTCCATTTAGTTGACATGCACTGGAGATAGTTGCATGATTTGAATCTGGTTCAATTAAATCAGTGCCTCTGGTTCTATATTGGATATAGTACAGTTCATATCTTAACATTGTTAAGGTACGGGGAGTTGTCCGGCTTATGATTAAAACCAAACTCTGGATAACTCAAGGCACGTTTCTGTAATGGCTGTTTGTGGGTTGACCCAGGCTATGACGAGGGTTGACTTTCTACCATCTGGCAGATCAATAGAAATATTGTTCTAGACTCGCCACAGTTTTATTAAAAATGGATTTTTTCAAAAACAGTAGTGGGAGTATGGTAGAACTGGAAGTGATTCCAGAACCGCAAACGATTACTGAAGATTTGATAAGGAACCTAAAAGATTCAATCTGATTTGACATTCCATTGGCCACTCCGCAGATAAGGTGGGTAACCTCAGGCACCCGAGAGGTACTCCGGTAGCCTCAAGGACGGTGGCAGGGAGGTTCTTGTTCACCCACACTTGCCATTGCTGTTGTTCCAGGCTGTGAGACCCGGTGGGAGGATGAGTATAGCGTCGTTCTAAACTAGCTTTAGAAGTGCACGTCTATATGACTCTGCCAGAGGGTTGTCGTAGTCAGTGGGAGCAGCGGAAGCATTGGTGGACATCAGGCTTATGTCTATTTATAGACTAAAGCAGATATAGCGGAGATAGATCATCTATTTCTGATGTGACAGTCATAGGTTTGACGTCATCAGAATAGGGGATGGATCTGTTGAGAAGGTAGTAGGGTGTGATATCCGGATTTTGGATGACATACACAAAGTAGGAAGTGACATTCCTATACTACGATCAGTTATACTTTGGTCGTCACACAATGGTTTCTCCACAAAGGACTTGGACATTATGTCAGACATACTGGTTACTGGATCTATGGTTTTAGATCTAGATTTGGGTGGTTTCTCAATCAGGGTACTTTGACAGCATTCTAAGAGTATTTAGAATGGACGACTCCTGGCACGGTAGTATACCTGCAGGTAATGGAGTCACCCTCTCTAAAGGTGTCTTATAGACTAAAGTAGAGAGGGATGTGCATGATTGGCAGATCACTTGCTTAGGCAATTGAGTCAATCATGAGATGTCAAGTACCACACCAGATGTTGTTCTTGCACTAGATGCAATAAGTTGATATTGATCCAATCCTGGAGGAACAGTCGAAAGCAGTTTTAGAACATAAGTGGATGTTCTAAGGATATGATAACGACAGCCTCATTCGGGAGGCAGTTATCATTCCAGGCTTCCAAGGTGACATGGACGACAAGGAGGTTGTCAGAGTTATAGTTTTCCTTCTGACGAGGGGCAGTATTTTGGACAGGTGGTCCAAGGCAATACTGAGGGTGGCATGGCGCAGGATACTGATTAAGTTCAGTTGACGATACAGTCTAAGAAGTTTGGATTTGGAGTTCATTTATGAGCTAGGTCCCATCAGACATCCAGACATTCTAAGACAGGTATTGCTCATTTCGGGAGATGGTTTTCTCCGCGAACTTGAGATATAGAGAGACATAGAAAGAAACATCTAGGCGGTTCCACTCACTGAGGCTATTCCTCGAACGCAATAGTTTCGCAAACGGATTTTGTGAGACTGACAAGTAGAGGAGTTGGGTGTTCGGTATCACACGGGCTGTGAGTATGCGACATTGCAATAATTAGCCTTAAGTGCAAGTGGGAGATTGTTGGAGATAGTGCCTTCAGAGTCGATTATTGGATCACAGGCACGTGATTGCAATGATTGAGGGAGGACCTATCCCGGTAGGACAGTCTTACTCGAGATGATAGTATGCTATCTGGTTTACCTTTATCTTCGTGTACTGCTTTAGGTGACCTGACAGGTCGCTATTGCACGTTGATAAAGCCCCTAGGATTCTTGCTTGACTGCCGGCAGTATGAGGGCGATCATATAAGTGAGAGCTGGAGTCTATAAGCACATCCTTAAAAGGTCCCTAGTCGTGGGAGTTTCGAGACAGGGCATCGATTCTCCAGAGTAGACTAGTGTATACAGTCGAGACCCCGACAAGGGGCGGTGGCCGGTCTCACAAGCCACTGGTGTCAGTTGGTTCACCTAAGATGTATACAGGTGATCATTGGGTTATGAGTACACCGGACAGGACTCGTCGGGAACCTGCTAGTTGGGATTATACTTGACTTCAGATAGCAGTTCCCTGGTGACATGTGTACAGGTTAGTTCATCGACCTGGGGATCGTCATTTGTCTCGTGTGAGTTCCCACTGTACTTTGATTACTACCCTACCACGGCTCAAAGGAGTCGTGCAAACAGGTTTTAGTTGGGTACAGTCCCGAGCCGCATGGAGGCAGTGAGCGGATCTTCAGGGGTTCGTCTCTCCCGGTATTGGGGGTGAGGTCGCGCTGTGTCTAGGAGAGCCATTACACGAAGACCTTGGCCAAGGCAGGAGATTTACTGGTAGGTATTCCAGTAGTATCTCAGGGTGTTCTGGGCTACACTCCGACACGACTTGTACCGCTTTTGGAGGTTTGACTTTTACCAACCCCCTAGGCCCGACATGCGATGCTCATAGACGAACGGACCGGACTGTACGGATATTGTCACTGACAGGCTCAGTAGGGTGTCAGGATGAGTTCGCTCATCGACGTCCCTTTTGGTCAATAGCTGGTGGCCCGTCACGTATTGGCTTATACCTCTGACGTGCTAGTGGTTAAATCCACAGCCATAGTATGACGAGTCTTTAGAGTCCACCACACTTACAGTTACTCAAGCTTTCGGGCGAAACGCTGTAGAGGCCGTATGGAGATATGGCAGGGTCCGATCAGATACGTGCGGTATTGCACGGATCAGGATCGGACGGTTTGTACTAGTGGCCGTATGGTTATATGGCAGGGTTCAATCAGATACGTGCGGTATTGTACGGATCAGGATCGGACGGATATTACTAGCCGGCTTTGGTTTAAGCCGGATCCTAGTATAGTACAGTGTAGATTTTGTCTCATTGCATTTGTATCCAGACGGAATACAGATGCGGGTGTATATGCACAGTTTCTGGGTTTTTCCTGTAATTTATTACGGGACCAGTTTTATGGAGTTGCCAGTTTGCATTCCGTTCCGGCCGCTTTTCCTTTGTTCTTTCCCGGCCGGACTTTTTCGATGGAGGGTGTTATTTGCAAGTTTGCAAATAACACTTTGTGGAGGATTTATTTGCATAAGGATTGATTATGAAAGCATCTTTGCTTTTCATGCATTTATTGTGAAGTGAATGGATTTGATTTGGATTTGAGTTTTGTGATAATTATGTTTGGATGTGGTCACCCTCCTCCTTTTACTACCATCACCTCCCTTCATGATTCATAATCTTTCCTCCACCATTTTCTAAGTAAGAGGGTTTTCATTTTTAGAAAAGAGAGAAGAAGGAGAGAGCTTCATCTTTGAGAGAGTAGCATTCTTGATCTCATTTTTGATGCTAGAAAAATGCAAGCACCATTTTTCTTACCTTGATTCCTCCATCATCTACAAATGGCAACAAACCCCAAATGAGACCGGCATGCTCTACACTACATTCTACAGCAAATCTTGGACGCGTCGGCTAGCCTACTTCACGCCCGAGTTGCCTCGGTATTGAGGCGGGGGCCCGTAAAAGATGCAGACGATGTGGTGCCCTTCCGGCGAGGAGGCGACGACCGGAGATCCCGCGAGGAGATCGGAGTGGAGATGAAGACCGGAGGACTCGGATCAGTCGGTACATCTCTTCCCTTTCTTGTTAGTAGCTTAGACTTGTTAATGGTTACGATCCGGATGTTTAGTGCGCGGTGGTGCCGGTTTGCTAAGTCCGCAAAAATTAAAGTTTATCACCGTTTCCGCATTTGGCCGTCGGATTGACGGCCGGGGCGCCGCCGTGCACTTACATTAAATTCCTCGTATATGTGAAGAACCCTAATAAAAGCTTTTTAAGGAATTAAACTTCCATTCCCTGTTAAATTATGATTAAGGGAATTGAATTCCCGTTGTTTCAACAGAACTAAGTTCTTAATTAGGGTTAAACCCTGTTTCTCTCTGTTCTGAAGGAATTAAATTCCCATAACACAGGGTCAAGCCCTACTTTTATCTTAGAGGAATTAAATTCCTATAGTTCTGTGAGAATTAAATTCTCGTTTTTCCATTTCCTCTCCATGTTTTGGATCTGCATGGCAGTATCTCAACCCATTGAGAATTAAATTCTCAACCTAAAGGGGAGATGTGCACTTTTCAGATCCTCTACCAAAGAGAGAAGAAATATGTTCTTCTGTTTTTTATTTTGTCAGAGTTAAACTCTGTTGAGAATCAAATTCTATTTCTTTCAAGAAGCCTTCCCTTTCTTACCTAGGGTTTTCTTTTGCAGAAGCTCCAAGTTCCTCAAAGTATCAAGGCTCTCTCCTTTTTTTTCCTTCTGCCTGTATATCCTCTTTTTTGTGTCTCTTGGCTCCTATTTATAGGAGAGGCAGCCGAATCAATTAGTTTTTGATGAATCTTCATTAAGAGATTTGGTTTGCATCCATCATTCATTCTGGACCTTTGGATTATTAGGTGAATTTTATTCACCATTGGATTTTAAATCCAGAGATTCTCCTTTGTTATTTTGGTTAGATTTAAAGGGGAAATCTTTCCAAACTCCAGATTTTCCTATAGATAGGTGATATTTAAATCACTTCTGAATCTTTAATTTGATCGGTTCCAGATAATTGCTTTCCTTTGGAAAGATTCGAATCTCTTTCAGAATTTAATTCTGTTAGCAAAATGGGCTTTGAAAGCCGGTCACGTGTGCCCACGTGACCCATAGTCACATGTGGACACGTGACTCTCTTGGAACGAGCCTATCTCCTCTTTTGCACTCTGCCTTCTTCTGCTGCTTAGCCGTCACGTGCTACCACGTGACCCCTGGTCACGTGTGAGCACGTGACCCCTGTCCGGCGCCTCTTTCCTTGGTTCAACTGGAGAGCGAGTCTGCTGCTTTGAACGTCACGTGCCAACACGTGACCCTGGTCACGTGGGAGCACATGACCTCTTCTGAAGCCCTTTTCCTTGACTTGATCAAGGAACCAATGTGCCCCTTTTCCGCTGCTTTATATGTCACGTGTCAACACGTGACTGCTGGTCACGTGTAAGCACGTGGCCCCTTTTTGAAGCTTTTCCCAGAAGCTTTCCTGATTTTAAATCAGGAAACAGCCATCCCAGTGCAGCCGCCGCCGGCGATAGACATCTTTTGGAGGCGAATCTGTCAGGGTGAACCACGCCCTTGGGGACAGGCTTATAATATTGGACTGATCCCGCGACCGCTTGCCGGCTATTTGCAATGGGCCCGCTACATCTTAGCGGCGAAAAGGGCTCACCTGACGACGATTGGTTTATACTCGGCCGTCTACGTTTCGCTTTTCGAGTATCCTTCTCCTGCAACATGGTGGATGAAGGCCTTTATTGAACAATAGAACATCCCCACCCACACCTTCCTGATAGCGGATAGGGAAGTCTCCATCTCTTTGGAGGAATTTGCTGAGATTTCAGGTCTACCAATGAGGGGGGAGCACTACGAGGAGCTGCTTCCTCCTGAAGAGTACGTCTTTGCCACAAGCAGCTGGTGTTTGACTTAACTCCGGAGAACGCCATTCAGCATCAGCATCCGGGCTTGGTGAAGGTGTTGGAGATCTATGAGGAACTCCATTTGGAATCGGGCGACCGGGGCGTCAGTTTCACGGATTTCATTGCTCGTTTTATTCGCCCGGAGTTCCTATCAGAGCAGAGCGAGAAGTTCGCTCAACTTGTTGACCCTTTTGGTTTCGGCTTGGACCGCCGACCTACATCGGAAAATGACCAGCGGAATTTTTATCTCCCCAGCACTGCCGGCATCCTTTTCTCAGAGATCGCCGTTCCTGGCATGGACGAGGAGACTTTTTTCATATGGTTCTTGGGTTTATGGTTATGCAGCTTCGCGCTCCCCATGCACCCACGCCTCATGCGGCCCTCCGTCTTTTACCCGGCGCATCGAATGGTTGCCGGTTTGCAGTTATCGGTAGGGATCGCCGGATTGGCTTACCTTTACAATGGACTTAGCGTAGCAGTGGACGCTAGTGAGCCTGGGGTACAGCCTGCCAACTTCCTGATGCACTATTTTACTTCTTGGATAGAGATGCACGTGCGAGGAGTGTTTGGTGCCCACAGGACTCCTCCGCTCTTCGAGAAATACAGACTCCCGAGAGTCATGCGGTTGGTCGGGGCTTCAATTGTGGTTCCAGCCCCGCGGGAGTCTAGAGGGTTGCTCCTTTGTCCACATCTGGTCGGAGCGAAGGTTTCCTTTGTGGATAAGGTCATAACCATAGGCTCAGAGACCACCAAATCAGTGGTGCCCCTGCGTGATGACTTCAAAGATGGGGCTTCTGTATTGAAAGCTCGGGAAATCCTCCATCTCTACTCCATCCGGCCGGGCTATCTAGTGTTTAGGCAGAATAAGACAGCCTTGTTTATGAGGTATAACCCACACCGATTTGCCCGGCAGTCAAACTACAACCAAGGGATCCCGCTGGAAGCTTCTTGGAAACGCCCGTGGTCAGCCCAGAGGGGATAAAGAATGCGATGCATCATTTTACAAGGCTTAACACAGGTTCCTATTTCTTCATTAGTGAACCCAGTTGTGCCCCTAAGATACTCCATTCATATATAGCCTGGTACGCGCATGCTATGGGCTCAATTATCTTAACGGAGAAGCGTATGCTGGTTGACCGTAGGGGTGCGCCTCCCGGCGGCGATCGCAAGGCCCCTTTGTAGCCAAGGCTCCCGGTCGTCCCTTCGCTAAAAGATGCTGGAGTCGATCGACCAGGCGTGTTGAGTCCTCCACGGGGATTGCGGTTGCCCGCTATGGTGGATGCACCATCGGCGTCTCGTGCTCCCATGAAGGCGGCTAATGTAGTATCGCCAGAGTCAGGCGTAGGAGCAGATATTGGGACCCGCCGCCCTAAAGTAACTGCCAAGCGCAAATCTATCCCGGGTGGACCTAAAGCCGGCGGGCAGAAGAAGAAAAAGTCCACCCTTTCCCTCAATGCGATCCTTAGCCTAGAGCCTGCGGCTCCTCCCAACGAAGGCATAAGTGAATATAGCAGCAATGAGGGCTTCTTGGTAGACCCTGCAGACACTAATTTGGCTGCCGCCATTGCAGCTTCGGAGCGATCGGCGAGGCTCGAAGCGATGTTAAGTAAACTCGCTGAGTCAGGTAATCATCAACCACTTTCTTCGTCTTTTTATTGCACTTTTTATTATTATCTTTAACTAATATTCGCCCGATTTTCAATAGGTGTCTCTTCTGAAGAGACTATTGCTGCCTCCTTGAAAACCTTCTAGGAGGAGGAGGAGAAGCGCGCTCTAGCAGGCGTTGGTATGTCCCACCCCTTTTTCTTTTATAAGAAAAGTTTGTCATCTTTTCTGATGGTCAACCTAACCTTCTTTCGTTTCTTTGCAGGGGTTATATCAGTTGATACGGGGATCCTTCCTGAGCCTGTTACTGAAGTCCCGGTCCCGTCGAGGCTGCTAGAGGGGCCTCGACTTGACAAGACGACGAGGGATGCCCTGAAAAATCTGGAGGCATCCCTATTCACGGATGAGGATGCCTCAATTAGAGAAGCCCTAGTGGCATCCGTCTCAACGGCTCGGGAGAAGCGGAAGCGGCTGAGACGCGAAGCGAAGGCGCGCCGAGCTGCTTTGGCCACGGGAGCGGGCCCTAGCACTATTCCTCACGCTGACACTCCTTCTGAAGAGGCCCCTGTCGCCCTATCTACTGCTTATAGGCAAGCGGCACGCGCGGCCCGAAGTGCAAACGATAAATCCTCTTCAGGTAGCATTTCTTTCAGAGCTTTGTTGTAAGAATTATAAAGCCATTGGCTCATATACATTCCATCTTGCAGGGCCTAGTCCGACTGAGGGGGAGGCGGAGACCGTTGAACCCAGGGAAACGGCGGAAGCGGTGCCTGCCGAACCCGAGCCGACGGTGAGGCGCGTCGTTGGGGCCACAGGGCCTGAAACAGAGGTTGACGGATCCGCCGCCGAGAGGGTCATTGATGCCGCACCTGAAGTGGCGGCAGATGAGATGATTGTCTTAACCGAGCCGAAGGCGGTAGAGGGCGAGGCGCTTGAGGCTGGAGACCTCGCGGCAACGGTGGACGAGACAACCGTGACCGTAGGACCCGAAGGAGTAGCGGGTGAGGTGGCCACGATTCCTGAGGACGAGCCAGCCGCTCCTTCTCTGGAATCTGGCAATACTCCAATCATAGCCCTCCCCGCGTATGGTTCCTTGCCGTCTCCAGGGCTTGCGAGCACAACAACGGTTCCCATCGAGTCGGGTGATGAGGCTACGGGCGGTGGTCTCGTGTCAATAGAGGAGGGGATTGCTTCAGTTTCGGCTGGCAGCTCGTCGGGTAAACTTTGAGTTACCAGCGTTCTTCTTTTTTTTTATATATCTCGCGATCTCTTCTAACAAGTTTGTCTTTGCAGGTGCGGCCACTGCCGATGCTCCATTGCTCGAAGGAGCACCGTCAACTACTGCTTTGGCGGTGGTCACCTCCCCGCCTTCCCTTGTACCATCGCGGATGTTGGAAGGTATGGATTCACGACTCATGCGTTAATCTTTTAAACATGTAGCTTTTGTACTAACGTTATACCATTGTGCCCTTTCAGGAGTGCTCTTTGATCATTTATATCAAGTGTTGCTCCCACACTTCTCCTTCCCATCCGAACTCGCTTCTCCCTCTAGTGGCGCCGGTGAGTATACGTTCACCACAATGTCTTTATTTACCCCCTTTTTTAGCAATGGGATGATTTCTGACTTTTCCTTTTCCTTATTGCAGTGCCACAAATCAAAGGAGGGGATGCAAGACCGGCCACGCCACCGGCCCTTCCGGCTTTGCTGTCCGTTGCAGCTGGTATAGTAAATTTCTTTTTTGGTAACCCTTCAACATCTCTTGAATCATTATTTGACCATGTTTTGTTTTGCAGCTATTGTTCCAGCTTCGGTCCCTCTTGAGTCTCGCGTCCTTTCACCGGCAGGCCCTTTCTTGAAACGTCGATCTTCAAAGGGTGCTGTGATGAGTTTGGGCATGCTGAGCGGGTACATCGAAGAGCTTAACATGGACACTCTCCCTTCTGCCGGAGATTTCGCTGTGTAGGTTAACCCGATGTTGGCGGCGCTCGTAAATTTTCATAACGAAGGCGTCGTCGAATCTTGGGTTAATCACTGCAGTGAAATCGAGGCCTGTCTACATCGGCTGGAGTCGACGCATCCTTCTCCCGAAGTTTTAGCCCTAAGCACCCAACGAACAGCTTGGCTCGAGCAAAGCACTTCTCACTTCCACCATTTGGAGCAAGAAGCAGCTTTAAAACTAAGGGAATGCCAAAAGACCTCGAACGAAACGGCCCATCTGCGCGCTGAGGTTGAAGCAAATGCTGCCCAAGTGAAGACTATCTTTGAGGGTCTCTTGGAGCGCATCTCCCATGGGCTAAACTTGAAGCGGAAGCTTGACGTAGCTGAGCGCAATACCCCAGGTCGGGAAGCTGCTTATCAAGTCGTCAGGGAGAAGCTTGCGTCTGTCTTGCAGCAACGAGCCCAAGTAGAGGCGGAGCTGGCGGTGGTAGCCGATCAAGAGAAGGCGTGGAAGGAAGTATGCGAGCAATTGCTAAATCTATGCATGACGCTTCCTTCTCAGTAATTCTCCTTGTATCATTTGTACTTATAAAATATATGTATATATTTTTTTATTCTTTAGTACAATGTATCCTGTACCCGATCAATATTTATGAATAAAAGATACACATTTTTGTAATGTCATGTGTCATTTCTTCGCTTTTTTTTTCGTTCTTTTCAGCATGATATCTTTAATGCGCCTTATCGGCAGATAACTTCATTTCTCCCAGAGATAATGATGGCTTAGACCGCAGGTTCAAATTTGCCGCCTAGGACTTTTCAACTCTATGAGCCGTGAGGGTCTCATAGAGGCTTTTCTCCCTATGGATCGAGAGGATCTCGTAGGTGGGTTTTTCTCCTTAGGAATCGTGAGGATTCCTAAGTGTGGTTTTCTCTTACAAGTCGTAAGGATCATGCAAGAGAATTTTTCCCTCTTACAAGTCGAAAGGACCCGCAAGCGGTTGTTTCCCTCCCTGTCGAAACTCGACTTTGGAGAGTGATACCCGTGTATAGTATGCAAGAGACCATTTTAGATCGATTTGTAGGGTCCCATTGTTCAGGAAGCAAGTTCTCCCACCTCTGCTGCCTGAGGCTTCATCTTGCAAATTGAGAAGCAAGTTCAATTTGTTGAAGAAATCCCTTTTCTGAAAGATTTGGCGGAATTTCCCCCACCGTCGGATATTTGATCCAAGGGCTTCTGTTTTACAGAAGAAAATCTTCTTGTTTTAACAAGAACAGAAAAGATTTCTTCAGAACCTTAATTCTGTTTAGCGCAAATGCTCCAGGGTATGACACGTGTTGCACAGCGTAGAGTGCAGCGCAACTGCGCTAGCGCATCTGCGTCGACAAGTGTCGCGCAGCGCACGGCGCACACGTCACTGAAGCGTTGCTTCCTTTAATTTTGCTTGAAATAGAGCTTTTCTCTGATTGGGTGCGCTGCTTTGGACGCTGCGCTGATGCATCTGCGTCAGACAAGTGGTGCGTTGCGCAACGCAAATAATCTGATGCGTCGCTTCATTAAATTAATTTTCAAGACAAACCTTTGCTCTAATTGGGGGAAGACGAAGCGTTGCTTCATCTCCCGCCTCAGAATTTGAACAGCATTTCGCTCTGATTAGGGTAAACCGCCGTGACAACCTTTGGAAGTCGAAGAGGCACTTGATGCCTATAAATAGGACCTTTGGTCCCCCACAGATACTTATCATCTTTCATAATTTTATTTTCAAAAACTTCAGGGCTTTGTTCTCGCCTTCAAGAATTCTGGTGCCTTGCTCCTTTTTTCCAAATTTTTTTTTTTTTGAAAAACTTTAGGTAAAATCGATTCTTAGATTAATCTTAACCAGCAGAGCTTTCGTCGAGGGGATTTTATCCTTGCACATAGTTTTGCTCTCTAGGCATTTAGTCCTCTATGTATATTATTGCTTTTCTATTGCTGATCTCCCTGTAATATTTCCTCCAGGCATAATGGCTGAGGTGCATCTATACAGTTTGCACGAGTTCATTACCTACGACGATATCCGCGCTCAGGGTCATCAACAAAACCAGGAGTTTACAGACGCTGAATGTGCAGAAGTCATGGGTCGTCTGAACGCAAGCAGTGGTTGGCTATTGCCTCGTCGTTCGGCCCTTTTGAAAGTCGTATTAGGAGCCATATGGAGAGCACTTCCGGGTCTTCATGAGGCATTACCGCTCAATGCACTGGATGATGCTGAAGACAAGGTGCATTCAGTGTACCTGACAGGGCTGATCTCAAAGAAACGGCGGAACAGCCTCATTAACATCCTACACCAAGTCTTCCAGCAGACGACGATAGTTGCTTCTTATCGAAGGCCAGGAGGGCTTGCCGATGATCTGGACACAGAGGAGCGCGAAAGACTGCGCATAAGAATAATTAGAAAGGCCAGAAGAATTCTGGATGGCCTTACTTTCGATTTTCTCAATCCGTGCCCAGGATCTGAGGTTATACCGTTGTAATAATTTGAATAATGTTTCTTATTCATTGTTCTTATGATTGTAAAAAAATTTTAGCAGTATGAATGGAAACCCTTCCCCTTTCTATTTCAGCTTGTCTTATTTCTCGTCCTGAGTCTTCTGCCTGTGCATAAATGAATGCGTCACGAACGCCAGATCAAATGTAGATCAGATATTCTTTCTGTCATCTTCTTTTTATTGTTAGCAGGCTGTCTTAATAACCATAATTGATGGATATTTCAAACGAGTATTTTGACTTCCTTAAGAAATAATGATGGCTTAGGCTGCAGGTTCAGGTCTACTGCCTAAGACTTTTCAACTCCATGAGCCGTGAGGGTCCCATAGAGGCTTTTCTCCCTACGGGTCGAGAGGATCCCATAGGTGGATTTTCTCCTTAGGAATCGTGAGGATTCCTAAGTGTGGTTTTCTCTTATAAGTCGTAAGGATCCTATAAGAGAATTTTTCCTTCTTACGAGTCGAGAGGATTCGTAAGCGGTTGTTTCCCTCCTTGTCGAAACTCGACCTTGGAGAGTGAGACCCGTGGATAGTATGCAAGAGACCATTTTGGATTGACTTGCAGGGCCCCATTGTTCAGGAAGCAAGTTTTTTAATCCTTGCTGCCCGAGACTTCATCTTGCAAGGTGGGACGAACCGGGAATTCTCTCATGGAGACAGTGGTGGCTCTGCGAGTTGACGCGGGTTGGGAGGCTCTCGTCACGGAGTGTTTGTATTCGTGAGTCGAGGAGTTTGCTAGGGATTATTTGTTTCCCAAGCGCCAAGGATTATTTGTTTCCTTGGGGTTTAAAATGAGTCGAGGGTTCCGTAGGGGCTCTGGTGGCTCTGCGAGTCGACGCGGATCAGGAGGCTCTCGTCAAGGAGTTTTTGTATCCGTGAGTCGAGGAGTTTGCTAGGGATTATTTGTTTCCCAAGCGCCAAGGATTATTTGTTTCCTTGGTGTTTGAAACGAGTCGAGGATTCCCACGGGGGCACTGGTGGCTCTGCGGGTCGACGCGGATCAGAAGGCTCTCGTCAAGGAGTGTTTGTATCCGTGAGTCGATGAGTTTGCTAGGGATTATTTGTTTCCCAAGCGCCAAGGATTATTTGTTTCCTTGGGGTTTGAAACGAGTCGAGGATTCCCACGGGGGCACTGGTGGCTCTGCGGGTCGACGCGGATCAGAAGGCTCTCGTCAAGGAGTGTTTGTATCCATGAGTCGAGGAATTTTCTAGGGATTATTTGTTTCCCAAGCGCCAAGGATTATTTGTTTCCTTGGGGTTTGAAACGAGTCGAGGGTTCCCGTAGAGGCTCTGGTGGCTCTGCGAGTCGACGCGGATCAGAAGGCTCTCGTCAAGGAGTGTTTGTATCCGTGAGTCGAGGAATTTGCTAGGGATTATTTATTTCCCAAGCGCCAAGGATTATTTGTTTCCTTGGGGTTTGAAACGAGTCGAGGGTTCCCGTAGAGGCTCTGGTGGCTCTGCGAGTCGACGCGGATCAGAAGGCTCTCGTCAAGGAGTGTTTGTATCCGTGAGTCGAGGAATTTGCTAGGGATTATTTGTTTCCCAAGCGCCAAGGATTATTTGTTTCCTTGGGGTTTGAAACGAGTCGAGGATTCCCACGGGGGCACTGGTGGCTCTGCGGGTCGACGCGGATCAGAAGGCTCTCGTCAAGGAGTGTTTGTATCCGTGAGTCGAGGAATTTGCTGAAGACACCGGTTTCTTCGGCTGGAATGAACCGTGAAGGCTTGGTTTTATTTTCTGACGGAGTCTGTTGGGAGAGTATGGTTCCCTTTTATTTGCGTCCTTGGATTGTATACAGGGATCGATGTGATCTTAACTGTAGGGCCAAAGTTTTATTATTATCATTTTTCTTGTTTTATTTCCGCGATGCTCTATCATTTCAGCTTTCATATCGCGAAGGTCGCGATTGCCCAATTATTTCGGCTATTTTTCGCGGTGCCCAATCATTTCGGCTATTTATTTTATTTTTACTCGCTACTTTTTATTGCGAGTTGCCCAATCATTTCGGCTATTTTCCATGCATACATTTTCTTTACTTGCTGTTTTCTTATTGCAAGTTGCCCCATCATTTCGGCTATTTCATATGCACGTGCGGCCTATCGGCTTTTCGCTGTAAACCTGAAATTGGACACCGATTTCGGCATCAGCACCGCTGCAACTGGGATATTACCAGGAGCGAATCATCATCTGCCTCTATCAATGTCGAACAAAGGTGGCTTAGCGAACAGGGTTAAGGCGCTGTCGACTAAGGCTTTTAACTTCATGAGCCGTAAGGGTCTCACAAAGGTATTTCTCCCTACAAGTCGTGAGGATCTTGTAGGCGTATTTTCTCCTTAGGAATCGTGAGGATTCCTAAGTGCATGTTCCTCTGTAAGTCGTAAGGATCCTACAGGAGGGTTTTCTCCTTGTAAATCGAGAGGACCTACAAGGGTCATGTGAACATACCCCCAGCCACGAACGGGACTTGGTTAGGGAAATGTTTATTCGCGCCCGTGGATTTTATACAAGGGTCAATATTGAGCCACTTGTAGGGCAATATCGAAGGTTGTGGGGGTTGCTTAAGCACAGGTTTAGGTCTCTGTAACTTAAGACTTTCAACTCTTATGAGCCGTGAGGGTCCCATAAGAGAGTTCTCCTTACGAGTCGTGAGGATCTCGCAAGTGTATTTTCTCCTTAGGAATCGTGGGGATCCTTAAGTGTGTTGCTTCCTTGTGAGTCGTAAGGATCTCACGCGGGTAGTTTCTCCTTACAAGGTCGAGAGGACCCTATAAGTGTCTTTTAACGAGGTTGCGCCCTTTCGGTTTTTCACAAACACTCGCCGGTAGCCCTTCTGTTTTTACTCACGGAGCCCTTTCGGGTTTTCATCCGTGCCCATTTTGCTCATGGACGTACCGTTTTTTTTGTATTTTTTACGAGGTCGCGCCCTTTCAGGTTTTCACGAACACTCGCCGGTAGCCCTGCTGTTTTTACTCACGGAGCCCTCTCGGGTTTTCATCCGTGCCCTTTTTTGCTTATGGACATACCGTTTTTTTTTATTTTATTTTATTTTCATATGTTTTTTTTATATCTCGTCAGCCTAAAAGATGCTGCGGTAGTAGTTTAGAGACGTTTCGGTCTGCTATTAGTTTAAGGACATTTCGGTCCGTCGTTAGTTTAAGGACATTTCGGTCTGTCGTTCAACTACTACTTATAGAGTTTTGGGCTTGGGAAGACAAAGAGCAGACATAGTCATCGTCATCTATCATTGACTTAGGCCGTAACTCATTAGGCGTAGTATTTCTTTAGGAAACGACCGTTTATCGGCCTGAAAGGCCTTTCACCGTGCATGTCCATGAGTAGATAGGCTCCACCTTGGTAGACTTTGTCTATGATGTACGGGCCTTCATAGTTTGGCTCGAATTTTCCCCGCTTGGCGCGATTGGGGATCATAGGCCTTTTGACTACTAGCACTAGTTCGCCTTGGCGGAATGTCCTCGGTCGGGTCAACCTTTCATATGAGCGCGTCATCTTTGCTTTATAAGCTTCCAGATTTTGCTGTGCTATGAGCCAGGTTTCATCAAGGGCGTCAAGCTCCTCAAGCCGAAGGTGAGCATTTTCTTCGTCTGTCAGCTCGTAGTGGACTGCCACTCGTAGAGAGGGTAATTCTATCTCGAGAGGGAGTACTGCTTCCGTCCCAAATACCAACGCGTACGGCGTTGTGTTTGTGGCCGTCTTAAATGTAGTTCGATACGCCCAAAGAGCCTCTTGCAGTCTTTCGTGCCAGTCTTTCTTATTTCGTGACACCGTTTTCTTCATGATCTTCGTCAAGGTCTTGTTGAAGGCCTCAGCTAGACCGTTAGCTCGCGGATTATAAACTGAGGAATATCTCCAGTCTATATTATGCTGTTGCGCAAAGCGACTGATCTTGTGGCTTCTGTAGGCTGGCCCGTTATCGGAGATGATCCGTCGCGGAGTTCCAAACCGATATATGACGTGCGTCTTGAAGAAGTGGAGGATATTTTCCGTCTTCACTTCTCTTAACGGTATCGCTTCTGCCCACTTAGAGAAGTAGTCAGTCGTCGCTAGGATGAAGCGATGTCCCCTAGACGATGCTGGTTCGATGGGTCCAACTATATCAGTTCCCCACATTTCGAATGGCCAGCTAGCCACTGTCGGGTGTAGCGGATTTGGATGCTGGTGGATGAAGTCCCCATGAATTTAGCATGAGTGGCATTGCTTCGCATATTCGATGCAGTCCTGAATCATCGTGGGCCAGTAGTAGCCCATCCGTTTTATCTTCAACTTCATCTTAGGGCCTGCTTGGTGGGAACCGCAGAGTCCGTCGTGAACTTCCTGGACGACTCTTTTCGCTTCGTCAGGTCCTAAGCATCTCAGCCACAAAGAATCAAATGACCTCTTGTACAGAGTATCGTTGACGAAGGCGAAAGACAGGGCTCGTTTCACGAGCTGATGTCTTGTGGATGCTTCTTCAGGCATTTGGTGGGACTTGAAGTAATCTATGAAGATTTATCTCCAATCCTTGGTATTTTCCCAATCTTTTACTTGCAGGGTTGTCTGCTCGTTCGCTCCTTTTTCTTCGGATGATTCCAGAGATATTTCTGCTGGGGCAAGCACTCGACGGCTTTGTACCACGATTCTAACGTCATCGAGGTTCTCGTCAGCCAATTCTTTAGCAAGTTTAGCCAGTGCGTCCGCTTTGCTGTTTTCAGCGCGCGGTATGCTCTCCAAAGTATAGGAGGGAATTTGGGTTAGCAGTTGTTGCACATTTTCACCGTATTTTACCAAATCCGGTTTGCATGTTTGGTAATTGCCGTTCACTTGACTAACGACCAGTTGAGAATCCCTGTATATGAGGAGGTGTTCAATTCCCATGTCAATGGCGATCTCGAGGCCTGCTATCAAAGCTTCATATTCAGCTTCGTTGTTTGTCCTCGGCTCTGTCAGGGAGAAAGCAAAGCGCATTATCCCTCCTTGTGGAGTTACAAAGACGAGTCCTACCCCCGATTTGATTATTGGGGTACTTTGTTTGCGCTTCTTCATGGAAGATGCTCCGTCGAAATAAAGCACCCATCGGATATTATCACCGTCGACCGCATCAAACGCATGTTCGTCTGGAAGATCGCAATTCAGAGGAGAATCGGCGGGTATCGGATGTTCAGCGAGGAAGTCGGCGATGGCCTGGCCTTTCACTGCCTTGAAGGGTCGATATGTTATCGAGAACTCCATTAAGAGCAGGGCCCATTTAGCGAGTCGTCCCGTCAATATGGCCTTTGACATCAAGAATTTAAGGGGGTCCACCTTTGAAATGAGACGGACCTCATGTGCCAACGCATAGTGCCTAAGCTTTGTTATCGCGAAGATCAACGCCAGGCAATGTTTTTCAATGGGGGAGTAGTTGCTTTCTGCCCCCAGTAGAACTCGACTTAAGTAGTAGAGTTCTCTTTCTTTCCCTTGATCGTTCTCTTGTGCCCATAATGCGCCTAAAGAACCTTCGAGGGCGGTTGTATAAAGAATGAGAGGCTTTCCCTTAACCGGAGCAGCCAACACTGGAGGGTTTTGCAGATACTGCTTGATCTCGTTTAGTGCGCCTTGGCATCTGTGATCCCAAACGAATGGGGTTCCCTTCTTCATCAGGTGACTGTAAGGACGGCACTTTCCTGAAAGATTAGCGATAAACCGCCGAATGTATGCGAGCTTTCCTTGGAGAGATCGCAGCTGTTTAAGAGTTCTCGGCGGAGGCATTTCCATGATCGACTTGATTTTAGACGGATCTATCTCAATACCTCGGTGTCGGACAATGAATCCCAGGAATTTGCCTGAGGAAACTCCGAACGCACACTTAAGAGGATTCATCTTCAAGTTGTATTGTCGAAGGCGTTGAAATACGGTCTTCAGATGCTCGAGATGTTCCTCGTACGATTTGCTTTTCACCACGAGATCATCGATATAGCATTCGACGATTTCGTGTATAAGGTCATCGAAGATCTTCGTCATGGCCCTCTGATAAGTAGCACCGGCGTTCTTTAAACCGAAGGGCATCACTTTATAACAGAATATTCCTAAAGGGGTCCTGAAGGCTGTATGCTTCTGGTCTTCTGGGTGCATTTTTATCTGGTTATACCCCGATGAGCTGTCCATGAAGGAAAAAACCTTATGAGTGGATGTATTGTCTATCATCAATTCGGTGACTGGCACTGGGAAATCATCCTTCGGGCAAGCTTTATTGAGATCCCGAAAGTCCACGCATACACGCACTGTCCCATTTTTCTTCATCACCGGGACGATGTTGGCGATCCACTCCGGATGTTGAACCTCGTGGATGAAGCCAGAGTCGATCAGCTTTTTGACTTCAGCATTGATACTCATCTTAAGATCGAGCCGCATTCTTCTCGATGCTTGTTTAACTGGCTTGACACTCGGGGATATCGCTAGTCTATGTACAGCAACTTCCGGATCTAGTCCTGGCATCTCGGAATAGTTCCATGCGAAGCAATCTTTATGCTGCACAAGGACGTCCTTTAACGCAGCCACCCTCTCTTCAGACAGCAGCTCGCTGACGAATGTCGGTCGCGGATCGTTTACCGTCCCCAACTCGATTTTCTTGAGGTTATCTGCAGTGGTATGTATTCCATCCTCCAGTTCTTTCGGAGCTGGGGGAAATTCTGAGATTACCTCATCATTGCTGTTTTCGAGGCACCAAGGGAGGCTGTCCATGTTCTCGGGTTCTCCTTTTAATAGCGTTATCATGTGACAGGTACGAATTCGCTTCCAGTCCCAATATGGAACTGTTTTTTCTTTCGTGGACTTGGGTTCGTGCTTTTGTGGTGGCGTTACTCTCCAGTTATCAGATAGAGCGAACTTGCCGAGCTGGTACTGATCTTCAACCCAATTTTTAAAGGTGAAGCAATCTTCGAGAGAATGACCTATCACTCGATGCTAAGAGCAATAGTCTGGGAGTGAGGCTTCGCCCGCTTGTTCGGGATGCTTAGACTCCGGCAATGTAAGCATTTGGTGCTTTAGGGCAAGATCGAGTATCTTCTTCGTCTTTTCCCGAGGAAACGAGTATGCTCGACTCATTTTCTTCATGAGGGATAGGTCAATAACGCTCGATTCTCGTTTGCGTAGCTTCTTAGCCCTGCTTTGTTGCTGTTGAGCGCCTCTTCGGCCTTTCGACTTGTTTCTGCCTCCGCGTCGAGCCCTTTTTGTATCAGGTTGACATAGGGCAGCATCTTCGTCTTTTACTGCCTGTTGAAGGAGGCGCTGCGTTTTGGCTTTCTCATAGATCGCCATTTCACGATTGTGATCATCTCGGACTTTTTGACCCGCTTCCCTTATAAGTTTGCCCATCTGGTCTTCAAATGATGGACTGGGCGATTTTTTATCAGGAACTTTTACTGGTTCAGGATTATCGTTTTTCCCTTGAGCATCCGCTTCTTCATCGAAGTCATACATGACATAGCAGCTGTTTAGTAGCTCCCGTTTCTTTGACCGGACGTATCCAAGCCCAATTGTTTCCATTCTCCCATTAGGCAGTTTATGCTGAGTCCCGGGCACGTTCCAGACTTTATCATAGAACTTGGCTTTTCGAACGGTCTGCTTGAAGGATATCCCCTGGCGTTTCAGCAGCTTTTTCAAACCTTCCAAATAGTATCTGGGGAGGCGGATAGGCTGAAGCCTATCGAGCGTAGAATCCACACCATGCCAAATTTCCTTTTCTACCTTGGTTTCTTCAGAGCGGTAGAACAAAATTGCTTTCTCGCTTTCTCGCCTGGGAGGGACGTAGAATGTTTGTAGCTCTTCTACATTGTAGGTATTAAGTGCATCCAGTTCTTTATGGTGTCCAAGCGGCACCATGGCGACTTGCAGACTTTGCTCTTCATCAGGGAACATCCGTATCGAAGATCGAGCAGAGAATACAGCATGGATCTCATCTTCTGAGTCGCTACCAAAGATCAACGTAGGGGCGGACGGTCCTGGCTTGTTGTGTTGGGGCGGACCCGAATACACTATCTCCTCTTCCTCCTCGGTGTCACTGCCGAAAACATGTATGGTGGCATTAGCTTTATTCTCCGGCTTGTGACACTTCTCCGTATCTTCAAAATCCGGTAAGAAGTATTTGGCATCTTCGTATTTGCGGACCTCGTTCACAGAGAATGGGTTTAGTTCTCCCGTCACGGTATACTCAAAGCCATCCTTAAAATATTTCATACACTGATGTTGTGTAGAAGGGATGATATTGTACTCGTGTAACCACGGTCGGCCGAGCAAAGCGTTGTAGCACGTCTTGGCGTCTATGACATGGAACTTAATTTCCGTGACGAGTAGCCCGAAGCGTATCGTCAGTATCACAGACCCAAGAGTTCTTGATGATTGGGAATCGAACCCGGAGATGGTGATCTTGTCACGAGCAAGGTGCTGGACGCTCAAGCAGATTTCTTTTAACACTCGCACGTTGAGAAGATTGATGGAGGATCCATTGTCGATCGGGATTTTGCCTATCTTAATATGGTTGCAGTATCCTGAGACATAAAGGGGGCGGTTGTGTTCACATGTCCCAAGGAGAAGGTCTTCGTCGCCGAAAGTGACATCGGCCGTGTGCACTTCCTCCAATTCATCCTTCATCTTTTCCTATGCTAGGCAAGCTTGGAATTGTTCCGGATCTTGTAGTGCCTTGATCAACGAATCTCTCGCCTCCTTTGATAACAAAAGGGCGTTGAGAATACTGAGCTGTGAGGGCAGCTTTCTCAGATGTGCTAAGACGTTGTAATCCACCTTATTCTTCTTCGGCGGGTTGTTGGCGTTTAGCTCTTCCAGAACTTGGTCATCTAAGACGATATCTTCAGAGACCTTTTCTTTCCCTTTATCTTTTCTGTTCAAGGGTCCGAGGTTCTTTTCAGGCAGCGTCCGATTCCGCAGCCGGATATATTCGCAGACCATTGGCTCTTCTTCTTTTCCCGAAGTTGACTCTTTAAAGAGAGGGGCAAGTTCTAGCTCCTCATCAGAATCGCTCCCGAATGTAGGCACTTGTGACCCGCCAGTGTTAACCATGTGACAATTGCCGGCAGTTCTTTCAAGCTCTTCGGTCGTATTTCTTTGCTCCCAACGAATTTTACGCTTTTCCCGTTTAAAGCGTTGTCGATTAGCGACGTATCCTTGCCACCATCTATCGAAAGCTTTGCACTCCTGAGTGGGATGCGAGACCTTCTAATGATATAAGCAATAGGAGGGGTGCATTTCTATTCCACCAGTAATTTTTCCTTCGGAGGATGGTAGCTTCATGCCCATTGATATGGCCTTAGCAAACCTCTTCTTTATCTTGAATTGGCTTTTGTCGGCGGTGGAGGCATTTTGTTCCAGCGGGATCATCTCAGCTCTTTCCTCAAGTCGCTGGCGCTTGGCCCTTTCAAATATAGCCGTCTCGCGTTCTCCATCAGCTTTACTTTTCAATCGAGCTTCACTAAGGAACGCGTCAATCATTTCGACTGATAACTCCGGAACTCTTGACTCGGTATCTGCCCCCAGCGTTTTAGCGCCAGAAGTCTCTTCATCGTTCGTGATCGAATAGGAGATCATATGACAGCTCGCTACATATTCCTCGGATTCATCTGATGAACTTTCTCCCTCACCTTCTTCTTGAAAGACATGATTGAGGAACTCTTGAAGCGTAATGGGAGTTCATGCCTTTTGGTTGTATTCATCCAGAGCGTCAATTTGCTTTTGTAAGTCCGTGCGCTTGTCGCTAGGCTTCACGGGCTTCTTAGATTTCTTCTTCTTCTTTTTCGACGATTTTGATGGTTGGCTGCAAGTGCTTGAACCGCCACCCTCGGTCTTTGGAGTTGGACGAGGTTTTAGCATTCCCTCCATAACTTGCGGCTCCAATGGGTTCTTCCACTTGACCGCTGGACATGTCTGAAGATCGTTTAGCATCCTCTTTGTCTTGGCTGATAATACGACCTCCCAAGGAGCTTCTTCAATGACGGAGCATATTGCCCCCGGCGTATTCGTCCCCTTAGAGGTGTGGGGCTGCGGGGGATTCACCTTCCATTTGTCAGATAGCGCAAATTTGCCCTGACGGTACTGGTTCTCAAGCCAATTTTTGAAAGCGTAACAATCCTCGATGGGATGGACTAGTACTCGATGGTAAGGGCAGTAGTTGGGCTCGTTGACGTATTCGGTTGCAACGGACGTTTTGGATCTGGCAGATTTATGAGTCTGTTGCGCAACGCCAGCTCGAATAACCTCCTCGTTTTATCGCGGGGGAAGGAATAAGGACGTCCTATCCTATCCTCAAGGGGTACGTACGGGCGCGTATTGTTTGGACGAGCAACCGGCTTCGAGTCGCTCTATTGTTGTTGAGCATTAGCGACGACGATCGCTTTTCCCTTTCCTTTGTCATTTCGGGAGTCCGGATTTGGGAGAGGGGGTTTATGGCCCATCTGGTCCATCTGCGCTAGTTTGTCGATCAAAGCCTGGAAGGTAGTCGGCTTGAAGAACATCATGAACTGTGAGATGGTTGCTTGTGGATCAAGGGTTCCAACAAACATTCCCACCGCAGGAGCTTCTTCTATGCGCTGTTCGCACTTCGACCATAGATTACGCCACCGTATAGCGTACTGAACCCATGTCTCGCCGGGTTTTACCCTGGCGTTAATCAGTGCCGTCATCGGGGTACGTTCACTGGCACTTGCAAAACGTTGGGTAAACAGCAGCTCTATCTCCGCGAAGGTTTTAATAGAGTCATTGGGGAGCTCAGAATACCACTCGAACGCCGTATCTGATAAGCTACCAACAAATTGGCGAAGCAATAACTTGTCATCGCCGCCGGTGTTGCCGCAGAGCGCTCTGAACTGGGCAACATGCTGATGAGGATTACCCGTCCCTTTGTAGACATGGAACTTAGGAATTGTATAGCCTGTCGGGTACTTAATCTGATCGTACCAACCCGGATATGGCCGCCCCGTCTTTACGACCTGACCGGCTGCTTCAGTCGCCTGATGCACCCGTATTTGCTGGGCGATGTATTCATCCAAATCAGCTTTTGATATGGTATCCTCTTTAGCTATGGATAAAGCCGGTGGAGGATTTGATGTCTCTCCCCTATCGTCTTCAAGAATGATCGGGAGATCTCCAGCAGGTGGATCTTGTTGAATCATCATACCCACCATATCCTGGAACAGGAGGGCCATTTTCTTTATGTTGGCTGCCTGCTCCGCAGCTTCTCTATCTTTCTTCTCAAGTACGCGCCGAAGGAATTCGGCGTCCGTTTCTGTTCTTGACATTCTTCTGAAGAGCTTCCAGGGCTTTCGTTTGGCCCTGTAAGTGCAGCCATAGCGTTCATTATCTCCTGGAGCTTCTGTTGCTGCTCCTGAGCCTTGGTCACTGACCGTGTAAGCGGTCTATGACCCGTGGACATACGGCTGTCTTCTTTTCCCGATGTCATGTAAACCGTATGAACTGTTATGCCCCCTGACTTGGGGCGTTTAGGTTCACCATTTTTAACTTTTGCCGCTGACGCGGGGGTTTTCTCTGGCCTCCTTCTTTTATGGGCCGTTGAGGTTGAAGGAACTATTGAAGGGGGGACCCTAGCAGCTGCTGTCCCCTGCTGTTTAATGGGACAATCCTTGTCTTTTTCCACCTTCACCTTTTTCTGGCGACGAAAGTGACCTGGGTCAATCACAGAGTCTTGAACCCTTCGCCAAACTTGATAAATCCTTGAAGACAGCCGTTGAGGGGGCTGCTCTTGTTTTGTTTCCGGAGCTCTCTCCACAGGCGGAGGAGATCTTTTCAGTGTAGCGGTTGGAGAATTCTTACGCACCCTCCTCAGCAGTTCAAAGCTGTTCCCAGTTGGAACAGTAGCGTTGACTTCCACTGCTGGAGCCGGTGGAGTTAGCCCTGAGGGGGAGTTGCCCCCTGCCTTCCTTACTTGTTGCCAATGGCGACGTCGAGCACGAAGAGGCGTCGGGATTGGCTCGGAGATAGAGATAACATATTTTTGCCCCCTGTCTGAATGAGGCGCCGCCGGTGTTAACCTCTTAAAGACTGAGGTTGTTCCTTGCGGGGTAATATCCAATCTGTCAAAGACAGATCTTCATGCAGGGGCAGGAGCAGGAATCATCAGTCTTGAAAAGACTGACTCTTTGGTGGGCGAAGCCGTCTTAACGACTTCCGGAACAGCAGCCGTTGCCCTCTTTGGGACAGCCAATTTAGAGTTCTGATTTAGCCTGGCAAAGACAGAGGCTGTTGGCTCGGTGGTGGGCGACCCGCTGACAGGGGTCGTGGTAGTATTGAGTCGGTCGAAGACCGACTTCTTGTTCACCTCCGGTGCAGGTATCGGCATAGAGAAGCTTGTCGGTGGGATCATGGTCCCGAAGAATAAGCCAGTGGTGGCTTGGGTCACCTGGTCTACTGGCAGAGTGAGGAAAGAGGCCGCTTGGGGCCCATATGCCACACCCCTAGGTGAGGTGGAGCATCCATTACAGTGGTACTTCGCGCAGTTGGTGCAGTTAGAATCCATGGATGCTTGAGTTCTGCGCCAGACAAAAGACCAAATCTTAGCAACTTGAAATCCGAAGGCAACCCTTTAACAAACCGCGATTGGTTCGCGAAGACGACACACGAAGTGTGGAGTGGAAAGAGGAAGAGGTCCCACCGGGCGTGCCAGAATCTGTTCCCCTCCGAATGGCGGCCAAGACATGGACTGTCTAGCCTGAGATTCGGGGCAGATGCTATTTGGTTTTATCCGTCCACCTTTCCGAAGATGCCAAGTTGATTTATGGCACCGTGTATCGGAGGTTTAGACGGATGCGGCCGATGTAGCAGACTTCGTCAGATTCCCCCTCGCTTGAGGGGTTTTTGATTGTGTGGACGCTCTTCCCTGCAGGCGCAAGCCCCTGCAGTTAATTACGCTACCGCATCGCGGTAACAACTTTCTCCTTCTCCAGAATTTCACTTCATGTCGTGTGTGTTTGTTTTGTTTGTGGTTGCCCGTGGATTGTATACAGAGACTGTGTAGTGCCGTCGCCCGTAGGACGTGGATTAGTCCAAATCCGTATTTACTTAGATTTGGGTTTGGTGTTTTTAGTTTAAGGATGCATTAGTCGCGTTGCGGCTAAGATCAACTTAAACGTTCGTTAAGGATACGTTAGTCCTGTTTTGAGACTAAGATCAACTTAACGTGGTGATCCATTTAATATATGGCCGTCGGGACTCATCACCTCTCTGACGTCGTTGAAGGATTACAACGATGTATGTCAGAGGAGTTCAGAGATGTACCCTTGAACCAAGGTTGATTTGGAGTTTTATCATTCATTTAAATGTTTAAAGATACGTTAGCCGTACTTGGGGCTAAGATCAACTTAAACGGGACCGTTTAGATCCGGCAAAAGAGCATTTGGAGGCTCTATTGTTTCAGTTTAGGGACGTAGTGGTCCATTTTCCAGTTTGTGGACGTGGTGGTCCATCGCCAGTTTAGGGACGTAGTGGTCGGATATTAGTTTAGGGACGTTTCGGTCCAATATTAGTTTTAAGGACATTTCGGTCCATCTTTAGTTTTAAGGACGTTTCGGTCCGATATTAGTTTAAGGACGTTTCGGTCCGATATTAGTTTAAGGACGTTTCGGTCCATATTAACGTATGTGGTCATTGGGACCCGTCACCTCTATGACGTTGTTGAATGATTACAGCGACATGTGTCAGAGGAGTTCGGAGATGTACCCTCGGACCGGATATAAATTGATTTGAGAGAGAGAGAGAGAGCAATTGTGCTCAGTCAATTTAATTTGAGGACTTACGGCCACGATTGGGCTAAGTCCAGTTCAGCATATTCAACACTTTTATTTGTTTTTCTAGCCTATTAGGCCTGTGCTAGGGCTTGGCCCATTTTTAATAATGCATAGCATTAAATCTTGGTCTCTGTTGGACCTGCATTGCATTATTTATTATTTTGTTTGGGCTCTGCCCATTTATAAATGATGCAGAGTATCAATTTTGTTTGGGCTCTGCCCTTTATAAAATGATGCAGAGCATCAATTTCATTTGGGCCCCTCTTTTATTGCTCTGCAATTTAATTTGGGCATGTCCCTTTAAGCAATGCATTGCATTGAGAATCTTCAAGAAATAGAAGTGCAGAGCACTTTTTAATCCTTTGATCTAAAGAAAAACAAGTTTTTTCTTCTTTTCTTGTTTTTCCTTATTTCAGAGAACCAAGGGTTCATAACAAGTGCAAGGCACTACTTCTTTTCTTATTTTATTTACTTATTTATTTATTTATTGAAGATCCATGATCTTGTTCTTAGATCAATGATCTGTTCCCAAGAGAATTTTCTCTTTTAAAGGTTTTACCTTTTTTTTTGTTCTTCCAGAATTTCTCAAGAGTTCTATTTCTCTCTTCTTTCTTTTAGCAAGATGTTGATGACTTTGAAATGGGGTCTGGGGTCCTTTTTATAGTGCTCATAAATTAGTTAAATTTGTTACATAAATCTTTTTCTGAGTGATTTGGGGAAATTTCCCCACCGTTGGATCTTTGATCCAAAGGCCCCTGCCTTATACAAGAAAATCTTCTTGTTTTAACAAGATTTATTCTGTTTTGCGCAACTCCCCCAGTGAGTGACACGTGTCGCGCAGCGGTGCGCTTGCGCAGTCGTGTTTGCGCAACTGCGCAGACACGTGTCGCGCAGTGAAGCGCTTGCGCAACAGCGCTTGCGCAACTGCGCAGACACGTGTCGCGCAGCGGTGCGCTTGCGCAGTCGTGTTTGCGCAACTGCGCAGACACGTGTGACGCAGCGGTTCGCTTGCGCAGTCGTCTTTGCGCAACTGCGCAGACACGTGTCGCGCAGCGGTGCGCTTGCGTAGTTATGCTTGCGCACCTGCGCAGACACGTGTCGCGCAGCGCAGTTGTGCTTGCGCAACTGAGTGTTGCTTATGTTTTTTAAAGAGCCTTGCTCTGATTGGACGCACTGCCTTGGGCGTTGTGCTGCCGTGTCAACTTCTGACACGTGGCGTGTTGCGCGCAGCGCACGGGATCCGAAGAGTTGCTTCAAAATTTGAATTTTTGAAATTCAAACAGAGCCTTGATCTGATTGGGGGAACACGTGGATCCCGTCCACTCGTCACCCAATAACAATAACCATCATGCATGTAAATATCATAAAGCATGTGCATGGGATTATAAGGATATAAACCATCTGTGTCCCTCGCGACACATCAAAATCATGGAACCGGAGTGCCCAGCATCGACACTCGAAAACATCATGAAAACTATGCCCAACATCGGCACGTAAATCCTCATATATCGGGCTCCGTCAGTCCGGATCGGCCCACGGGCTCTGTCTGCGGTATCGGCCCTCGGCCCCGGCAGTACGCCCATATCCATCTATCGACTCTGGTCAGTATCCTCCGGATAACCGCCAAGTCCAACCAATCACCGGTTGGTACTCGCCACCCTGCCAGGCTCATCGTCTACTCCACGAAAAACATTTCTTGCCCCGGGGAACCATACCGGGTCCACCATGTACCCGCAATCGGCCTCATCCGCCTCCTCGAATCGGGTTTCACATGTCGCTCTCAGCACCGAGAAAACACATGGTGGACGCACTGAAATATCATATCAAGGGTAACCGGGTTTTAAAACAGTTACATATTCCCTTTTTAAACACCCACGGTTCCCAAAACCAGAAATATCATGGAAACAACATATCTCAATGCGTATAATCAGCAAGCATGATGTGTGTGACATGTAAAAGAAATGTAAGCACATCAGTCTGTCATGCAAGAATCATATCCTGAATGCAACAGTACTACAGTGTAGTGACATGGCAATTATTGATGATGAAGTGTGTGAGCCGGCAACAGTGTACGTGGAACATACGCATCATCGATAATGGTGCTGGTGTCCTAGCAGCATGACGGTAATATATCAATAACCACAAGCAATGCAATGCAAATAGCATGAATATGCGGAAATCGAATAATCAGCGCAACAGTAAAGAACCTGCCTCAATAAATATATCATGCAACATTGCCTTTTGAAATAAGATGAATCAGGGCTTTTGGTAAAATAAGGGCTACGGTGTTTTTAAGAAAAGATGCGTCGCTTGAAAATATCCGTAGGATCCCTTTTTGCCTATCTTTAAAATATCCCCGATTCGTTAGTTTTGAAATATGTATGACTCGGGTCTAGTCTAACGCCTACTATGCGAACTACGAACCCAACAATCAAGTCAATCGGGAGGGGTATGAAAACCACCTAAATCTAAGTCAATATCACATTATCTCATCACATAACACGTATCACTACCATCATATCAGATCTCCAATACGAACTCTGTCATGTCGCCAAATCTCACGGCCTCAATCGAATCTCATCGACTCATCTCAATCCCATGTATCATCCTCAAATCTCGCATATGAACACATAGTCCCATACCCATGTGTAGATATACACACCATCATATGCGCACAGATAAATGAAAGAATGTATGCAAGTATGTGTGTATGTGTAAGTGCACCCACTACTCTAGGATTTCGCACTACTAAACCAATACATCCTTATCATCAATGATTCCATTATTACCATCAATAGTCCTAACAACACATAATAAATATATGTGTGTATACATATTCGTATACATCACCATGGACTGCGGGGGTGCTATACGCCATCCACCCGACTTCTCCCCGTAGATATAAATCTACTCACCTTGCTTCTCGTGTGCCGATGCCGATGTCGATATCTTCATCTTCTTCGCCTCAACATCACGTAGGGTACCTACAAGTATATCACAATGCTAAAGCACATGAAAATCACATCGGAAACCAAAATAGCACACGCTACTCGCATAGGTAAAAACCTATCGTCCCGCATGTAAACACGATCAATATCCACTTGTCGTTGACGTCCAAACGCCACCCGACAGGAATGAATCACCAAATACCAAAATCCATGCTAAAAAAAGTCGTAAATCATACGCCAACTCAAGCAAATCAACCCAGATTTTACCCTAACTGGAATCAGTCAAAACTAGACATACTCAGGGTCAAGACTAGAGGAAATAGGGCCATGCACAAAAATCGAGACAGTTCCCTCCTGCTCTGGCCGCAAATTGCGGCCAGAAGGAATTAATTGGCGGCCGTACTTTGGAGTTGGGGGCTAGGGTTTGGTGTGGTGGTCCCATGGTGCTTGCACATCTCACTGTCAACTCAGTTTTATTTTTATGGTCTCGGGGTGAAAGCAGATTCCTAATTACGATCATAGATTCATAGTTTTTCTCTAATATCGTCTCATAAATCCGTATTCTGGTTTCAAGTTCAGGTTTGGGTCCAAATTAGCATCACACAAAGGGTTCTAAGGTCACCACAATCCTCAATTTCATCTTTAATTTCAGATCTCACATAAACCCTAACTTGAAGTTTCACAAATCCATCAAACGACACCATATTGACACAAAACTAGTATTGATGCAATAAGAATTGAATTACGAAACTAGGGGTGCAGAAATTACCTCCTTTGGCAACTCAAGAATTTTCTTGAGTTGCTCAAAGTCCTCCAAATCCAATCTTGCTAGGTTCAATGTGTAGCCAGTGAGCTTGGGAGCAAGTTTTGTGAAGTGGGAATGGGGTTTTGAGGTGTATTTCATGGTGGATCTAGGGTTTTGTGAAGAGGGAGGGAGAGGGAGCAGGAGCAGCAGCAGAATTCAAGAAGAGAGGGGAGAGAAAATGGGAAGGAAAATGATGGGGGGGCATGGGTCAAAAGAGGTTTGACCTTGTCATTCTCTCTCATCATCATCATCAAACTTTTTCTTTTCTTTTCTTTTCCTTTTTCTCACTCCAATAGTGAACCCAAATGAACAACCATGGCAATAGAAATGTAACACAAGTGTAACAAGTATGGAAAATGATATGTGCACATTTTTGCACAAAAATGCTAAAAATCCAATTAGCGATTTTTAATCGCGATTAGCACTAAATTAGCATATAACTAATCTTAAAAACTTTAAAATGGCATAATTCCATAAAATACCCTATTTTAGAATTTTCCATAATTTTTCCCCATTTATTTGTATTTAATTATACTAGAATATTAAAATATTCATTAAAATAATATTAAAATATAAAAATACCCAAAAATCATATTTTATTATTTTGAAAACGTTACAACTTGCTGACAAGTCAGGCACCTCAAAACGAAGTCCGAAATATCGCGTTTCATCCCTTCCCACCAGTAAAAGTTTCTCAAATCTCGGTACATCTTGGTGGAACCTGGATGAACGCTAAAGGCCGACTGATGTGCCTACTCTAGGATCTCGCGTCTCAACCCATCAGCATCTGGTACACACAAGCGAGTCCCGCATCTTAGCATACCTTGGTCATCAATCGTAAACTCCGAAACTGTACCCTTTCGAACAAGCTCAAGAATTTCGGACAAACGGGCATCACTGGATTGCGCCTCATGGATACGATCAAATAGTAGTGGAAAGGCGCGGACATGAGCAAACTGTCCCCCAGTGGAAGTGAACTCGAACTGCACTCTACCATCACACAAGAGCTGCCAATTTGCAGACGACTGACGCTGAACTGCGCTCAACTGGGACAAGCTACCCCCGGGCCCACGACTCAAAGTATCAGCTACCACATTCGCCTTGCCCGGGTGATAAAGGATCTCACAATCATAATCCTTCACTAGCTCCATCCATCGGCGCTGTATCAAGTTCAAATCCCGCTGCTGGAAGATATACTTCAAGCTCTTGTGATCCATGAAGATCTGACACGACTCTCCGTACAAGTAGTGTCTCTAAATCTTCAACGCAAAGACCACTGTAGCCATCTCAATATCGTGAGTGGGGTAATTTTGTTCGTGCTTCTTCAGCTGCCTAGAAGCGTAAGCAATCACTCTATCGTGCTGCATCAACACACAGCCGAGCCCACTCGAGAAGCATCACAATAAACAACATAGCCGCCCGATCCAGAAGGTAAAGAAACAACTGGTGTTGTCGTCAACCGAGTCTTCAACTGCTGAAAACTCTACTCGCACGCATCAGTCCAGAGAAAAGGAACTCCCTTCCGGGTCAGTCCAGTCAGCGGTGCAGCGATACTCGAGAAATCCTGCACAAAACAGCGATAATAACCAGCTAAGCCCAAAAAACTGCGGACCTCAGTCACCGATACAGGTCTGGCCAAAGCTGTACAGCCTCGATCTTCCTCGGGTCCACCAGAATACCATCACCAGTCACCACATGACCCAGGAAGTCAACTCTATCAACCCAAAATGCACACTTTGAGAATTTAGCATACAGCTGGTGCTCTCTCCATATCTGCAAAGCAATCCTCAAGTGCTGCACATGCTCCTCACGACTCCAAGAGTATACCAGTATGTCATCTATAAACATAATAATAAACTGGTCGAGGAACAGCCTGAAAATCCGGTTCATCAGATCCACGAACGCCGCTGGCGCATTAGTGAGTCCGAACGACATCACCAAAAACTCATAGTGCCCATAGCGTGTACGAAAAGCAGTCTTCGGAATGTCGTCATTCCGAACCCGCAACTGATGATAACCCGAACGTAAATCAATCTTAGAAAAATGTTTCGCACCCTGGAGCTGATCAAATAAATCGTCAATGCGAGGTAAAGGATACCTGTTCCGCACCGTAACTCGGTTCAACTGACGATAATCCACACATAGCCTCAAACTGCCATCCTTCTTCTTGATGAACAGAACAGGAGCTCCCCACGGCGAAACACTCGGACGCACAAGTCCCAAATCAAGCAACTCTTGCAATTGATCTTTAAGCTCTCTAAGCTCTGCCGGAGCCATCCAATAAGGCGGTATAGAAATAGGCTTCGTGCCAAGAATCAGATCAATGCAGAACTCAATATCACGCTCTGGCGGCAACCCAAGTAACTCAATGGGAAAAACATCGGGAAACTCTCTCACGGTAGAAACCTGGTCCAACGACTCCACTGTGGCTCCATTATCATGAATGAAAGCCAAGAATCCCTGACATCCCCTCCTCAAAAGCCGACTAGCACACAGAACAGAAATCAAACTATGAGGGGCGGCACCACGGTCCCCCTGCACAAAAAACACTGACTCGCCTGGAAAACAAAACCTAACTGTCTTCTCGTGGCAATCCACGGACGCGTAGCAAGTAGCTAACCAGTCCATGCCCAGCAGAACGTCGAAGTCCAACATCTCAAGAAGAATCATGTCGACGGGCAAAACTTGTTGGATATAGTGCCCTCAGAGTCAATTATTGGATCATAGGCACGTGATTGCAATGATTGAGGGAGGACCTATGCCAGTAGGACAGTCTTACTCAAGATGACAGTATGCTATCTGGTTTGTCTTTATCATCGTGTACTGCTTTAGGTGACCTTACAGGTCGCTATTGCACGCTGATAGAGCCCTTAGGATTCTTGCTTGACGACCAGCAGTATGATGGCGATCATATACGTGGGAGCTGGGGTCTATAAGCACATCCTTAAAAGGTCCCTAGTCGTGGGATTTTCGAGACTGGGCATCGATACTCCATTAGTAGACTAGTGTATACAGTCGAGACCCCGACGAGGCGTGGTGGCCGGTCTCACAAGCCACTGGTGTCAGTTGGTTCACCTAAGATGTATACAGGTGGTCATTGGGTTATGAGTACACCGGACAGGACTCGCTGAGAACATGCTAGTTGGGATTATACCAGACGTCAGATAACAGTTCCCTGGTGACATGTGTACATGTTAGTTCATCGACCTGAGATCGTCATTTGTCTCGTATGAGTTCCCTCTGTACTTTGATTACTACCCTACCACGGCTCAAAGGAGTCATGCAAACAAGTTTTAGTTGGGTACAGTCCCGAGCCACATGGAGGCAGTGAGCGGATCGGCAGGGGTTTCGTCTCTCCCGGTATTGGGGGTGAGATCGCGCTGTGTCTAGGAGAGCCATTACACAAAGCCCTCGGCCGAGGCAGGAGATTTACTGGTAGGTATTCCAGTAGTATCTCAGGGTGTTCTCGGCTACACTCCGATATGACTTGTACCGCTTTTGGGGGTCTGACTTTTACCAACCCCCTAGGCCCGCCATGCGATCCTCATAGACGAGCGGACCGGACTGTACGGATATTGTCACTGACAGGCTCAGTAGGGTGTCAGGATGAGTTCGCTCATCGACCTCCCTTTTAGTCAATACTTGGTAGCCTGTTACGTATGGCTAATACCTCAGACGTGCTAGTGGTTAAATCCACAGCCAAAGTATTGACAAGTCTTTAGAATCCCCCAAAGACAGTTTTTCAAGTTTCGGGCGAAACATTGTAGAGGTCGTATGATATATGGCAGGGTTCGATCTTATATGTGCGGTATTGCATGGATCTTGATCGGACGGATCATACTAGTGGGCTTTAGTTTAAGCCGGATCATAGTATTAGATTTGTTAGATTACTTTAGTCTCATCGCATTCGCATTCAGTCGGAATGCAGATGCAGGTATGTATATACAGGTGAGGGGTATCCTTATGATCCGTCACGAGTTTACTTTAGATGTTGCCGGATCTTTTTTGTTGGACCAAACATTTGGATTAATGTTTGGATAATGGAATTAGTGAGCTAGAATGCATCATGGAATGCATTAAACGTGACATAGACATGTATCATGACTCATGGTCTCTTTTTTAGCAAATATGTCACATTTGATGTTTGATTTAAGTCATGAAGTGAGATGGAGAGAGAGAGGGGCTACCTTGTGTTGGTGTTAGCTCTCATATTATTCTTCTCACACTCACTCACTCTCATTCCATAACAACACAAGAAAAGAAAAAGAAAAGAAAGCTTCTCTTCTTCTTCTTCTTCTTCTTCCTCTAGCTCATAGCTTCCATTAATGGCAACACCTTCAACCTCCATCCATGCCATGGATGCAAGAAGCAAAGTGATCACAAACATTCTCTACAACACCTTGGACACGTCGGCTAGCACACTTCGCGACCGAGTTGCTTCGGATGAAGCGGGAGCCCGTAAAAGGACTTCTCGATGTGGTGCCCTTTTCAACGAGGAGATGAAGACCGGAGTTGCCGCAGGGAGATCGAGATGGTGGCCGAAGACCGAAGGACACAGATCGCTCGGTATAGCTCTCTACCCTTTCTTTTGTTTGCTAGTAGTAGGTTAATAGTCCGATCCAGGTTTTAAGCATACGATAGCGCCGGTTTTCAAGTCAAGAAAAATTTTCGTTTCCGCATTTTGGCCTCGGAAAGACAGCCGGGGCGCTACCGTAGTCTTACATGGTATCAGAGCCACGCCATTAATCTTTACTAGCTTGCTCTAACGTGTTTAGAACTTCGATCGAACGAAAATTCCAAATCCCGCATTTTCAAAGTTCAGTTTCTGTCGAAATTTTTCTGTAGTCAAAAAATAATTTGGTGCATTGCAAAAAATCAGGCAGGGTATTTTAGGAGCACTGTAGAAATTTGGTAACATGACTCAACAGTAACGCCCCGCGGCCATAACCCCCTTTTGGCCGCGGTTCCGCTGCCATTATGAGGCTTCATCTCACCAAATTTCTTCAGGGGCTCTCTGTGTTAGAATTGGGGTTTTTGGTATATTCTGTTTGGGCCCAGATTATTTTGAGTGCTGCAGTTGTACTTGGGGCCCACTTCGGGAAATTTAGTCGATCGAAAATTTTAAACACATTAGTTCACAATATTTACATTATATCTGCGACCGTGAATGTCATTTGATCGGTAAATCCTGTCTAATTGTTATAGCCCTTTTAGACGGATTTGCGAACGTGACATTCACGTTGATGTTCTGCGTTGTGCTGTTATGTTGCGGATTTGTCGTGGTGGATAGCCTGGATGCAATGGTAGTACAGTTTGGTTGTATTTGTACATTTGATATTGCGGGGCGAGCGTCCGACATGTGGACTGCCGTCACTGCCTGTTTGTATATTATTCTTTTGGGGCACGACCGGGCTAAGGTCGATGTACCCGTTGTATGTATATTTTACTTTCTGTACTAGGATTACCCCGTGGAGGGGTGCACGGGTAGCCGGGTTCTAGAGGGCAACGGGCCCGCTTCTCATGGCATTGAGACGGAGGGGCTTCACTCTAGAATTGGAGGTTATTCGCCGCACTCGTAGGGGGTACAGGTTGACCCAAGGAGGGGTGCTCAAGTTACCAGATTCCGTGAAGTGCTGGGTGGTCCATTCATGTTGTTGAAGGGGGCTGCCTCGCTTCAGGTTTTGGCGGGTAACTTGCCGCGCCCGTAGGGGTCTAGGATTTCATTGCACAGGCTATCCACACGATCAGGGGAACGTCGGGTTTCAGCAGCGGCTCTGTGAAACCCGGGGCTTCCAGATTATCTGTATTGTTCTGTAATGCTTATTACTCTCTGTGATGTTGCATTTTATCACGCCTTGAGCGATTATTATATATTGATATATATACTAGTAGATGTTGTATATGTTTTACACCCGCGCTAGTCCAGTCCCCGCTCTGTCGTTAGTTAAGTAACCTAACGGGTGATGACGGAACCCAGTGGCGAATGCGGGTGGAATATACGTACATCGTATTTTCGTTCTTTATTGGTGTGATCAATTGATGGGACTGCATTGATTCGGATCAATGCAAGCTAAACAAACCTATTCTGATGTTGTTGGAACATTTTTCCAAAAAAACTGTTATTGCAGGGGCGTTCTCTTTTGTTTTGCACAGTGGTATTCTGTTATGAATATCCAGCACCTCAGTCGACGAGGCAAGGGCCGAGATCCCTTCACCGGGACTGACCCCTTGAACAAAAGTTTGCGTCGGGGTAATAACTTCACTATAGTCGATTACTTTTTGCTTTGCATCGTAGTATTCAGTTGGAATATCCTGCACCTCATTCTACGGGGAAAGAGCCGAGATCCCTTCACCGGGAGTGACCTCTTTAGCAAAGGTTTTCGCTACTATATTTTTTTATAAAAAGCTATGCAGTTCCTTCAACGATATCAAGTTCATTACGTTAAACGTTTTTCGCCAAAAACTAGACGTAGCCCTCCGTCATTTCTTACAAGTATGACTTAGTATTCGTGATGCGTTTGTTGACTGTGTCAAGGCGTAGTGTGCGGTAGCTAAGTAGTGTTTGTTTGTGGCATATTCATGGGATTGGTTAGGACAGTCGTGCGGCCTTGTTGACTGTGTCAAGGGCTTGTACGGATGGGTTTAATGCAATCCAGGATAATGATGGGTTGAACTTGACTAGGACTCTTTGATTTGTTGACTGTGTCAAGGTCACTTGGGTCCTAGGGGTAAAAATCATATCGGGAGTTTCTAAAGAAACTGAAACTTTCCAGGCATACGCATACCTTCTGGAGTGTGATAACTCGAGTGGATTCCGTCACGTTATCATGCGATGATAGTTGGATCCCGATTCCCACTGATGAGTTGGTTTACTCCTCGGGTGATCCCGACTAATTCTTCTTTCAGGTTTGGAGGAGAATTTGAGGTTACAGTGAGAGGTTTCCTGATTATATTAATTGATAACCATTCTGATCTAGGTTAGAGTGCACGCTGAGTGTTTCTTTTCTCTCTCTATTTGGCAGCGACAATGACCCGACCCTTGACTATGACTCAGTGACCAAGTTAACCGAACCTTCTTAAACACTAGCTTTTGGATTGTCAGAGTTGCAAACCTCATTGCCACTCCTACTTTTACCCTTTTCTCCAGGACACCCCGTATTACTACGAACGTCCACTTCCATTGGATAAAACCATCGTATGGTTATATACGAACTCGAAAGAACTTGTTCCAAATTTGAGGATGGTTTCCGGTTCTGGAGAAAACGAATAGGACTATTCAGTTGTCTTTTCCTTTTACCTTCTCTCAGGTTGCGAGTGTTCCTTGGATTAGGACGGTACGCCTATTACGCTAATTGGATAGTCTTCTTCCAAATCATAGGCAGGTTCCGAACGGTAGGGAATGAAGAAAACCATTTAGCCTAAAAGGTGTACAGAAGGTATTAAGTAAAGACAAATGAAGGGATTAGTAAGAGGGCAAAGTAAACTGCGACTACTATTCACGACCAAACCAAGTATTTCATCGCCACTCCTACATCACCTTTGTATTTCTCCAGGACACTCCGTATCACTACGAAGATCCACGGTTATTTGGATACTCCATCGTATGGTTATATACGAACTCGAAGGAACTTGTTCCAGTTCAGAGATGGATTCTGGTTCAGGAGAAATAGGAATAAGGTTTATTCAGTTGTCTTTTATCTTTACCTTCTTTCGGGTTGCGAGTGCTCCTAGAATTAGGAGAGTACACCCATTATGCTTATTGGATAGTCTTCTTCCAAACCATAGGCTGGTGCCGAACGGTAGGGAAGGAAGAAAACCATTTGGCCTAAAGGGGTGTATAGAAGGTAATGACTAAAGACATATAAAGGGATTTGGAGAGATGGCAAAGAAATATACGGTTACAGTTGTGAATCTAATAATGGAAGAGGCATTACTAGGAATACCCGGATACCCCTTCGAAACATTTATATGTTTTCAGTTTCACTGTGTACTGTTAAAAGAAAACTGATTTCCCAATGAGTGCTTGCTCCAGGGTATGTATTTACCAGGTATGATTCTCACATCTGTATGGTTTTACAGATGATGAGTGGGAGTAAGTTATTGGGAATTCGGTGATCATCCTCATTATATCGGAATTCGTTGTAATTGGTGATATTTGAGAAAATCGCCTGGGTTGTTTGCCGGACGGCAAATATTTGGTTTTGAATATCCGTTGTTATGCACCAATTTCAAATTGATACATCTGTACGTTCATTTTTTATGAAGTGAGATATAACTTTTTGAAATTATGTCTATGACATTTACATATATCAGTGGATGGTTACGTATGGAGCATTAAACAACGGTGTAATTCTTCTTAACCATAAGTACAATTTTCAACCTACGACACACAGGGAATGAGTTATTAGACTCAGGGGACTTATACAGAGTATTGTATGTTGTCCAGTGTCTATGAGGACAGAGGGGTTGGTACTCGTACTATATTCTGTTTACTTATGACTTCTCTCGTTCTTAGACATGCGTTTCGTAGAAATGCAAGGTCTAAATTTTGAGAAGTTATAGGTATAAGAATAAAGTAGAGAACCAGGCGTTGGAAGTATCAGGATTTTTCAAGGTGATCGAAGATGTAGATACTTGTGTATGGTATTCAGTTGATAGTAATGATTAAGAGAACTTGCTTCTCTTTCAGGTCACTCATAATTAGAAGCATTCCTAAGTTGAGTAATGTTGATCGGCCTCTTTCCATTTAGTTTACATGAACTGGAGACAGCTACATGAATTGAATCTGGTTCCAATTAAATCAGTGCCTCTATTTCTATATTGGATATAGAATAGTTCATATCTTAACATTGTTAAGGTACGGGGAGTTGTCCGGCTTATGCTTAAAACCAGACTCTGGATAACTCAAGGCACGTTTCTGTAATGGCTGTTTGTGGGTTGACCCGGGCTATGACGAGGGTTGACTTTCTACCATCTGGAAGATCAATTGTGATATTGTTCTTGACTCGCCACAGTTTTAATAAAAATGGATTTTTTCAGGAAACAGAAGTGGGAGTATGGTAGAACTGGAAGTGATTCCAGAACCGCAAATGATTACTGAAAATTTGATAAGAACCTAAAGATTCAATCTGGTTTGACATTCCATTTGGCCACTCCGCAAATATGGTGGGTAACCTCAGGCACCCGAGAGGTACTTCGGTAGCCTCAAGGACGGTGGCAGGGAGGTTCTTGTTTACCCAGACTTGCCATTGCTGTTGTTCCAGACTGTGAGACCCGGCAGGAGGATGAGTATAGCGTCGTTCTGAACTAGCTTTAGAAGTCTACGTGTATATGATTCTGCCAGAGGGTTGTCGTAGTCAGTGGGAGCAGCAGAAGCATTGGTGGACAAGTAGCTTATGTCTATCTATAGACTAAAGCAAATAAAGCGGAGATAGATCATCTATTTCTGATGTGACAGTCATAGGTTTGACTTCATCGGAATAGGGGATGGATCTGTTAAGAAGGTAGTAGGGTGTGATGTCCTGGTATTTGGATGATATACACAGAGTAAGAAGTGAAATTCCTATACTATGATCGGTTATACTTTGGTTGTCACACAGTGGTTTCTCCACATAGGATATGGACGTTATATCAGAAATTCTGGTTACAAGATCTATGGTTTTAAATCTAGATTTGGGAAGTGTCCCAATCAGGGTATTTAGACAGCATTCTAAAGGTTTTAGAATGGACGACTCCTGGCATGGTAGTGTACCTGCAGGTGATGGAGTCACCCTCTCTAAAGGTGTCTTACAGACTAAAGGGGAGAGGGATATACATGATTGGCAGATCACTTGCTTACGCAATTGAGTTGATCATGAGATATCAAGTACCACACCAAATGTTGTTTTTGCAGTAGATGCAATAAGTTGATATTAATCCAATCATGGAGAAACAGTCGGAAGCGGTTTTAGAACATAAGTGGATACTCTAGGGATTTGATAACGGTAGCCTTCTTCGGGAAATGGTTATCATTCTAGGCTTCCAAGATGACCTGGATGACAAAGTGACTGTCAGAGTTATAGTTTTTCCCTCTGACGAGGGGCAGTATTTTGGACAGGTGGTCCAAGCGGATATTGAGGGAGGCATGGCGCAGGATACTGATTGGTTTCAGTTGACGATATAGTCTAAGAAGTTTGGATTTGGAGTTCATTTAAGAGCTAGGTCCCATCAGATATCCATGCATATTCTAAGACAGCTATTGCTCATTTCGGGAGATAGCTTTCTCCGCGAACTTGAGATAAAGAGAGACATAGAAAGAAACATCAGGGCGGATCCACTCACTGAGGCTAATCCTCGAACGCAATAGTTTCGCAAACGGGTTTTGTGAAACTGATTAGTAGAGGAGTTAGGTGTTCGGTATCACACGGGCTGTGAGTATGCGACATCGCAATAATTATCCTTGAGTGCAAGTGGGAGATTGTTGGATATAGTGCCCTCAGAGTCAATTATTGGATCACAGGCACGTGATTGCAATGATTGAGGGAGGACCTATGCCGGTTGGACAGTCTTACTCAAGATGATAGTATGCTATCTGGTTTGTATTTATCATCGTGTACTGCTTTAGGTGACCTTACAGGTCGCTATTGCACGCTGATAGAGCCCTTAGGATTCTTGCTTGACGACCAGCAGTATGAGAGCGATCATATACGTGGGAGCTGGGGTCTATAAGCACATCCTTAAAAGGTCCCTAGTCGTGGGAGTTTCGAGACTGGGCATCGATACTCCATTAGTAGACTAGTGTATACAGTCGAGACCCCGACGAGGGGCGGTGGCCGGTATCACAAACCACTGATGTCTGTTGGTTCACCTAAGATGTATACAGGTGCTTATTGGGTTATGAGTACACCAGACAGGACTCGCCGGGAACATGCTAGTTGAGATTATACCAGACGTCAGATAGCAGTTCCCTGGTGACATGTGTACAGGTTGTTGGATATAGTGCCCTCAAAGTCAATTATTGGATCGCAGGTACGCGATTACAATGATTGAGGGAGGACATATACCGATGTGACAGTCTTGCACGAGATGATAGTATGCTATCTGGTTTGTCTTTATCATCGTATACATGCTTTAGTTCACTATTGCATGTTGATAGAGCCCATAGGATTCTTGCTTGACTGCCAGCAGTATGATGACGATCATATATGTGGGAGCTGGGGTCTATAGGCATATCCTTAAAGTTTCCCTAGTCGTAGAAGTTTCGAGACAGGGCATCGATACTCCAGATTAGAGTAGTGTATACAGTAGAGACCCCGACGAGGGGCGGTGGCCGGTCTCACAAGCCATTGGTGTCAGTTGGTTCACCTAAATGTATACAGGTGCTCATTGGGTTATGAGTACACCGGACAGGACTCGCCGGGAACTTGTTAGTTGGTATTATACATATCGTCAGATAGCAGTTCCCTGGTGACATGTGTACAAGTTAGTCTGTCGACCTGAGATCGTCATTTGTCTCGTGTAAGTTCCCACTGTGCTTTGATTACTACCCTACCACGGCTCAAAGGAGTCGTGCAAATAGGTTTTAGTTGGGTACAATCCCGAGCCACATGGAGGCAGTGAGCGGATCATCGAGGATTCGTCTTTCCCGGTATTGGGGGTGAGATCGCGCTGTGTTTAGAAGAGCCATTACACGAAATCCCTGGCCAGGGTAATCGAGATTTACTGGTAGGTATTGCAGTAGTATCTCACGGTGTTCTGGGCTACTCTCCGACACGACTTATACCGTTATTAGGGGTCTGACATTTACCAGCCCCCTAGGCCCTATATGCGATACTCATAGACGAACGGACCGGACTGTACGGATATTGTCACTGTCAGGCTCAGTAAGGTTTCTGGATGAGTTCGCTCGTCAGCTTCACTTCCGATTAATACATGGGCAACCGTTACGTACAGCTAGTACCTCTGACGTGCTAGTGGTTATACCCAGTGCCAGTGTATTGATGAGTCATTAGAGTCCCCCACAGACAGTTTCTCAAGTTCGGGCAAAACGTCGTGGAGACCATATGGTTTTATGGCAGGGTTCGATCATATTCCTGCACTTGTGCTCGGAACAGGATCGGTCGGATAATACTAGCGGGCTTTGGTTTAAGCCGGATCCTAGTATTATAGCGTAGGAATATTTTCGTCTCATTGCATTTGTATTCGACCGGTCGAATACAAATGCGGGTATGTATTTACAGTTGAGGGGTAATCTCGTAATTCGTTAGGGAATCACTTTCGGAGTTGCCAGTTTCCTTTTTTCGTCTTTAACATCTTGTCCCTTGTTTAATTATTGTGAGCAATTTGACTATTTGGTTTTGACATTTTCTTCCCACGAATTTCTGGCCGAGCACTGTTTGTAGCATGGGCCGAGCACTGTTTGTTGGAGTGGGATTATTTATAAGGCACGGGCTCTAGGTTAGGTGGTTGTTTTTCGGCCACCAGGGGGTTACATGCAATTTTGGTTAGCTTGATAATGGGAGGGCCTTTTTTGTGGTGAAGGCAGTCTGCGTTTTCCAAGGGGGTAAGGAGATGTTTTAGTGGGTCGATTCAAGTGATAGATAGCACCCTGTTTACTTCAAAAATCCCAGGGAACATTTGAGAGGTTCCTGGCCAAGCTCCTTCATTTGGCAAGCTCGACTTTTCCTTTGCCTAAAATCTTTTGCTCACATTTCCATCCAAATTGGCAACTTCACTCTTGAGACAAAATATTCCACTCTCTCTACTTCACTCTTGGACATGTTGGCTAGCAAACTTCATGTCCAAGTTGTTTCGGATTGAAGCGGGAGCCCGTATAAAGATTCGATGATGTGTAGCCACTTCGACGGATCTGATCGGGGAGCGAACTTCGTCGGCGCAACATCGGGGAGTTTGGCGCAGAGATAGAAGACCAAAGGACACGGATCGATCGGTATAATTTTCAAAATTTTATTTTAAATATTGCTAGTTTACGGTTATTGGAACGATCCGGGTATTTGGCCTGTGGTGGCGCCGGTTTAGTAAAAAGTTTTTGTTCCGCATTTGGCGTCGGTTTGACGGCCGGGGCGTCCCCGTACCCCAGCATGGTATCAGAGCCAACCCATTAACCGCATACTAGTTTTTTTGACAATTTTAAAATATCGAACCCGAAATAACCCGGAACAATACCAATGTTGATATTCTTTAATTTGGAAATTTGTGAGTCTTCATTTTTGCCCATTCCTTGGTGGAAATTTCGTGGGTATTCCTTGGGTGGGCTGGAAATTTTTTTCCAAGGGGATTTTGTGGGCTTTGCATGGGTTTGAGGTGGCTGATGGGAAATGAGTGTATCTTGCTTGCTTTTAATTCATTGTTGCAGGGCATTTATTTTGGGCTTTTGTATTTTGTGGTTGCCTGGGGATTTCATTAGTTGCTCAATTCATTCCCTCGCCACTACAACAAGAATTCCACAGTGAACTATTTCCCTTTTTTTTGCCGACCTCGATTTCCAGCAAGCTCATTTTTCCTTCATCAAGCCAAAATTCCAGTGCTCACATTTTCTTCACCCTATAACATTTAGTCTCTGGAATATTGGCTCGGTGGTATTGCTAGTTTAGCCCAGCTTGGATAAAGTTTTATCAGTTTGTTTAGGGCTATTCGGGGGTTATTTCGAAGTCGATATATTTTAATATTGTTTAAAGTTAGCAGTACATTACATTTCTATCTGTAACCGTGAATATCATTTGATCGGTAAATCTTGTCTAATCGCTATAGTCCTTTTAGACGGATTTGCGAACGTGAGATTCGCGTTGATGTTCTATGTTGTGTTGTGATATTGCGGATTTGTCGTGGTGGATAGCTTGTGTGCAATGGTAGTGCAGTTTGGATTTATTTGTACATTTGATATTGCGGGACGAGCGTCCGACATGTGGACTGCCGTGACTGCCTGTTTGTATATTATTCTTTTGGGGCACGACCGGGATGAGGTCGATGTACCCGTTGTATATTTTATTTTCTGTTCTAGAATTACCCCGCGGTGGGATGCACGGATAGCCGGGTTCTAGAGGGCAACGGGCCCGCATCTCATGGCGTTGAGACAGAGGGGGCTTCACTCTAGAATTGGCGGGCTATTCGCCGCACTCGTACGGGGTATAGGTTGACCCAAGGAGGGGTGCTCAAGTTACCGGATTCCGTGAAGTGCTGGGTGGTCCATTCACGTTGATGAAGGGGGCTGCCTCGCTTCAGGTTTTGGCGGGTAACTTTCCGCGCTCGTAGGGGTCTAGGTTTCATTGCACAGGCTATCCACACGATCAGGGGAACGTCGGGTTTCATTTGCGGCTCAAAGGAAATCCGGGGATCCCAGATTATCTGTATTGTTCTGTGATGCCTATTACTTTTCTGTGATGTTGCATTTATCATACCCGGAGCGATTATTATATATTGATATATATACTAGTAGATGTTGTATATGTTTTGCACCCGCGCTAGTCCAGTCCCCGCTCTGTCGTTAGTTAAGTAACCTAACGGGTGATGACGGGACCCAGTGGCGAATGCGGATGGCATATAAGTACATTTTATTTTCGTTCTTTTCTGGTGTGATCAATTGATGGGATTGCGTTGATTCTTATCAATGCAAGGAAAACAAACCTATATATGATGTTGTTGGAACCAAGTTCTTAAAAACTGACATTACAGACGTACGCTTTTGCTTTGCACAGTGGTATTCGGTTATGAATATCCAGCAGCTCATTCGATGAGGCAAGTGCCGAGATCCCTTCATCGGGAGCGACCCCTTGGGCAGAAGTTTGCGTCAACGTAATAACTTCACTATAGTCGATTAATTTTTGCTTTGCATCGTAGTATTCAGTTTCGAATATCCTGCACCTCATTCGACGAGGAAAGAGCCGAGATCCCTTCACCGGGAGTGACCTCTTTAGCAAAAGTTTTCGCCACTATATATTTTTATAAAACTACTTGGATTCCTTCAACGATATTAAGTTCATTACGCTAAAGGTTTTTCGCCAAAAACCAGCCGTAGCCCTCCGTCATTTCTTACAAGTAGTGCTTAGTATTCGTGCTACGTTTGTTGACTCCGTTAAGGCGTAGTGTGCGGTAGCTAAGTGGTGCTTGTTTGTTGCATGGATATGCGATTGGTTAGGACAGTCGTGCGGCCTTGTTGACTCCGTCAAGGGCACGTACGGGTGGGTTTAATGCAATCAAGATAATTACGGGTTGAACTTGACTAGGACTCTTTGATTTGTTGACTCCGTCAAGGACACTTGGGTCCTAGGGGTAAAATCATATCGAGAGTTTCAAACATACAGGAAACTTGCCAGGCTTACGCATACCTTCTGGTGTGTGATGACGTGAGTGGCTTCTATCACGTTTGTTAGTGTATATGCCCTAAAGGCCATTACTGTATCATACTAGTTTGTATATTACTTAATGGAAGCTTGAGATATTCACCTTGTATATACAATCTTGCTCAAAATAGTAGTATGCTACTTGGTTTGTTTCTACTTCAATGTGTACTTGTGTTTATTTTAGTATATCACCTATACACATTAGTGGAGCCCTTAGGATCTTTGCTTGATTACCAGCGTTGTGATGGCAGTCACACTAGTGGGGGCTGGGTAATCTATAAGCACATCCTTATGCAGATCCCTAGTCGCAGGACTATCGAGACTGGGCATCGATACTCCGGAGTAGACTAGCGCATGCGCTTCTCATCCCAGAGTGGGAGACGGTCTGTCCCACAGCCGTCAGTATGTCGTACTGGAGATAGTATGCGGGTGCTCGTTGGGTTACGAGTACACTGGACAGGACTCGTCGGGAACTGACCGGTTGGTATTATACCTATCGTCAGTTATCAGTTCCCAGATGACATGAGTACAGCTTAGTCCGCTGACTTGACACTGTCACTTCGCCTCGAGTGTGTTCCCACTGTACTTTGATCACTACCCTACCACGGCTCAAAGGAGTCGTGCAAACAGGTGGTGGTTGGGTGCAGTCCCGAAGCACTTGGAGGCAGTGACGGTTAGATAGGATTCGTCTCTCCCGGTATTGGGGGTTAACATCGCGCTGTGTCTAGGAGAGCCATTACACGAGTAGTCCCTGGCCAGGGCAATCGAGATATACTGGTAGGCTTCCAGTGTTATCTCAGGGTGTTTTGGGCTTCACTTCGACACGACATGTACCGCTATTAGGGGACTGACGTTTACCGCCCCCCTAGGCCCGCCATGCGATGTATCAGACGAACAGACCGGACTGTACGGAGATTGTCACATTCAGGCTCAGTAGGAGTTCAGATGGGTTTCACCTCGTCAGTCTTCTTGTCGGCTTCTACCTGGGGACCGTTACGCACAGCTAGTGCCGCTTGCGGTCTGTGGTTAAACCCACTGCCAGCGTAGTGTCGAGTCTTTAGAGTCCCACACAGAAAACTATTCGCCTTTAGGCAAAAGAGTAGAGGTCGCATGGTTTTGCGGCCGGTCGCATGGTTTTGCGACAGGGTTCGGTCACATCCGTGCACTTGTGCACGTACAGTGTCCGGACAGTTAACACTAGCGGGCTTTGGTTTAATCCAGATCCTAGTGTGAGTATTGGGATTGGATTTATCCAGTTTGTATTCATGTTCCTCGGAACGCGGATGCGGGTGTGTATGCACAGTTGACGGAGAGACAGAGACAGAGACGGAGGATTCTCATTAGGGTTGTTGACCGTTGACAGTTGACTTTTTGCTCAACCCTAATGAGAATATGATATATGATTAACAATTATATTAATTAGGTATTATGGTGACATGGTTGTTGAGTTGTTGACTTGTTGACTTTGTTGACCGGTTGACTAGGCTTGACTAGTTGACCATCATGATAACTATAGCTATCATTTCATGGCAAAGACTTTTGCTTGCTTGCTCTTTTGTGCAAAATGAGTGCATGAAATGATATGACTATGGTTGCTTAAACCATCACATAATACTTGATTGATATGATGTGTTATGATTGTTTTGGATTATGAGAGCCAAATGAGAAAAGTCTTCTTTCATTCTTTCATGCTCATTCTCTCTCTTGTTCTTGAGCTCTCATCTCCTTCCTCTTGCTCTCCCTCTCTTAGTCTATGGTTCACTTGTCTCATGAGTTGAGAACCAAGAACCATAGATAAAATCCCATACAAACTCTTCTCTACTCACTCTAGTCACAAGGTTTAGCAAACCAAGTGAACTAGTTTCTTCAAAGACCGAAGAAGGAGCCAAAGGTTGAAGCTTTCGAGGTGGATCTATCTTCGGCGCAAGGAGACGACGGAGTGAAGGCAATCCGGACGACCATCGAAGCTTGAAGACGAAGGAGTTCGAGAAATAGAAAGGTATAACCCCCTAACCGAGTAGTTAGCAACTCGTAGTTAGGTTGTTAGTTAGATGTTTAACAAAGATCCGGGTTTTAAGTCCATATTACCACCTCTAAGAAAATCGTTTTTTATCAAATTCCGCATGCCCGAAAGTACCGGGAGTGGTAGCATGGACTTACAGTGGTATCAGAGCCTAGTTAAACTCTATCTAACATGTTAGCAAAGTAGCTAGAAGATCAATCAAAGAAAAGTCCCGAAATGAACCCCGAAATTCGAACTTTCTGTCGATTTTAAAAGTGCTGGAAAACCTTTTTGAAATACACCAAAAATCGGCTCAGGCTTTTGTGTGATCACCCACCAAATTTGGTCCAACGATCGAGTCAAAGCGCCGCGGAAACGCGGCGGGAGCACGCTCCCGCCGCGGATCCGCGTCCGAGTTGACTCGGCCGAGGTCCAAGTTTGGTGCAGTGTTATTCTGGGGTTGTTTTGGGATTTTTGGAATATATATTTTCTGCCCAGATTTTCCAGAACGAAAATTTTATTTTTGGGGCCTATAAATCCGTATTTTTGATCGAACTTCTAAAAGACTTTAGCTGACGGGTTTTTCTGTAATGTGATATTTGTATTGAACGTCTACTAATCGCTATATGTCGATTAGTGGGGGTTATACAAATCTGTGATCTGTAATGTTGCTGGAATGTGTATATGAATATGTTGGATTGTCGCGGGTGAATAGCCGGGGGTTGTGAGACAAGAGTTTTCTTTTCTTTCAATTCATGTAAATTTGTAAATTGATGTAATAATTATTTGTATGGCCGCACAACCGGGTCGGGGTTGTAGCCGTCATTGTATAATTTCTTTTTACTGTTTTTGCTCCTAGGATAGACCCATGGAGGGGTGCACAAACTACCGGGTATGCCGAAGTGCCGAGTGGCCTACTTACGGGGATGAGGGAGGTTGCTTCGCTTCGGGTACTTGGCAGATAGTTTGCCGCACCCGTAGGGGTCTTGGGTGGGGTATTGGCTATTCACCCATACCGTGTAATCTGCTTTTCGTTACAGGCTCGTACGAATTGCAGGTTCCTAGTATATCCAATGTGTTCATCTGTGATCTGAAATGTTTATCATTGCAGTATATCTATATATGATATTATTTAGGCGTTGCTTATGTTTTACAGACGCGCTAGCCCAGCCCCCGCTCTGTCGTTAGTTAAGTAACCTAACGGGTAATGACGGGGCCCAGTGGCGAATGCGAATGGCATAAGTGTACGTCATATTTTGGTTGTTTTCTGTAATGGTAGGATTAAATGATGGGACGCATTAAAAGAACTAATGCAAGAATATCACGCATTAAAAGAACTAATGCAAGAAAATAAACCAAGTAAAAGTCGTTGGAACACTTTCGAAAAACCACTCGGTTCTTTTCAAAACAAACTTTTAAATGCGGAGTTTGAGCCACTCCTTTTAAAATCTATCTCGTTCCATCGACCATATCAAGTTCACTACGTTCACGGTTTCGCCAAAACCATCCGTAGCCCTCCATCATTTCAGTTAAATATTCGGAAGTATTCAAGCTATGTATTTTGACCTCACGCCAAGGCATAGTGATTGGTAGCTGCCGGATATTTATCTGTTGCATAGATAGAATGCGTTGGTTTGGGACAGCCGTACTACCATTTTGGCCTACGTCAAGGGTAGGTACGGGTGGATTCAAATTAACCTGGATAATGATGGGAAGAACTTGATATGTGACTTATGACATTTTGACCTCACGCCAAGGTCATAAGAGCATGGGGCAAAAATCCACATCGGGAGTTTCAAAAGAACTGAAACTTGCTAGTGTTGCATACCATTTGGAGTGTGATGATTCTGGTAGGATTCCTTCAGTTTCGTCACGCGATGATATTTGGATCCCGATCCTACTATGGGTATATGCTACTCCTCGGGAAATTTTTCACTAAACGATCAATGCTATAAACCTAGTAGGTGCCTAGAAAAGTGTTAGCGGGGCTACGCCCCCAGGGAAAAGAGGTTCTTAAATTAAGGAACTTCGCGAAAGCGTTGGAAAACCTCCCTCGAAGTACCGACACCAGCCTGGCCGAACGGTTAAGCAAGTATTGTACGGTGAGATTGATCCTGACTAGTTCTTCCTTTTTGGTTTGAGGAGGGATTCGAGAAACAGTGGGAGCCATCCTGTTTAGACAAATTAAAAACCACTCTAAACTTGCAAGAGCATTATGCTGAGTGTTTCTTCTTCTCTCTCCTAATTGCAGCGACCAATCGAAATGACTGGACTTAAGTTACTCCTAGATAAAAACATACTGACAGGGCCAAACTACAAAGATTGGCTCAGGAATGTCAAAATGGCAATCACTTACGACAAGCTGGGGTATCTTCTTACCACCAAAGTTCCCCTGTCCCAAGTCCCACTTCCAGCGTCGCGGATAAGGAAATCCGTAAGACCTGGGAGATTGATAGCGCGAAGGCCAAGTGCCTCGTACTTGCCTCGATGGACAACGAACATCAGAGGAGGCACGAGAATATGGACCTTGAATCCATATTTCTCCATACAAAAGAACTGTATGGAGAGCAATCTCGTATCGTAAGATACGAAGTGTCGAAGAAGTTGTTTTCGGCAAGGTTGGCCGTCGGATCATCGGTAGCGGAACACGTGCTTAAGATGATTGGCTTCATTGAGAAGCTCGCGGAACTTGGAACCACGTTAGAGAACGAGCTCTATACGGACTTGATTCTCCAGTCCCTTCCTTCCACTTACGCCCAGTTCATACTGAACTTCAACTTACAAGAAAAAGAAGTTGAACTTTCAGAGCTCCTCAACATGCTGAGGAGCGCAGATGGCACCCTATAGAAAGGTAGGGAAACATCCACTTTGTTTGTAGGAGGATCATCTTCTTCTAGGTCCAAGGCGAAAGCCAAGGGAAAGAAGAAGAAAGCCCCCGCCAAACTAAGAGGCGGTGTTAGTAAAGTGGATATGAAGGGAAAAGCTAAAGCAACAAAGATAGCGGGGAAGCTTATGGATAAGGAAGAATGCTTCTATTGTCATAAGAAAGGTCACTGGAAAAATGATTGCAGGGCTTGGAAAGCCAGAACACAGGAATTGAAGCAGGTTGCGGCTTCAGCTTCAGATGTGTATGTTATTGAAAACTGTCTTTCAATAAACTCTACTTCCTGGGTATTGGATACCGGATCATGATCTCATATCTGTAATTCTTTGCAGGCGTTGAGAAACCGTAGGGTTTTGAAAGCAGGTGACATGACCCTCAGAGTTGCGAACGGAGCTAGCATGGATGCTAAAGCCGTGGGGGACTATCACCTGGGAATGTCAGATGGACATGTTTTGGTTTTACGTAATTGCTTTTTTGTACCCAACGCAACTTGTAATATCATTTCTGTATCTTTAGTTTCTAAAGAAGGTTATGAATTTGCGTTTGTAAGTAATGTTGTAAACATTCACCTTAATCAAGTTTTGATTGGGTCAGGTACATTGAGTAATGGTATATACGTGTTAAACCAACCACAGATTTTCAATGTCCAGAATACACACAAAAGAAAGTCTCCGGAAATAAATCAGACTTTCTTATGGCATTGTAGACTGGGTCACATCAATGAGAGAAGGTTGACGAAGTTACATACAGAAGGATATTTGAATTCGTTCGAATATCAATCGTATGCCACTTGTCAATCCTGTCTCAAAGGAAAGATGACAAAGACTCCGTTTACTGGATACGGAGTAAGAGCGAGCGAGCTCTTGGGACTCGTACACAGCGACGTGTGCGGTCCAATGTCTACACATGCGCGAAGCGTTCATTCTTACTTCATTACTTTTACGGATGACTTTTCAAGGAACGGTTATGTCTTCTTAATGAAACATAAGTCCGAAGCCTTTGGAAGGTTCCAGGAATATAAGAATGAAGTAGAAAAACAAACCGGCAAAAGTATTAAGATTCTAAGATCGGATCGAGGTGGAGAATACTTGAGTGCCGAGTTCCTGGATTATTTAAAAGAGAACGGAATTCTCTCTCAGCTTACTCCTCCATACACTCCGCAACATAACGGTGTATCGGAGAGACGGAACCGAACCCTATTGGATATGGTTCGGTCCATGATGAGTAACACTGAGTTACCGCGATCATTCTGGGGGTATGCGCTAGAATCAGCTGCATACCTTTTGAACCGAGTTCCGACTAAGACTGTGCCTACCACACCATATGAAATGTGGAGTGGGAAGAAACCCTATCTTCAATATCTGAAGATCTGGGGATGTCCGGCTTTTTGTCAAAAAGCAGCATGCGGACAAGCTCGAGGCACGCTCAGTACTGTGCAAGTTTGTGGGATACCCAAAGAACACCAGGGGGTATCTTTTCTACCACGCAGAGGAACAAAAAGTCCTTGTTTCTCGTAATGCCCACTTTCTAGAACACCCGTTCTTAGAAAAGGAAATAAGTGGGAGCGCATTAGAACTGGAAGAAATTCCAGAACCACAGACTATTACTGAAAGCTTAATGGAACCAGAGGGTTCAAAAGAACAGGACATTCCTACGCCGCTCCGCAGAAGTAGTAGACAGTCTCATCCGCCCGAGAGATACTACGGTTTTCTCATAGACGGGGATAGAGAGGATTGCATCATAGATTATGATGAGCCTACTAGCTTCCAGCAAGCCGTTCAGAGCGTCGACTCGGTAAAATGGCTGGATGCAATGCGGACCGAAATGGAGTCCATGTACACCAACAAAGTATGGACGTTGGACGTTGCTCCAGACGGGGTAAAACCCGTAGGATGCAAGTGGATCTTCAAAAGGAAGATTGGTATAGATGGACAGGTTGAGACCTATAAAGATAGACTGGTAGCAAAGGGTTTTCGTCAAAGACCCGGTTTGGACTATGACGAGACCTTTTCTCCAGTAGCTATGTTGAAATCCATTCGGATCCTTCTTGCCATTGCTGCCTTCCACGATTATGAGATTTGGCAGATGGACGTAAAGACAGCTTTTCTAAATGGAAATTTAGAGGAGTGTGTCTATATGGACCAGCCAGAGGGTTTCATTCAGAGTGGGAGCAGCGGAAAGGTGTGCCAGTTGCTTAAGTCCATTTACGGACTAAAGCAGGCATCGCGGAGTTGGAACATCTGTTTTGATGAGACGGTCAAGGAATTTGGCTTTATCAAAAATCCAGATGAACCATGCATCTATAGTAGATTTGTAGCGAGAACTGTAGTATTCCTCGTTTTATACGTGGATGACATTCTCTTAATAGGAAATGACATTCCTATGCTACAATCTGTCAAGGGGTTCTTGTCACACAGGTTCTCCATGAAAGACCTGGGTGATGCCTCATACATTATGGTTATCCGGATCTACCGTGACAGATCCAAGAGGATATTAGGACTTTCACAGTCCATGTACATCGACACCATACTGAAAAGATTCAGTATGGAAGATTCCAAGCGCGGTAACCTACCGGCTTGTCACGGGATCACCCTCTCTAAAGAGATGTCTCCCAAGACTGATTTGGAGAGGGATCACATGTCTATTATACCCTACGCTTCTGCGGTAGGCTCTATAATGTATGCGATGTTGTGTACCAGACCGGATGTAGCTTATGCACTGAGTGTGGTAAGCCGGTATCAGTCAAACCCTGGGGAGAAACACTGGATAGCGGTAAAGAACATTCTCAAGTACCTGAGAAGGACTAAGGAGATGTTCTTGGTGTATGGTGGAAAAGACCTCCAGATCGAGGCCTTTGCTGACTCCAGCTTCCAGAGTGACAAGGATGATTCCAAGTCCATGTCGGGTTTTGTCTTTACCCTCAATGGAGGGGCGGTGTGTTGGAAGAGTTCCAAACAGGAAACCGTTGCAGACTCGACGATGGAAGCGGAATACATCGCTGCATCTGATGCCGCAAAAGAAGCTGTCTGGATGAGGAAGTTCTTGAAAGAACTTCAGGTGGTTCCATCCATTGTTGATCCAATACCTCTGTATTGTGACAACAACGGGGCTATAGCTTTAGCGAAGGAACCCAGGTCCCATCAGAGATCCAGACACATCTTGAGGCGGTATCACCTGATCAGGGAGATCGTGGATCGCCAGGAGATCGAGGTTCGGAGAGTCGCTTCAGAAGATAACACTGCAGATCCATTCACCAAGGCCTTGCCCCAGACTCAGTTCGAGCGGCTGATCGAGATGATAGGTCTTCGACACGCCAGTACATGGCCTTAGTGCAAGTGGGAGATTGTTAGTGTATATGCCCTAGAGGCCATTACTGTATCATACTAGTTTGTATATTACTTAATGGAAGCTTAGGATATTCACCTTGTATATACAATCTTGCTCAAAATAGTAGTATGCTACTTGGTTTGTTTCTACTTCAATGTGTACTTGTGTTTATTTTAGTATATCACCTATACACATTAGTGGAGCCCTTAGGATCTTTGCTTGATTACCAGCGTTGTGATGGCAGTCACAGTAGTGGGGGCTGGGTAATCTATAAGCACATCCTTATGCAGGTCCCTAGTCACAGGACTATCGAGACAAGGCATCGATACTCCGGAGTAGACTAGCGCATGCGCTTCTCATCCCAGAGTGGGAGACGGTCTGTCCCACAGCCGTCAGTACGTCGTACTGGAGATAGTATGCGGGTGCTCGTTGGGTTACGAGTACACTGGACAGGACTCGTCGGGAACTGATCGGTTGGTATTATACCTATCGTCAGTTATCAGTTCCCAGGTGACATGAGTACAGCTTAGTCTGCTGACTTGACACTGTCACTTCGCCTCGAGTGTGTTCCCACTGTACTTTGATCACTAACCTACCACGGCTCAAAGGAGTCGTGCAAACAGGTGGTGGTTGGGTGCAGTCCCGAAGCACTTGGAGGCAGTGACGGTTAGACAGGATTCGTCTCTCCCGGTATTGGGGGTTGACATCGCGTTGTGTCTAGGAGAGCCATTACACGAGTAGTCCCTGGCCAGGGCAATCGAGATATACTGGTAGGCTTCCAGTGTTATCTCAGGGTGTTTTGGGCTTCACTCCGACCTGACTTGTACCGCTATTAGGGGACTGACGTTTACCGCCCCCCTAGGCCCTCCATGCGATGTATCAGACGAACAGACCGGACTGTACGGAGATTGTCACATTCTGGCTCAGTAGGAGTTCAGATGGGTTTCACCTCGTCAGTCTTCTTGTCCGTTTCTACCTGGGGACCGTTATGCACAGCTAGTGCCGCTTGCGGTCTGTGGTTAAACCCACTGCCAGCGTAGTGTCGAGTCTTTAGAGTCCCACACAGAAAGCTATTCGCCTTTAGGCAAAAGAGTAGAGGTCGCATGGTTTTGCGGCAGGTCGCATGGTTTGGCGACAGGGTTCGGTCACATCCATGCACTTGTGCACGTACAGTGTCCGGACAGTTAACACTAGTGGGCTTTGGTTTAAGCCAGATCCTAGTGTGAGTATTGGGATTGGATTTATCCAGTTTGTATTCGTGTTCCTCGGAACGCGGATGCGGGTGTGTATGCACAGTTGACGGAGAGACAGAGGCGGAGGATTCTCATTAGGGTTGTTGACAGTTGACAGTTGACTATTGACTTTTTGCTCAACCCTAATGAGAATATGATATATGATTAACAATTATATTAATTAGGTATTATGGTGACATGGTTGTTGAGTTGTTGACTTGTTGACTTTTGTTGACTTGTTGACTTTGTTGACCGGTTGACTAGGCTTGACTAGTTGACCATCATGATAACTATATCTATCATTTCATGGCAAAGACTTTTGCTTGTTTGCTCTTTTGTGCAAAATGAGTGCATGAAATGATATGGCTATGGTTGCTTAAACCATCACATAATACTTGATTGATATGATGTGTTATGATTGTTTTGGATTATGAGAGCCAAATGAGAAAAGTCTTCTCCCATTCTTTCATGCTCATTCTCTCTCTTGTTCTTGAGCTCTCATCTCCTTCCTCTTGTTCTCCCTCTCTTAGTCTATGGTTCACTTGTCTCATGAGTTGAGAACCAAGAACCATAGATAAAATCCCATACAAACTCTTCTCTACTCACTCTAGTTCACAAGGTTTAGCAAACCAAGTGAACTAGTTTCTTCAAAGACCGAAGAAGGAGCCAAAGGTTGAAGCTTTCGAGATGGATCTATCTTCGGCGCAAGGAGACGACGGAGTGAAGGCGATCCGGACGACCATCGAAGCTTGAAGACGAAGGAGTTCGAGAAATAGAAAGGTATAACCCCCTAACCGAGTAGTTAGCAACTCGTAGTTAGGTTGTTAGTTAGATGTTTAACAAAGATCCGGGTTTTAAGTCCATGTTACCACCTCTAAGAAAATCGTTTTTTATCAAATTCCGCATGCCCGAAAGTACCGGGAAAGGTAGCATGGACTTACAACGTTATCATGCGATGATAGTTGGATCCCGATTCCCACTGATGAGTTGGTTTACACCTCGGGTGACCCCGACTAATTCTTCTTTCAGGTTTGGAGGAGAATTTGAGATAACAGTGGGAGACATCCTGATTAGATAAAGTGATTAACCATTCTGATCTAGATTTGAGTGCACGTAGAGTGTTTCTTCTATCTCTCTTTTTTTTTAAGTGCGACCATGACCCGACACTATACTATAACTTTGTGACCCAGTTGACCAAACTTTCTTAAAACACTGGCTTTTGGATTGTCTGAGTTGCATACATCATTGCCACTCCTTCTCTTACCCTTTGCATTTCTCCAAAACACCTCGTATCACTACATACATCCAATTCCATTGGATTAATCCATCGTATGGTTATATACGAACTCGAAGGAACTTTTTTCGAGGATGGATTCTGGTTCAGGAGAAATAGGAATAAGGTTTATTCAGTTGTCTTTTATCCTTACCTTCTCTCAGGTTGCGAGTGCTCCTAGGATTAGGAGAGCACCTATTATGCTTATTGGATAGTCTTCTTCCAAACCATAGGCTGGTGCCGAACGGTAGGGAAGGAAGAAAACCTTTAAGCCTAACGATGGCGTACAGAAGGTAACGACTAAAGACAAATAAAGGGAATTGGAGAGATGGCATGGAAATATACGGTTACGGTCATGAATCTGATAATGGAAGAGGCATTACTAGGAATACCCGGATACCCTTTTGAAACATTTTTATGTTTCATTTTCAATGTGCATTGTTAATTGAAAGTTAATTTCCAAATTAGACACTTGCTCCAGGGTATGTATTTACCAGGTATGATTCTCACATCTGTATGGTTTTACAGATGATGAGTGGGAGTAAATTATTGGGAATTAGGTGATCATCCTCATTATATCGGAATTCGTTGTAATTGGTGATATTTGAGGAAATCGCCTGGGTACAGTTTTCAACCTAAGACGATAGAGTTTGAGTTATTCAACTCAGCGGGACTTATACAAAGTATTGTATGTTGTCCAGTGTCCATTATGACAAAGGGGTTGGTCCTCGTACTGTATTCTGTTTACCTGTGACTTCTCTAGTTTTAGACAAGTGTTTCGTAGAAATACAAGGTCCAAGTTTGAGAAGTTATAGGTAAAAGAATAAAGTAGAGAACCAGGTGTCGCAAGTATCAGGATTCTTCAAGGTGATCGAAGATATAGATACTTGTGTTTGGTATTCAATTGACAGTAATGGTTTTGAGAAACTTATTTCTCTTTCAGGTTACTCATAATTGGATTCACTCCTAAGTTGAGTAATGTTGATCGTCCTCTCTCCATTTAGTTAACATGCACTGGAGACAGCTGCATGATTTGAATCTGGTTCAAATTAAATCAGTGCCTCTATTTCTATATTGTATATAGAATGGTTCGTATCTTAACGATGTTAAGGTACATGGAGTTGTCCGGCTTATGCTTAAAACCAGACTCCGGATAACTCAAGGCACGTTTCTGTAATGGCAGTTTGAGGGTTAACCTGGGCTTTGACGAGGGTTGACTTTCTACCATCTGGAAGATCAATAGTGATATTGTTCTTGACTCGCCACCGTTTTAGTAAAATGGATTTTTTCAGAAAACAGTAGTGGGAGTATGGTAGAACTGGAAGAGATTACAGAACCACAAACGATTACGGAAAATTTAATAGGACCTAAAGATTCAATAAGGATTGACATTCCATTAGCCACTCCGCAGATATGGGAGGTAACTTCACGCGCCCGAGAGGTATTTCGGTATTCTCCAAGACGGTGACATGGAGGTTCTTGTTTACCCAGACTTTCCATTACTGTTGTTCCAGACTATGAGACCCGGCAGGAGGATGAGTATAGCATCGTTCCAGTTTTAGAAGTGCACGTGTATATGACTCTGCCAGAGGGTTGTCGTAGTCAGTGGGAGCAGCGGAAGCGTAGTGGACAAGTAGCTTATGTCTATTTATAGACTAAAGTAGATATAATGGAGATAGATCATCTATTTTTGATGTGACAGTCATGGGCTTTGAATTCATCAGAATAGGAGATGGATCTGTTAAGAATGTAGTAGGGTGTGATGTCCTGGTACTTGGATGACATACACATAGTAGGAAGTGAAATTCCTACACTACGATCGGTTATACCGTGGTTGTCACACTGTAGTTTCTCCACATAGGATATGGATATAATATCATATGTTGTTTTTGCACTAGATGCAATAAGTTGATATTAATCCAATCTTGGAGAAACATTCAGAAGCAGTTTTAGAACATAAATGGTTGTTCTAGGGATTTGATAACGGCAGCCTCCTTCGGGAGACGGTTATCATTCCAGCCTTCCAAGGTGACCTGGATGACAGAGTGACTGTCAGAGTTATAGTTTTCCCTCTAACGAGGGGCAGTTGTTTGGACAGGTGGTCCAAGCAGATACTGAGGGAGGCATGGTGCAGGATACTGATTAAATTCAGTTGATGATACAGTCTAAGAAATTTGCTGGATTTGGAGTTCATTTATGAACTAGGTCCCATCAGATATCCAGACGTATTCTAAGACATATATTACTCAATTCGGGAGATGGTTTTCTCAGCGAACTTGAGACAAAGAGAGACATAGAAGGAAACATCAGGGCGGATCCACTCACTGAGGCTATTTCTCGAAAGCAATAGTTTTGCAAATGAGCTTTGTGAAACTGATTAGTAGAGGTGTTGGATGTTCGGTATCACACGAGCTGTGAGTACGCGACATCGCAATAATTAGCCTTAAGTGCAAGTGGGAGATTGTTGGATATAGTGCCCTCAAAGTCAATTAATGGATCACAGGTACGTGATTGCAATGATTGAGGGAGGACCTATATCGATATGACAGTCTTGCTCGAGATGATAATATGCTATCTGGTTTGTCTTTATCATCGTATACATGTATTAGTTCACTATTGCATGTTGATAGAGCCCATAGGATTCTTGCTTGACTGCCAGCAGTATGATGGCGATCCTATACGTGGGAGCTGGGGTCTATAGGCACATCCTTAAAGTGTCCCTAGTCGTAGGAGTTTCGAGACAGGACATCGATACTCCAGAGTAGACTAGTGAATACAGTCGAGACCCCGACGAGGGGCGGTGGCCGGTCTCACAAGCCATTGGTGTCAGTTGGTTCACCTAAGATGTATACAGGTGCTCATTGGGTTATGAGTACACCGGACATGACTCGCCGGGAACTTACTAGTTGGTATTATACATATCGTCAGATAGCAGTTCCCTGGTGACATGTGTACAGGTTAGTCTGTCGACCTGAGATCGTCATTTGTCTCGTGTGAGTTCCCACCGTGCTTTGATTACTACCCTACCACGGCTCAAAGGAGTCGTGCAAATAGGTTTTAGTTGGGTACAGTACCGAGCCACATGGAGGCAGTGAGCGGATCATCGGGGACTCGTCTCTCCCGGTATTGGGGGTGAGATCGCGCTGTGTTTAGGAGAGCCATTACACGAAATCCCTGGCCAGGGTAATCGAGATTTACTGGTAGGTATTCCAGTAGTATCTCAGGGTGTTCCGGGCTACTCTCCGACACGACTTATACCGCTATTGGGGGTCTGACGTTTACCCGCCCCCTAGGCCCTATATGCGATACTCATAGACGAACGGACCAGACAGTACGGATATTGTCATTGTCAGGCTCAGTAGGGTTTCTGGATAAGTTCGCTCGTCAGCTTCCCTTCCGATCAATACATGGGCAACCATTACGTACAGCTAGTACCTCTGACGTGCTAGTGGTTATACCCAGTGCCAGTGTATTGATGAGTTATTAGAGTCCCCCACAGACAGTTTCCCAAGTTCGGGCGAAACGTTGTAGAGGCCATATGGTTTTATGGCCGGGTTCGATCATATTCGTGCACTTGTGCTCGGATCAGGATCGGACGGATAATACTAGCGGGCTTTGGTTTAAGCTGGATCCTAGTATTATAGCGTAGGAATATTTTCGTCTCATTGCATTTGTATTCGGTCGAATAAAAATGCGAGTATGTATTTACAGTTGAGGGGTAATCTCGTAATTCGTTACGGGATCACTTTTGGAGTTCCCAGTTTCCTTTTTCTGTCTTTAACATCTTGTCCCTTGTTTAATCATTTTGAGCAATTTGACTATTTGGTTTTGACATTTTCTTCCCATGAATTTCTGGCCGAGCACTGTTTGTAGCATAGGCCGAGCACTGTTTGTTGGAGTGGGATTATTTTATAAGGCACGGGCTCTAGGCTAGGTGGCTGATTTTTGGTCACCAGGGGGTTACATGCAATTTTGGTTAGCTTGATAATGGGTGGGCCTTTTTGCGGTGAAGGCAGTCTGCGTTTTCCAAGGGGGTAAGGAGATGTTTCAGTGGCTTGACTCAAGTGATAGATAGCACCCTTTTTACTTCAAAAATCCCAGAGAACATTTGAGAGGTTCCTGGCCAAGCTCCTTCATTTGGCAAGCTCGACTTTTCCTTTGCCTAAAATCTTTTGCTCACATATCCATCCAAATCGGCAACTTCACTCTTGAGAAAAAATATTCCACACTCTCTCTACTTCACTCTTGGACATGTCGGCTAGCAAACTTCATGTCCGAGTTGCCTCGGATTGAAGTGGGAGCTCGTATAAGGATTCGATGATGTGGAGCCACTTCGACGGACCTGATCGGGGAGCGAACTTCGTCGGCGCAACATCGGGGAGTTTGGCGCAGAGATAGAAGACCGAAGGACATGGATCGATCGGCATAATTTTCAATTTTTTTTTAAATATTGCGAGTTTACGGTTAATGGAACGATCCGGGTATTTGGGCTGCGGTGGTGCCGGTTTAGTAAAAAGTTTTTGTTTCGCATTTGGCGTCGGTTTGACGGTCGGGGCACCCCCGTACCCCTATACAGGTTAGTTCATCGACCTGAGATCGTCATTTGTCTCGTGTGAGTTCCCACTGTACTTTGATTACTACCCTACCACGGCTCAAAGGAGTCATGCAAACCGGTTTTAGTTGGGTACAGTCCCGAGCCACATGGAGGCAGTGAGCGGATCGGCAGTCGTTTCGTCTCTCCCGGTATTGGGGGTGAGATCGCGCTGTGTCTAGGAGAGCCATTACACAAAGCCCTCGGCCGAGGTAGGAGATTTACTGGTAGGTATTCCAGTAGTATCTCAGGGTGTTCTGATCTACACTCCGACACGACTTGTACCGCTTTTGGGGGTCTGACTTTTATCAACCCCTAGGCCCGCCATGCGATGCTCATAGACGAGTGGACCGGACTGTACGGATATTGTCACTGACAGGCTCAGTAGGGTGTCAGGATGAGTTCGCTCATCGACCTCCCTTCTAGTCAATACTTGGTAGCCCGTTACGTACGGCTAATACCTCTGACGTGCTAGTGGTTAAATCCACAGCCAAAGTATTGACAAGTCTTTAGATTCCCCCACAGACAGTTTCTCAAGTTTCGGGCGAAACGTTGTAGAGGCCGTATGATATATGGTAGGGTTCGATCTTATACATGCGGTATTGCACAGATCTTGATCGGACGGATCATACTAGTGGGCTTTGTTTTAAGCCGGATCCTAGTATTAGATTTGTTAGATTACTTTAGTCTCATCGCATTCTCATTCAGTCGGAATGCGGATGCTTGTATGTATATACAGGTGAGGGGTATCCTTGTGATCCGTCACGAGTTTACTTTAGATGTTGCCGGATCTTTTTTGTTGGACCAATCATTTGGATTAATGTTTGGATAATGGAATTAGTGAGCTAGAATTCATCATGAAATGCATTAAATGTGACATAGACATGTATCATGACTCATGGTCTCTTTTTTAGCAAATATGTCACATTTGATGTTTGATTTGAGTCATGAAATGAGACGTCGAGAGAGAGAGAGGGGCTGCCTTGTGTTGGTGTTAGCTCTCATATTATTCTTCGCACACTCACTCACTCTCATTCCATAACAACACAAGAAAAGAAAAAGAAAAGAAAGCTTCTCTTCTTCTTCTTCTTCCTCTAGCTCATAGCTTCCATTAATGGCAACACCTTCAACCTCCATCCATGTCATGGATGCAAAGGCAAAGTGATCACAAACATTCTCTACAACACCTTGGACGCGTCGGCTAGCACACTTCGCGCCCGAGTTGCTTCGGATGAAGCGGGAGCCCGTAAAAGGACTTCTCGATGTGGTGCCCTTATCGACGAGGAGATGAAGACCGGAGTTGCCGCAGGGAGATCGGGATGGTGGCCGAAGACCGAAGGACACGGATCGTTCGGTATAGCTCTCTACCCTTTCTCTTGTTTGCTAGTAGTAGGTTAATGGTCCGATCCTGGTTTTAAGCATACGATAGCGCCAGTTTTCAAGTCAAGAAAAATTTTCGTTTCTGCATTTTGGCCTCGGAAAGACGGCCGGGGCGCTACCGTAGTCTTACAAAACTCTGTCCCCTATACGGATAGCACACGACCGGAACACGTGTCGTGCAACAAACGACTCTCCTACAGGAGTAGCCACGACCAGCGGCTGACCTAGCCAACACGAATCTCAGCCTAACCTCGGCATGAAGTGCGTAGATCCCGGATCAAAAAGAACATTTGCATCATAAGAACATACTGAAAGGGTACCTGAAACCACAGCATTGGACGCCTGAGCGTCTTGGTGCGTCAAGGCAAACACCCGAGCCTGCCCTCTACCGGCAACTGGCTGACCTCCGCCTCTACCACCCCGCCCTCTCGGTACAAAACCACCGCGACCCCGACCTCTCTGCACAAGAGTCTGACGCGGAACAAAAACCGGCATAAGGGGCAACACCCTCTTTGGTGGAGAAGGTGGTAAGGTAACCTGCGGTACAGCTGCCTCGCTCACACGTGGCTCAGCACAATCTCGAACCCGATGACCCATACTCCCGCACCGGTAACATCCAGAAATAAACTGCTGACCCTCCTGAGGGTAAGAGCTAAAAAGCCGACCTCGTCCCGAACCTCCACTATCTGAATGGGAACTGTCACGACGTCTAAACGCCCGCCTCACCGACAGATCACCAGTACAAACCCTCTTCGGTTCCGGAGCAACTGACGACTCAGAAAGACGCTCCTCAACCAATAGGGCTGCATCTACCGCCGCCGCATATGTTTCACAATGCTGAATGCTGATGGTTAGGAACAATTGGGTAAGTAAGCCTCGCACAAACCTCTTCACCCTCATCTCCTCTGTCGCCACCAAGTACGGAGCATACACTGACAGCTCGGTAAACAGTACATCATACTCAGACACCGTCATCCCCGGAGTCTGGCGTAACGACTCAAATCTACGCGCTCGCGCATCCCTGACGCTCGGTGGAAGAAAACGGGCGAGAAATACCGTCACAAACTCGGCCCAGGTCATAGGAGCAAGACCCGCGGCTCTGCCCCTCTCTAACGACTCACACCACTTCTGGGCCATACCCTCAAGAAGAAAGCTCGCAAACTCCACCCACCTCTCATCGGAGCATCGGAGCGAACGACAAATCCTGACCATCCGGTCGATAAACGACTGTGGATCCTCAGTAGTATCTGTGCCAGTGAACACCGGAGGCCTCAGCCTCATGAACTCAGTCAGTGATACGGTAATAACCTCCGGAGCTGTAACTGTGACTGCCGGAACGGTAGGTACCATCGTGGTCCCAGCAACGGGTGGAACAACTGCTGGTCCCTGTGCTCGAATGTCCTCTACCAAGGTCCCTATCATCTGGTGTAGGTCCTGCATACCAGCCCCAAACATAGCAATATGCTCCCGTACAACAGGCGTACCTCCCTGGTCAGTCCTCGCCTCAGGCGAGTCAACTCTGACCTCGGACCTCGCGGCCGCTCTCTGTGCCCTCGTAGTCTTCGGCGTCATATAGGCTGGAATTTGAAACAAGATTCGATAAGGAAACAGGAATCGAATCATAAGGATGTATATCATCACGGAAGAATATCAATCAATAAGTCCTAAGGTCACTTAGGAGGAGTACCGTGTCGTAAGTATGCCGCGGAACATACACACGCTACGTCACTCTGCTTAAGCTACCTACTCCATCATACCAAGGTCATCCTACAATCCGAAAGGTAAAACCTAGCGCTTTGATACCAACTTTGCCACGACCGAAAATTTGGCCCGTAACCGGCACTTAAACTACGTAACGTCTACAGGCGTACGCAACTCAAGTAAGCCGAAACCCAGAAATCTAAACCACCCAAATCTGGATCAACGGAGGAAAACATAGTTTTATCATTTGGAAAATCACAAGTAAAATCTCTAACTCTAGTTTTCCTTCTTCAAAATTTCGACAGCACCTCCTTTGTAAAACCTAGCCCCGAAAACGGGTACAACATAGATAAAATATAAAGCATCCCAAACGGGAGCAAAATCACACCCAACGGCGGAGACAATCACCACAACATGTATACGACGCCGAAGAGAAGAAATATCAAAGAAAACTGCATAAAGAGGTAAAAACTTTCCAACATAACCGGCTCCCACAAGCATGGCACCCAAAGTTACCAAAATAATACAACACTGAATCCTCACAAGTCGTCTCTAAGTCATATACAATAGTGGTAGATGGAGAATACTAGATCCAACAAAAAGATATACAATGTACAAGGAGATAACCGCAAACCCACCTAAAAGCAAAGGCCTCACTGCCTAACGTAGCGGTATCCGCAAAAGTAGAGATGATAAGACGCCCTGTCGCGACTACTCCGAGGGTAAGTCCTGCAAAACTCTGTGGCACAACGGGGGTGAGTTGCCAACTCGTGAATAGTAAATAACATCATACTGAAATCTCAAGTATGCACTAACAGCAATGATCAATAGCATGTAAGCTGGTAGCATGAGTATGACAATAAAAATATGCTACTATCATGATCAAGGTACACCACCAGGTACTATATCTACATGGATAAGTGCATATCAACTGAGTACTGAGTGCGGGATAATAAATAATCTCATGCAAAAATCATAAGTATGGAAAAACACGGTGTAACTCAACAACACCCAAATCCCAAAATACTCAAATTGGCCCTCAAATCCTTTAAGTCTCATGGAACCTGAGTGTCAAACATCGACACTCTAAAACATCATGTAAACCAGTGTCTAACATCGACACGTAAATACTCATATCCATACGTTCCTCGAAACCCAAGTATCCCACTTCGACACTTGTGTTCCATGTATCGGTCTTTCAGATATCCATACGTTCCTCGAAACCCAAGTATCCCACCTCGACACTTGTGTTCCACGTATCGGTCTCCAAATCCATATATCTCTCGGAATATAACTGCCTAACATCGACACTTGAAATTCCCTTATCGCATGAAAACATATCTCAAATGCGTAAATCCATGTAAAACAACATATGCAACATAAACATCAATATGAGCATATCACGGGAAAAGTCCGCGAGATTGAGTTCTGTATTGACTTGATCCCCGGCACGGGGCCTATCTCTATACCGCCTTATCGGATGGCCCCTGCGGAGCTGAGAGAGCTAAAGGATCAGTTACAGGACTTGCTGGACAAAGGCTTATCCGACCGAGTGTGTCGCCTTGGGATGCTCCCGTCTTGTTTGTTAAGAAGAAGGACGGAAGTATGCGTTTATGCATTAATTATCGTCAGCTGAACCGGGTTACTGTGCGGAACAGGTATCCCCTACCCCGCATTGATGACTTATTCGATCAGCTCCAGGGTGCAGGGTTCTTCTTGAAGGTTGATTTACGGTCAGGTTATCACCAGTTGCGGGTTTGGAAGGAGGATATTCCGAAGACTGCCTTCCGTACTCGATATGGTCATTATGAGTCCTTGGTGATGTCGTTCGGGCTCACTAATGCCCCGGCAGCATTTATGGATTTGATGAACCGTGTATTCAGGCCGTATCTCGATCAGTTCATCATTGTGTTCATTGACGACATCTTGGTTTATTCTCGGAGCCGGGAGGAGCATGAGCAGCACTTACGTATCGCATTGCAGACTTTGAGGGAGCATCAGCTGTTCGCTAAATTTTCCAAATGCGCATTCTAGCTGGACAGTGTCGACTTCTTGGGTCATGTGGTGACGAGAGATGGTATTTGTGTAGACCCGAAGAAGATCGAGGTAGTTCAGCATTGGCCTAGACCAGTATCGGTTACAGAGGTTCGCAGTTTTCTGGGTCTGGCCGGCTATTATCGACGTTTTGTCAAGGATTTCTCCTGCATTGCTGTACCGTTGACCGGGTTGACCCGGAAGGGGGTTCCTTTTGATTGGACCCAGGCATGTGAGGATAGTTTCCAGCAGTTGAAGACTCGTCTGACTACTGCACCAGTGTTAGCATTGCCTTCAGGATCAGGCGGGTTCGTGGTATATTGTGATGCTTCTCGAGTGGGGCTGGGCTGTGTATTGATGCAGCACGACAGAATTATCGCGTATGCTTCTCGGCAGCTGAGGAAACACGAACAGAACTACCCCACCCATGATTTAGAGATGGCTGCAGTGGTATTTGCACTTAAGATCTGGAGACATTACCTATACGGTGAGTCGTGCCAGATATTCACTGACCACAAGAATTTGAAGTATATCTTCTAGCAGCGAGACCTGAACCTGAGACAGCGCCGTTGGATGGAGTTGGTGAAAGATTATGACTGCGAGATTCTATACCATCCGGGCAAGGCAAATGTGGTGGCAGATGCTTTGAGTAGGAGGCCCAGAGGTAGCTTTTCTTGTTTGAGCGCAGTACAGATGCAGTCGACGGTGGATTGGCAGGTTTTATATGATAGCAGAGTGCAGTTCGAGTTTACTCCTACAGGGGGACAGCTAGCCCATTTCAGAGCATGCCCACAGTTACTTGACCGTATCCGTGAGGCACAGTCCGGCGACGCCCGTATCTTAGAGATTATTGAGCAGATTCGGCAGGGCAGAGTTTCTGAGTTCTTGATTGATGATCAGGGGATACTTCGATTTGGGACTCGACTGTGCGTGCCAGATTCAGAGGGACTGAGGCGTGATATTCTTGAGGAGGCACATAGTGTTAGTGTATATGCCCCAGAGGCCATTACTGTATCATACTAGTTTGTATATTACTTAATGGAAGCTTGGGATATTCACCTTGTATAAAAAATCTTGCTTAAAATAGTAGTATGCTACTTGGTTTGTTTCTACTTCAATGTGTACATGTGTTTATTTTAGTATATCGCCTATACACATTAGTGGAGCCCTTAGGATCTTTGCTTGATTACCAGCGTTGTGATAGCAGTCACACTAGTGGGGGCTGGGTAATCTATAAGCACATCCTTATACAGGTCCCTAGTCGCAGGACTATCGAGACAGGGCATCGATACTCCAGAGTAGACTGGCGCATGCGCTTCTCATCCCAGAGTGGGAGACGGTCTGTCCCACAGCCGTCAGTACGTCGTACTGGAGATAGTATGCGGGTGCTCGTTGGGTTACGAGTACACTGGACAGGACTCGTCGGGAACTGACCGGTTGGTATTATACCTATCGTCAGTTATCAGTTCCCAGGTGACATGAGTACAGCTTAGTCCGCTGACTTGACACTGTCACTTCGTCTCGAGTGTGTTCCCACTGTACTTTGATTACTACCCTACCACGGCTCAAAGGAGTCGTGCAAACAGGTGGTAGTTGGGTGCAGTCCCGAAGTACTTGGAGGCAGTGACGGTTAAACAGGATTCGTCTCTCCCGGTATTGGGGGTTGACATCGCGCTGTGTCTAGGAGAGCCATTACACGAGTAGTCCCTGGCCAGGGCAATCGAGATATATTGGTAGGCTTCCAGTGTTATCTCAGGGTGTTTTGGGCTTCACTCCGGCACGACTTGTACCGCTATTAGGGGACTGACGTTTACCGCCTCCCTAGGCCCGCCATGCGATGTATCAGACGAACAGACCGGACTGTACGGAGATTATCACATTCAGGCTCAGTAGAAGTTCAGATGGGTTTCACCTCGTCAGTCTTCTTGTCGGCATCTACCTGGGGACCATTACACACAGCTAGTGCCGCTTGCGGTCTGTGGTTAAACCCACTGCCAGCGTAGTGTCGAGTCTTTAGAGTCCCACACAGAAAGCTATTCGCCTTTAGGCAAAAGAGCAGAGGTCGCATGGTTTTGCGGCAGGTCGCATGGTTTTGCGACAGGGTTCGGTCACATCCGTGCACTTGTGCACGTACAGTGTTCGGACAGTAGACACTAGCGGGCTTTGGTTTAAGCCAGATCCTAGTGCATGTATTGGGATTGGATTTATCTAGTTTGTATTTGTGTTCCTCGGAACGCGGATGCGGGTGTGTATGCACAGTTGACGGAGAGACAGAGGCGGAGGATTCTCATTAGGGTTGTTGACCGTTGACAGTTGACTATTGACTTTTTGCTCAACCCTATTGAGAATATGATATGTGATTAACAATTATATTAAATAGGTATTATGGTGATATGGTTGTTGAGTTGTTGACTTTGTTGACTTGTTGACTTGTTGACTTTGTTGACCGGTTGACTAGGCTTGACTAGTTGACCATCATGATAACTATAGCTATCATTTCATGGCAAAGACTTTTGCTTGCTTGCTCTTTTGTGCAAAATGAGTGCATGAAATGATATGGCTATGGTTGCTTAAACCATCACATAATACTTGATTGATATGATGTGTTATGATTGTTTTGGATTATGAGAGCCAAATGAGAAAATTCTTCTCTCATTCTTTCATGCTCATTCTCTCTCTTGTTCTTGAGCTCTCATCTCCTCCTCTTGCTCTCCCTCCCTTGACTCTATGGTTCACTTGTCTCATGAGTTGAGAACCAAGAACCATAGATAAAATCCCATACAAACTCTTCTCTACTCACTCTAGTTCACAAGGTTTAGCAAACCAAGTGAACTAGTTTCTTCAAAGACCGAAGAAGAAGCCAAAGGTAGAAGCTTTCGAGGTGGATCTATCTTCCTCAAGGAGACGACGGAGTGAAGGCGATCCGGACATCCATCGAGGCTTGAAGACGAAGGAGTTCGAGAAAAAGAAAGGTATAACCCCCTAACCGAGTAGTTAGAAACTCGTAGTTAGGTTGTTAGTTAGATGTTTAACAAAGATCCGGGTTTTAAGTCCATGTTACCATCTCTAAGAAAATCATTTTTTATCAAATTCCGCTTGCCCGAAAGTACTGGGAGAGGTAGCATGGACTTACACATAGATCGGTATACAGTGTTCGCCCAGGTTCCACCAAGATGTACCGTGATTTGAGAGAGGTTTACTGGTGGGACGGGATGAAGAAGGATGTTACAGACTTTGTGTCGAGATGCCTGACTTGTCAGCAATTCAAGGCCGAGCACCAGAGGCCAGCCGGTGAGTTACAGCCTTTGCCTATCCCTGAGTGGAAGTGGGAGCAGGTATCCATGGACTTCATTGTGGGTCTACCCAGGACCAGTCGAGGGTATGACTCTATTTGGGTGATTGTGGATCGACTGACGAAAGCGGCTCACTTTCTGCCAGTGAAGACCACTTTTGGATTTTCTCAGTATGCCCAGGTTTATATTGATGAGATAGTGCGACTGCATGGTGTTCCGACTTGCATCGTGTCCGACCGGGGCACCCAGTTTACCAGCCGATTGTGGCAGAAACTTCAGGAAGCATTGGGCACCCGATTGAGTTTTAGCACAGCCTTTCATCCGCAGACAGACGGTCAGTCGGAGCGTACTATTCAGACTCTTGAGGACATGCTCAGAGCTTGTGTTTTAGATTTCGGTGGTATCTGGGATCGTCATTTGCCTTTGATCGAGTTTTCCTACAATAATAGCTTCCAGGAGACGATTCAGATGGCACCTTTTGAGGCTTTATATGGGAGGAGATGTCGATCGCCTGTATGTTGGATAGAGCTCAGGGAGAGCAGTATTTTGGGGCCGCAGATCGTACAGGAGACGACCGAGAAGATACAGCTGATTCGGGACAGGATGAGAGCGGCACAGAGCAGGCAGAAATCATATGCTGACAGGCGCCGTCGCCGACTCGAGTTCGCTGTTGGCGATCATGTTTTCCTGAAGGTCTCTCCGATGAAAGGTGTGATGAGATTTGGGCGGAAAGGGAAGCTGAGTCCTAGATATGTTGGTCCTTTCGAGATCCTAGAGCGTGTTGGTCCAGTTGCTTATCGGTTAGCTCTTCCGCCCAGCTTCCCCGATGTTCACCCCGTATTCCATGTCTCGATGCTCCGCAAGTACCTTCATGATCTTTCCCATGTGATTCAGCACCAGACGATCCTGCTAGAGCGTGATCTTTCTTTCACCGAGCAGCCGGTGGTCATTCTGGATCGACAGGTGAGAAATTGAGGTCGAAGGTTATACCGTCCGTCAGGGTCTTTTGGCGTGGCCCGAACAGCGAGGAGGTCACCTGGGAGACCGAGGTCGAGATGAGGAAGAGATATCCCCATATTTTTGAAGGTACGCGTAGTTAAATTCTAAATTCGGGGACCGAATTTCTTTAAGGGGGGAAGATTGTAACCCTTCGAAAACCGTTTAGGCAGTTTTTCGGTAATCGGCTAATTTTTCGGCTTTTTCCGTAAAAAGTCAAAATAGGTATTTTTCATTGTACACCTAATTATACAAAATTTAGATAAGATATTACTATAATTTTGTCACTAAAATGTCACTTATAATTTTCTAGTTAAATATAATTTTTTTCGTAATTAATTATTTTTTTTATTATTTTAAGCTTTTAAAAATACATTAAATTAGTGATAAATACAAATTTAATTAGGTAAATTACACACTTAGGAATCTTTATAAACTAAAATAGAGTGTTAATAAATTGTATCATAACTTTATAAGATTTTGGTGTTATGGTTGGAAATTTAATGAAAAAATGAACTAAAATGGGGTTTTTTGTAAAAAGTTTGATGTGAAAGGCATTAAATGGAAACTTAAGGGGTTTTTTGACCTAGAATCATCTACACAACACCCACACTTCCCTCTTCTTGCTGCTGGCCGAAATTTCAGCAGCTCCCCTTCCATTTCCTCACTTCTTTTTGCTTCATTTTCATGCCAAAATTCATAAAAAATTCACAAATTTCTTCTCCAATTCAAAGCAAAACCCTAATCCACTCTCTCCTCATACCAATTTAGTTTAAAACTTGAAGAAAGGAGGCTTCTTTGGTGGCTTGAGCATGCTAGGGTTCCACTTGTAAGGTGAAATTTCTAAACTAGTTTGTTAACTTGTAGTTTAAATGTGCTAAAATTGAAATTTGAAGTATTAATTTAGTTGTAATTACTTGTTCATGAAAATCAAGAGAAGGATTTGATTTCAAATTAGGGTTTGAAGCATGGTTGTTGGAGTTAAGTTAGGGTTTGGTTATCTAATTGGTTGGAGTGGTTAATTGTGTAATGTTACGCTCGCTTAATCGATAAAATTGCGATGTTTGCATCGAATCGGTATGCAATTGCTTGCTAGATTTTTATGTAAATTAGAATGTGATCAAATTGCATTATATTAGTGATATAATTAGCTTCGTAAACGACTATTAGAGTGCGCGAACGCGGGGTTTTGTCTAGTCGGGTTTTTAGTTTTGTCGATTTCCCCGAAAAGACGATTCTAGTTAAGATTTAGCGATTTTCGTGTGTTTTCCCGCGCACCGAGTGCACGTTATGTTTAATTCGAGAGCGTCGGTATTTTTATATTGTGACTTGCATCATTTTAGGATAGGTAATCTTATGCTTGGTGTTGTGCAAATATAGGATCGGTCGGGGAAATATCGGACACGGCGCGTAAAGGCAAGGCGGTGGTCGGATCGGATTAGCGAGGCATTCTGGTGAGTAGATGTATTCTTCTATGGGGGAATCGTCTGGATGGCGCGAGGCGCCCCCTAGTTAGGATTACCCTATTTCTTGCAAGATTTATATTGTTAGTTAGCTTATCCCTTTATGTACATTGCATACCCTTATAGCTAACCGTATATTAGATTGCATGGACATGCATCTACACTTTTGCGATATCACTTCGTAGGACACGAACACCATTACCATTGGCATCGGTTGCACGCGCACTATTCATGTGACACACACGCCTTTGGTAATTGCCATGCCACGTGCACTATAGAACCTGTTTAACTTAATATCGCCACTTGCATTCATACATGATATATGAAATTGCATAGCATGCATATACCTCTCATTATCATCATATTTACATAGATTTCTAGCCAAAATTCACATCATATACATTGATATCATAGACATTTATCATATATAACATATGAACATCATGATTTTCTTGAGGATTTCAGTATTGCTGCGATTTTTGGATTTTTGGGGAAAACCGCAAGAATTTAACAAAAGCTTATATTTATCATTTTTAAAAACAAAGTTGCGGTTTTCTCGTGATGTATGTGTCGTCCACCATGAGTTTTCATGTTTTCTGTTGGATTTCGAGAACCGATTCGAGGAGTGGATGAACCGTCTAGGGTACATGGTGGGCCCGGTATGGTATCCCGGGGCAAGAAGATCGAGTTGTAGACGATGAGCCTTGCAGGGGGAGACTACCTACCGGTGATGTTTGGCGCGGCGGATATCCGAAGGATACCGACCGTTGTCGTGAGATTTGATGATATGGGCCGATCCGGACTAACGGAGCCCGATATTTGAGACTTTGTTACAGTAAGATATTGAGACAGATATGATTTCATATTTGGTGTCGATGCTTGACACGGGTTTTCAGATGATTTCTTGATGGTACTTAGCTATTATACAGATATTCATTTTCTAAAGTTAAGAATGCAGTACCCTTAGCATTGAAAACACTTAAAGAGTTAGTAATGTCATTGCATACATGTGCATGCATACTAGAGATATTATATCACATATGGACATACATGTTGTGACGCATTGCGTGCATTCTTACGATTGCCTTACTAGATGTTATATTCTACTCACGAGCTGGCAACTCACCCCCGTTGTGCCACAGTGTCTTGCAGGTCGGACCCATCAGTCTTGTAGCGGCGGCTATCTTATCATCAGTTCCTTTTGCTCAGACTCGCGACATCGCCCGTAGGTGGGTTGCGAGCACACTTTATTTCTTTTTGCTCTATCATTGTATCTAGTATTCTCCATCTACCACTTTCTATTTGTATATGCGACCTAGTGATGAGACTAAGAGATTTGTATATGTGGTTTCTTTTGGGTCGAGCTCACTTGAGCCGACGTTGTGTTTTCTGATATTTTGCATTTCTTTTATGCTCTTTTCTTGATATTACTTATATATTGTGAGTGGTTGTGATCCGCCTTGGGCGAAAAGCTAGCTCCCGCTTGGGGATGCCATTTTATGATTACAGGTTATATATATCTTGTTGTACCCATTTTGGGGGATAGAAAATACAGGGGAGACTCTGCCGAAATTTTCGGAAATTTTTGGATGTTTTTAAGAAAAGGGGTTCTATGCAACTTAATTAATTTAAAAACCGTTTTCATTAAAGGTTTTCCTTCACTCTCTTTTGATTTTGGTTTAGATTTTTCTGGGCTTTGGCTGACTTAGGTTACGGTACGCCTTTAGACGTCTCGTAATCTAAGTGCCAGTCACGTTCCGTACTTTCGGGTCGTGACAAAGTTGGTATCAGAGCCTAGGTTTTACCCTTCTGAGTGTAGGACGACCTTGGTAGATGGAGTAGGTGACTTAGCAGAGTGGCGTAGCGTGGGTATGATCCGCGGCATACTTACGATACGGTACTCCGCCTAAGTGATCTTAGGATATAATTGCTTGTATTTCCTTTCTTGATTCCTTGCATTCCTTGATTCAATTGCAATGTTCTTATCAGTCCTGTTTCTTATTCCAGCTTCGATGCCGCCAAAGACTACGAGAGCTCAGCGGGCTGCCGCTAGGGATGAGATTCGAGCGGGCTCGTCTGAGGCGAGGATCGAGCGGGAAGATACGCCTACCCCTCAGGGTGATACTGATCCGCCTTATCCTGACCGTATTGCCAGACTAGAGGCCGGCATGCAAGAGTTGCGACAGATGATGGGATCTTTAGTTGAGTCCAGCTGGGCACAGAGATCCGAGGACGTTCCTTCCACCGCACAGACCACGATTGTACCTGCTGCACAGATGGTCGCTCCTGCTACTACGGAGACTATCCCTGTTTCACTACAGGAGTTCATGAGATTGAGACCTCCAGCTTTTACCGGTACAGATGCGACAGAGGACCCACAGGGATTTCTTGATAGGATGGCTCGGATTTGCCGTTCGTTGAGGTGTTCTGATGATAGATTGGTGGAGTTTGCGAGTTTTCGTCTGGAGGGTCTTGCCCAGACATGGTATGATTCAGTAGAGAGAGGCCGAGCTGCAGGTCTACCTTCTATGACCTGGGATGAGTTTACAGCTGCATTTCTTGCCCGTTTCCTTCCGGAGAGTGCCCGAGATGCTCGAGCCTATAGTTTTGAGTCTTTGCGCAAGACTCCTGGGATGACGGTGTCGGAGTATGGTATACAGTTTACCCAGTTGTCTCGATATGCTCCGTACCTAGTAGACACAGAAGAGAAGAGAATAAAGAGGTTTGTGCGAGGGCTTGATACACAGCTATTCCTTGCCATCGGCACCCAGCACTTTGATACATACGCAGCCGCGATGGACGCAGCCTTACTTTTGGAGGAGCGTATTTCTGAGACTCCGGTCGTTTCTGGGCCGAAGTGGATCCGTACTGATACGCCAGCTCAGCGGCAGATAGGTAGACATCATGATAGATTATTTCCGGGAGATGGTGGAGGCAGAGGATTGAGACGAGGTCAGTTATTTGGTTCATATCCACAGACCCAGCAGTCGTCTCCAGGATGTTTTCGGTGCGGGAGTCAGTACCACCGTATCAGAGACTGTACCATGGGACGTCAGGGCACGGCGACAGTCCCGCATGTGACCTTACCACCCTCACCACCTCCTCAGAGAGCTCTATTACCTACTCTTGATGATGCTCCACGCCAGCCAGATGCTTATAGAAGCCGTGGGCATGGCGGTCCGGTTCAGAGAGGACGAGGCGACAGAGGCAGAGGCAGAGGCCGAGGTAGAGGCAGAGGACAACCAGCTATTAGTGGTGGACAGGCCCGAGTGTTCGCGTTGACTCCTAAGGATGCACAGGCATCCAATGCCGTCGTAACAGGTACTTTGCCAGTATGTTCTTTTGATGCACGGGTATTATTTGATCCAGGCTCCACACATTCCTATGTATCCACGTACTTTGCACTGAGGTTGGGCCGAGAGTCTTCTCCGTTAGATCATCCGCTTGTCGTTATTACACCGGTAGGCGAGTCGTTTGTTGCCCGTTTCGTGTACCGATCATGTTCCGTTCGTATCGGGGAGAGAGATTCTTCAGTTGATTTGATTCTCCTCGATATGCTAGACTTTGACGTTCTTCTTGGTATGGACTGGCTAGCCACCTGTTATGCATCCGTGGACTGCCGTGAGAAAGCAGTCAGATTCAGTTTTCCTGGTGAGCCGGTACTTGTTATTCAGGGAGATCGTAGCGCTACCCTTCCCAGCTTGATTTCTTCTCTTCGCGCTGGTCAGCTCATAAGAAAAGGGTGTCAGGGATTCTTAGCCTATGTTTGTGATACTAGCTCCACAGAGGTTCCGTTGGACCAGGTCCCTGTTGTGAGAGAGTTTCCTGATGTATTCCCTGACGAGCTGCTTGGTCTGCTACCAGAGAGCGAGATTGAGTTCTGTATTAACTTGATCCCCGGCACGGGGCCTATCTCTATACCGCCTTATCGGATGGCCCCTGCGGAGCTGAGAGAGCTAAAGGATCAGTTACAGGACTTGCTGGACAAAGAGCTTATCCGACCGAGTGTGTCGCCTTGGGGTGCTCCCGTCTTGTTTGTTAAGAAGAAGGACGGAAGTATGCGTTTATGCACTGATTATCGTCAGCTGAACCGGGTTACTGTGCGGAACAGGTATCCCCTACCCCGCATTGATGACTTATTCGATCAGCTCCAGGGTGTAGGGTTCTTCTCGAAGGTTGATTTACGGTCAGGTTATCACCAGTTGCTGGTTCGGAAGGAGGATATTCCAAAGACCGCCTTCCGTACTCGATATGGTCATTATGAGTTCTTGGTGATGTCGTTCGGGCTCACTAATGCCCCGGCAGCATTTATGGATTTGATGAACCGTGTATTCAGGCCGTATCTCGATCAGTTCATCATTGTGTTCATTGACGACATCTTGGTTTATTCTCGGAGCCGGAAGGAGCATGAGCAGCACTTACGTATCACATTGCAGACTTTGAGGGAGCATCAGCTGTTCGCCAAATTCTCCAAGTGCGCATTCTGGCTGGACAGTGTCGACTTCTTGGGTCATGTGGTGACGAGAGATGGTATTTGTGTGGACCCGAAGAAGATCGAGGCAGTTCAGCATTGGCCTAGACCAGTATCGGTTACAGAGGTTCGCAGTTTTCTAGGTCTGGCCGGCTATTATCGACGTTTTGTCAAGGATTTCTCCCGCATTGCTGCACCGTTGACCGGGTTGACCCGGAAGGGGGTTCCTTTTGATTGGACCCAGGCATGTGAGGATAGTTTCCAGCAGTTGAAGACTCGTTTGACTACTACACCAGTGTTAGCATTGCCTTCAGGATCAGGCGGGTTCGTGGTATATTGTGATTCTTCTCGAGTGGGGCTGGGCTGTGTATTGATGCAGCACGACAGAGTTATCGCGTATGCTTCTCGGCAGCTGAGGAAACACGAACAGAACTACCCCACCCATGATTTAGAGATGGCTGCAGTGGTATTTGCACTTAAGATGTGGAGACATTACCTATACGGTGAGTCGTGCCAGATATTCACTGACCACAAGAGTTTGAAGTATATCTTCCAGCAGCGAGACCTGAACCTGAGACAGCGCCGTTGGATGGAGTTGGTGAAAGATTATGACTGCGAGATTCTATACCATCCGGGCAAGGCGAATGTGGTGGCAGATGCTTTGAGTAGGAGGCCCGGAGGTAGCTTTTCTTGTTTGAGCGCAGTACAGATGCAGTCGACGGCGGATTGGCAGGTTTTATGTGATAGCAGAGTGCAGTTCGAGTTTACTCCTACAGGGGGACAGCTGGCCCATTTCAGAGCATGCCCACAGTTACTTGACCGTATCCGCGAGGCACAGTCCGGCGACGCCCGTATCGTAGAGATTATTGAGCAGATTCGGCATGGCAGAGTTTCTGAGTTCGAGATTGATGATCAGGGGATACTTCGATTTGGGACTCGACTGTGCGTGCCAGATTCAGAGGGACTGAGTCGTGATATTCTTGAGGAGGCACATAGATCGGTATACAGTGTTCACCCAGGTTCCACCAAGATGTACCGTGTTTTGAGAGAGGTTTACTGGTGGGACGGAATGAAGAAGGATGTTACAGACTTTGTGTCGAGATGCCTGACTTGTCAGCAAGTCAAGGCCGAGCACCAGAGGCCAGCCGGTGAGTTACAGCCTTTGCCTATCCCTGAGTGGAAGTGGGAGCAGGTATCCATGGACTTCATTGTGGGTCTACCCAGGACCAGTCGAGGGTATGACTCTATTTGGGTGATTGTGGATCGACTGACGAAAGCGGCTCACTTTCTGCCAGTGAAGACCACTTTTGGATTTTCTCAGTATGCCCAGGTTTATATTGATGAGATAGTGCGACTGCATGGTGTTCCGACTTGCATCGTGTCCGACCGGGGCACCCAGTTTACCAGCCGATTGTGGCAGAAACTTCAGGAAGCATTGGGCACCCGATTGAGTTTTAGCACAGCCTTTCATCCGCAGACTGACGGTCAGTCGGAGCGTACTATTGAGACTCTTGAGGACATGCTCAGAGCTTGTGTTTTAGATTTCGGTGGTATCTGGGATCGTCATTTGCCTTTGATCGAGTTTTCCTACAATAATAGCTTCCAGGAGACGATTCAGATGGCACCTTTTGAGGCTTTATATAGGAGGAGATGTCGATCGCCTGTATTTTGGATAGAGCTCAGGGAGAGTAGTATTTTGGGGCCGCAGATCGTACAGGAGACGACCGAGAAGATACAGCTGATTCGGGACAGGATGAGAGCGGCACAGAGCAGGCAGAAATCATATGCAGACAGGCGCCGTCGCCGACTCGAGTTCGCTGTTGGCGATCATGTTTTCCTGAAGGTCTCTCCGATGAAAGGTGTGATGAGATTTGGGCGGAAAGGGAAGCGAATCCAACCAGTAACACTACCGTAGAGTCCGGTCTGTTCGTCTGATATGTCGCATATCTCGTCTAGGGGTGGTAAACGTCAGACCCCAATAACTCGATAAGTCGTGTCGATATGAGGCTCATAACGGGTCGAGAAACTACTGGTAACACTTACCAGTAAATCCCTAAAGCAGCCTTGGCCAAGGACTTCCTGTTATAGCACATCGAGCACAGCGCAACATCAACTCCCTATACCGGGAGAGACGAAACCCCTCCTATCGCTTATTGCCTCCATGTGACTCGGGACTGTACCCAAAAACCACCGTTTTGCACGCCCTCTTATATGTGGTAAGGTGGAAATCAAAGCACAGTGGGAATCATACAAGACTCTATGACAATCTCGGGTCTACAGACTAACCTGTACCAGTGTCACCAGAGAACTGCCATCTGATGTAAGGTATAATACCATCTGGGAGTTCTCAACGAGTCTGTCCAGTGTACCCGGTCTCCACTGAGCACCCGTATATCATCTCTGATGTCAAACACCAATGGATATGGGATCATCCATCGCCCATCTATATGGGTCGAGAAGCTACACGCTAGTCTACACTGATATATCGATGCCCCGTCTCGATACACCCATGACTAGGGACTTTGAAGGATGTACTTATGGACTACCACGTCCCCACTAGTATGATCCGCATCATAGTCCAGATAGTCAAGTACACATCCTAAGGGCTTTACCAACATGTAACAGAGAGACAATCAGTATACACGTTAAGGTAAAGTGTAACTAGATAGCGTACTATCATTTCGAGCAAGAAAGTCATCTCTATATATGTCCAAGCATCCACTACAATATACATCCTATGTATAGTAATGGCCTCTAGGGCATACATATAACTAACAATCTCCCACTTGCACTAGGGCCATCTGATAGCAGTGGTTGTAGTATCTCATACTCAACCATCCCCTAAAAGTCTTTCTCTAGGAAAAGGCCTTTGTGAGTGGATCCGCTGTGTTGTCCTCTGAGTCTGCTCTCCTAACCTCGATCCCCTGGAGATCAACCATCTCCACGATCAGGTGACACTGCCTTAGAATATGTCTGGATCACTGATGGGACGGGCGTTCCTTGGCATAAGCCACAACTCCATTGTCATACAATGGAAGGAACGAAGTTCATATCATGAACAAATATACACCCAGACTTCTTCTTTGGTAGCATCTTTGGTAGCGATGTATCCAGCCTTTATCGTCTAGTATGCCACGGTATCTAGCTTGGAACTCTTCCAACATACCTTCCCTTCACTGAGGGTAAAGAAAATGCCTGTGACTGACATTCAGTCGTCTTTATCACCCTGGAACCTTTCCAGTGATTCTCCCCAGGATCAATTTACACCATCTCACTACAACTAGTGAGTATTCTAACTTCCAATTAGATCTATCTCATAGATCCAAAACCCAGGATTTAGTAGGTATCACTTTGATCCTATATGGAGAATCTTTGTGATAAGCGGAGATTGACCGAGCGTAGCATAGGAAACTCCTTCCCTATCATGAGTATGTCATCCACGTACTCTACGAGGATCACCACCATACTCCCTACTACCTTTTTGTATATACAAGGTTCATCTGCCATTTTGATGAAGTCAAACTCTTTGACTACCACATCAAAACAGATGTTCCAACTCCGCGATGCCTGCTTTATCACATAAAACATCTTGCACACGTTTCCGCTGCTCCCACTGTCTACGAAGCCCTCTGACTGTGTACTTATAGACTCTCTCTTCTAAATCTTTATTTAAAAAAGCAGTCATGATACCCAACCGCCAGATATCGTAGTCATGGTACGTAGCCGTGGCAAGTAGGATCTGGATGGACTTAAGCATAGGTACTTAGAAAAGGTTTCATCACAATCCATACCTGGTCAATGATGCAAACCTTTAACAAGTCTAGCTTTGAAAGTCTCAACTTTTCCATGTACACCAAGTAATCTTCTCAAGATATACTTGCTCCTGATGGGGGTTTAACCCTTCAGATAAAGCAACCAAAGTCCATACTTTGTTGGTGTAAAAGGATTCCATCTCAGATCGATAAACATCCAGCCATTCTTACAGAGTCCCACTCCTGATGGCTAGCTCGAAACTAGTTAGGTCATCATCCCATGATGCAATCCTCGCTCCCACTGTCATAGAGAAACCGGAGTATCTCTCAGGTGGGTGAGGAAACCTACTAGATCGGCGGAGTGGCTGAGGTTCGTTGGTTGCTATTGAATCCTTTGGTTCTACCAAATCATCAGCTGCAGTTTGTATAGCTGGAACTATTTCCAGTTCTACCTTATGACCAATAATTTCTTCACAAGAAATTCCCTTTCACAAAGGTGGCATGCTGAGAAACAAAACATTTTTGTTCCTCGGTTAGGTAGAAGATATTCCCTTGCGTATGCTTGGGATATCCAACAAACTTCCACAGATCTGACTTTGCCTCGAACTTGTCCGGATTTTGCTTTTCAGACATAGGCCGGACAACCCCAAATCTTAACAAACTTAAGATATGGGCTCTTCCCTTTCCATATCACATATGAAGTGGTAGGCAACTGATTTGATCGGAACCCTATTCAATAGGTATGCAACTTCATAAGTGCATAACTCCCTAAAAGGAAATAGGAAACTCAGTAGTACTCATTATAGAGCACACCATATCTAATAGGGTGTGATTGCTCCGCCCCGATACACCGAGGTGGTGTGGTGTATCCGGAGGAGTAATGCTGAGAGAGAATCTCATTCTCCTTTAGAATAATCCAAGAATTCCGTGCTCAAGTATTCTCCTCCTTGATCTCATCAAAGGACATAATACTTATACCCTTTGTTGGTTCTCTACTTCTTAATTATATTCTGTGAATATCTTAAAAGGTTCGGACTTGTGTTTCAATAGGAACATATGTCTGAGTCTCGAGAGATCATCAGAGAATTTAATGAAGTACAAAGTACCAGTCTTGGCATTTGTAGACAGGGGACCTTCATACATCATCATGTATCATCCCAAGAATTCACTAACTCTTTCTCTGTTTCCATTAAACAGAGCTATGGTCATCTTATCTTTGTGACATGACTGGCAAGTTTCACAAGATGTAAATTCAAACTAATTTAAAAATGCATCTTAATGTAACTTAGCTAGTCGGGTCGCATTGATATGACCTAGTCTATAATGCCTTAAGAAGGATTCGTTCATTTCTGAACTCTTCCTCTTATGTGTGTTCTGTATACTAAGAACTATAGTTTGATTTAGAACGTTAATGCTTTTAGATAACGTGCCTGAACCGATCAACTCTTTATTTAGGAAATGTTCAAAACATTATCCAACAATACAAAATTATATCCTTCTTTATCTAAATAAAGAGACTGATATGATTTTGTATATCAGGTTCGGTATCTAATAACATTTATTCAGAATCAATGTATTCTGGTAATATAGGGTGACAGTGACCAACAGACTTGGCTGCAACACTTGCACCGTTTTCTGCCTCATGAAACTTATCACCCGTTCTCAGTTCTCTACCTTTCTGTAGCCCATGTAATATATAACACATGTGGGATCCTGATCCGGTATCATATACCCAGGACGTAAAGGACACTGAGAAACAGTTCTCTGTAATGAACACACCCGAAGATGATGCATCAGTATGCACTTTCTTCGTTTGGGCGGCACGGGAATTCTGGTAATCCCCAATTTCCTGCTCTGTCTTATAACAATTATAAGTTGGAACGTGACCAACGTTCCCCAGCTCAGTATAACAAGCGGGTTCGGTCAATACATCCATTTTATTATCTTGATTAAGGCGTGACATGGTCTCTACCTGGAGAGAGAGAGAAGAAAACACTCTGCGTGCGCTCTAGCAAGATCAGATTGGTTATTATTTTATCTAATCAGGATGGCTCCCACTGTTTTTATCAAATCTTCCTTCAAACCCTAAAAGGAAAGACTAGCCGGGATTAATTACACGCTACAAGTTTGCCAATCTTTCAGCCAGGCCAGTGTCGGTACTTTGAGGGAGGTTCCCCGTGCTTTCGCACGGACCTAATTAAAGTAAACCTCGTTTTCCCAGAGGCGTAACCCCGTTGACACCTTTCTAGACACCTACTTGATCGACTAATTGTAATGTGTAAAACTCTCCCAGGAGTAACAATTACTCGCAGTGGGTATCGGGATCCAACTATCTCATAGAAGGTATGCAATCTCATTGCAAATTTCAACACTTGAAATTCCCGATAATTTTGCCCCGAACGATCTATGACCTTGACAAGGTCAACAAACAATAGACCGTAAGTCAAGTTCTTCCCGTCATTTCTTGATTGAATCAAACCCACCCGCACGACCCTTGACAAGGTCAACAAGGCCGTACGACTATCCTAAAACAATCTGCATCATATGCATAAGAAGATAAATACTTGTTAGCTATCGCACACTTCGCCTTGACAAGGTCAACAAACGCAGCACGAATACTAAGCAGGACTTATCTGAATTGACGGAGGGCTACGACAGGTTTTTCTGAAAACCTATTGCGTAATGAACTTGATATCGTTGTAGAATCAAATGATTTTAAAATGGAGTGTTTTTGAGGCTTTTCTAGTTTTGCTAAAGGGGTCACTCCTGGTGAAGGGATCGTCGGCCCTTTCCTCATCGAATAAGGTGCAGGATATATCATATATACCGCTGTGCAAAGCAAGAACTATAGGAGCAATCAAAAGACAAACCGAGGGTTGTAGCATCTGCCAGTCATTGCTAAAGGGGTCACTCCCGATGAAGGGATCTCGGCCCTTTCCTTATCGAATAAGGTGCAGGATGTTCTACAAGGAACACCGCGATGCAAAGCAAGAACTGTAGCTGCCTGTTTTTGAAAATTCGATTCCACAACATCTTTTAGGTTTCTTTTCTTTCATTAATCATATTAATGAAGTCCCATCATTTAAATCACCTAAACATCACAGATAAATACGACGTACACTTATGCCATCCGCATTGGCCTCGATGTCCCCTCGTGCACCGTTAGGTTAGGTGACTAACGGCAGAGCGGGGCAGGGCTAGCGCGGGTGTAAAACATAAATAACGACTATATAATATATCATATATATCATATACAGTATCTATCATCACATATCAAATGATCACATCACAGATATCGCAGCAGAAGAAACATATGAAACATTGGATATACTAGGACGTCCGTATTTTCAATACGAGCCTGTATAAAACACGGATTCCATGGTCGCGATAAATAGCCAAACCCATACCCCTAGACCCTTACGAGAGCGGCAAGCAACCCTACCAATTCTAGAGTTAGGAGACCTCGGACTCGGCTCCTCGAGTTGGTCTCCCATTGGACTCTAGAACCCGGTTACTTGTGCTCTCCTCCTCGGGTCTATCCTAGTGCGGAAAAGTAAATAATATACAAATGGTGACAGCAACCTCAACCCGGAAGTGCCTCAATAAAAGAATATTACATACAACAAATTTACATGAATGAAAATAAAAACTCTCATCTCACATAAAAAACCCCGGGCTATTCATAACGCGACGATCCAATATAACATATCCAGCAACACAAAACATCACATGTCATCAACGTAAGTAAATATGCGCATCCCAATTATCGTTGACATATAGCAATGAAACCGGCGATATCACATATTACACTTACGGTCGCAGAAAAGAAAGTGTAAAACTACAACAGTTGGAATCCACAACCTCCTTAGATATCGCATGCCTAACAGTTATAAACCCCACATTTTAGTCTCTATACCGAAAACTCTTTTCAATATCAAGTCGGGCAATTCAGCAAGATTCCCGACATCCGGACGAATGCTCGTAGCAAACTTTAGTAGACGGCCGCACCCCCAATACCGTCGACGAAGTGCACTAAGGCGGAACACCGCTGCAGCGAGCACCCAAACGGACGCTTTTGGAAATGGGGTTCTCCTACAGTCACTTGATCGGGGCTTTGGGGCGTGGCTATCTATTAAGTTTATCCGGCGAGTATCCGCGTACGCAACGTGATTGCGACGGACTTTTGATCGCATCAAAATTCCGTGGCAACCGATCAAACGAGACTAAACTACTACGTTTATAACATTCAAATTAGTTATCTCATAACTACTTGTGGATTCCAAATATTGTATCACATTCTAGATAAATAGAAAATGTTAAACTTTCCGATCGAACAATCAAACACCCATGTTTTCCCGAAATAGCTCAACACTTGAAATAAGTTTAAAAACATCCATTTCATGCCACAGTACCAACGGTCCAGCCGTAGAAGGGTCAAGCCAACGCCTCACATGTGGTACGCCGTACTGCCCCAAACCCTAAGGTTCAAAGGGCAGTTCAAGACGGTCACCTAATCGAGTGAAGGTTTGTTGTCTTCTAGAGGGTCCATCGCATTACTTGCACTACTTAGAACGTTCTTAAACTACGGAAAAATCTAACACTTGGAAATTTCCCGACAGGGGAAAAAGTGGGTATTTATATCCGGTCGAACTTTTTAACATGTTCTAAAATATCCGGAAAAACACATAGACAAACTTAAACAATCCGCTCGAATCATCGAGTCCCCAAAACAACCCAGAAAACTCAACTGTTGAGTACAGATTAAAAATTCCCAAAGAACATAGGAAACTGCTACGGGCATTACAGTAGAAAATAAAGCGCATGATCATCACATACGGCCGCGGAACCGCCGCCAAAAGTAGGGTACGGTCGCGGTTCCGCAGCGGTACTGTAGCATTAGCTTGTCGTTTTCTGCAGTTTGCCTTAGAATTTCCTGCTCTATTTTCTGAGCATTTTTAATTCACAAAAATCCACTGTTTTGAAAAATATACAGAGAAGGGTGAAGTTTAGGGTTTCGGGGTTCGATCGGGTTTCAAACATCGTCTACACATCGCCTAAAGCTCTAGCTAGGCTCTGATACCACTGTAGGGTTCCTAGGCACACTCAAGAGGTTCCACAAGGCATCAACCATGCCAAATTAAAAAATTTAGGTGCCGAGAAACCCTATGTAAGATCGTTAACTAGATATTAGGCGAAAACTATGCAAGCAAACTACTTTGCTACTAAGTGAAAGGGACTACAACCTTTGTAGGCCCGGTCCTCCACTTTTTTAGCTCCGTGATGACTTCCCTCCGCTGCGATCAACCGGATCCCAGACTCTAGCGATGGTTTCGTCGGAGAAATGATCGGGCTAGGTTGTTGACTTCGATACCAAAGATGATCTACGTCGAGGAGACTCAAACTCAAGCTCCATCTTCACTAGGTCATGAAAGTTGTGAAGAAAGCACCCTATAGAACATGGCAAGTGGTAGAGGATGATGAAATAGGAAGTGGGTTCGCTTTGGATTTGGATTTCTCACTTGATTTCATCACTTGATAATTTTCAAAAAGGGTTTTTCTTCTTCATGAAGAAGATGAAGAAGAAGAAAAGAATATCAATTATAATTAAAAGAAAATTCAAGTGAAGTTTATCATATAGCAACCATGGGTGTGTAAGTCGATGTAGTACACCCCAGTACTTGTGGGGAGGCGGAATTTACAAAAAACTATCAAGTTTAAACAACGAACATCGACTAACCGCTTGAATCGAAGCTAAACCCTAAATAACCGTATTCTATGAGTTTCTTTACATAAGAGATTAGGGATTATACCTAATGAACCGGTCCTTCTTCTTTATGTCCTCCTTGGTTCTCCTCGGCCTTCTCTAGGTAGTAGACGATCCACCCGAGAGCGAAACTCCAAGCTAAACCTCTAACTTGAGGTAACTAATCAACTTTGATTGCTAATCAAAGATGATAGGATGATAAAGAGTGAAGGTTATGGATTGTTTAGTCTAACTAATCCTTTGATCTCAACACATGAGGATTAAGGATTAGGGTTTGAAGATGAGAGCTTGAGGAGAGAGAATGTGTGATATGATAATGAGAGAAGAGAGAGAGTGTATCATATTATTATGAAGCATTCTTATTTTCAATAAATCAATAAAGGAAATGAATAAGCATGCTTCACAAAATATCTTGTGATGATTCATTAACATGAGTCATTAAGCAATAAATGAGCATTAATGAAGTGAATGAATCACCACTATGACTCACTCTCTTTCCAAAACAAACCTCCTTAGTCATATCTTCTAGAAGCTTCTCGAGTAATTACGAGAACGCCCCTCCGATCCGTAAAAATACGGAAAAACTTTAGACTGTAAAAATCCAATAACCGGATACCAGTAACTGGCTTAAACCAAAGCCGACTGGTAAAATCTGTCCGAAAGTCGTACGCGCGTAAACGCACGTATGCGTCCGAACCCTTTGTCGCAAAACCATGCAACCTCTATATCGTTTCGCCTGGAGTAGGAAACTCTCTGTGTGGGACTCTAGAGACTCGACTACTACGCTGGCAGTGGGTTTAACCACAGACCGCAAGCGGCACTAGCTGTACGTAACGGTCCCCAGGTAGTTGTCGATAAGAAGGCCGATGAGTAAACCCATCCGAACTCCTACTGAGTCTGATGTGACAATCTCCATACAGTCCGGTCCGTTCGTCCATGACTATCGCATATCGGGCCTAGGGGGGCGGCAAGCGTCAGTCCCCTAATAGCGGTATAAGTCGTGTCGGAGTGAAGCCCATTACACCCTGAGAAACTGCTGGAACCTACCAGCAAATCTCGCTTGCCCTGGCCAGGGACTTTGCGTAATGGCTCTCTGACACAGCACGATATCTACTCCCAATACCGGGAGGGACGAATCCTGTCTAACCGCCACTGCCTCCAAGTGCTCGGGACTGCACCCAACTGCTACCTGTTTGCACGACTCCATAGAGCCGTGGTAGGGTAGCAATCTAAGAACAGTGGGACACACTCGAGGCGAAGTAGCAGTGTCAAGTCTGCGGACTACGCTGTACTCATGTCACCTGGGAACTGTTTACTGACGACTGGTATCAAACCAACCAACAGTTCCCTGTGAGTCCTGTCCGGTGTACCCGTAACCTAACGAGCACCTGTATACTATCTCCAGTACGACGTACTGATGGCTGTGGGACAGACCATCTCCCCAACTGGGATGAGAAGCGTACACACTAGTCTACTCCGGAGTATCGATGCTCTGTCTCGATAATCCAACGACCAGGGACCTGAATAAGGATGTGCTTGTAGACTACCCAGCCCCCACTAGTGTGACTGCCATCACAACGCTGGTAGCCAAGCAAGATCCTAAGAGCTCTATCAATACGTATACTCACATATTAAGATAGAAAAACCAAGTAGCATACTACCATGTTTAGCAAGACTGTTATATACATGTGAATATCCCAAGCTTCCATTAAGTAATATACAAGCTAGTATGATACAGTAATGGCCTTCTAGGGCATAAACACTAACAATCTCCCACTTGCACTAGGGCCATGTACTGGCATATCGTAGACCAATGATCTCGAGCAGCCTCTCGAACTGAATCTGAGGAAGGGCCTTCGTGAATGGATCAGCAATGTTCTCTTCTGAAGCAACTCTCCGAACCTCGATCTCCTGACGATCAATGATCTCCCTGATCAGGTGATACCGCCTCAAGATGTGTCTGGACTTCTGATGGGACCTTGGTTCCTTCGCTAAAGCTATAGCTCCGTTGTTGTCGCAATACAGAGGTATTGGATCAACTATGGTAGGAACCACCTGAAGTTCTGTTAGGAACTTCTTCATCCAGACTGCTTCTTTTGCGGCATCGCAAGCAGCTATATACTCCGCTTCCATCGTCGAGTCAGCAACGGTGTCCTGCTTGGAGCTCTTCCAGCACACCGCCCCTCCATTGAGGGTAAAGACATAACCCGACATGGACTTGGAATCGTCCTTATCACTCTGGAAGCCGGAATCAGCAAAGGCCTCCAACCTGAGGTCTTTTCCGCCGTAAACCAAGAACATCTCCTTAGTCCTCCTCAGGTACTTGAGAATGTTCTTTACTGCTATCCAGTGTTTCTCCCCTGGGTCTGACTGATACCGGCTTACCACGCTCAGTGCGTAAGCTACATCTGGTCTGGTACACAACATCGCATACATTATAGAGCCTACCGCAGAAGCGTAGGGTATAATAGACATGCGTTCCCTTTCCAAATCAGTCTTGGGAGACATCTCTTTGGAGAGGGTGATTCCGTGACAAGCCGGTAGATTACCGCGCTTAGAATCTTCCATACTGAATCTTTTCAGTACAGTGTCGATATACCTGGACTGCGAAAGTCCCAACATCCTCTTGGATCTATCACGATAGATCCGGATCCCCAGAATGTAAGAGGCATCACCCAGGTCTTTCATGGAGAACCTGTGTGACAAGAATCCTTTGACAGATTGTAGCATAGGAATGTCATTTCCTATCAATAGAATGTCATCCACGTACAAGACGAGGAATACGACACTTCTGGCCACAACTTTACTATATATGCACGGTTCATCTGGATTTTTGATAAAGTCATATTCTTTGACTGTCTCATCAAAACAGATGTTCCAACTCCGCGATGCCTGCTTTAGTCCATAAATGGACTTAAGCAGCTTGCATACTTTCCCGCTGCTCCCACTCTGATTGAAACCCTCTGGCTGATCCATATAGACGCTCTCTTCTAAATTTCCATTCAGAAAAGCCGTCTTTACGTCCATCTGCCAGATTTCATAATCATGGAAGGCAGCAATAGCAAGAAGGACCCGAATGGATTTGAGCATAGCCACTGGAGAAAAAGTTTCGTCATAGTCCAAACCAGGTCTTTGACGAAAACCCTTTGCAACAAGTCTAGCCTTATAGGTTTCCACCTGTCCATCTACACCAATCTTTTTCTTGAAGATCCATTTGCATCCTATGGGTTTTACCCCATCTGGAGCAAAGTCCAAAGTCCATACTTTGTTGGTGTACATGGACTCCATTTCGGTCCGCATTGCATCTAGCCATCGTACCGAGTCGCCGCTCTGGATGGCCTGCCTGAAGTCAGTAGGTTCATCATCATCTATGATGCAATCCTCTCTATCCCCATCTATGAGAAAACCGTAGTATCTCTCAGGCGGACGAGACGGCCTACTACTCCTGCGGAGGGGTGCGGGAATGTTCTGTTCTTCTTGAACCTCTGGTTCTACCAAACTTTCAGTAGCAGTTTGTGGTTCTGGAATTTCTTCCAGTTCTATTTCGCTCCCACTTGATTCCTTTTCTAAAAACTGATGTTCTAGAAAATGGGCATTACGAGAAACAAATACCTTCTGTTCCTCTGCGTAATAGAATAGATATCCCCTGGAGTGCTTTGGATATCCCACAAACAAACATTTTACTGATCGTGCCTCGAGCTTGTCCACATGCTGCTTTTTAACAAAAGCTGGACATCCCCAAATCTTTACATACTGTAGATGGGGTTTCTTCCCACTCCACATTTGATATGGAGTGGTAGGCACAGTCTTGGTAGGTACCATGTTCAAAAGATATGCCGCTGATTCAAGCGCATAACCCCAGAAAGATCGCGGTAACTCAGCATTACTCATCATGGATCGTACCATATCTAATAGGGTTCGATTCCGTCTCTCCGATACACCGTTATGCTGTGGAGTGTATGGAGGAGTAAGCTGAGAGAGAATTCCTTTCTCTTTTAGGTAACCTAGGAACTCGGCACTCAAGTATTCTCCACCTCGATCAGATCTAAGTGTCTTTATACTTTTGCCGGTTTGGTTTTCTACTTCATTCTTATACTCTTGGAATTTCTCAAAAGCCTCGGATTTATGTTTCATCAGATAAATGAATCCGTATCTTGAGTAATCATCCGTGAAAGTAATGAAATAGGAATAACCACCTCTCGCATGTGTAGACATTGGACCGCATACATCACTGTGTATGAGTCCTAAGAGCTCGCTCGCTCTTACTCCTTGTCCAGTAAATGGAGTCTTTGTCATCTTTCCTTTGAGACAAGATTGACAAGTGTCATAAGTTTGATATTCGAACGTGTCCAAATATCCTTCTCTATGCAACTTAGTCAACCTTCTCTCATTGATGTGACCCAGTCTACAATGCCATAAGAAAGCTTTATTTAAATCTGGAGACTTTCTTTTTAGTGTGTTCTGGACATTGAAAATTTGGAGTTGGTTTAACACATATATGCCGTTATTTAGAGTACCTGACCCAATCAAACCATGATTAAGGTGGATGTTGACAACATCTCTTACAAACGTGAAATCATAACCTTTATTTGATAACAAGGAAACTGATATGATGTTACACGTTAAGCTGGGTACAAAATAACAGTTATGTAAAACCAAAATGTGTCCACTCGTCAATCCTAGGTGATAATCCCCGACGGACGCAGCTCCCACGCTAGCTCCGTTAGCAACCCTGAGGATCATATCACCTTCCTTCAGCACTCTACGGTTTCTCAGTGCCTGCAAAGAATTGCAAATATGAGATCCTGACCCGGTATCCAATACCCAGGAAGTAGAGTTGATTGACAGACAATTCTCAATTACAAACACACCTGAAGTCGAAGCCACAGCTTGCTTCGGTTCCTGGTTCTTGGCGTTCCACGCCTTGCAATCCTTCTACCAGTGCCCTTTCCTGTGACAATGGAAGCACTCATCCAGGCCAACTACCGGTGCTGTAAACTTTTTCTTTCCCTTCTTTCCCACCTTACTAACACCTCCTCTAGGTCTGGGTGCGGCCTTCTTCTTCCTTCCTTTGGCCCTAGCCTTGGACCCGGAAGAAGATGAACCGCCAACAAACATAGCGGGTGTTTCCCTTGCCTTCTGCAAGGTGCCCTCTGCACTCCTTAACATGTTCAGGAGTTCCGCAAGTTCAACTTCTTTTCCTTGAAGATTGAAGTTGAGGATAAACTGGGCGTAGGTGGGAGGAAGGGACTGGAGAACAAGGTCTGTATAGAGCTCATTATCCAAAGTCGTTCCAAGGTCCGCGAGCTCTTCAATATAGCCGATCATCTGTAGGACATGTTCACCTACCGATGACCCGACAGCCAACCTCGCTCGAAATAGTTTCTTAGAGGTCTCGTATCTTGCTATACGAGATTGCTCTCCATAAAGTTCCTTTGTATGGAGAAATATGCCATCTAGAGACATATCCTCGTGCCTCCTCTGATGTTCATTATTCATCGAGGCAAGCACGATGCACTTGGCTCTCGCGCAATCTAAATCCCAGGTTTTACGGATTTCCTTATCCGCATTGCTGGATTTGGGACCAAGGGCAGCAGGTGCTGTAGCGGTGAGGACGTACCCCAGTTTGTCATAGGTCAAAGCCATCTTGACATTCCGCAGCCAATCTTTATAGTTTGGCCCCGTCAGTATATTTTTCTCTAAAAGTAACTTAAGTCCAGTCATTTTCAGGGTCGCTGCAATTAGGAGAGAGAGAAGAAAACTCTTTAGCATGATGCTCTTGCAAGTTTAGAGTGGTTTTTAGTTTATCTAAACTGGATGGCTCCCACTGTTTCTCGAATCCTTCCTCAAACCATAAAAGAAGAATTAGCCAAGACTATTCTCACCGTACAATACTTGCTTAACCGTTCAGCCAGGCCGGTGTCGATACTTCGAGGGAGGTTTTCCAACGCTTTCGCGAAGTTCCTTAATTAAATAACCTCTTTTCTCTGGGGGCGTAACCCCGCTGACACTTTTCTGGACACCTACTAGGTTTATAGCATTGATCGTTAAGTGACGAATATCCTGATAAGTAGCATATACTCACAGTAGGATCGGGATCCAAATATCATCGTATGATAATGTTGAAGGAATCCTACCAACATTCATCAAACTCCAAATGGTATGCATCTCTTTGCAAATTTCAGTTTCTTTAGAAATTCCCGATATAAGTTTTTGCCCCATGCTCTTATGACCTTGGCGTTAGGTCAAAATGTCATAAGTCACATGTCAAGTTCTACCCATCATTATCCTGTCAGTTTGAACCCATCCGTATATATCCTTGACGTTCGGCCAAAATGATAATACGACTGTCCCAAACTAACTCATCTATCTATGCAACAAATGAATATCCAGCAGCTACCAAACACTATGCCTTGGCGTTAGGTCAAAATACATAGCTTGAATACTACTGAATACCCAGATGAAATGACGGAGGGCTACGAATGGTTTTGGCGAAACCGTGAACGTAGTGAACTTGATATAACCGAAGGAACCTGATAGCTTTTAAAAGGAGTGGTTAAATCTCCGCATTTAAAAATATCTGTTTTAAAAATAACCGAGTGGTTTCTTTTAAATTGTTCCAACGATTAAAACTTTTGGTTTGTTTTACTTTGCATTACAGATAATGCGTCCCATCATTAACCTATCATTGCAGAAAACAACGAAAATATAACGTCCTCTTATGCCATCCGCATTCGCCACGGGGTCCCGTCATCACCCGTTAGGTTACTTAACTAACGACAGAGCGGGGGCTGGGCTAGCGCGGGTGTAAAACATAAGTGACGTCTAAATAGCTATAGTAAATATAGATATTTTACATTCGTCTGACGCAATGATATTCATTCCAGAACTCAGATAAACAATATTGGATTTGCAAGCAATCTGTATTTCTTTTGAGCCTGCAAGAAAAGACAGATTACACAGTTGTGATGAATAGCCGTTTACCCCACCCTCGACCCCTACGGGTACGGCAAACTACCCACCCGGCAGTCTGTGTACCCCACCTTGGGTCAGTCCTAGGAGCAAAAACAGTAAAATGAAATAATACAACGGTGGCTACGACCGCAACCTGGAAGTGCCCCGCAAAAATAATATTACAACAAATTACATTTACAACAAATGAATTAAACCATAACCCTTTGCTAACCCCGGCTATACACCACAACAGTCCAATACAGTTTATATGCACAAACTGATATAACCATTTCAGAAATGTGCAACCCCCTGCCAACCGACATACTAGCAGTTGGGGGAGGTTTACGAACACATCAAACAATCACAGATATAATCCAATACGCAAATACTGTATTTTTCGATCGAATAAACAACTTCAAAATTGCTCCAAAATCTGCTCTGTTAAACAGTAACCTGAGCAATAATTAAATATTCCAGAAAACCCCAAATCTCACAGGGGACCCACACAAGAAAGACGAGTCCATGACTCGGTCAAAGCGCCGCGGATGCGCGGCAGATCCCACCGATCCGCCGCGCTTCCGCGGCCGAGTTGCCGATTCATGGGCTCGAATTTCTTGGGTGTTCTCCTGGACTCCTTTCTAGCTCTCTGAACACTCCAGAAAAATTTTAGGACTTGATTTTCACTTCGACAGAAACTTAACAGAACTAGGGTTTTCCGGGATCGTTTTTTCGTTCGAAATCCGTACAAATTTGCGATTAAGTTATTTAGTGTTTAGCGAGGCTCTGATACCACTGTAAGTCGATGTAGTACACCCCAGTACTTGTGGGGAGGCGGAATTTACAAAAAACTATCAAGTTTAAACAACGAACATCGACTAACCGCTTGAATCGAAGCTAAACCCTAAATAACCGTATTCTATGAGTTTCTTTACATAAGAGATTAGGGATTATACCTAATGAACCGGTCCTTCTTCTTTATGTCCTCCTTGGTTCTCCTCGGCCTTCTCTAGGTAGTAGACGATCCACCCGAGAGCGAAACTCCAAGCTAAACCTCTAACTTGAGGTAACTAATCAACTTTGATTGCTAATCAAAGATGATAGGATGATAAAGAGTGAAGGTTATGGATTGTTTAGTCTAACTAATCCTTTGATCTCAACACATGAGGATTAAGGATTAGGGTTTGAAGATGAGAGCTTGAGGAGAGAGAATGTGTGATATGATAATGAGAGAAGAGAGAGAGTGTATCATATTATTATGAAGCATTCTTATTTTCAATAAATCAATAAAGGAAATGAATAAGCATGCTTCACAAAATATCTTGTGATGATTCATTAACATGAGTCATTAAGCAATAAATGAGCATTAATGAAGTGAATGAATCACCACTATGACTCACTCTCTTTCCAAAACAAACCTCCTTAGTCACATCTTCTAGAAGCTTCTCGAGTAATTACGAGAACGCCCCTCCGATCCGTAAAAATACGGAAAAACTTTAGACTGTAAAAATCCAATAACCGGATACCAGTAACTGGCTTAAACCAAAGCCGACTGGTAAAATCTGTCCGAAAGTCGTACGCGCGTAAACGCACGTATGCGTCCGAACCCTTTGTCGCAAAACCATGCAACCTCTATATCGTTTCGCCTGGAGTAGGAAACTCTCTGTGTGGGACTCTAGAGACTCGACTACTACGCTGGCAGTGGGTTTAACCACAGACCGCAAGCGGCACTAGCTGTACGTAACGGTCCCCAGGTAGTTGTCGATAAGAAGGCCGATGAGTAAACCCATCCGAACTCCTACTGAGTCTGATGTGACAATCTCCATACAGTCCGGTCCGTTCGTCCATGACTATCGCATATCGGGCCTAGGGGGCGGCAAGCGTCAGTCCCCTAATAGCGGTATAAGTCGTGTCGGAGTGAAGCCCATTACACCCTGAGAAACTGCTGGAACCTACCAGCAAATCTCGCTTGCCCTGGCCAGGGACTTTGCGTAATGGCTCTCTGACACAGCACGATATCTACTCCCAATACCGGGAGGGACGAATCCTGTCTAACCGCCACTGCCTCCAAGTGCTCGGGACTGCACCCAACTGCTACCTGTTTGCACGACTCCATAGAGCCGTGGTAGGGTAGCAATCTAAGAACAGTGGGACACACTCGAGGCGAAGTAGCAGTGTCAAGTCTGCGGACTACGCTGTACTCATGTCACCTGGGAACTGTTTACTGACGACTGGTATCAAACCAACCAACAGTTCCCTGTGAGTCCTGTCCGGTGTACCCGTAACCTAACGAGCACCTGTATACTATCTCCAGTACGACGTACTGATGGCTGTGGGACAGACCATCTCCCCAACTGGGATGAGAAGCGTACACACTAGTCTACTCCGGAGTATCGATGCTCTGTCTCGATAATCCAACGACCAGGGACCTGAATAAGGATGTGCTTGTAGACTACCCAGCCCCCACTAGTGTGACTGCCATCACAACGCTGGTAGCCAAGCAAGATCCTAAGAGCTCTATCAATACGTATACTCACATATTAAGATAGAAAAACCAAGTAGCATACTACCATGTTTAGCAAGACTGTTATATACATGTGAATATCCCAAGCTTCCATTAAGTAATATACAAGCTAGTATGATACAGTAATGGCCTTCTAGGGCATAAACACTAACAGGGTGATGTTAACTCATGTAGAGAGCAAATCATAGTTTAGGTAATGGTTAGGTTTAAGGATAAAACAAAATGGTTTAGACTTTTCAAAGATGCTATGAAGCTTCATGAAGCTTTAAGCCAAAAATAAAGAAAAGCACCATTTTGTTTTAACAAAATGAATAAAGAAAATAAAACCCTAACCATTAACTAAACATGGTTTAAAGCAAACACACACCCAAGTTTGCATGTATCATCAAACATGATACAAACTAGTGCACAAACATATATCATATATACAATGTGCACAATCTAGTGAGAAAAATAATCTTAAGTGAACCAATACTAGTTAATGTAAAGTAATATATCAAATATATAATTATACATTAAATCATTAAATCAATACTTGATTTAACGATCCGGTCATAACCGACTAATATCATGTGTATCAATATATCGAATCAACATTTGATCCGGTAACCCGGTTATATCTTATATAACCGTCCGATGATACAGTTCGCGTGAATAGAATTCAGTATCACATACTGGTATTATTCTCGGTCCCGCACATATCTCATTTGCGCTCCTATTTCGTTTCGCTTGAGCCAGGAAACCTCTGTGTAGGACTCTAAAGACTCGTCAATACGCCGGCAGTAGGTGATGATCATATCAAACACCCATAAGCCGCAAGCGGTCTGCCAAACGTAACGGCCACCCGGGTATTGAGCGATCAGAAGATCAACGAGCAAGCCCGCTCACACTCCTGCGAATCCAACCAATAACACTACCGTACAGTCCGGTCTGTTCGTCTGATATGTCGCATATCTCGTCTAGGGGTGGTAAACGTCAGACCCCAATAACTCGATAAGTCGTGTCGATATGAGGCTCATAACGGGTCGAGAAACTACTGGTAACACTTACCAGTAAATACCTAAAGCAGCCTTGGCCAAGGACTTCCTGTTATAGCCAATCGAGCACAGCGCAACATCAACTCCCTATACCGGGAGAGACGAAACCCCTCCTATCGCTCATTGCCTCCATGTGACTCGGGACTGTACCTAAAAACCACCATTTTGCACGCCTTCTTGGACGTGGTAAGGTGGAAATCAAAGCACAGTGGGAATCACACAAGACTCTATGACGATCTCGGGTCTATAGACTAACCTGTACCAGTGTCACCAGAGAACTGCCATCTAACGTAAGGTATAATACCATCTGGGAGTTCTCGGCGAGTCCGTCCAGTGTACCCGGTCTCTTCCGAGCACCCGTATATCATCTCTGATGTCAAACACCAATGGATATGGGATCATCCATCGTCCATCTATATGGGTCGAGAAGCTACACGCTAGTCTACACTGGTATATCGATGCCCCATCTCGATACACCCACGACTAGGGACTTTGAAGGATGTACTTATGGACTACCACATCCCCACTAGTATGATCCGCATCATAGTCCAGGTAGTCAAGTACACATCCTAAGGGCTTTACCAACATGTAACAGAGAGACAATCAGTATACACGTTAAGGTAAAGTGTAACCAGATAGCATACTATCATATCGAGCAAGAAAGTTATCCCTATATATGTCCAAGCATCCACTACAATATACATCCTATGTATAGTAATGGCCTCTAGGGCATACATATAACTAACAGCATATACAGTAAGATTGTAGGGAGAGTTGTTGTATTCCTCGTCTTGTACGTGGATGACATTCTCCTAATAGGAAATGATATTCCTATGCTACAGTCAGTCAAAAGATTCTTGTCACAGAAGTTCTCCATGAAAGACCTGGGTGATGCCACCTACATTCTGGGGATCCAGATCTATCATGATAGATCAAAGAGGATGTTGGGACATTCGCAGTCCAGGTACATAGACACCATATTGAAAAGATTCAGCATGGGTGATTCAAAGCGCGGTAACCTACCGGCTTGTCACGGAATCACCCTCTCCAAAGAGATGTCTCCCAAGAATGATTTGGAAAGGGATCACATGTCGATTATACCCTATGCTTCTGCGGTAGGCTCTATAATGTATGCGATGCTATGTACCAGACCAGATGTAGCATACGCATTGAGCGTTGTAAGCCGGTATCAGGCAAACCCACGGGAGAAGCACTGGATAGCTGTAAATAACATTCTCAAGTACCTAAGGAGGACTAAGGAGATGTTCTTGGTGTATGGCGGAAAAGACCTCCAGATCGAGGCCTTTGCTGACTCCAGCTTCCAGAGTGACAAGGATGACTCTAAGTCCATGTCGGGTTATGTCTTTACCCTCAATGGAGGGGCGGTCTGTTGGAAGAGTTCCAAGCAGGAAACCGTTGCTGACTCAACGATGGAAAATGAGTACATAGCTGCTTGCGATGCCGCAAAAGAAGCTGTCTGGATGAAGAAGTTCCTCACAGAACTTCAGGTGGTTCCTACCAGTGTTGGTCCAATACCTCAGTATTGCGACAACAACGGCGCTATAGCTTTAGCGAAGGAACCCAGGTCCCATTAGAAGTCCAGACACATCTTAAGGCGGTATCACCTGATCAGGGAGATCGTCGATCGCCGGGAGATCGAGGTAAAGAGAGTAGATACAGAGAATAACACTACTTATCCATTCACAAAGGCCATTCCTCAGACGCAGTTCGAGAGGTTATTCGAGATGATAGGTCTGCGATATGCCAGTACATGGCCCTAGTGCAAGTGGGAGATTGTTAGTGTTTATGCCCTAGAAGGCCATTACTGTACCATACTAGTTTGTATATTACTTAATGGAAGCTTGGGATACTCACAGTTGTATTGACAGTCTTGCTAAAAATGGTAGTATGCTACTTGGTTTGTGTCTACTTTAAATATGTGCATATGTTTCTTGTAATGTATCGCTTATACATATTAGTAGAGCCCTTTGGATCTTTGCTTGATTGCCAGTGTTGTGATGGCAGTCACACTAGCGGGGGCTGGGTAGTCAATAAGCAACATCCTATACAGGTCCCTAGTCATAGGATTATCGAGACAGGGCATCGATACTCCGGAGTAGACTAGTGTGTACGCTTCTCATCCCAGTTGGGGAGATGGTCTGTCCCACAGCCATCAGTACGTCGTACTGGAGATAGTATATAGGTGCTCGTTAGGTTACGGGTACACCGGACAGGACTCGCGGGGAACTGTTAGTTGGTATTATACCCGTCGTCAGTTAACAGTTCTCAGGTGACATGAGTACAGCATAGTCCGCAGACTTGACACTGCTACTTCGCCTCGAGTGTGTCCCACTATTCTTAGATTGCTACCCTACCACGGCTCAAAGGATTCATGCAAACAGGTAGCAGTTGGGTGCGGTCCCGAGCACTTGGAGGCAGTGGCGGTTAGACAGGATTCGTCTCTCCCGGTATTGGGAGTTGATATCGCGTTGTGTCAGAGAGCCATTACACAAAGTCCCTGACCAGGGCAAGCTAGATTTACTGGTAGGTTTTCCAGTAGTTTCTCAAGGTGTAATGGGCTACGCTCCGACACGACTTATACCGCTTTTAGGGGATAGACGCTTGCCGCCCCCTAGGCCCGATATGCGATAGTCCTAGACGAACAGACCGGACTGTATGGAGATTGTCACAACAGGCTCAGTAGGAGTTCGAATGGGTTTACTCATCGGCCTTCTTATCGACATCTACCTGGGGACCATTACGTACAGCTAGTGCCGCTTGCGGTCTGTGGTTAAACCCACTGCCAGCGTAGTGTCGAGTCTTTAGAGTCCCACACAGAGAGTTTCCCTGCTTCGGGCGGAACGATATAAAGGTCGTATGGTTTTACGACAGGGTTCGGACTCATACGTGTTTTTACGCACGTACGATGTTCGGACAGTTTTTATTAGTCGGTTTTGGTTTAAGCCAGATTCTAGTATCGGATTATTGGATTTATACAGTCTAAAGTTTTTCCGTGTTTTCACGGATAGGTGGGGCGTTCTCGTAATTTGTCGGGAAGCTTCTTGAAGCATGGTGACTTGGGGGTTAAGGTGGCATATGCATTAATTGGATAAATGAGTCATGGTGTGATTCATACATGGAGTTAATGAATCATTTATGATTTATATGACTCATGTGATGAATCACTTAGTGTATTAATGAAACATGATGATATATCATTATTTGTTATTCTTTTAATTATATGATATGTTTCATATATACACATATGAATTCATTCATCCAAAAGGATTCTCATTCTCACCTTCTCTCTCCTCAAGCTATCTCTCTTCAAACCCTAACCTTAACCCTAACCCTAACCTCTCATGTGTTGAGATCAAGGGTTAGCTAGACTAATACATCCATAATCCAACTCTATATCACCTAGGTTGCTTAGATTAGCACTTTGAGTAACCTAGCTACCTCAAGTTAGAGGTTAAGCTTAGAGTAGGAGCTCTCGGGTGGATCGTCTTTGACTCGAGGAGGCCGTTGAGGTGCCGACGTTCCAAAGAGCCTATAAGGAGTGGAGGACAGTGATGAAGACCCGAAGGACAAGTAACGTGAGGTATAACTTTGAATCAGAGTAATTAAACCTTTCGTTGTCTGCTAGTAATGGTTTAGATACGATTCATGCGCTCAAGCCCGTGTTACGAAGGTTTGATAATCGTTTTTCATATATTCCGCCTCCCCGCAAGTTCGTGGGGTGCATGTCATGGACTTACACCTGATAGCTTTTTAAAAGGAGTGGTTTAAGCTCCGCAATTTAAAAAATATCTTCTGTTTTAAAATAACCGAGTGGTTTCTTTTAAACTGTTCCGACTATTCAACTTTGGTTTATTTTCTTTGCACTAATATAATGTGTCTCATCAATTAACCTATCATTGCAGAAAACAACGAAAATACAACGTCCTCTTATGCCAGCCGCATTCACCACTGGGCCCCGTCATTCACCCGTTAGGTTACTTAACTAACGACAGAGCGGGGGCTGGGCTAGCGCGGGTGCAAAACATAAGTGACGTCTACTAGATATCATATATAGATATTGTACATTCGTCAGACGCAATAATAGGCATTCCAGATCACAAATGAACATATTGGATTTTCTACGAATCCGCATTTCTTTTGAGCCTGCAAAGAAAGACGGATTACACAGTCGCGATGAATAGCCAAAACCCCACTCTAGACCCCTACGGGTACGGCAAACTACCCGCCTAGTACCCGAAGTGAAGCGGTCTCCCTCAAGGACGTGAGTAGGCCACTAAGTACTACAAAGTACCCGGTAGTTTGTGCACCCCACCTTGGGTCTATCCTAGGAGCAGAAAACAGTAAATGAAATAATACAACGGTGGCTACAACCTCAACCCGGATGTGCCCCGTAAAAGAATATTACAACAAATTACAATTTACATTTGAATGAAAGAAACAATCGTCTCACATCCTCGGCTATCCATTCACGACAATCCAACAAGTCCACATTCACAAACCAATAAAAACCATTACAGAAATATGCAACCCCTGCTAACCGACATACTAGCAGTTAGGGGAGGTTTACGAACACATTAAACAGAACACAGATATAATCAAATTAGCCAAACATCTTAGAATTTTGATCAAGCAACACAAATGAATCTACTACAAACAATTCTCTGTGCACAAAAAACCTGAGCAGAAACAAATCATCCTATAAAACACAACATCAACACAGAAGAATAACTGAGCAAATTTGGGTTGACTCGGAGTCAACTCGGCCGCGGATCCGCGGCGGATAGCTTGGATCGGCGGCGGTTCCGCGGTGGTATGGCCGATTCACTGTCCCAAATTTCTTCACAATTCTTAAAAAACCCTGCTTTTAATTTTAAGGGTCCCTGAAAAATTTTTAGACCCCGTTTTAAAAACGGCAGAAACTATGTGAAAATGATGTTTTTTCGGGTTCGTTTTGCGATCGAATTTCTAACGACTTTGCTAACATATTAATTATGGTTTAGCTAGGCTCTGATACCACTATAAGTCGACGTTAGACACCCCACATGATGCGGGGAGGCGGAATAGGTAAAACAATCATTTTGTTTAAATTAATATCGACTAACTTTAGGGATCTTTGCTAAATCCTAACTAACAACTATATAGATGTGATTAGCTACTATGATAGATGATTATACCTAAAGATTCAAGTCCTTCTTGTTCTTGTAGTTCACCTCCTCGTCGGCCTCCTTGATGTGATAGAAGATCCACCCGAGAGCTCCTTCTCCAAGCTTTAACCTCTCACTTGAGGTAACTAGGTGGCTATGAGTGCTAATCAAAGTAACCTACATGATATAGAAGAGGATTAGGGATCTATTAGTCTTGCTAACCCTAGGATCTCAACACATGAGAGGATTAGGGTTAGGTCTTTGAAGAGAGAGAGAGAGAGCTTGAGGAGAGAGAATGTGAAAGTGAGAATGATCATGAATTATGTCTCATTTGTGAATATATGAAGCATGATAATTATCTAAATGAATAACATATAATAATATCAACCATGCTTCATTAATTCACTTTGGATGAATCACCTCATGAGTCATTAAGCAATAAACGCTACATTAACTCATTTGGATGAATCACTCCATGAGTCACTAATCCATTTAATGCAAATTCCACCAAAGCTCTCCACCTCATCTTTCTTCTAGAAGCTTCTCGACTAATTATGAGAATGCCCCTCCCATCCGTGAAAACACGGAAATACCGAGACTGTATAAATCCAATAATCCAATACTAGAATCTGGCTTAAACTAAAGCCTGCTAGTAAAAACTGTCTGAACATCGGACGTGCATAAATACACGTATGTGTCCGAACCCTGTCGTAAATCCATACGACCTCTATATCGTTTTGCCTGAACCAGGGAAACTCTTTGTGTGGGACTCTAAAGACTCGACACTACGCTGGCAGTAGGCTTAACCACAGGCTGCAAGCGGTACTAGCTGTACGTAACGGTCCCCAAGTAGATGTCGATAAGAAGGCCGAGGAGGAAACCCATTCGAACTCTTACTGAGCCTGATGTGACAATCTCCATACAGTCCCGTCTGTTCGTTTAGGACTATCGCATATCGGGCCTAGGGGGCGGCAAGCGTCAGTCCCCTAAAAACGGTATAAATCGTGTCGGAGTGAAGCCTATTACACCTTGAGAAGCTACTGGAAATCCTACCAGTAAATCTCGTTTGCTCTGGCCAGGGACTTTGCGTAATGGCTTTCCAAACACAGCACGATATCAACTCCCAATACCGGGAGAGACGAATCCTATCTAACCGCCACTACCTCTAAGTGCTTTGGGACTGCACCCTGTTAGTGTATATGCCCTAGGGGCCATTATTGTATCGTACTTGTATGTATATTACTTAATGGAAGCTTGGGATATTCACAGTTATATATACAGTCTTGCTAAAAATGGTAGTATGCTACTTGGTTTGTGTCTACTTTAATATGTGCATATGTTTCTTGTAACGTATCACTTATACATATTAGTAGAGCCCATAGGATCTTTGCTTGATTACCAGCGTTGTGATGGCAGTCACACTAGGAGGGGCTGGGTAGTCTATAAGAAACATCCTATACTTGTCCCTAGTCGTAGGATTATCGAGACTGAGCATCGATACTCCAGAGTAGACTAGTGTGTACGCTTCTCATCCCAGTTGGAGAGATGGTCTGTCCCACAGCCTTCAGTACGTCGTACTGGAGATAGTATACAGGTGCTCGTTAGGTTACGGGTACACCGGACAGGACTCGCAGGGGAACTGTTGGTTGGTATTATACCCGTCGTCAGTTAACAGTTCCCAGGTGACATGAGTACAGTATAGTCCGCAGACTTGACACTGCTACTTTGCCTCGAGTGTGTCCAACCGTTCTTAGATTGCTACCCTACAACGGCTCAAAGGAGTCGTGCAAACAGGTAGCAGTTGGGTGCAGTCCCGAGCACTTGGAGGCAGTGGCAGTTAGACAGGATTTGTCTCTCCCGGTATTGGGAGTTGATATCGCATTGTGTCAGAGAGTCATTAAGCAAAGTCCCTGGCCAGGGCAAGCGAGATTTACTAGTAGGTTCCAGTAGTTTCTCAGGGTGTAATGGGCTACGCTCCGACACGACTTATACCGCTTTTAGGGGACTGACGCTTGCCGCCCCCTAGGCTAGATATGCGATAGTCTTAGATGAACAGACCGGACTGTACGGAGATTGTCACATCAGGATCAGTAGGAGTTCGGATGGTTTTTCTCATCGGCCTTCTTATTGACATCTATCTGTGGACCGTTACGTATAGCTAGTGCTGCTTGCGGTCTGTGGTTAAACCCACTGCCAGCATAGTGTCAAGTCTTTAGAGTCCCACACAGAGAGTTTCCCTGCTCCAGGCGAAACGATATAGAGGTCGTACGGTTTTACGACAAGGGTTTGGACGCATACGTGTTTAAACGCACGTACGATGTTCGGACAGATTTTACTAGTCGGCTTTGGCTTAAGCCAGATTCTAGTATCAGGTTATTATACAGTCTAAAGTTTTTCCGTGTTTTCACGGATTGGAGGGGCGTTCTCGTAATTTTCCAAGAAGCTTCTAGAAGCATGGTGACTTGGGGGTTAAGGTGGCATAAGCATTAATTGCGTAATGACTCATTTGTGTGATTCATCATTGGTATTAAATGATGCATTAATTAGTTAATGAGTCATATGATGAATCACACAAGATGAATGCATCAACCATGATGATTAATCATTTATATTATTTATTTGATAAATTGTTATGGTTGTTATATTCTGATAAGCTCATTATTCATATTCATTCTTATCATCACCTTCTCTCTCCTCAAGCTCTCTCATTCTTGAAACCCTTGTTGGAGATAGTGCCCTCAGAGTCAATTATTGGATCACAGGCACGTGATTGCAATGATTGAGGGAGGACCTATCCCGGTAGGACAGTCTTACTCGAGATGATAGTATGCTATCTGGTTTACCTTTATCATCGTGTACTGCTTTAGGCGACCTGACATGTCGCTATTGCACGTTGATAGAGCCCCTAGGATTCTTGCTTGACTGCCAGCAGTATGAGGGCGATCATATAAGTGAGAGCTGGAGTCTATAAGCTTATCCTTAAAAGGTCCCTAGTCGTGGGAGTTTCGAGACTGGGCATCGATACTCCATTAGTAGACTAGTGTATACAGTCGAGACCCCGACGAGGGGCGGTGGCCGGTCTCACAAGCCACTGGTGTCAGTTGGATCACCTAAGATGTATACAGGTGCTCATTGGGTTATGAGTACACCGGACAGGACTCGCCGGGAACATGCTAGTTGGTCATATACCAGACGTCAGATGGCAGTTCCCTGGTGACATGTGTGCAGGTTAGTTCATCGACCTGGGGATCGTCATTTGTCTCGTGTGAGTTCCCACTGTACTTTGATTACTACCCTACCACGGCTCAAAGGAGTCGTGCAAACAGGTTTTAGTTGGGTACAGTCCCGAGCCACATGGAGGCAGTGAGCGTATCTTCAGGGGTTCGTCTCTCCCGGTATTGGGGGTGAGGTCGTGCTGTGTCTAGGAGAGCCATTACACAAAGTCCTTGGCCAAGGCAAGGAGATTTACTGGTAGGTATTCCAGTAGTATCTCAGGGTGTTCTGGGCTACACTCCGACACGACTTGTACCGCTTTTGGGGGTCTGACTTTTACCAACCCCCTAGGCCCGCCATGCGATACTCATAGACGAACGGACCGGACTGCACGGATATTGTCACTGACAGGCTCAGTTGGGTGTCGGGGTGAGCTTCCTCATCGACGTCCCTTTTAGTCAATAGCTGGTGGCCCGTCACGTATTGGCTTATACCTCTGACGTGCTAGTGGTTAAATCCACAGCCATAGTATTGACGAGTCTTTAGAGTCCACCACACTTTCAGTTACTCAAGCTTTCGGGCGAAACGCTGTAGAGGCCGTATGGAGATATGGCAGAGTTCGATCAGATACGTGCGGTATTGCACGGATCGTGATCGGACGGTTTTTACTAGCCGGCTTTGGCTTAAGCCGGATCTTAGTATTAGATAATGTAGTTTTGTCTTTTTGCATTTGTATCCGGACGGAATACAGATGCGGGTGTGTATGCACAGTATCGGGGTTTTCCTGTAATTTATTACGGGACCAGTTTTCTGGGGTTGCCAGTTTGCATTCCGTTCCGGCCGGTTTTCTCTTTTTCCTTCCCGGTCGGACTTTTCGTAGAGGGGGTTTATTGCAAAAGGATTGATATGATTGCATCTTTTCTTTTGGACCATTCTTGCATTAATTGAGACTTGATGGAGTATGGGATTGTGATGGATGATGGTTGGCCGGCCACTGTTTAGGCATGGGGTGAGGATTAATTTTTTGGGTGGAATTTTTCCTTGATTAATTAATGGGAATGGATGATAAATGTGTATGCTGGAATTGTGTTGAATAATTTTCCCTTGTTGATTTTTCGTGGGCCCCTCTTCTATGTGTGTGTGTGTGCAGTGGAGTTTTTCTTATGCATGGTTTTTAATTAATGCAACTCCACACACATATTTCATGAGAGAGCCACAACATTTCCAGTGAGCACAGAGGGCTTTTTTGGCCGAGCTCATCATTTTCATTGCAAGCTCCAATTTCTCCATTATTCCCTTTAGCATCCATGAAAATTCTTGTGCTCAAAATTCCTCCTTCTTGGCAACCTCCTTAACCCCAAAGAGACAACGATTCTACATTATTCTGCAGCAAATCTTGGACGCGTCGACTAGCCTACTTCGCGCTCGAGTTGCCTCGGTATAGAGGCGGGAGCCCGTAAAAGATACAGGCGATGTGGTGCCCTTTTCCGACGAGGAGGAGACGGACGAAGATCCCGCGAGGAGATCGGAGTGGAGATGAAGACCGGAGGATTCGGATCAGTCGGTACATCTCTAACCCGTATTCTAGTTAGCTTAGACTTGTTAATGGTTACGATCCGGAGTTTAGTGCGCGGTGGTGCCGGTTTGCAAAGTCCGCAAAATTTAAGTTATTCACCGTTTCCGCATTCCGGCGTCGGATTGACGGCCGGGGCGCCGCCGTGCACTTACAGTGGTATCAGAGCCTAGCCATTAACATAGTCTAGCTTGGTGTAATGTGTTTTACGTTTCCGATCGAACAAAATCCCGAAAACTCGTATTTCAAGCACGACAGTTTTCTGTTGAAATTTTTTGGTCTCTAAATATTTTTCAGGTTGCAGGAAAATGATGTGCAGGAAAAGATAACGCCACTGTAGAAAAACGACAAAATGATTCCCTGTTTGGAGCGCGGAACCGCGGCCAAAACCCCCTTTGGGCCGCGGTTCCGCCGCACTATGGTGGGTCCACTTCGTCGTTTTTCTTCAGTTGTTTTCTGGGCTGAAAATAGGGCTTTTGGGATATTAAAGTTGGGCCAATTATTTCTGTGTGTGCTACAGTTTTCTTTGGGGCCCAGTTGTTAATTGTTTGATCAATCGGAAAATTTTAAACACATTTTTCACAGTATTTACATTATATCTGCGACCGTGAATGTCACTCGATCGGTAAATCCGGTCTAACTGCTATAGCCCGGTTAGACGGATTTGCGAACGTGACTTTCACGTTGATGTTCTATGTATTTGCTGTGTTGTTGCGAATCGGTCGGGGGGATAGCCTGGATGCAATGCTAGTACAGTTGTGATGTTGTATTATGTACATTTGATATTGCGGGGCGAGCGTCCGACATGTGGACTGCCGTCACTGCCTGTTTGTATTATTCTTTTGGGGCACGACCTGGTTGCGGTCGATGTACCCGGTGTATGTATATTTTACTTTCTGTACTAGGATTACCCCGCGGAGGGGTGCACGGATAGCCGAGTTCTGGAGGGCAACAAGCCCGCATCTCATGGCATTGGGACGGAGGGGGCTTCACTCTAGGATTGGCGGGCTATTCGTTGCACTCGTAGGGGGTACAGGTTGACCCAGGAGGGGTGCCCAAGTTGCCGGATTCCGTGGAGTGCTGGGTGGTCCATTCACGGAGCTGAAGGGGGCTGCCTCGCTTCAGGTTTTGGCGGGTAACTTGCCGCGCCCGTAGGGGTCTAGGATTTCATTGCACAGGCTATCCACACGACCAGGGGAACGTCGGGTTTCAGTAGTGGCTCTGTGAAACCCGGGGATCCCAGATATCTGTATTGTTCTGTGATGCTGTACATTTCTGTGATGTTGCATTTCTATTCACGCCTTGAGCGAAATATAATATATTGGTATATATATTAGTAGATGTTGTATATGTTTTTCATCCGCGCTAGTCCAGTCCCCGCTCTGCCGTTAGTAAGCTAACCTAACGGGTGATGACGGGACCCAGTGGCGAATGCGGATGGCATATACGTACGTCAGTATATTTTCGTTCTTTGTGGTGTGATCATTGATGGGACTGCATTGATTCGGATCAATGCAAGATAAACAAACCTATTCTGATGTTGTTGGAACACTTTTCAAAAGGCTGTTATTGCAAGGACGTTCACTTTTGTTTTGCATCGTGGTATTCATTTGGAATATCCTGCTCCTCAGTCGACGAGGCAAGGGCCGAGATCCCTTCACCGGGAGTGACCCCTTGGACAGAAGTTTGCGTCATGGCATTAACTTCACTATAGCCGATTACTTTTGCTTTGCATCGCGGTATTCATTTGGAATATCCTGCACCCCATTCTACGGGGAAAGAGCCGAGATCCCTTCACCGGGAGTGACCTCTTTAGTAAAGGTTTTCGTCACTATATTTTCCAAAAAGCTATCCGTTCCTTCAACGATATCAAGTTCATTACGTTAAAGGTTTTCGCCAGAAACCATTCGTAGCCCTCCGTCGTTTCATATGGATAGTCAATAGTATTCAAGCTGTGTATGTTGGCCAAAGTCAAGGCACAGTGTTTGGTAGCTGTTGGTTATTCATATGCAGCATAGATAGATGCGTTGGTTTGGGACAGTCGTACTGCCATTTTGGCCAAAGTCAAGGGTATGTACGGGTGGATTCAAATTAACCTGGAGAATGACGGGTTGAACTTGACATGTGACTTATGATATGTTGGCCAAAGTCAAGGTCATAAGAGCATGGGGCAGAAATCACATCGGGAGTTTCAAAAGAACTGAAACTTGCCAGATATGCGCATACCTTCTGGAGTATGATACCGTGAGCGGATTCCGTCACGTTATCATGCAATGATAGTTGGATCCCGATTCCCACTGATGAGTTGGTTTACTCCTCGGGTGACCCAGACTAATTCTTCTTTCAGGTTTGGAGGAGAATTTGAGGTACAGTGGGAGGTTTCCAGATTAGATAAATTGGTAACCATTCTGATCTAGGTTAGAGTGCACGCTGAGTGTTTCTTTTCTCTCTCTCTTTGGCAGCGACCATTGACCCGACCCTAAGACTATGACTCAGTGACCAAGTTGACCGAACCTTCTTAACACAGGCTTTTGGATTGTCAGAGTTGCAGACCTCATTGCCACTCCTACTTTTACCCTTTTCTCCAGGACACCCCGTATTATTACGAACGTCCACTTCCATTGGACAAAACCATCGTATGGTTAGATACGAACTCGAAGGAATTCGAGGATGGTTTCCGGTTCTGGAGAAAACGGATAGGACTATTCAGTTGTCTTTTCTTTTCACCCTCTCTCAGGTTGCGAGTACTCCTTAGTTTAGGAGTAGTACACCTATTATGCAAATTGGATAGTCTTCTTCCAAACCATAGGCTGGTGCCGACCGGTAGGGAATGAAGAAAACCAGTTAGCCTAAACGGTGTACAGAAGGTATTAAGTTAAGACAAAGCAAGGGATTAGTAAGAGGGCAAAGTAAATTGCGACTAATATTCACGACCAAACCAAGTATTTCTTCGCCGATCCTAAATCACCTTTGTATTTCTCCAGGACACTCCGTATCACTACGAAGATCCACAGTTTATTGGATACTCCATCGTATGGTTATATACGAACTCGAAAGGAACTTGTTCCAGTTCGGGGATGGATTCTGGTCCAGGAGAAATAGGAATAAAGTACATTCAGTTGTCTTTTATCTTCACCTTCTCTCGCGTTGCGAGTGCTCCTAGGATTAGGACAGTACACCCTTTATGCTTATTGGATAGTCTTCTTCCAAACCATAGGCTGGTGCCGAACGGTAGGGAAGGAAGAAAACCATTTGGCCTAAAGGGGTGTGCAGAAGGTAATGGCTAAAGACATATGAAGGGATTTGGAAAGGTGGCAAAGAATTATATGGTTACAGTTATGAATCTGGATAATGGAAGAGGCATTACTAGGAATACCGGGATACCCCAACGAAACATTTCGATGTTTCAGTTTCACAGTGTACTGTTAATGGAAAACTGATTTCCCGATTAGATACTTACTCCAGGGTATGTATTTACCAGGTATAATTCTCACATCTGTATGGTTTTACAGATGATGAGTGGGAGTAGGTTATTGGGAATTGGGTGATCATCCTCATTATATCGGGATTCGTTGTAATTGGTGATATTTGAGGATGCCACCTGGGTTGTTTGCCGGTGGGCAAATATTTGGTTTTGAATATCCGCTGTTATGCACCAATTCCAAATTGATATATCTGTACGTCTATTTTCATAGAGTGAGATATACCTTTCTGAAATTATGTCTATGACATTTACCTATATCAGTGGATGGTTAGGTAAGGAGCATTAAACAGCGGTGTAATTCTTCTTAACCATAAGTACAGTTTTCAACCTACGACACACAGTGAATGAGTTATCAGACTCAAGGGACTTATACAGAGTATTGTATGTTGTCCAGGGTCCATCAGGACAGAGGGGTTGGTCCTCGTACTATATTCGGTTTACTTATGACTTCTCTAGTTTTTAGACAAGTGTTTCGTGGAAACACAGGGTCCGAATTTTGAGAAGTTATAGGTATTTGAATAGAGTAGAGAACCAGGTATAGCAAGTATCAGGATTCTTCAAAGAGATCGAAGATGTAGATACTTGTGTATCGTGTTCAGTTGATAGTAATGACTAAGAGAACTTGCATCTCTTTCAGGTTATTCATAATTGGAAGCATTCCTAAGTTGAGTAACGCTGATCGGCCTCCTTCCATCTAGTTGACGTGCACTAGAGACAGCTGCATGATTTGAATCTGGTTAAATTAATTCAGTGCCTCTGGTTCTATATTGGATATAGTACAGTTCATATCTTAACATTGTTAAGGTACGGGGAGTTGTCCAGCTTATGATTAAAACCAGACTCTGGATAACTCAAGGCACGTTTCTGTAATGGCTGTTTGTGGGTTGACCCAGGCTATGACGAGGGTTGACTTTCTACCATCTGGGAGATCAATAGAAATATTGTTCAAGACTCGCCACAGTTTTATTAAAAATGGATTTTTTCAAAAACAGCAGTGGGAGTATGGTAGAACTGGAAGTGATTCCAGAACCGCAAACGATTACTGAAGATTTGATAAGGAACCTAGAGATTCAATCTGATTTGACATTCCATTGACCACTCCGCAGATAAGGTGGGTAACTTCAGGCACCCGAGAGGGACTCCGGTAGCCTCAAGGACGGTGACAGGGAAGTTCTTGTTTACCTACACTTGCCATTGTTGTTGTTCCAGGCTGCGAGACCCGGCAGGAGGATGAGCATAGCGTCGTTCTAAACTTGCTTTAGAAGTGCACGTCTATATGACTCTGCCAGAGGGTTGTCGTAGTCAGTGGGAGCAGCGGAAGCATTGGTGGACATCAGGCTTATGTCTATTTATAGACTAAAGCAGATGTAGCGGAGATAGATCATCTATTTCTGATGTGACAGTCATAGGTTTGACGTCATCAGAATAGGGGATGGATCTGTTGAGAAGGTAGTAGGAAGTGATATTCCTATACTACGATCGGTTATACTTTGGTCGTCACACAGTGGTTTCTCCACAAAGGATTTGGACATTATATCAGACATACTGGTTACTAGATCTATGGTTTTAGATCTAGATTTGGGTGGTTTCCTAATCTGGGTACTTAGACAGCATTCTAAGAGTATTTAGAATGGACGACTCCTGGCACGGTATTGCACCTGCAGGTAATGGAGTCACCCTCTCTAAAGGTGTCTTACAGACTAAAGGGGAGAGGGATACTCATGATTGGCAGATCACTTGCTCAGGCAATTGAGTCAATCATGAGATGTCAAGTACCACACCAGATGTTGTTCTTGCACTAGATGCAATAAGTTGACATTGATCCAATCCTGGAGAAACAGTCGGAAGCAGTTTTTGAACATAAGTGGCTGTTCTAGGGATATGATAACGGCTGCCTCTTTTAGGAGACGGTTATCATTCCAGGCTTCCAAGGTGACCTGGACGACAAGGAGGTTGTCAGAGTTATAGTTTTTCCCTCTGACGAGGGGCAGTATTTTGGACGGATGGTCTAAGGCAATACTGAGGGTGGCATGGCGCAGGATACTGATTAAGTTCAGTTGAAGATACAGTCTAAGAAGTTTGGATTTGGAGTTCATTTATGAGCTACGTCCCATCAGACATCCAGACATTCTAAGGCAGGTATTGCTCATTTCGGGAGATGGTTTTCTCCGCGAACTTGAGATATAGAGAGACATAGAAAGAAACTTCTAGGCGGATCCACTCACTGAGGCTATTCCTCGACCGCAATAGTTTCGCAAACGGATTTTGTGAAACTGACTAGTAGGGGAGTTGGGTGTTCGGTATCACACGGGCTGTGAGTATGCGACATCGCAATAATTAGCCTTGAGTGCAAGTGGGAGATTGTTGGAGATAGTGCCCTCAGAGTCAATTATTGGATCACAGGCACGTGATTGCAATGATTGAGGGAGGACCTATCCCGGTAGGACAGTCTTACTCGAGATGATAGTATGCTATCTGGTTTACCTTTATCATCGTGTACTGCTTTAGGCGACCTGACATGTCGCTATTGCACGTTGATAGAGCCCCTAGGATTCTTGCTTGACTGCCAGCAGTATGAGGGCGATCATATAAGTGAGAGCTGGAGTCTATAAGCTTATCCTTAAAAGGTCCCTAGTCGTGGGAGTTTCGAGACTGGGCATCGATACTCCATTAGTAGACTAGTGTATACAGTCGAGACCCCGACGAGGGGCGGTGGCCGGTCTCACAAGCCACTGGTGTCAGTTGGATCACCTAAGATGTATACAGGTGCTCATTGGGTTATGAGTACACCGGACAGGACTCGCCGGGAACATGCTAGTTGGTCATATACCAGACGTCAGATGGCAGTTCCCTGGTGACATGTGTGCAGGTTAGTTCATCGACCTGGGGATCGTCATTTGTCTCGTGTGAGTTCCCACTGTACTTTGATTACTACCCTACCACGGCTCAAAGGAGTCGTGCAAACAGGTTTTAGTTGGGTACAGTCCCGAGCCACATGGAGGCAGTGAGCGTATCTTCAGGGGTTCGTCTCTCCCAGTATTGGGGGTGAGGTCGTGCTGTGTCTAGGAGAGCCATTACACAAAGTCCTTGGCCAAGGCAAGGAGATTTACTGGTAGGTATTCCAGTAGTATCTCAGGGTGTTCTGGGCTACACTCCGACACGACTTGTACCGCTTTTGGGGGTCTGACTTTTACCAACCCCCTAGGCCCGCCATGCGATACTCATAGACGAACGGACCGGACTGCACGGATATTGTCACTGACAGGCTCAGTTGGGTGTCGGGGTGAGCTTCCTCATCGACGTCCCTTTTAGTCAATAGCTGGTGGCCCGTCACGTATTGGCTTATACCTCTGACGTGCTAGTGGTTAAATCCACAGCCATAGTATTGACGAGTCTTTAGAGTCCACCACACTTTCAGTTACTCAAGCTTTCGGGCGAAACGCTGTAGAGGCCGTATGGAGATATGGCAGAGTTCGATCAGATACGTGCGGTATTGCACGGATCGTGATCGGACGGTTTTTACTAGCCGGCTTTGGCTTAAGCCGGATCTTAGTATTAGATAATGTAGTTTTGTCTTTTTGCATTTGTATCCGGACGGAATACAGATGCGGGTGTGTATGCACAGTATCGGGGTTTTCCTGTAATTTATTACGGGACCAGTTTTCTGGGGTTGCCAGTTTGCATTCCGTTCCGGCCGGTTTTCTCTTTTTCCTTCCCGGTCGGACTTTTCGTAGAGGGGGTTTATTGCAAAAGGATTGATATGATTGCATCTTTTCTTTTGGACCATTCTTGCATTAATTGAGACTTGATGGAGTATGGGATTGTGATGGATGATGGTTGGCCGGCCACTGTTTAGGCATGGGGTGAGGATTAATTTTTTGGGTGGAATTTTTCCTTGATTAATTAATGGGAATGGATGATAAATGTGTATGCTGGAATTGTGTTGAATAATTTTCCCTTGTTGATTTTTCGTGGGCCCCTCTTCTATGTGTGTGTGTGTGCAGTGGAGTTTTTCTTATGCATGGTTTTTAATTAATGCAACTCCACACACATATTTCATGAGAGAGCCACAACATTTCCAGTGAGCACAGAGGGCTTTTTTGGCCGAGCTCATCATTTTCATTGCAAGCTCCAATTTCTCCATTATTCCCTTTAGCATCCATGAAAATTCTTGTGCTCAAAATTCCTCCTTCTTGGCAACCTCCTTAACCCCAAAGAGACAACGATTCTACATTATTCTGCAGCAAATCTTGGACGCGTCGACTAGCCTACTTCGCGCTCGAGTTGCCTCGGTATAGAGGCGGGAGCCCGTAAAAGATACAGGCGATGTGGTGCCCTTTTCCGACGAGGAGGAGACGGACGAAGATCCCGCGAGGAGATCGGAGTGGAGATGAAGACCGGAGGATTCGGATCAGTCGGTACATCTCTAACCCGTATTCTAGTTAGCTTAGACTTGTTAATGGTTACGATCCGGAGTTTAGTGCGCGGTGGTGCCGGTTTGCAAAGTCCGCAAAATTTAAGTTATTCACCGTTTCCGCATTCCGGCGTCGGATTGACGGCCGGGGCGCCGCCGTGCACTTACAACCCTAACCCTAACCTCTCATGTGTTGAGATCAAGGGTTAGCTAGACTAATACATCCATAACCTCACTCTATATCCCCTAGGTAGCTTAGATTAGCACTTTGAGCAACCTAGTTATCTCAAGTTAGAGATCAAGCTTGGCGTAGGAGCTCTCGGCTGGATCGTCTTTGACTCGAGGAGGCCGTTGAGGTGCCGATCTTCCAAAGAGCCTACGAGGAGTGGAGGACAACGATAAAGACCCGTAGGACAAATAACGTGAGGTATAACTTCGAATCCGAGTAGTTAAACCTCTCGTAGTTTGCTAGTAACGGTTTAGATACGATTCATGCGCTCAAGTCCGTGTTACGAAGCTTTGATAATCGTTTTTCATATATTCGGCCTCCCCGCAAGTTCGTGGGGGTGCATGACATGGACTTACAGTGGTATCAGAGCCAACTAAACCATTACTAGCTTGTTAGCAACTAATTAGAACTTGGATCGACGGATAAACGCGAAAACAAAACCTTAACCCTGACAGTTTCTATAAATTTTAAACGAGTCGAAAAAATTATATGATATGCCTTAAAATTCATAGCAGGGAAGTATAAGAATACTGGAAAAATACGAGCCCCTAACTCGGTAAGACGGCCGCGGATCCGCGGCAAGATGGTGCTTTTGGCCGCGGATCCGCCGCCGAGTCAACCCCGAGTTGACTCGGATTTGCACAGTAATTCATATTTTTTGGAGTTTTGTTTTTCTATATATTCTGTTTCTGCCCGGGTTACTTCTGTGCTGGCTTGCAATTGGGGTAGACACGGAAAATGGTTGTCGGTCGATGTTCTAAGATATTTGCTAATTGGGTTTTTATATGTAATATTTAATGTGTTCGTAAACTTCCCCTAACTGCTAGTATGTCAGTTGGCAGGGGGTTGCACATTTATGTAATGTTTACTATTTGTGTATATGGAATTGATTGGAGTGTTATGATGATTAGCCGAGGTTTGAGATGGGTTTAATATTCATTCATTCGATATAATTGTAATATGATGTAATATTCTTTTGCGGGGCGCATCCAGGTTGCGGTTGTAGCCACCGTTGGATTATTTCTTTTTACTGTTTTTGCTCCTAGGATAGACCCAAGGCGGGGTATACAAACTCCCGGGTACGTTGAAGTGTTTAGTGGCCTACTCACGTTGTTGAGGGAGACCGCTTCATTCGGGTATTTGGCGGGTAGTTTGCCGTACCCGTAGGGGTCTAGGGTTGGGGTAAAGGCTATTCATCACAACTATGTAATCTGTCTTTTATTGCGGGCTCAAAGCAAATGCGGATTGCTAGTATATCCAATAAAGTTCATCTGTGATCTGGAATACTTATTATTGCGTCTGACGAATGTACAATATCTATATATGATAGCTATTAGGCATCACTTATGTTTTACACCCGCGCTAGCCCAGCCCCCGCTCTGTCGTTAGTTAAGTAACCTAACGGGTGATGATGGGACCCCGCGGCAAATGCGGATGGCATAAGAGGACGTGGTATTTTCGTTGTTTTCTGCAATGATAGGATAAAGATGGGACGCATTATTATAATGCAAAGAAAATAAACCATAGTTTAATCGTTGGAACAAATTTAAAAGAAACCACTCGGTTATTTTAAAAGAACAGAATTTTTAAATTGCGGAGCTTTAACCACTCCTTTTAAAAAGTATCAGGTTCCTTCGATTATATCAAGTTCACTACGTTCACGGTTTTGCCAAAACTATTCGTAGCCCTCCATCATTTCTTATGGATGGTCAGTAGTATTCAAGCTATGTTTGTTGGCCCTTAGTCAAGGCATAGTGTTTGGCAGGGGTATTCATTTGTTGCATAGATAGATGCATTGGTTTGGGACAGTCGTATTACTTTGTTGGCCCTTAGTCAAGAGTATGTACGGGTGGGTTCAAATTAACCTGGATAATGACGGGTAGAACTTGACATGTGACTTATGATTTGTTGGCCCTTAGTCAAGGTCATAAGAGCATGGGGGAAAAATCCACATCGGGAATTTCTAAAGAAACTGAAATTTGCAGAGAGATACATACCATTTTGGAGTTTGATGAATGTTGGTAGGATTCCTTCAACATTATCATACGATGATATTTTGGATCCCGGTCCTACTGTGAGTACATGCTACTTATCAGGAGATTCGTCATTTAACGATCAATGCTATAAACTAAATAGGTGCCTAGAAAGGTGTCAGCAGGGCTATGCCCCCAGACAAAAGAGGTTATTTAATTAAGGAACTTCGCGAAAGCGTTGGAAAACCTCCCTCGAAGTATCGATACTAGCCTGGCCGAACGGTTAAGCAAGTATTGTATGGTGAGAATAGTCCTGGCTAATTCTTCTTTTATGGTTTGAGGAAGGATTCGAGAAACAGTGGGAGACATCCTGTTTAGATATATTAAAAACCAGTCTAAACTTGCAAGAGAATCATGCTAAAAGTGTTTTCTTCTCTCTCTCTTAAATTGCAGCGACCCTGTGACCACGACTAGGTTACATCTAGATAATAAATTGACTGAATCTGACTTATATGACTGGCAAAGGTCTGTCCAGATGTCCATTGCCTATGACAAGATGGACCACCCTATTACTACTCAAGATCCCGCCGTCCCAGGTCCAGTTTCCACTGTTACGGATATGAATATTCGTCAGACAAGGGGAAAGGATAAAGCGAAAGCTAAGTGCCTCGTGTTAGCTTCAGTTGATGGTGTATACCAGAAGCAGCACGAGAAGATGGACTTAGTTTCCATCATTCTCTATAACAAAGATTTATATGGAGAGCAATCTCAAATCACAAGATATGAGACCTCGAACGAATTAATTCAAGCGAGGTTGGCTGCCGGGTCATCTGTAGGGAACGACGTCCTTACAATGACTAGCTATATTGATGAGCTCAAGGACCTGGAGACTACGTTGGGAAACAGGTCATATGTTGACTTATTTCCACAGTCCCTACCCTCTACTTACACCAGTAAAGTAGGAGGAAAGGGGAGATCAAAAGTTTCGGGGCTGGATATAGTAAAAGAGGGACGTTCCTATTGTTATAGGAATGAACATTGGCAGAATGATTGCAGGGCTAGCAAAGCCAGTAGCCTGGATTCGAAGCATCTTGTGGCTTCAGCTTCGGGTGTGTTTGTGATATAGAACTGTATGTCAGTTAACCCTACTTCCTGGGTATTGGATACCGGGTCAGGATCTCACATCTGTAATTCGTTACAGGCTATGAGAAACCATAGGGTTATCGGGATAGGTGATATGACCCTCACGGTTGCTAATGGAATGAGCATGGACGCTGAATCCGTAGGGGAATATCATCTTGGACTGACAACTGGGCAGATATTGATTCTGCGTAACTGTTTTTATGTACCAGGTACAACTTGTAATATAATATCTGTATCCTTACTTTCTAAGGAAGGATATGATTTTACTTTTATAAGCGATGTGGTCCACATCCACCTAAATCAAGTTATGATTGGGTCAGGTACATTAGAAAACGGAATATACGTATTAAATCAAACTCAGATTTTCAGTATCCAGAACACACTTAAAAGAAAGTCTCCGGAATTAAATCAGGCTTTCTTATGGCATTGTAGACTAGGTCACATCAATGAGAGACGGTTGACTAAGTTACATAGAGAAGGATATTTGAATCCGTTCGAATATCAATCTTATGCTACTTGTGAATCTTGTCTCATAGGAAAGATGACAAAGACTCCGTTTACTGGACATGGAGTAAGGGCAAGCGAGCTCTTGGGACTCGTACACAGTGACGTGTGCGGTCCAATGTCTACACATGCGCGAGGAGGTTATTCCTACTTCATTACTTTTACGGATGATTTCTCTAGGTATGTATATGTCTTCTTAATGAAGCATAAATCCGAGGCCTTTGAGAAATTCCAAGAATACAAGAATGAAGTGGAAAACCAAACCGGCAAAAGTATCAAGACACTGAGATCTGATCGAGGTGGTGAATACTTAAGTGCCGAATTCCTGGGTTACTTAAAAGAGAAAGGAATTCTCTCTCAGCTTACTCCTCCATACACACCACAACACAACGGTGTATCAGAAAGGAGGAATCGAACCCTATTGGATATGGTTCGTTCCATGATGAGTAAGTCTGAGTTACCGCGATCATTCTGGGGATATGCACTAGAATCAGCTGCATATATTTTGAACCAGGTTCCTACCAAAGCTGTGCCTACCACACCATATCAGATGTGGAGTGGGAAGAAACCCTGTCTAAAACATTTTAAGACATGGGGATGTCCATCTTTTGTAAAAAGGCAGCATACGGACAAGCTCGAGGCACGCTCAGTGCAGTGTAAGTTTGTGGGATATACAAAGCACTCCAAGGGATATTATTTCTATTACGCAGAGGAACAAAAGGTTTTTGTTTCTCGTCATGCCCATTTCTTAGAAGCTGAATTTTTAGAAAATCAGAAGAATGAGAGCGAAATAGAACTGGAAGAAATTTTAGAACTACAAACTACTACTGAAAGTTTGGTAGAACCAGAGATTTCAGAAGAAAGGGACATCCCGACGCCGCTCTGTAGGAGTAGTAGGCAGTCTCATCCACCCTAGAGATACTACGGTTTTCTCATAGACGGGGATAGAGAGGATTGCACTATTGACTATGATGAGCCAACTAGCTTCCAGCAAGCCATTCAGAGCAGTGACTCAGTAAAATGGCTGGATGCAATGCGGACCGAAATGGAGTCCATGTACACTAACAAAGTATGGACTTTGGACATTGCTCCAGATGGGGTATAACCCGTAGGATGCAAATGGATCTTCAAAAGAAGATTGGTGTAGATAGACAGGTTGAAACATATAAGGCTAGACTTGTTGCAAAGGGTTTTCGTCAAAGACCTGGTTTGGACTATGACGAAACCTTTTCTCCAGTAGCTATGCTCAAATCCATTTGGGTCCTTCTTGCTATTGCTGCTTTCCACGATTATGAAATCTGGCAGATGGACGTAAAGACGACCTTTCTAAATGGTAATTTGGAAGAGTGAGTCTATATGGATCAGCTAGAGGGATTCATTCAGAGTGGGAGCAGCGGTAAAGTATGCAAGCTGCTTAAGTCCATTTATGGACTAAAGCAGGCATCGCGGAGTTGGAACATCTGTTTTGATGATGCTGTCAAAGAATTCGACTTTATAAAAAATACAGATGAACCTTGCATATACAGTAAGATTGTAGGGAGAGCTGTAGTATTCCTCGTCTTGTACGTGGATGACATTCTCCTAATAGGAAATGATATTCCTATGTTACAGTCATTCAAAAGATTCTTATCACAGAAATTCTCCATGAAAGACCTGGGTGATGCCACCTACATTCTGGGGATCCGGATCTATCGTGATAGATCAAAAAGGATGTTGGGACCTTCACAGTCCAGGTACATAGACACCATAGTGAAGAGATTCAGTATGGATGATTCTAAGCGCGGTAACCTACTGGCTTGTCACGGAATCACACTCTCCAAAGAGATGTCTCCCATGACTGATTTGGAAAGGGATCGCATGTCGATTATACCCTACGCTTCTGCGGTAGGCTCTATAATGTAGCATACACATTGAGCGTTGTAAGCCAGTATCAGGCAAACCCAGGGGAGAAGCACTGGATAGCAGTAAAGAACATTCTAAAGTACCTGAGGAGGACTAAGGAGATGTTCTTGGTGTATGGCGGAAAAGACCTACAGATGGAGGCCATTGCCGACTCCGGCTTCCAGATGACAAGGATGACTCTAAATCCATGTCGGGTTATGTCTTTACCTTTAATGGAGGGGCGGTCTGTTGGAAGAGTTCCAGGCAGGAGACTGTTGCTGACTCAACAATGGAAGCGGAGTACATAGCTGCTTGCGATGCTGCAAAGAAGCTGTCTGGATGATGAAGTTACTCACAGAACTTCAGGAGGTTCCTACCAGTGTTGATCCAATACCTCTGTATTGTGACAACAACGACGCTATAGCTTTAGCGAAGGAACCCAGGTCCCATCAGAAATCCAGACACATCTTAAGGCAGTATCACCTGATCAGGGAGATCGTAGATCGCCGAGAGATCGAGGTGAAAAGAGTAGAGACGGAGAATAACATTGTTGATCCATTCATAAAGGCCATTCCTCAGACACAGTTCGAGAGGCTATTCGAGATGATAGGATATGCCAGCTCATGGCCCTAGTGCAAGTGGGAGATTGTTAGTGTATATACCCTAGGGGCCATTATTGTATCGTACTTGTATGTATATTACTTAATGGAAGCTTGGATATTAACAGTTATATATACAGTCTTGCTAAAAATGGTAGTATGCTACTTGGTTTGTGTCTACTTTAATATGTGCATATGTTTCTTGTAATGTATCACTTATACATATTAGTAGAGCCCATAGGATCTTTGCTTGATTACCAGCGTTGTGATGGCAGTCACACTAGTGGGGGCTGGGTAGTCTATAAACAACATCCTATACTTGTCCCTAGTCGTAGGATTATCGAGACTGGGCATCGATACTCCAGAGTAGACTAGTGCGTACGCTTCTCATCCCAGTTGGGGAGATGGTCTGTCCCACAGCCATCAGTACGTCGTACTGGAGATAGTATACAGGTGCTCGTTAGGTTACGGGTACACCGGACAGGTCTCGCAGGGGAACTGCTGGTTGGTATTATGTTAGTGTATATGCCCTAGGGGCCATTATTGTATCATACTAGTTTGTATATTAATTAATGGAAGCTTAGGATATTCACAGTTATATAACAGTCTTGCTAAACATGGTAGTATGCTACTTGGTTTTATCTATCTTAATATGTGAGTATACGTATAGATAGAGCTCTTAGGATCTTGCTTGACTACCAGCGTTGTGATGGCAGTCACACTAGTGGGGGCTGGGTAGTCTACAAGCACATCCTTTTTCAGGTCCCTAGTCGTAGGATTATCGAGATAGGGCATCGATACCCCGGAGTAGACTAGTTTGTACGCTTCTCATCCCAGTTGGGGAGATGGTCTGTCTCATAGCCGTCAGTACGTCGTACTGGAGATAGTATACAGGTGCTCGTTGGGTTACGGGTACACCGGACAGGACTCATGGGGAACTGTTGGTTGGTATTATACCCGTCGTCAGTTAACAGTTCCCAGGTGACATGAGTACAGCATAGTCCGCAGACTTGACACTGCTACTTCGCCTCGAGTGTGTCCCACTGTTCTTAGATTGCTACCCTACCACGGCTCAAAGGAGTCGTGCAAACAGGGAGCAGTTGGGTGCAGTCCCGAGCACTTGGAGGCAGTGGCGGTTAGACAGGATTCGTCTCTCCCGGTATTGGGAGTTGATATCGTGCTGTGTCAGAGAGCCATTACGCAAAGTCCCTGGCCAGGGCAAGCGAGATTTACTGGTAGGTTCCAGTTGTTTCTCAGGGTGTAATGGGCTACGCTCCGACACGACTTATACCGCTATTAGGGGACTGGCGCTTGCCGCCCCCTAGGCCTGATATGCAATAGTCTTAGACGAACAGACCGGACTGTACGGAGATTGTCACATCAGACTCAGTAGGAGTTCGGATGGGTTTCCTCATCGGCCTTCTTATCGACATCTACCTGGGGACCGTTACGTACAGCTAGTGCTGCTTGCGGTCTGTGGTTAAACACACTGCCAGCGTAGTTGTCAAGTCTTTAGAGTCCTACACAGAGAGTTTCCCTGCTCCGGGCGAAACGATATAGAGTTCGTATGGTTTTACGACAAGGGTTCGGGCGCATACGTGTGTTTACGCACGTACGATATTCGGACAGTATTTACTAGCCGGCTTTGGTTTAAGCCAGTTTCTAGTATCGGGTTATTGGATTTATACAGTCTAAAGTTTTTCCGTGTTTTCACGGATAGGAGGGGCATTCTCGTAATTTCGCGGGAAGCTTCTAGAAGGATGGTGACTTGAGGGTTAAGGTGGCATTAGCATTAATTGATTTTGTGACTCATGAGATGAATCATTCAAGTGAGTTAATGAAGTATTTATTGCTTAATGACTCACTTGATGATTCATTGCACATATTAAATGAAGCATGAATATAAATCATTTGATTTATATTATTTGATATTTTATATGCTCCATGATATATTAGAAGTGAGAAACAATTTCAATTCATTATCATTCTCACCTTCTCTCTCCTCAAGCTCTCTCTCTTCAAACCCTAATCCCCCCCTCTCATGTGTTGAGACCAAGGATTAGTAAAGACTATTTAATCCATAACACTTCTCTATAGCACCTAGGTTACTTAGATTAGCACTTTAAGAAACCTAGTTACCTCAAGTTAGAGGTGAAGCTTGGAGTATAGCTCTCGGGTGGATCATCTATTACGTGGAGGATGCCAAGATGGACGTGGATAACGAAAAGGAGAAGGACATGGTTCATTAGGTATAATCACTTATCATAGTAGTTCATAACTTATATGTTTCTTGTTAGTTATAGTTCAGCAAAGATTCTCGGTTAGTCGATGTTTACGCAAAGAACAAGATCGTTTTTCATTATTCCGCCTCCCCGCAAGTCGTGGGGTGTCGTACATCAACTTACAGTAGTATCAGAGCCTCGCTAAACAATAATTAACTTATTAGCAAAGTCGTATGTATTTCGAACGCAAAACGAACCGAAAAAACATCGATATCACTAAGTTTCTGTTGAATTTAAAACAGGCTCTAAAAATTTTTCAGGGACCTGCAGAATAACCTATAGAGAAATATAAGAACACTGAAAAAAATTGGGTTCATGAATCGGCCATATAGCCGCGGAACCGCGGCCGATCCCACCGATCCGCCGCAGATCCGCGGCCGAGTTAGGGCCGATTCAGCCCAAGTTTTTCCAGTGGCTCTTCTATGATGTTTTTATCTTTTCTGGAATGTTTATTTTTCTGCTCAAGTCTCAGGTGCACAGAGAAGTTTTGGAGTATAATCTAAAGTGTTTGCACGATCGAAATCTTACGATGTTTGCTAATTTGATTATATCTGTGATTGTATAATGTATTCGTAAACCTCCCCTAACTGCTAGTATGTCGGTTCGCAAGGGGTTGCACATTTCTGTAATGGTTTTTACTGTTTGTGGTTGTGAACTGTATTGGACTGTTGTGATGATTAGCCGGGGTTTGTGATGGGTTGTTATATTCATTCATTCAAAGAAATTGTTATATGCTGTAATATTATTTTGTGGGGCACATCCAGGTTGCGGTTGTAGCCACCGTTGTATTATTTCATTTTACTGTTTTTGCTCCTAGGATAGACCCAAGGTAGGGTGCACAAACTACCGGGTACTTTGAAGTGTTTAGTGGCCTACTCACGTTGTTGAGGGAGACTGCTTCACTTCGGGTATTTGGCGGGTAGTTTGCCGTACCCGTAGGGTTCTAGGGTGGGGTAATGGCTATTCATCACAACTGTGTAATCCATCTTTTGCTGCAGGCTCTAAACAAACGCGGATTGCTTGTAAATCCAATAATGTTCATATGTGATCTGGAATGCCTATTATTGCGTTTAACGAATGTACAATATCTATATATGATAGCTATTTAGACGTCACTTATGTTTTACACCCGCGCTAGCCCAGCCCCCGCTCTGCCGTTAGTTAAGTAACCTAACGGGAGATGACAGGACCCAGTGGCGAATGCGGATGGCATAAGAGGACGTTGTATTTTCGTTGTTTTCTGCAATGATAGGTTATTGATAGGACACATTATTTTTAATGCAAAGAAAATAAACCAAAAGATGAATCGTTGGAACAATTTAAAAGAAACCACTCGGTTATTTTAAAACAGATGATATTTTTAAATTGCGGAGCTTTAACCACTCCTTTTAAAAGCTATCAGGTTCCTTCGGTCATATCAAGTTCACTACGTTCACGGTTTTGCCAAAACCATTCGTAGCCCTCCGTCATTTCATTTAGGTATTCAGTAGTATTCAAGCTATGTATTTTGACCAACGCCAAGGCATAGTGTTTGGTAGCTGCTGGGTATTCATTTGTTGCATAGATAGATGAGTTAGTTTGGGACAGTCGTATTATTATTTTGGCCAACGTCAAGGATATGTACGGATGGGTTCAAATTAACAAGATAATGATGGGTAGAACTTGACATGTGACTTATGACATTTTGACCAACGCCAAGGTCATAAAAGCATGGAGCAAAAATTAATATCGGGATTTTCTAAAGAAACTGAAATTTGCAAAGAGATGCATACCATTTGGAGTTTGATGAATGTTGGTAGGATTCCTTCAACATTATCATACGATGATATTTGGACCCCGATCCTACTGTGAGTATATGCTACTCATCAGGAGATTCGTCACTTAACGATCAATGCTATAAACCAAGTAGGTGTCAAGAAAGGTGTCAGCGGGGTTACGCCCCCAGAGAAAAGAGGTTATTTAATTAAGGAACTTCGCGAAAGCGTTGGAAAACCTCCCTCGAAGTACCGACACCAGCCTGGCTGAACGGTTAAGCAAGTATTGTACAGTGAGAATAGTCCTGGCTAATTCTTCTTTTATGGTTTGAGGAAGGATTCGAGAAACAGTGGGAGCCATCCAGTTTAGATAAATTAAAAACCACTCTAAACTTGCAAGAGCATCAAGCTAAAGTGTTTCTTCTCTCTCTCCTACTTGCAGCGACCCTGAAATTGACTGGACTTAAGTTACTTTTAGAGAAAAATATACCGACAGGGCCAAACTATAAAGATTGGCTGCGGAATGTCAAAATGGCTTTGACCTATGACAAATTGGGGTACGTCCTCAGTGCTAAGGCACCTGCAGTCCCAGGTCCCAAATCCAGTAATGCGGATAAGGAAATCCGCAAAACCTGGGAGTATGATTGCGCGAAGGTCAAGTGCATCGTGCTTGCCTTGATGAACAATGAACATCAGAGGAGGCACGAGAATATGGATCTTGATGCCATATTTCTCCATACAAAGGAACTTTATGGAGAGAAATCTCGTATAGCATGATATGAGACCTCTAAGAACTTGTTTCGAGCGAGGTTGGCCGTCGGATCATCGGTAGGAGAACATGTCCTAAAGATGATTGGCTATATAGAAAAGCTCGCAGACCTTCGGACGACTTTGGATAATGGCACGACCCGAAATTGGCATGTGACGGCCCTAATACTACGCAACGTCTAAAGGCGTAATGCAGTAAAAGAAAGCCAAAACCCAGAAATCTAAACCAGTAAAAGACAAGAAAAGATAAGAAACATTGTTTAAAAGTCTTTGAAATCACAACCCAAATTCTTTAAAAGTCAAACTTTATTTCCTTTAAAATTTTGGCAGCACCTCCTTTGTAAAAGCTAGCCCCAAAAATGGGTACAACATAAATATAAAGTAAAGCATCCCCAACGGGAGCAAATCCACGCCCAAAGGCGGAAAACAACCACCACAACAAATATACGACGCCGTAGCGAAGAAATAGAAGATGATAGAAAGGAAACTGTATAAAAGACAACAAGTCACAAATAATATACAACATCGTCCTCACCAAGTCTCTAAGTCAATATGAAAATAGTAGATGGAGAGTACAAGGATACAACGAATATACAATACAACGAATAACCACAAAACCCACCTAAGCAAACTGCACATTGTGAGCTGATGCGATATCCGTAGCAAAAGATGATAAGATGTGTGATAATAGCCTGTCTCTGACTATCCTGAGGAACACCTGCAAACACTGTGGCACAACGGGGGTGAGTTGCCAACTCGTGAATAGTAAATAACATATGCAGGTAATCGCGAGTATGCACGTATAGTACGAATCTAACATGTGCAATTAATAGCAATAAAAAGTCATATGAATGCAATAATCATGAAAGGTACACTAGAAGGTACAACTAATACATGAAGCAATGCATATAAATAAAGGTATGTAAATGCAACAGTCATGAAAGGTATTCTAACAGGTACTACTAATACATGAAGAAATGATATGAATAAAGGTATGTAAACGCAACAGTCATGGAAGGTACTCTAACAGGTACACTAATGCATGAAGCAGTGCATAAACAGTAAATGTAGAGTATGGAATGAAATATGTCATTTCCACGGAATCCTGACATCGTGGTAGGATCAAAATCCATCAAGACAATCCAAATCCCAATTTCCTCAAATCAGCCCCCAATTTGGCTATCATATCAAGTAGATCTCACATATCCCGAATGTACAATATCAAGTATATCTCACATACCCCGAATGTACAATATCAAGTAGATCTCACATATATCCTGTAATCAATATCAAATAAATTCTCAAATGTCCTAAATCCAATGTCAATGAGTCCTTTACATTCTAGGTATATTTGCATGAATAAATATGATGATGTATATAATTTAATGTCAATACACATATATTAGGGTTCCATTCCACTAATATTGGTGTAAGGGCATATATAACAGCGGCCTAAACCCCTGTTATATATACAAAGGAGTAAAAAGAAATATCATGAAACCAATGTGTCAAGCATCGACACAGAAATGCAGGTCTATCAGGTGCTGTCACCACGACTGGCACCCTGATAGGTACGTATCATACGCTATCCCGAAAGCTCGAGTGCCTAGCTCTGACCCTCGCCTCTCGACGTATCTATACGTACATGACTCCCGTCGGTATCCACATGATAACCGCTGAGTCATTGGTAATGTCACCGGATGGTATGGTTCCCCCACTAACTCATCGTCTAATCCACGACTCTTGCCCCGGGGTACCTCTGGGCCCCACAATGTACCCGCACACGGACCCCTCCTTTCCTCGCATGGGGTATATATATATATATCAGAACCGATAAATCTCATGGTGGCTGCTGAAATATCATATCAAGGGAAATCGGGTTTTTCAAATAATGCATAATTTCATGAAACTTCCATGGTCCCCAAATCCAGAAAACATCATGAAAAATCCATATCTCAATGCGAAAATCCATGAATATAATATACGCATCACAAATCTAAAATGCGAGCATGTAAAGGAAAAGCCGCTATTTAACTGCAACAAGTTAACATATAAATCATGCGGTTCCTAATTTCTCCAAGTCTATATAACATCAAGTAAAGTTAAACATGTAGCTATAACCAGGTATATGTGTAAACATAAAGGTATAGCAAGGTATACGTATCTACCTATGAGTAATGATGTAATATACCCCCTGGGTATAAGTGAAGTATGTATGCAATGTCATTATGTGTGTATGTACCTATCACTAATGGTACAATACCCTATAGGTATACAGGTAACTAGCATGTAAGTATGTCAAGGCATATGTGTAAGCATGTAGGTATCTAGGTATGCTATATATATCATATGCGATAAGAAATATGAATCAAAGTCCCAATGTTCCTAACCAAACAATATCACATCTATAAGTGGGTTGTGCGTGACATGGCAGTTATAGACGGTGTGTGTGGCATACAATCAACGCTCGTGCAACATGAGCCGTCAATAATTGTGCAGTGTCCTAAGGATATTAGTCCAAGCACAACAATTAACTAAGCAGTAGGGTGAATGGGCAATTCTAAATATTAAATAGAATATGCGACAAGTCAAGTCATTTCTAGCCCAGACGCATAACGTCATGCGGGCGATTCCCCTGTAGATGTTAAATCTACTCACCAACGCTCCTGGCTAAGTGAAGCCTACCACCTGTTTTCCCTTGTCGTAGCGTCCGAAGTCCTCTCTTGCGAACCTAAAATTTCACAAACATATCACATAAGAAAATATCCTACATCGACGAAAAGATATCGAAACGCAAGAATAACGCCCTGAAAATTGTACTGCGCACTTAGCGTATCTATCGCGCACGACATCGGCCAAAAACCCTAATTGGGGTCGCTAAACTACAAAACACTAAGTCTAGACCCCGATCGTCCCGATCGCGCAACACAACACAAACAATTACGAGGAATAAAATAGATATAACCTCGCAACGACCAATCGAACCCACGTCGGAAAAACCCCGAAACCTAGTAAGCAACTTATCGCAATATTTCGCACTAGTTTCAAGCTAACGCATATCTAGCGATTACAAACACCTTAAAATAGCTTAACTAAGCTATCTAAACCATTTCTATATTTTTAACACTTGCTAAATAAATTTTAGCAAAAACCTAGTAAGCAAAATTGCATAATTAAACAAAGTGTTCATTATCAAAAATTTACATTTTCTACTAGGTTAATCTTTTCCTAATCACAAATTAACACTTCAATAAAATATTAAACACATAAATAAAGTTTTACCCTAACTAGATTATCATAAAAATCAAGTCTTGAATTTCAAACAAGAAATTAAAAGCTTAAATAAACAATTAATATGCTAATTAGAAATTTAGAAACAACAAAAAGGATTAGGGTTAGGGTTTTATACCTCCACAAAAGATCAAAACCAAGAAATCAAACTCATCATCTTTTCCTCAAAAATGATGTTTTGAATGAAGATCCAAGCTACTTTTGTGAAGAAGAAAGAAGGAAAATGAATATATTTGAGTTTTTGTGATTTAATTTGGATTTTTCATGATTTATTTGATGCATAAATGAGTTGAAAAAGAGTGGGAATGATAGAGGGCAGCAAGGGGAAGGGAAAGGCCGGCCAAGGGGGTGAGAGGGTATTTTTTGTGAATTTTTGTGAAGAAATTGCTAGGAAAAAGAGTAATAAATGCATAATAAATGCTATATGCCACCTTTACACATTTTCTTTTATTTTTAATATAAAACCTTTTGCACTCCAAAAAATATCTAGATATTTAAAAAGAAGTTTCCAAAATATTGTAGTGACAAAAAAATAATTTATTCTCAAGAGAAGAAATTTCCCGATTTACGTGCACCAAATACCGCTTAAAATAATATTTTATTTGGGAAAAATTCGATCTGAACCAAAACCTCCCAAATACCCCTAAAGTTCGCGCACAAGCTTTATTTTAGCTAAAAAAAGTGCCGGTAAGGTTTTACGGAAGTTTGATCGAAATCGGGTTAAAACGGAAAATACCGACTATTTTGCCCTAAAACGGAAAAATTCGCAAAACGATTTCTGAAACGTTACAGATAATGGGCTCTATACAGACCTTATTCTCCAGTCCCTTCCTTCCACCTACGCCCAGTTTATTCTGAATTTCAACATTCAAAGAAAAGAAGTTGAACTTCCGGAACTCCTTAACATGTTGAGGAGTGCAGAGGGCACCTTGCAGAAGGCAAGGGAAACACCCGCTATGTTTGTTAGCGGTGCTTCTTCTTCCGGGTCCAAGGCTAGGGCCAAAGGAAGGAAAAAGAAGGCCGCCACCAAACCTAGAGGAGGTGTCATTAAGGTGGGAGCGAAAGGAAAGAAAAAGCTTGCGGTACCAGTAGTGGCCCAGGATGAGTGTTTCCATTGTCATAGGAAAGGGCACTGGAAGAAAGATTGCAAGGCGTGGAACGCCAAGAACCAGGAACCGAAGCAAGCCATGGTTTCGACTTCAGGTGTGTTTGTAATTGAGAATTGTCTGTCAATCAACTCTACTTCTTGGGTATTGGATACCGGATCAGGATCTCATATATGCAATTCATTGTAGGCACTGAGAAACCATAGAGTGCTGAAGGATGGTGATATGACCCTGATGGTTGCTAACGGAGCTAGCGTTGGAGCTGTGTCCGTAGGGGATTATCACCTGGGATTGACGAGTGGACACATTTTGGTTTTACATAACTGTTTTTGTGTACCTAGGTTAACGTGTAATATCATACCAGTTTCCTTATTATCAAATAAAGGTTATGATTTCACGTTTGTAAGTGATGTTGTTAACATCCACCTTAATCATAGTTTGATTGGGTCCGGTACACTGGATAATGGTATATATGTCTTAAACCAACTCCAAATTTTCAATGTCCAGAACACACTTAAAAGAAAGTCTCCAGATTTAAATAAAGCTTTCTTATGGCATTGTAGACTGGGTCACATCAATGAGAGAAGGTTGACTAAGTTACATAGAGAAGGATATTTGGACTCGTTCGAATATCAAACTTATGCCACTTGTCAATCATGTCTCAAAAGAAAGATGACAAAGACTCCATTCACTGGACATGGAGTTAGAGCGAGCGAGCTCTTAGGACTCATACACAGGGATGTATGTGGTCCAATGTCTACACATACAAGAGGTGGTTTTTCCTATTTCATTACTTTTACGGATGATTACTCAAGGTACGGATTCATTTATCTGATGAAACATAAATCCGAGGCTTTTGAGAAATTCCAAGAGTATAAGAATGAAGTAGAAAACCAAACCGGCAAAAGTATCAAGACACTAAGATCTGATCGAGGTGGTGAATACTTAAGTGCCGAGTTCCTTGGTTACCTAAAAGAGAAAGGAATTCTCTCTCAGCTTACTCCTCTATACACTCCACAGCATAACGGTGTATCGGAGAGACGGAATCGAACCCTATTGGATATGGTACGTTCCATGATGAGTAATGCTGCGTTACCGCGATCTTTCTGGGGTTATGCGCTAGAATCAACGGCATATCTTTTGAACATGGTTCCTACCAAGACTGTGCCTACCACCCCATATCAGATGTGGAGTGGGAAGAAACCCTATCTTCAGTATCTGAAGATATGGGGATGTCCAGCTTTTGTTAAAAAGCAGCATGTGGACAAGCTCGAGGCACGATCAGTACAATGTAAGTTTGTGGGATATCCAAAGAACTCCAAGGGGTATCTATTCTATTACGCTGAGGAACAAAAGTTTTTTGTTTCTCGTAATGCTCATTTTCTAGAATATCAGGTTTTAGAAAAGGAAATAAGTGGGAGCGAAATAGAACTGGAAGAAATTCCAGAACCACAAACTACTACTGAAAGTTTGGTAGACCGGTAGTTCAAGAAGAAAAGGATATTCCCGCACCCTCCGCAGGAGTAGTAGGCCGTCTCATCCGCCTGAGAGATACTACGGTTTTCTCATAGATGGGGATAGAGAGATTGCATCATAGATGATGATGAACCTACTAGCTTCCAGCAGGCCATCTAGAGCGGCGACTCGGTACGATGGCTAGATGCATTGCGGACCGAAATGGAGTCCATGTGCACCAACAAAGTATGGACTTTGGACTTTTCTCCAGATGGGGTAAAACCCATAGGATGCAAATGGATTTTCAAGAAAAAGATTGGTGTAGATGGACAGGTGGAAACCTATAAGGCTAGACTTGTTGCAAAGGGTTTTCGTCAAAGACCTGGTTTGGACTATGACGAAACTTTTTCTCCAGTGGCTATGCTTAAATCCATTCGGGTCCTTCTTGCTATTGCTGCCTTCCATGATTATGAAATCTGGCTGATGGACGTAAAGACGACTTTTCTGAATGGAAATTTAGAAGAGTGCGTCTATATGGATCAGCCAGAGGGTTTCAATCAGAGTGGGAGCAGCGGGAAAGTATGCAAGTTGCTTAAGTCCATTTATGGACTGAAGCAGGCATCGCGGAGTTGGAACATCTGTTTTGATGAAACGGTCAAAGAATATAACTTTATCAAAAATCCAGATGAACCGTGCATATATAGTAAAGTTGTAGCACGAACTGTCGTATTCCTCGTCTTATACGTGGATGACATTCTATTGATAGGAAATGACATTCCTATGCTACAATCTGTCAAAGGATTCGTGTCACACAGGTTCTCCATGAAAGACCTGGGTGATGCCTTTTACAATTTGGGGATTCCGATCTATCGTGATAGATCCAAGAGGATGTTGGGGCTTTCGCAGTCCAGGTATATCAACACTATACTAAAAAGATTTAGTATGGAAGATTCTAAGCGCGGTAATCTATCGGCTTGTCATGGAATCACCCTATCCAAAGAGATATCTCCCAAGACTGATTTGGAAAGGGAACGCATGTCTATTATACCCTACGCTTCTGCGGTAGGCTCTATAATGTATGCGATGTTGTGCACCAGACCAGATGTAGCTTACGCACTGAGCGTGGTAAGCTGGTATCAGTCAGACCCAGGGGAGAAGCACTGGATAGCAGTAAAGAACATTCTTAAGTATCTCAGGAGGACTAAGGAAATGTTCTTGGTTTACGGCGGAAAAGACCTCAAGATGGAGGCCTTTGCTGATTCCGGCTTCCTGAGTGATAAGGACGATTCCAAGTCCATGTCAGGTTATGTCTTTACCCTCAATGGAGGGGCGGTGTGCTGGAAGAGCTCCAAGCAGGACACCGTTGCTGACTCGACGATGGAAGCGGGGTATAATGCTGCTCGCGATGCCACAAAAGAAGCGGTCTGGATGAAGAAGTTCCTAGCAGAACTTCAGGTGGTTCCTACCATTGTTGATCCAATACCTCTGTATTGTGACAACAACGGAGCTATAGCTTTAGCGAAGGAACCAAGGTCCCATCAGAAGTCCAGACTCATCTTAAGGCGGTATCACCTGATCAGGGAGATCATTGATCGTCGGGAGATCGAGGTCCGGAGAGTTGCAACTGAAGAGAACATTGCTGATCCATTCACGAAGGCCCTACCTCAGATTCAGTTCGAGAGGCTACTCGAGATCATCGGTCTTCGATATGCTAGTACATGGCCCTATTGCAAGTGGGAGATTGTCAGTGTATATGCCCTAGGGGCCATTATTGTATCATACTAGTTTGTATATTACTTTATGGAAGCTTGGGATATTCACAGTTATATAACAGTCTTGCTAAACATGGTAGTATGCTACTTGGTTTTATCTATCTTAATATATGAGTATACGTATTGATAGAGCTCTTAGGATCTTGCTTGACTGCCAGTGTTGTGATGGAAGTCACACTAGTGGGGGCTGGGTAGTCTACAAGCACATCCTTTTTCAGGTCCTAGTCGTAGGATTATCGAGACAGGGCATCGATACTCCAGAGTAGACTAGTGTGTACGCTTCTCATCCCAGTAGGGGAGATGGTCTGTCCCACAGCCGTCAGTACGTCATACTGGAGATAGTATACAGGTGCTCGTTGGGTTACGGGTACACCGGACAGGACTCACGGGGAACTGTTGGTTGGTATTATACCCGTCGTCAGTTAACAGTTCCCAGGTGACATGAGTACAGCATAGTCCGCAGACTTGACACTGCTATTTCGCCTCGAGTGTGTCCCACTGTTCTTAGATTGCTACCCTACCACGGCTCAAAGGAGTTGTGCAAACAGGTAGCAGTTGGGTGCAGTCCCGAGCAATTGGAGGCAGCGGCGGTTAGACAGGATTCGTCTCTCCCGGTATTCGGAGTTGATATCGCGCTGTGTCAGAGAGCCATTACGCAAAGTCCCTGGCCAGGGCAAGCGAGATTTACTGGTAGGTTCCAGTTGTTTCTCAGGGTGTAATGGGCTACGCTCCGACACGACTTATACCGCTATTAGGGGACTGGCGCTTGCCGCCTCCTAGGCCTGATATGCGATAGTCTTAGATGAACAGATCGGACTGTACGGAGATTGTCACATCAGACTCAGTAGGAGTTCGGATGGGTTTCCTCATCGGCCTTCTTATCTACATCTACCTGGGGACCGTTACGTACAGCTAGTGCCGCTTGCGGTCTATGGTTAAACCTACTGCCAGCGTAGTAGTCGAGTCTTTAGAGTACCACACAGAGAGTTTCCCTGCTCCGGGCGAAACGATATAGAGGTCTTATGGTTTTACGACAAGGGTTCGGACGCATGCGTGTGTTTACGCACGTTCGACATTCGGACAATATTTACTAGCCGGCTTTGGTTTAAGCCAGTTTCTAGTATCTGGTTATTGGATTTATACAGTCTAAAGTTTTTCCGTGTTTTCACGGATAGGAGGAGCGTTCTCGTAATTTCGCGGGAAGCTTCGAGAAGGATGGTGACTTGAGGGTTAAGGTGGCATTAGCATTAATTGATTTTGTGACTCAAGAGATGAATCATTCAAGTGAGTTAATGAAGCATTTATTGCTTAATGACTCACTTGATGATTCATTGCACATATTAAATGAAGCATGATGATAAATCATTTGATTTATATTATTTGATATTTTATATGCTTCATGATATATTAGAAGTGAGAAACAATTTCAATTCATTATCATTCTCACCTTCTCTCTCCTCAAGCTCTCTCTCTTCAAACCCTAATCCTCCCCTCTCATGTGTTGAGACCAAGGATTAGTAAAGACTATTTAATCCATAACACTTCTCTATATCACCTAGGTTACTTAGATTAGCACTTTAAGAAACCTAGTTACCTCAAGTTAGAGGTGAAGCTTGGAGTATAGCTCTCGGGTGGATCATCTATTACGTGGAGGAGGCCGAGAAGGACGTGGATAATGAAAAGGAGAAGGAAACGGTTCATTAGGTATAATCACTTATCATAGTAGTTCATAACTTCTATGTTTCTTGTTAGTTATAGTTTAGCAAAGATTCTCGGTTAGTCGATGTTTACGCAAAGAACTTGATCTTTTTTCATTATTCCGCCTCCCCGCAAGTCGTGGGGTGTTGTACATCGACTTACATATTATACCCGTCGTCAGTTAACAGTTCCCAGGTGACATGAGTACAGCATAGTCCGCAGACTTGACACTGCTACTTCGCCTCGAGTGTGTCCCACTGTTCTTAGATTGCTACCCTACCACGGCTCAAAGGAGTCGTGCAAACAGGTAGCTGTTGGGTGCAGTCCCGAGCACTTAGAGGCAGTGGCGGTTAGACAGGATTCGTCTCTCCCGGTATTGGGAGTTGATATCGCGCTGTGTCAGAGAGCCATTACGCAAAGTCCCTGGCCAGGGCAAGCGAGATTTACTGGTAGGTTCCAGTAGTTTCTCAAGGTGTAATGGGCTACGCTCCGACACGACTTATACCGCTATTAGGGGACTGATGCTTGCCGCCCCTAGGCTAGATATGCGATAGTCTTAGACGAACAGACCGGACTGTACGGAGATTGTCACATCAGGATCAGTAGGAGTTCGGATGGTTTTTCTCATCGGCCTTCTTATCGACATTTATCTGGGGGCCGTTACGTACAGCTAGTGCTACTTGCGGTCTGTGGTTAAACCCACTGCCAGCATAGTGTCGAGTCTTTGGAGTCCCACACAGAGAGTTTCCCTGCTCCAGGCGAAACGATATAGAGGTCGTATGGTTTTACGACAAGGGTTTGGACACATGCGTGTTTAAACGCACGTACGACGTTCAGACAGATTTTACTAGTTGGCTTTGCCTTAAGCCAGATTCTAGTATCAGGTTATTATACAGTCTAAATTTTTTCCGTGTTTTCACGGATTGGAGGGGCCTTCTCGTAATTTTTCGGGAAGCTTCTAGAAGCATGGTGACTTGGGGGTTAAGGTGGCATAAGCATTAATTGCTCAATGACTCATTTGTGTGATTCATCCTTGGTATTAAATGATGCATTAATTAGTTAATGAGTCATATGATGAATCACACAAGATGAATGCATCAACCATGATGATTAATCATTTAGATTATTTATTTGATAAATTGTTATGGTTGTTATATTCTAATGAGCTCATTATTCATATTCATTCTTATCATCACCTTCTCTCTCCTCAAGCTCTCTCATTCTTGAAACCCTAACCCTAACCTCTCATGTGTTGAGATCAAGTGTTAGCTAGACTAATACATCCATAACCTCACTCTATATCCTCTAGGTAGCTTAGATTAGCACTTTGTGCAACCTAGTTATCTCAAGTTAGAGATCAAGCTTGGCGTAGGAGCTCTCGGGTGGATCGTCTTTGACTCGAGGAGGCCGTTGAGGTGACGATGTTCCAAGGATCCTACGAGGAGTGGAGGATAGCGATGAAGACCCGACGGACAAGTAACGTGACGTATAACTTCGAATCCAAGTAGTTAAACCTCTCGTAGTTTGCTAGTAACGGTTTAAATACGATTCATGCGCTCAAGTCCGTGTTATGAAATTTTGATAATCGTTTTTCATATATTCTGCCTCCTCGCAAGTTCGTGGGGTGCGTGACATGGACTTACACACCCAACTGCTACCTGTTTGCATGACTCCTTTGAGCCGTGGTAGGGTAGCAATCTAAGAACAGTGGGAACACACTCGAGACGAAGTAGCAGTGTCAAGTCTGCGAACTATGCTGTACTCATGTCACCTGGGAACTGTTAACTGACGACGGGTATAATCCCAACCAACAGTTCCCTGCGAGTCCGGTCCGGTGTACCCGTTGTTAGTGTATATGCCCTAGAGGCCATTACTGTATCATACTAGTTTGTATATTACTTAATGGAAGCTTGGGATATACACCTTGTATAAACAATCTTGCTCAATATAGTAGTATGCTACTTGGTTTGTTTCTACTTCAATGTGTACTTGTGTTTATTTCAGTATATCACCTATACACATTAGTGGAGCCCTTAGGATCTTTGCTTGATTACCAGCGTTGTGATGGCAGTCACACTAGTGGGGGCTGGGTACTCTATAAGCAAATCTTTTTGCAGGTCCCTAGTCGCAGGACTGTCAAGACAGGGCATCGATACTCCGGAGTAGACTAGCGTATGCGCTTCTCATCCCAGTGTGGGAGATGGTCTGTCCCACAGCCATCAGTACGTCGTACTGGAGATAGTATACGGGTGCTCGTTAGGTTACGAGTACACTGGACAGGACTCGTCGGGAACTGACCGGTTGGTATTATACCTATCGCCAGTTATCAGTTCCCAGGTGACATGAGTACAGCTTAGTCCGCTGACTTGACACTGTCACTTCGTCTCGAGTGTGTTCCTACTGTACTTTGATTACTACCCTACCACGGCTCAAAGGAGTTGTGCAAACAGGTGGTAGTTGGGTGCAGTCCCGAAGCACTCGGAGGCAGTGACGGTTAGACAGGATTCGTCTCTCCCGGTATTGGGGGTTGACATCGCGCTGTGTCTAGGAGAGCCATTACACAAGTAGTCCCTGGCCAGGGCAATCGAGATATACTGGTAGGCTTCCAGTGTTATCTCAGGGTGTTTTGGGCTTCACTCCGACACGACTTATACCGCTATTAGGGGACTGACGTTTACCGCCCCCTAGGCCCGCCATGCGATGTATCAGACGAACAGACCGGACTGTACGGAGATTGTCACATTCAGGCTCAGTAGGAGTTCAGATGGGTTTCACCTCGTCAGTCTTCTTGTCGGCTTCTACCTGGGGACCGTTACGCACAGCTAGTGCCGCTTACGGTCTGTGGTTAAACCCACTGCCAGCGTAGTGTCGAGACTTTAGAGTCCCACACAGAAAGCTATTCGCCTTTAGGCAAAAGAGTAGAGGTCGCATGGTTTTGCGGCAGGTCGCATGGTTTTGCGACAGGGTTCGGTCACATCCGTGCACTTGTGCACGTACAGTGTCCGGACAGTAAACACTAGCGGGCTTTGGTTTAAGCCAGATCCTAGTGTATGTATTGGGATTGGATTTATCCAGTTTGTATTTGTGTTCCTCGGAACGCGGATGCGGGTGTGTATGCACAGTTGACGGAGAGACAGAGGCGGAGGATTCTCATTAGGGTTGTTGACCGTTGACAGTTGACTATTGACTTTTTGCTCAACCCTAATGAGAATATGATATGTGATTAACAATTATATTAATTACGTATTATGGTGACATGGTTGTTGAGTTGTTGACTTTGTTGACTTGTTGACTTTTGTTGACTTGTTGACTTTGTTGACCGGTTGACTAGGCTTGACTAGTTGACCATCATGATAACTATAGCTATCATTTCATGGCAAAGACTTTTGCTTGCTTCCTCTTTTATGCAAAATGAGTGCATGAAATGATATGGCTATGGTTGCTTAAACCATCACATAATACTTGATTGATATGATGTGTTATGATTGTTTTGGATTATGAGAGCCAAATGAGAAAAGTCTTCTCTCATTCTTTCATTCTCATTCTCTCTCTTGTTCTTGAGCTCTCATCTTCCTCCTCTTGCTCTCCCTCTCTTGACTCTATGGTTCACTTGTCTCATGAGTTGAGAATCAAGAACCATAGATAGAATCCCATACAAACTCTTCTCTACTCACTCTAGTTCACAAGGTTTAGCAAACCAAGTGAACTAGTTTCTTCAAAGACCGAAGAAGAAGCCAAAGGTAGAAGCTTTCGAGGTGGATCTATCTTCGGCGCAAGGAGACGACGGAGTGAAGGCGATCCGGACGACCATCGAGGCTTGAAGACGAAGGAGTTCGAGAAAAAGAAAGGTATAACCCCCTAACCGAGTAGTTAGCAACTCGTAGTTAGGTTGTTAGTTAGATGTTTAACAAAGATCCGGGTTTTAAGTCCATGTTACCACCTCTAAAAAAATCGTTTTTTATCAAATTCCGCATGCCCGAAAGTACCGGGAGAGGTAGCATGGACTTACAGTGGTATCAGAGCCTAGTTAAACTCTAACTAACATCTTAGCAAAGTAGCTAGAAGATCGATCAAAGAAAAAGTCACGAAACGAACCCGAATCGCCAAGTTTCTGCCGATTTTTATTCTGCTCAAAAGTTGATAATTTTCATCTTAAAAATCGGCTCAGGCTTTTGTGTGAACACCCACCAAAATTGGTCCAACGATCGAGTCAAAGCGCCGCGGAAACGCGGCGGGAGCACGCTCCCGCCGCGGATCCGCGGCCGAGTTAACTCGGCCGAGGTCCAAGTTTGGTGCAATGTTTTACTGGGGTTGTTTTGGGATTTTTAGAATATATATTTTCTGCCCAGATTTTCCAGAACGAAAATTTTGTTCTTGGGGTCTTGAAAATCCGTATTTTTGATCGAACTTCTAAAAGACTTTAGCTGACGGGTTTTTCTGTAATTTGATATTTGTATTGAACGTCTGCTAATCGCTATATGTCGATTAGTGGGAGTTATACAAATCCGTGTTCTGTAATGTTGCTGGAATGTGTATATGAATATGTTGGATTGTCGCGGGTGAATAGACGGGGTTGTGAGACGAGAGTTTTCTTTTCTTTCAATTCATGTAAATTTGTAAATTGATGTAATAATTATTTGTATGGCCGCACAACCGGGTCGGGGTTGTTGCCATCATTGTATAATTACTTTTTACTGTTTTTGCTCCTAGGATAGACCCATGGAGGGGGTGAACAAACTACCGGGTATGCCGAAGTGCCGAGTGGCCTACTCACGGGGATGAGGGAGGTTGCTTCGTTTCGGGTACTTGGCGGGTAGTTTGCCGCACCCGTAGGGGTCTTGGGTGGGGTACTGGCTATTCACCGCGACCGTGTAATCTGCTTTTCGTTACAGGCTCGTACGAATTGCAGCTTCCTAGTATATCCAATGTGTTCATCTGTGATCTGAAATGTTTATCATTGCAGTATATCTATATATGATATTATTTAGGCGTTGCTTATGTTTTACAGCCGCGCTAGCCCAGCCCCCACTCTGTCGTTAGTTAAGTAACCTAACGGGTAATGACGGGGCCCAGTGGCGAATGCGAATGGCATAAGAGTACGTCATATTTTGGTTGTTTTCTGCAATGGTAGGATTAAATGATGGGACGCATTAAAAGAACTAATGCAAGAATATCACGCATTAAAAGAACTAATGCAAGAAAATAAACCATGTAAAAGTCGTTGGAACACTTTCGAAAACCACTCGGTTCTTTTCAAAACAAACTTTTAAAATGCGGAGTTTGAGCCACTCCATTTAAAAGCTATCTCGTTCCATCGACTAAATCAAGTTCACTACGTTCACGGTTTCGCCAAAACCATTCGTAGCCCTCCGTCGTTTCACATGAATAGTCAATAGTATTCAAGCTGTGTTTGTTGGCCAAAGTCAAGGCATAGTGATTGGTAGCTATTGGGTATTCATGTGCAGCATAGATAGATGCGTTTGTTTGGAACAGTCGTACTGCCTTGTTGGCCAAAGTCAAGGGTATGTGCGGGTGGATTCAATTAACCTGGAGAACGACGGATAGAACTTGACATGTGACTATGATTTGTTGGCCAAAGTCAAGGTCATAAGAGCATGGGCAAAAATCCACATCGGGAGTTTCAAAAGAACTGAAACTTGCTAGTATTGCATACCATTTGGAGCGTGATGATTCTGGTAGGATTCCTTCAGTTTCGTCACGCGATGATATTTGGATCCCGATCCTACTGTGAGTATATGTTACTACTCGGGAAATTTCTCACTTAACGATCAATGCTATAAACCAAGTAGGTGTCTAGAAAGGTGTTAGCGGGGCTACGCTCCCAGGGAAAAGAGGTTCTTAAATTAAGGAACTTCGCGAAAGCGTTGGAAAACCTCCCTCGAAGTACCGACACCAGCCTGGCCGAACGGTTAAGCAAATATTGTACGGTGAGATTGATCCTGACTAATTCTTCCTTTTTGGTTTGAGGAGGGATTCGAGAAACAGTGGGAGCCATCCTGTTTAGACAAATTAAAAACCACTCTAAGCTTGCAAGAGCATCATGCTAAGTGTTTCTTCTTCTCTCTCCTAATTGCAGCGACCAATCGAAATAACTGGACTTAAGTTACTCCTAGATAAAAACTTACTGACAGGGCCAAACTACAAAGATTGGCTCAGGAATGTCAAAATGGCAACTGTAAGTCTACGCTAGCGCCCCGGCAGTCTACAGACGCCAAATGCGGAACAAAAAATTTTAACTTGGCGCTATCGTATACTTTAACCCGGATCTTCCATTATTGCTAAACTAACAAACTGTAAAGAGTGTAGAAAAGGTATACCGAACGATCCGAGTCCTTCGTTCTTCAACCATCATCCCACGCTCCGTTGCGGCTGCTCCGATCTCATCGATCTCCGATCTCTTCGTCGAGGTGGTACCACATGATCGGTTCTTTAAACGGGCTCCCGCCTCTGACTCGAGGCAACTCGATCGTCAAGTTTGCTAAAAGAGACGACCAAGAATGATGTAGAGAATGAGTAGATGACTTTGTCTCACTTCGTCCAAATCCGTGGACGATCGGTTAATGAAGTTGCCGTGGAAATCGGGTGATGGAATGAAATGAACTGTAAAATTCCATACACCCCGAATACTATCATAATCTTTTCTAGTCAAAATGAAACATCAAGTGAGAGTGAGGAGGAGAGAGAAGGCCGGCCTCTTTATATGATGGAGGGAGGTGACCGTAGGAGCAAGTGGTGACTATAAGAAAGCTTCTCACTCAAAAGATCAAGAAGAAATATCCTTAGCTAAACAAAACTCATTAATGAAAACCATGAGTCACTTAAACACCTCATCATGCCTTTAATGAAACCATTAATGCACTAATGAGTCATATGCCTCATCATCACTTCTAGAAGCTTCTAGAATGATGAATCACTCATATCTGAAGAAAAGATAAATCCGTCTTTAACCGAATGTTAAAAGACGGCTGATAGAAAACTGGAAACTGGCAACTTCCAAAAGTGATCCTGAAACGAATTTCAGGACAACCCCGAAACTGTTTAAATATACCCGCATTTGTATTACGACCGAATACAAATGCAACTGAGACAAAGATATTATACCTACTCAATATAATACTCGGATCCGGCTTAAACCAAAGCCGACCAGTATCAACTGTCCGAAAATCGACACGTGCATAAACGCACGTGCATTTTCCGAACCCTGCCATAAAACCATACGGCCTCTACAACGTTTCGCCCGAACTTGGGAAACTGTCTGTGGGGGACTCTAATGACTCGTCAGCACCCTGGCAGTGGGTTTAACCACAAACCGTCAGCGGCACTAGCAATGCGTAACGGCTGCCCATGGACTGACCTCAAGGGATGCCGATGAGCGCACTCATCCGGAAAACCCTACTGAGCCTAACAGTGACAATGTATATACAGTCCGGTCCGTTCGTCAATGAGTATCGCATATCTGTCTAGGGGGCTAGTAACGTCAGACCCCTAATAGCAGTATAAGTCGTGTCGGAGTGAAGCCCAAAACACCCTGAGATACTACTGGAGTACCTACCAGTAAATCTCCTACCATGGCCATGGATTTGTGTAATGGCTCTCCTAGACACAGCACGACCTCGTCCCCAATACCGGGAGAGACGAATCCCCTGCCGATCCGCTCACGTGCCTCCATATGGCTCGGGACTGTACCCAAAAGCTACCTGTTTGCACGACTCCTTTGAGCCGTGGTAGGGTAGAAATCAAAGCACAGTGGGAACTCACACGAGACAAATGACGACCTCAGGTCGATGAACTAACCTGTACACATGTCACCAGGGAACTGCTATCTGACGATAGGTATAGTACTAACTAGCAGATTCCCGGCGAGTCCTGTCCGGTGTACTCATAACCCAATGAGCACCTGTATACATCTTAGGTGATCCAACTGACACCAGTGGCTTGTGAGACCGGCCACCGCCCCTCGTCGGGGTCTCGACTGTACACACTAGTCTACTCCGGAGTATCGATGCCCTGTCTCGAAACTCCCACGACTAGGGACCACAATTAAGGATATGCATATAAACTACCCAACTCTCACGTATATGATCGCCATCATACTGTTGGTAGTAAAGCAAGATCCCAAGGGCTCTATCAAAGTGTAACATGCAATCAGTCACCTGAACATGTACACGACTGATAAAGGCAAACCAGATAGCATACTATCATCTCGAGTAAGACTGTCCTACCGGGATAGGTCCTCCGCAATCATTGCATTCACGTACCTGCGATCCAATATTTGACTATGAGGGCACTATCTCCAACAATCTCCCACTTGCACTCAAGGCTAATATTGCGATGTCGACTACTCACAGCCCGTGTGAAACCGAACATCCAACTCCTCTACTAATCAGTTTCACAAAGCCCGTTTGTTAAACTATTGTGTTCGAGAAATAGCCTCGGTGAGTGGATCCGCCTAGAAGTATCTTTCTATATCTCTCTTAATCTCAAGTTCGCGGAGAAAACCATCTCCCGAATTGAGTAATACCTGTCTTAGAACATGTCTGGATATCTGATGGGACCTTAGTTCATAAATGAACTCCATATCCAAACTTCTTAGACTGAATCGATCACTGAACCTAATCAGTATCGGGCACCTTGCTTCCCACAGTATCCTCTTGGACCACCTGTCCATAATACTGTCCCTCTTCGTCAGAGGGAAAAACTAAAACTCTGACAGTCACTCTGTCATCCACGTCACCTTTGAAGCCTGGAATGATAATCGTCTCCCGAAGTAGGCTGCCGTCATCAAATCCGTAGAACATGTACTCATGTTCTAAAACTGCTTCCTTATGTTTCTCCAGGATTGGATTAATACAAACTTATTGCATCTAGTGCAAAAACAACATTTGGTGCGGTACTTGACATCTCATGATTGACTCAATTGCCTAAGCAAGTGATCTGCCAATCATGCACATCCCTCTCCCCTTTAGTCTATACGACACCTTTAGAGAGGGTGACTCCATCACCTGCAGGTATCTTACCATGCTAGGAGTCAATTATTCTAAAAACCATTAGAATATCTGTCAAAGTACCCACATTGGGAAACCACCCAAACCTAGATCTAAAACCATAGATCCAGAAACCAGAATGTCTTATATTATATCCATATCCTGTCTGGAGAAACATTTGTGTGACGATCACAGTACAACCGATCGTAGTATAGGAATTTTACTTCCTACTCTGTGTATGTCATCTTGATACCATGACATCACACCCTACTACCTTCTTAACTGATCCATCCCTTATTCTGATTGAAGTCAAACCCATGACTGTCACATCAAAATTAGATGATCTATCTCCGCTATAACTGCTCAAGTCTATAAATAGATATAAGCTACTTGCCCACTATGCTTCCGTTGCTCCCACTGACTACGACAACCCTCCTACCGGGTCTCATAACCTGGAACAACAGTAGTGTCAAGTCTGGGTAGATTAGAACCTCCCTATCACCGTCTCTGAGGCTACCGAAGTACCTCTCGGGCGTCTGAGGTTACCTACCATACCTGCGGAGTGGCTATTGGAGTGTCAAACCTGATTGAATATATAGGTCCTATTAAATTTTCCGTAATCGTTCGCGGTTCTGGAATCACTTCCAGTTCTACCATACTCTCACTACTGTTTTCTGAAAAAGATCCATTTTACTAAAACTGTGGCGAGTCAAGAACAATATCACTATTGATCTTCCAAATGGTAGAATATCAACCCTCGTCATAGCCAGGGTCAACCCACAAACAGCCATTACAGAAACGTGCCCTGAGTTATCCAGTGTCTGGTTTTAATCATAAGCTGGACAACTCCACGTACCTCAATATCTTTTAAGGTACGAACTATTCTATATCCAATACAGAAACTTTGGCACTTATTTAATTGGAACCAAGATTCAATCCATGCAGCTGTCTCCAGTGCATATCAACTTAATGGAAAGAGTCTAATCAGCATTACTCAACTTAGGAATCCATCCAATTATGAGTAACCTGAAAGAAAAACACGTTTCTCAAAACCATCACTATCATCTGAATACCAATCACAAGAATCTAAATCTTCGATCTCTTTGAAGAATCTCGATACTTGTGATACCTGGTGCTCTACTTTATTCTTATACCCACAACTTCTCAAAACTTAGACCTTGTATTTCTACGAAACACTCGTCTAAATACTAGAGAAGTTATAAGTAAACAGAACATAGTACGAGGACCTACCCCTTTGTCCTGATGGACACTGGACAACATACAATACTCTGTATAAGTCCGCTGAGTTAAACAACTCATAACTTGTGCGTTGTCGGTGGAAAACTGTACCCTGGCAATTTCCTCAACTATCACCAATTACAACGAATTCCGATATAATGAGGATGATCACCCAATTCCCAATATCTTACTCCCACTCATCATCTGTAAAACCATACAGATATGAGAATGAAACCTGGTAAATACATACCCTTGGAGTAAGTGTCTAATCGGGAAAACAGTTTTTTCTTTAACAATGCACTGAAACATGGAAATGTTTCGTAGGGGTATCCTGGTATTCATAGCAATGCCTCTTCCATAATCCAATTCATGACTTCAACCGTATATTTTATTGCCATCTCTCCAAATCCCTTTTATTTGTCTTTAGTCGTTACCTTCTGTACACCATCGTTAGGCTAAATGGTTTTCTTCCTTCCCTACCGTTCGGCACCAGCCTATGGTTTGGAAGAAGACTATCCAGTAAGCATAATAGGTGTACCCTCCTAAACCAAGGAGTACTCGCATCTCGAGAGAAGGTGACGATAAAGGACAACTGAATAATACCTTATTCTTTTTAAAGGTGAAATAGGAGCGGCGATGAAGTACGCGGTTTTGGTCGTGAATGATATCAGTCGCAATTTACTTTTGCCCTCTTTCTAATCTCTTTATTTTGTCTTTACATATTACCTTCTGCATACCCTACTTAGGCTAATTGGTTTTCTTCATTCCCTACCTTTCGGCACCAGCCTATGGTTTGGAATAAGACTATCCAATAGGCGTAATAGGTGTACTCTCCTAAACCAAGGAGCTCTCGCAACCTGAGAGAAGGTGATAATAAAAGACAACTGAATAAACCAATTCTATTTCTCCTGAACCTGGATCCATCCTCGAAGAAGTCCCTTCGAGTTCGTATATAACCATACGATGGATCTATCCAATGGAAGTGGATATCCGTAGTAATACGGGTGTTCTGAGAAATTCAAAGGGTAAAAGAAGGAGTGGCAATGACTTATGCAACTCGGACAATCCAAAAGCCAGTATTTTAAGAAGGTTCGATCAACCTGGTCACTGAGTCATAGTCTAGGGTCGGTCAAAGGTCGCTGCCAAAGAGAGAGAGAGAAAAGAAACACTCTGCGTGCACTCTAACCTAGATCAGAATGGTCATCATTTTATCTAATCCGGAAACCTCCCACTGTCCTGTCAAATTCTCCTCCAAACCTAAAGAAGAATCAATCGGGATCACCCGAAGAGTAAACCAACTCATCAGTGGGAATCAGGATCCAACTCTCATCGCATGATAACGTGATGGAATGCATCCACGTTACTCATACTCCAGAAGGTATGCGCATACTCGGCAAGTTTCAGTTTCTTTAGAAACTCCTGATATTGTTTTTGCCCCATGCTCTTATAACCTTGGCTTTGGTCAAAATGTCATAAGTCACATGCCAAGTTCTACCCGTCACTATCTTGTCAATTTGAACCCACCCGCACATGCCCCTGACTTTGGCCAATCGGCAGAACGACTGTCCCAAACTAACTCATCTATCTATGCAACAATTGAATACCCAGCAGCTACCAAACACTATGCCTTAACTTTGGGTAAAATACATAGCTTGAATACTACTGAATACCCAAAAGAAGTGACGGAGGGCTACGGCTGGTTTTTGGCGAAAAACCTTTAGCGTAGTGAACTTGATATCGCTGAAGGAACCTGATAGCTTTTTAAAATATAGTGGCGAAAACCTTTTGCTAAAGAGGTCACTCCCGGTAAAGGGATCTCGGCTCTTTCCTCGTGGAATGAGGTGCAGGATATTCCACTGAATACCGCTACGCAAAGCAACATGTAATCGACTATAGTAAAGTTATTACTTTGACGCAAACTTCTGTCCAAGGGGTCAGTCCCGGTGAAGGGATATCAGCCCTTGCCCCGTCGAATGAGGTGCTGGATATTCACACCGAATACCGCTATGCATAACAAAAGGAAACGTCTTTGTAACAACACTTTTTAAATTGTTCCAACAACTGTATACAGGTTTGTTTTAACTTTGCATTGATCAGAATCAACGCAGTCCCATCATTTAATCACACCAGAAAAGAACGAAAACAAAATGTACGTATATGCCATCTGCATTCGTCACTGGGTCCCGTCATTATTCGTTAGGTTACTTAACTAACGACAGAGCGGGGACTGGACTAGCGCGGGTGTAAAACATATACAACATCTAATAGTATATAAACCAATATACAATAATCGCTCCAGGCGTGATAATATGCAACATTACAGAAAAGTAATAAGCATCACAGAACAATACAGATATCTGGGATCCCCGAGTTTCACAGAGCCGCTGCTGAAACTCGAGGTTCCCCAGTCGTGTGGATAGCCTGTGCAATGAAACCTAGACCCCTACGGGTGCGGCAAGTTACCCGCCAAAACCTGAAGCGAGGCAGTCCCCACAGCATAGTGAATGGAACACCCGGCACTTCACGGAATCCGGTAAATTGAGCACCCCTCCTTGGGTCAACCTGTACCCCCTACGAGTGCGGCGAATAGTCTGCCAATTCTGAAGTGGGGCCCCTCTGCCTCTCAAAGCCATGAGATGCGGACCCGTTGCTTTCCCGAACCCGGCTATCCGTGCACTCCGTCGCGGGGTAAAACCTAGTACAGTAATGAAAAATAGTACAATAGGTACATCGACCGCAACCTGGTCGTGCCCCAAAAGAATATTATACAACAGGCAGTGACGGCTGTCCACAAGTTGGACGCTCGCCCCGCAATATCAAATGTACAAATAAACACAAACTGTACTACCATTGCACACTGCTATCCACCACGACAAATCCGCAACATCACAGCACAACACAGAACATCAACGCGAAAGTCACGTTCGCAAACCCGTCTAAAAGAACTATAGCAATCAGACGCAGTTTACCGATCAAATGACATTCCCGGTCGGAGATATAATGTAAGCACTGTAAACTAACGTGTTTAAATTTCGATCGACCAAAGACCAAATATCAAAAAGTGGGCCCCACGACTTACTGGTGAACAGTAACAAAATCTGGGCCAAAACGATATATACCAAAAACCCCAAAATCCCACAGAGAACCAACTGACAAAATTTGGGAGCACGTGCTCCCCACGTGGCCGCGGTTGCGCGGCCAAACCATGGGTTTGGCCGCCCTTCCGCGGCGGCTTGGAGGGACCACGACCCCAAATTTCGTCGTAGTTCTTAGAAAACCCTGCTCTGATTTTTAAGACATCCAGAAATAAATTTTGAGACCGTTTAAAATTAACAGAAACTGTCGGGTAGGAATTTTGCAATTTTTGTTTTCCGGTCGGATCGAAGTTTTAAACGCGTTAGCACAAGTTAGCATAGCAAAATGGTGAGGCTCTGATACCACTGTAAGTCTACGCTAGCGCCCCGGCAGTCTACAGACGCCAAATGCGGAACAAAAAATTTTAACTTGGCGCTATCGTATACTTTAACCCGGATCTTCCATTATTGCTAAACTAACAAACTGTAAAGAGTGTAGAAAAGGTATACCGAACGATCTGAGTCCTTCGTTCTTCAACCATCATCCCATGCTCCATTGCGGCTGCTCCGATCTCGTCGATCTCCGATCTCCTCGTCGAGGTGGCACCACATGATCGGTTCTTTAAACGGGCTCCCGCCTCTGACTCGAGGCAACTCGATCGTCAAGTTTGCTAAAAGAGACGACCAAGAATGATGTAGAGAATGAGTAGATGACTTTGTCTCACTTCGTCCAAATTCATGGACGATCGGTTAATGAAGTTGCCGTGGAAATCGGGTGATGGAATGAAATGAACTGTAAAATTCCATACACCCCGAATACTATCATAATCTTTTCTAGTCAAAATGAAACATCAAGTGAGAGTGAGGAGGAGAGAGAAGGCCGGCCTCTTTATATGATGGAGGGAGGTGACCGTAGGAGCAAGTGGTGACTATAAGAAAGCTTCTCACTCAAAAGATCAAGAAGAAATATCCTTAGCTAAACAAAACTCATTAATGAAAACCATGAGTCACTTAAACACCTCATCATGCCTTTAATGAAACCATTAATGCACTAATGAGTCATATGCCTCATCATCACTTCTAGAAGCTTCTAGAATGATGAATCACTCATATCTGAAGAAAAGATAAATCCGTCTTTAACCGAATGTTAAAAGACGGCTGATAGAAAACTGGAAACTGGCAACTTCCAAAAGTGATCCTGAAACGAATTTCAGGACAACCCCGAAACTGTTTAAATATACCCGCATTTGTATTACGACCGAATACAAATGCAACTGAGACAAAGATATTATACCTACTCAATATAATACTCGGATCCGGCTTAAACCAAAGCCGACCAGTATCAACTGTCCGAAAATCGACACGTGCGTAAACGCACGTGCATTTTCCGAACCCTGCCATAAAACCATACGGCCTCTACAACGTTTCGCCCGAACTTGGGAAACTGTCTGTGGGGGACTCTAATGACTCGTCAGCACCCTGGCAGTGGGTTTAACCACAAACCGTCAGCGGCACTAGCAATGCGTAACGGCTGCCCATGGACTGACCTCAAGGGATGCCGATGAGCGCACTCATCCGGAAAACCCTACTGAGCCTAACAGTGACAATGTATATACACTCCGGTCCGTTCGTCAATGAGTATCGCATATCTGTCTAGGGGGCTAGTAACGTCAGACCCCCAATAGCAGTATAAGTCGTGTCGGAGTGAAGCCCAAAACACCCTGAGATACTACTGGAGTACCTACCAGTAAATCTCCTACCATGGCCATGGATTTGTGTAATGGCTCTCCTAGACACAGCACGACCTCGCCCCCAATACCGGGAGAGACGAATCCCCTGCCGATCCGCTCACGTGCCTCCATATGGCTCGGGACTGTACCCAAAAGCTACCTGTTTGCACGACTCCTTTAAGCCGTGGTAGGGTAGAAATCAAAGCACAGTGGGAACTCACACGAGACAAATGACGACCTCAGGTCGATGAACTAACCTGTACACATGTCACCAGGGAACTGCTATCTGACGATAGGTATAGTACTAACTAGCAGATTCCCGGCGAGTCCTGTCCGGTGTACTCATAACCCAATGAGCACCTGTATACATCTTAGGTGATCCAACTGACACCAGTGGCTTGTGAGACCGGCCACCGCCCCTCGTCGGGGTCTCGACTGTACACACTAGTCTACTCCGGAGTATCGATGCCCTGTCTCGAAACTCCCACGACTAGGGACCACAATTAAGGATATGCATATAAACTACCCAACTCTCACGTATATGATCGCCATCATACTGTTGGTAGTAAAGCAAGATCCCAAGGGCTCTATCAAAGTGTAACATGCAATCAGTCACCTGAACATGTACACGACTGATAAAGGCAAACCAGATAGCATACTATCATCTCGAGTAAGACTGTCCTACCGGGATAGGTCCTCCGCAATCATTGCAATCACGTACCTGCGATCCAATAATTGACTATGAGGGCACTATCTCCAACAGCAATCACTTACGACAAGCTGGGGTATCTTCTTACCACCAAAGCTCCCCCTGTTCCAAGTTCCGCTTCCAGCGTCGCGGATAAGGAAATCCGTAAGACCTGGGAGATTGATAGCGCGAAGGCTAAGTGCCTCGTACTTGCCTCGATGGACAACGAACATCAGAGGAGGCACGAGAATATGGACCTTGAATCCATATTTCTCCATACAAAAGAACTGTATGGAGAGCAATCTCGTATCGCAAGATACGAAGTGTCGAAGAAGTTATTTTCGGCAAGGTTGGCCGTCGGATCATCGGTAGCGGAACACGTGCTTAAGATGATTGGCTTCATTGAGGAGCTCGCGGAACTTGGAACCACGTTGGAGAATGAGCACTATATGGACTTGATTCTCCAGTCCCTTCCTTCCACTTACGCCCAGTTCATATTGAACTCCAACTTACAAGAAAACGAAGTTGAACTTTCAGAGCTCCTCAACATGCTGAGGAGCGCAGAGGGCACCCTACAGAAAGGTAGGGAAACATCCACTTTGTTTGTAGGAGGATCATCTTCTTCTAGGTCCAAGGCGAAAGCCAAGGGAAAGAAGAAGAAACCCTCCGCCAAACCAAGGGGCGGTGTTAGTAAAGTGGATACGAAGGGAAAAGCAAAAGCAACAAAGGTAGCGGGGAAGCTTGTGGATAAGGAAGAATGCTTCTATTGTCATAAGAAAGGTCACTGGAAGAATGATTGCAGGGCTTGGAAAGCCAGGACACAGGAATTGAAGCAAGTTGCGGCTTCAGCTTCAGGTGTGTATGTTATTGAAAACTGTCTTTCAATAAACTCTACTTCCTGGGTATTGGATACCGGATCAGGATCTCATATCTGTAATTCTTTGCAGGCATTGAGAAACCGTAGTGTTTTGAAAGCAGGTGACATGACCCTCAGAGTTGCGAACGGAGCTAGCATGGATGCTAAAGCCGTGGGGGACTATTACCTAGGAATGTCAGATGAACATGTTTTGGTTTTGCGTAATTGCTTTTTTGTACCCAACGCAACTTGTAATATCATTTCTGTATCTTTAGTTTCTAAAGAAGGTTATGAATTTGCGTTTGTAAGTAATGTTGTAAACATTCACCTTAATCAAGTTCTGATTGGGTCAGGTACATTGAGCAATGGTATATACGTATTAAACCAACCACAGATTTTCAATGTCCAGAATACACACAAAAGAAAGTCTCCGGAAATAAATTAGACTTTCTTATGGCATTGTAGACTGGGTCATATCAATGAGAGAAGGTTGACGAAGTTACATACAGAAGGATATTTGAATCCGTTCGAATATCAATCGTATGCCACTTGTCAATCCTGTCTCAAAGGAAAGATGACAAAGACTCCGTTTACTGGACACGGAGTAAGAGCGAGCGAGCACTTGGGACTCGTACACAGCGACGTGTGCGGTCCAATGTCTACACATGTGCGAAGCGGTTATTCTTACTTCATTTCTTTTACGGATGACTTCTCAAGGTACGGTTATGTCTTATTAATGAAACATAAGTCCGAAGCCTTTGGAAAGTTCCAGGAATTTAAGAATGAAGTAGAAAAACAAACCGGCAAAAGTATTAAGATTCTAAGATCGGATCGAGGTGGAGAATACTTAAGTGCCGAGTTCCTGGATTATTTAAAAGAGAACGGAATTCTCTCTCAGCTTACTCCTCCATACACTCCGCAACATAACGGTGTATCGGAGAGACGGAACCGAACCCTATTGGATATGGTACGGTCCATGATGAGTAACGCTGAGTTACCGCGATCATTCTGGGGATATGCGCTAGAATCAGCTGCATACCTTTTGAACCGAGTTCCGACTAAGACTGTGCCTACTACACCATATGAAATGTGGTGTGGGAAGAGACCCTATCTTAAGCACATTAAGACATGGGGATGTCCAGCTTTTGTTAAAAAGCAGCATGCGGACAAGCTCGAGGCACGCTTAGTACAGTGTAAGTTCGTGGGATATCCAAAGAACTCCAAGGGATATTTCTTCTACTGTGAAGAGGAACAAAAAGTTCTTGTTTCTCGTCATGCCTACTTCTTGGAAACTGAGTTTTTGGAAACCCAGATAAGTGGGAGCACAGTAGAACTGGAAGAAATTCCAGAACCACGAGCTATTACTGAAAGCTTAGTGGAACCAGAGGGTTCAAGAGAACAGGACATTCCTACGCCGCTCCGCAGGAGTAGTAGGCAGTCTCATCCGCCCGAGAGATACTACGGTTTTCTCATAGACGGGGATAGAGAGGATTGCATCATAGATTATGATGAGCCTACTAGCTTCCAGCAAGCCGTTCAGAGCGTCGACTCGGTAAAATGGCTGGATGCAATGCGGACCGAAATGGAGTCCATGTACACCAACAAAGTATGGACGTTGGACATTGCTCCAGACGGGGTAAAACCCGTAGGATGCAAGTGGATCTTCAAAAGGAAGATTGGTGTAGATGGACAGGTTGAGACCTATAAAGCTAGACTTGTTGCAAAGGGTTTCCGTCAAAGACCTGGCTTGGACTATGACGAAACCTTTTCTCCAGTGGCTATGCTGAAATCCATTCGGATCCTTCTTGCCATTGCTGCCTTCCACGATTATGAGATCTGGCAGATGGACGTAAAGACCGCTTTTCTAAATGGAAATTTAGAGGAGTATGTCTATATGGACCAACCAGAGGGTTTCATTCAGAGTGGGAGCAGCGGAAAGGTGTGCAAGTTGCTTAAGTCCATTTACGGACTAAAGCAGGTATCGCGGAGTTGGAACATCTGTTTTGATGAGACGGTCAAGGAATTTGGCTTTATCAAAAATCCAGATGAACCATGCATCTATAGTAGATTTGTGGCGAGAACTGTAGTATTCCTCGTTTTATACGTGGATGACATTCCTATGCTACAATCTGTCAAGGGGTTCTTGTCACACAGGTTCTCCATGAAAGACCTGGGTGATGCCTCATACATTTTGGGTATCCGGATCTACCGTGACAGATCCAAGAGGATATTAGGACTTTCACAGTCCAGGTACATCGACACCATACTGAAAAGATTCAGTATGGAAGATTCCAAGCGCGGTAACCTACCGGCTTGTCACGGGATACCCTCTCTAAAGAGATGTCTCCCAAGACTAATTTGGAGAGGGATCGCATGTCTATTATACCCTACGCTTCTGCGGTAGGCTCTATAATGTATGCGATGTTGTGTACCAGACCGGATGTAGCTTATGCACTCAGTGTGGTAAGCCGGTATCAGTCAGACCCAGGGGAGAAATACTGGATAGCGGTAAAGAACATTCTCAAGTACCTGAGAAGGACTAAGGAGATGTTCTTGGTGTATGGCGGAAAAGTCCTCCAGATCGAGGCCTTTGCTGACTCCAGCTTCCAGAGTGACAAGGATGATTCCAAGTTCATGTCGGGTTTTGTCTTTACCCTCAATGGAGGGGCGGTGTGTTGGAAGAGTTCCAAACAGGAAACCGTTGCAGACTCGACGATGGAAGCGGAATACATCGCTGCATCTGATGCCGCAAAAGAAGCTGTCTGGATAAGGAAGTTCTTGAAAGAACTTCAGGTGGTTCCGTCCATTGTTGATCCAATACCTCTGTATTGCGACAAAAACGGGGCTATAGCTTTAGCGAAGGAACCCAGGTCCCATCAGAGATCCAGACACATCTTGAGGCGGTATCACCTGATCAGGGAGATCGTGGATCGCCAGGAGATCGAGGTTCGGAGAGTCGCTTCAGAAGATAACACTGCAGATCCATTCACCAAGGCCTTGCCCCAGACTCAGTTCGAGCGGCTGATCGAGATGATATGTAACATTTCAAAAAAAAATACATCAGCTACATCAGCATCAGCAACACCATCATGAGCTGCAACAGCAGCTGATGTGAACATCGGCCTACCCTCAACATTTTCAGCCCACCATAGCTGACTTGCACACTCCCATCATCACTTTTCAGCCCCCAATGATTGCAGCCACCAGCCCATCAACACTTTCAGCCATAATAGCTGACCTGCACACTCCCAAACCATACTTTTCAGCCCCCAATAGCTGACTTCAGCCACAAATCAGCCCCCCTACACCTGCAGCTACATTAGGTGCTGAAACATGCATCAATTCAACACCTTTTAGCCACAATATCTGACCCATCAGCAATAACTTCAACAGCCCCCCTACGCCTACAGCTATATTAGTTGCTGAAACAATGCATTTCAGCCAATGGTTTCAACAAAACAGCGGCAACATCAATCACAACACCCACCGGCCTTTAACCAACCCATACCCTCATTACACCACATCAAAATTCACTACAAATAACACTTCCTCAAGTGTTGCAGCTGCTACTGCAACACATAGAGAAAAGAAAAAAAAGAAAGAAAGAAAGAAAAGCAAGAGAGAGAGAGAGTTGCAGCAGCAACAGCTGCAGAAACATCATCTTTGGAGCAATGGAGCAGCTCCTCAACAGCACAACCCTTTCTCCTTCCCTTCTCCTACATTCTAGGACCCCCTGGAGGTATAATCTCGCATCCCAACTCGGTTCTTGCTCAGTTTCGGTTAAATAGCTGAAGTTACTGTTTTATTTGTGACATTGTGCTAGTTTAGGCAAATTTGAGTGAAACTTGACCTAGTGTTGGTTTTGATCGTTAGTATAACCTTATTAGGTGTTTTTGAGACCATTGTAACCAATATTACCCCAGATTCCTAGTATTTACCAGAGTTATTCAACTTGACGTATTTTAGCGTTTTTCTCGATTTTGAGACCTTTCTGAGATCTGCTTTCACCTGGGGCCTGCTAGAGAAAAATTGACTTGGCAGAGAGCTGTGCAGCCATCCTGGAACCCCTACCCAAAGCCCTAGCCACCACCTCAAAGTCCCGGCCGCAATTTTAATCCCCCTGACCGCAATTTACGGCCAAAGCAGTGTAAAACTGCCTCGTTTTGCGTGCACAGCCCCTTTTTCATGTAAAATTGACCCCCGGTATGTCTAGTTTTGACTGTTTCCTGTTAGAGTAAAATCTAGGTTCATTTTCATGAGTTGGCGTATGATTTACGACTTGTTTTCATATGGATTTTGGTATTTGATGATTCGCTTCGGTCGGGTGGCGTTTGGACGTCGACGACAGTGGATATTGGCAGTGTTTGCACACAAGGTCACAGGTTTTTACCTATGGGCGTAGTGTGCACCATTTTGGTTTCCGACATGGTTTTCATGTGTTTTAGCGTGTGATATCCTTGTAGGTACTCCACGTGGCGTCGAAGCGTTGGAGATGCAAATGGAGACATCGGCACCGGCATGCTTAAAGAAAGGTGAGTAGATTTATATCTACGGGGAGAAGTCGGGTGGATGGCGTTTAGCACCCCCGCTGTCCGTGGTGATGTATACGGATGTGTATAGACACCTACAATCTATTATTTGTTGTTGGGACTAAATATTGATGTTTAAATGGATATTGGTGGACTTGGATGATTTTGGTTACGAAACCATAAGGTAGTGGGTGCACTACACATACATGCACACATATACATACTTGCATACATCCTTACTCATATGTACTTTGGGATTCTATATTGTCATGTGTTCATATGGATATGGGACCATATGCTCACATACAGATTTGAGGATGATACATGGGATTGAGATGAGTCGATGAGTTTGATCCGAGATTATGATATCGGTGATATGGTAAAATTCATATTTGAGATAAGTCTTGATGCTTTAGCGTATTTTGGATGATGATGCCATATGAATAGTGATATATGTATAAAATGATCGACAGGTGATTATGATACGAGATAGGATATGAAATGATATGATATGACAAGACATTTATAATAGGCCGCCTTGGGCGGGGTATACTCCTTGAGATGATATGTGCTGATGATATCGATTTATACGGGATTGTCGACCAGTAGTTAGATCTTGATTGTAGTAATGATGTTAGAATTGTACTAGACATAGGTCAGTACACAGATGATGATATTGATAAAGAGAATACTCAATGAATGATATGACAAATGTGATATTGACCCGTACCCAGATTGGGGAGGCCGTACGACGGATTTACGTACGAGCCATAAATTGATGTTTGATTCGCACTCTTGATTTGGGAATAATTGATTATAGAGATATGTTATCGGATGTGATATTATTGAAGCGGATCACCGACTATATATACTTATATTTATGTATCAACTCAGAGGTTAGGCGGTTTCCCTTACCTGCAGTTAGCTTATTAGCTCAGCCTTATTGTTGGCATAGCTGTATGACTCTTATGATATTAGATGCAGTTCAGTTATCATTGTGTTTTAGCACTCAGCTTCCGCATATTATTGTTGTTACTCTGCATCGTATACTCATTGTGATTCATATCCCAGTATTGATATCATGCTGTTAGGACACCAGCACCATTACCGATGATGCGTATGTTCACATATACTTACTTGCCAGCTCACACACATCTTCATCGGTAATTGCCATGTCACTACACAGTAGTATTATTGCATCAGGATATGACCCTTGTATGTGCATACTATTATTCCATGTTGCAGGACATACTGTTACACTTGCATTCCATTTATATGTCACATACATCATGCTTCCTGATTATACGCATTGAGATATGTTATTTCTATGATATTTCTGGATTTAGGAACCGTGGGTATTTCAAAGAGATTATGTAAATATTTTAAAAACCCGGTTACCCTTGATATGATGTTTCAGTGCGTTCACCATGTGTTTTCTCGGTGCTGAGAGTGACATATGAAACCCGAATCGAGGAGGCGGATGAGACCGATTGCGGGTACATGGTAGACCCGGTGCGGTACCCCGGGGCAAGAAGATCGTAGATGATGGCGTTGAGCCTGTGCAGGGGAGCACTACCTACCGGTGATATTACCCGACACGTCGGATTTCCGGAGGATACCGTCGTAGTCATGAGATAGATGGTAGGGGCCGATCTGGACTGACGGCGCCCTAGATTTTGTGATTGAGACATTGAGATTTCGAGACATTGAGGTACAGAGATTGTGATACAGAGGTATCGAGATACTGAGACTTATGTTTTGTGCCGATGCTAGGCACTGTTTATGCTGATTTCATTTATGATACCTCATTTTAAAAGTACAGAAATCTCACAAATTATGAAAGCAGTTTTCTTCAGTACATGCATTCTGTTACATGCATTCATACATCATCCATATGATACATTGTTACCTGATGCACTGACATGGACATATGGGATTACACTTGGATTAGATATTTACCCTAGACATGGTTAGAGATAGCTGATTATATATTTGAGAATTATATATATATTATGATCGTATGACCTAGGTTGCGTCATACATGCGATTTACTGTTCGTAGATCTTTTTCTACTCACGAGTTGGCAATTCACCCCCTTTGTGCCCCAGTTTCATGCAGGTGTTGCCGTACGGATTTCATTACGGCTTTGCGGGCACATCTTCTTCAGGTGACTTGCTAGTAGGTGGGTTATTTGTATCATACCCATCATTATACATTGTATCTAGAAGTTCCATCAACCAAAACATGTATTTATTTCAGATAGAGACCGGGGATGTTTATTCTTTCGACCTTAGAGTCGCGTATTATATTTCCATGGGTTCCTGCTGGTTGAGTTTCAATTCTGTTGTGATCCTTGCCTTTAGGCGTTGTATATTATGTTGCATACAGGTTGATTTGATATGGTTCTTCCTATTCTCTACTACTCTTGGTTTGGATTTCTGGATTTCGTCTTACTTAGCATACGTACGCCTTGAGACGTTCGTAGTCTAAGTGCCGGTCATGTTCCGTACTTCGGGTCGTGACATGATAGGTCTTCGATACGCTAGTACATGGCCTTAGTGCAAGTGGGAGATTGTTAATGTATATGCCTTAGAGGCCATTACTGTATCATACTAGTTTGTAAATTACTTAATGGAAGCTTGGGATATTCACCTTGTATAAACAATCTTGCTCAATATAGTAGTATGCTACTTGGTTTGTTTCTACTTCAATGTGTACTTGTGTTTATTTCAGTATATCACCTATACATATTAGTGGAGCCCTTAGGATCTTTGCTTGATTACCAGCGTTGTGATGGCAGTCACACTAGTGGGGGCTGGGTAATCTATAAGCACATCCTTATGCAGGTCCCTAGTCGCAGGACTGTCGAGACAGGGCATCGATACTCCGGAGTAGACTAGCGTATGCGCTTCTCATCCCAGTCTGGGAGATGGTCTGTCCCACAGCCATCAGTACGTCGTACTGGAGATAGTATACGGGTTCTCGTTAGGTTACGAGTACACTGGACAGGACTCGTCGGGAACTGACCGGTTGGTATTATACCTATCGTCAGTTATCAGTTCCCAGGTGACATGAGTACAGCTTAGTCCGCTGACTTGACACTGTCACTTCGTCTCGAGTGTGTTCCCACTGTACTTTGATTACTACCCTACCACGGCTCAAAGGAGTCGTGCAAACAGGTGGTAGTTGGGTGCAGTCCCGAAGCACTTGGAGGCAGTGACGGTTAGACAGGATTCGTCTCTCCCGGTATTGGGGGTTGACATCGCGCTGTGTCTAGGAGATCCATTACATGAGTAGTCCCTGGCCAGGGCAATCGAGATATACTGGTAGGCTTCCAGTGTTATCTCAGGGTGTTTTGGGCTTCACTCCGACACGACTTGTACCGCTATTAAGGGACTGACGTTTACCGCCCCCTAGGCCCGCCATGCGATGTATCAGACGAACAGACCGGACTGTACGGAGATTGTCACATTCAGGCTCAGTAGGAGTTCAGATGGGTTTCACCTCGTCATTCTTCTTTTCGGCTTCTACCTGGGACCGTTACGCACAGCTAGTGCCGCTTACGGTCTGTGGTTAAACCCACTGCCAGCGTAGTGTCGAGTCTTTAGAGTCCCACACAGAAAGCTATTCGCCTTTAGGCAAAAGAGTAGAGGTCGCATGGTTTTGCGGCAGGTCGCATGGTTTTGCGACAGGGTTCGGTCACATCCGTGCATTTGTGCACGTACAGTAAACACTAGCGGGCTTTGGTCTAAGCCAGATCCTAGTGTATGTATTGGGATTGGATTTATCCAGTTTGTATTCGTGTTCCTCGGAACGCGGATGCGGGTGTGTATGCACAGTTGACGGAGAGACAGAGGCGGAGGATTCTCATTAGGGTTGTTGACCGTTGACAGTTGACTATTGACTTTTTGCTCAACCCTAATGAGAATATGATATGTGATTAACAATTATATTAATTAGGTATTATGGTGACATGGTTGTTGAGTTGTTGACTTTGTTGACTTGTTGACTTTTGTTGACTTGTTGACTTTGTTGACCGGTTGACTAGGCTTGACTAGTTGACCATCATGATAACTATAGCTATCATTTCATGGCAAAGACTTTTGCTTGCTTCCTCTTTTGTGCAAAATGAGTGCATGAAATGATATGGCTATGGTTGCTTAAACCATCACATAATACATGATTGATATGATGTGTTATGATTGTTTTGGATTATGAGAGCCAAATGAGAAAAGTCTTCTCTCATTCTTTCATGCTCATTCTCTCTCTTGTTCTTGAGCTCTCATCTTCCTCCTCTTGCTCTCCCTCTCTTGACTCTATGGTTCACTTGTCTCATGAGTTGAGAATCAAGAACCATAGATAGAATCCCATACAAACTCTTCTCTACTCACTCTAGTTCACAAGGTTTAGCAAACCAAGTGAACTAGTTTCTTCAAAGACCGAAGAAGAAGCCAAAGGTAGAAGCTTTCGAGGTGGATCTATCTTCGGCGCAAGGAGACGACGGAGTGAAGGCGATCCGGACGACCATCGAGGCTTGAAGACGAAGGAGTTCGAGAAAAAGAAAGGTATAACCCCCTAACCGAGTAGTTAGCAACTCGTAGTTAGGTTGTTAGTTAGATGTTTAACAAAGATCTGGGTTTTAAGTCCATGTTACCACCTCTAAGAAAATCGTTTTTTATCAACTTCCGCATGCCCGAAAGTACCGGGAGAGGTAGCATGGACTTACACCCGTAACCCAATGAGCACCTGTATACTATCTCCAGTACAACGTACTGATGGTTATGGGACAGACCATCTCCCCAACTGGGATGAGAAGCGTACACACTAGTCTACTCTGGAGTATCGATGCCCTGTCTCGATAATCCAACGACTAGGGACCTGAAAAAGGATGTGCTTGTAGACTACCCAGCCCCCACTAGTGTGACTGCCATCACAACGCTAGTAGTCAAGCAAGATCCTAAGGGCTCTATTAATATGTATTCGCGATATGCTAACATATACACATATTAAGATAGACCTAAACCAAGTAGCATACTACTATGTTGAGCGAGACTGTTAATATAACTGTAAATATCCCAAGCTTCCATTAAGTAATAGACAAACTAGTATGATACAATAATGGCCCCTAGGGCATATACACTAACAAAACCCTTCGCTCATGTCCTAGCAACTACAAGTCTTGCTAAGTTTCATTACTTATACAAATACTAGATTCTGATTTGATGGAGTTAACTAGATACAATATGAATAATAAATACAAGAGGGGTACGATCCAACATATACCACCTACCAAAGCAAAACACCTGAATGCAGCTGTGTGCCAGCGATGCCGCTACGGATCCATGCGGTCAACCTGCAAGAACTGTGGCACAACGGGGGTGAGTTGCCAATGTAAGTGCACGGTGGCGCCCCAGCCTCCATCCCGAGGCCAAAATGCGGAAGCGGTGATATACTTAAATTTTTCATGAACTGGCACCACCGCGCACTAATACCCGGATCGAACCATTAACTAGTCCTAGCTAACTACAAGATAGGGAATAGAGATATACCGACTGATCCGAGTCCTCCGGTCTTCTCGTCATCGTCCCGATCTCTCGCGGAATGTTCTGTCTCCACCTCGTCGCCGGAAGGGCACCACATCGTCTGTATCTTTTACGGGCTCCCGCCTCAATACCGAGGCAACTCGGGCACGAAGCTGACGAGTCGACGTGCCCAAGATTTGCTGTAGAATGTAGTGTCGAACTTGTGTCTCACTTTGGGGTTGTGGAGTTGCCATATGGTGGAGGAAATGATAAAAGGAATTTTGTAGATGAACTTGGGGATTTTGATCATTAAGAGAACCAAGAAATCCCCACAACAAAATTGGGCAGCCCCCTCTCTAGTGGCCGGCCTTGGCTCAAGGTGGGAGTGAGAATGAGAGAGAGGGTGAGAGTGAGGGAGAGAGGAACAATCCCAAGAGATCATCCATAAGAATAATGCAAGAGAATGGTGATAATCAACCATGATCACAAAACCAACCTCACACTCCAACTATCATCATCAACAAGCATGATAACAAACAAAGACCAACACTCAACCACTATGTCATAACCCATCATCAAGCATGATTACTTCAAAAAGTCAAGCCATCATGAAGAAGTCAAGAAGTCAAGGTCAATGGATGGTGCAACCATCATGACACAAGAATATGCAAAGACCCCCTTCCAAATTGCTTATTTGCACAAATGCAAATAAGCCCTCCTCCACCAATCTTCGGCCATTGAAAGATACAAATGAAAATGGCCGAAACGGAAAGCAAACTGGCAACTCCAGAAAACTGGTCCCGTAATAAATTACAGGAAAACCCCGATACTGTGTATACACACCCGCATTTGTATTCCGACCGAAATACAAATGCAATGAGACAATAATCTACACTTTACTATACTAGGATCCGGCTTAAACCAAAGCCGGCTAGTAATATGCGTCCGATCATGATCCGTGCAATACCGCACGAATCTGATCGAACCCTGCCATATATCCATACGGCCTGTAGTACAAACTGTCCGATCCTGATCCGTGCAATACCGCACGTATCTGATCGGACCCTGCCATATCTCTATACGGCCTCTACAGCGTTTCGCCCGAAAGCTTGAGTAACTATAAGTGTGGTGGACTCTAAAGACTCGTCAATACTATGGCTGTGGATTTAACCACTAGCACGTCAGAGGTATAAGCCAATACGTGACGGGCCACCAGCTATTGACCAAAAGGGACGTCGATGAGCGAACTCATCCTGACACCCTACTGAGCCTGTCAGTGACAATATCCGTACAGTCCGGTCCGTTCGTCTATGAGCATCGCATGGCGGGCCTAGGGGGTTGGTAAAAGTCAGACGTCCAAAAGCGGTACAAGTCGTGTCGGAGTGTAGCCCAGAACACCCTGAGATACTACTGGAATACCTACCAGTAAATCTCCTTCCTCGGCCGAGGGCTTCGTGTAATGGCTCTCCTAGACACAGCGCAACCTCACCCCCAATACCGGGAGAGACGAACCCCTGAAGATCCGCTCATTGCCTCCATGTGGCTCGGGACTGTACCCAACTAAAACCTGTTTGCACGTCTCCTTTGAGCGTGGTAGGGTAGTAATCAAAGTACAGTGGGAACTCACACGAGACAAATGACGATCCTCAGGTCGATGAACTAACCTGTACACATGTCACCAGGGAACTGCTATCTGACGTCAGGTATAAGACCAACTAGCATGTTCCCAGCGAGTCCTGTCCGGTGTACTCATAACCCAATGAGCACCTGTATACATCTTAGGTGAACCAACTGACACCAGTGGCTTGTGAGACCAGCCACCGCCCCTCGTCGGGGTCTCGACTGTATACACTAGTCTACTCTGGAGTATCGATGCCCTGTCTCGAAACTCCCACGACTAGGGACCTTTTAAGGATGTGCTTATAGACTACCAGCTCCCACGTATATGATCGCCCTCATACTGCTGGCAGTCAAGCATGAATCCTAGGGGCTCTATCAACGTGCAATAGTGACCTGTAAGGTCACCTAAAGCAGTACACGATGATAAAGATAAACCAGATAGCATACTATCATCTTGAATAAGACTGTCCTATCGGGATAGGTCCTCCATCAATCATTGCAATCACGTGCCTGTGATCCAATAATTGACTCTGAGGGCACTATCTCCAACAATCTCCCACTTGCACTCAAGGCTAATTATTGCGATGTCGCATACTCACAGCCCGTGTGATACCGAACACCCAACTCCTCTACTAGTCAGTCTCACAAAACCCGTTTGCGAAACTATTGCGTTCGAGGAATAGCCTCAGTGAGTGGATCCGCTTTGTTGTTTCTTTCTATGTCTCTCTATATCTCAAGTTCGCGGAGAAAGCCATCTCCCGAAATGAGCAATACCTGTCTTAGAATGTGTCTGGATGTCTGATGGGACCTAGCTCATAAATGAACTCCAAAACCAAACTTCTTAGACTGTATCATCAACTGAACTTAATCAGTATCCTGCGCCATGCCTCCCTCAGTATTGCCTTGGACCACCTGTCCAAAATGCTGCCCCTCATTAGAAGGAAAACTATAACCCCGACAACCTCCTTGTCGTCCATGTCACCTTGGAAGCCTGGAATGACAACTGTCTCCCGAATGAGGCTGTCGTTATCATATCCCTAGAACATCCACTTATGTTCTAAAACTGCTTCCGACTGTTTCTCCAGGATTGGATCAATGTCAACTTATTGCATCTAGTGCAAGAACAACATCTGGTGTGGTACTTGACATCTCATGATTGACTCAATTGCCTGACCAAGTGATCTGCCAATTATGCACATCCCTCTCCTTTAGTCTGTAAGACACCTTTAGAGAGGGTGACTCCATCACCTACAGGTACACTACCGTGCCAGGAGTCGTCCATTCTAAATACTCTTAGAATGCTGTCTAAGTACCCAGATTGGGAAACCACCCAAATCTAGATCTAAAACCATAGATCTAGTAACCAGTATGTTTGATATAATGTCCAAGTCCCATGTGGAGAAACCACTGTGTGACGACCAAAGTATAACCGATCGTAGTATAGGAGTTTCTTTTCCTATTCTGTGTATGTCATCCAAATACCATGACATCACACCCTACTACCTTCTCAACAGATCCATCCCTTATTCTGATGAAGTCAAACCTATGACTGTCACATCAGAAATTGATGATCTATCTCCGCTATACCTGCTTTAGTCTATAAATAGACATAAGCCAACTGTCCACCAATGCTTCCGCTGCTCCCACTGACTACGACAACCCTCTGCCAGAGTCATATACACGTACACTTCTAAAACTAGTTTAGAACGACGCTATAATCATTCTCCCACCGGGTCTCGCAACCTGGAACAACAGCAATGGCAAGTGTGGGTAAACAAGAACCTCCCTGCCACCGTCCTTGAGGCTACCGGAGTACCTCTCGGGTGCCTGAGGTTACCCACCGTATTTGCAGAGTGGCCAATGGAATGTCAAACCAGATTAAATCTTTAGGTTCCTATGAAATCTTCAGTAATCGTTTGTGGTTCTGGAATCACTTCCAATTCTACCATACTCCCACTACTGTTTTCTGAAAAAAATCCATTTTTAATAAAACTGTGGCGAGTCAAGAACAATATCACTATTGATCTTCCAGATGGTAGAAAGTCAACCCTCATCATAGCCTGGGTCAACCCACAAACAGCCATTACAGAAAACGTGCCTTGAGTTATCCAGAGTCTGGTTTTAATCATAAGCCGGACAACTCCCCGTACCTTAACACCGTTAAGATACGAACTGTTCTATATCCAATATAGAACCAGAGGCACTGATTTAATTGAACCAGATTCAAATCATGCAGCTGTCTCCAGTGCATGTCAACTAAATGGAAAAAGGCCGATCAGCGTTACTCAACTTAGGAATGCTTCCAATTATGAGTAACCTGAAAGAGAAGGAAGTTCTCTTAACCATTACTATCAACTGAATACCATACACAAATATCTACATCTTCGATCACTTTGAAGAATCCCGATACTTGCTACACCTGGTTCTCTACTCTATTCAGATACCTATAACTTCTCAAAATCCAGACCCTGTGTTTCCGCGAAACACCTGTCTAAAAACTAGAGAAGTCATAAGTAAAACGAGTATAGTACGAGGACTAACCCCTCTGTCCTGATGGACGATCGACAACATACAATACTCTGTATAAGTCCCTTGAGTCTGATAACTCATTCACTATGTGTCGTAGGTTGAAAACTGTACTTATGGTTAAGAAGAATTACACCGCTGTTTAATGCTCCTTACCTAACCATCCACTGATATAGGTAAATGTCATCGACATAATTTCAAAAAGTATATCTCACTCTATGAAAATAGACGTACAGATATATCGATTTGAAATTGGTGCATAACAGCGGATATTCAAAACCAAATATTTGCCGACCGGCAAACAACCCAGGTGATTTCCTCAAATATCACCGATTACAACGAATCATGATATAATGAGGACGATCACCCAATTCCCAATAATTTACTCCAACTCATCATCTGTAAAACCATACAGATATGAGAATCATACCTGGTAAATACATACCCTGGAGCAAGTGTCTAACTGGGAAATCAGTTTTCTATTAACAGTACACAGTGAACCTGATACATTGAAATGTTTCGATGGGGTATCCTGGTATTCCTAGTAATGCCTCTTCCATTATCCATATTCACAACTGTAACCGTATAATTCTTTGCCACCTCTCCAAATCCCTTTATATGTCTTTAGTCATTACCTTCTGTACACCCCTTTAGGCCAAATGGTTTTCTTCCTTCCCTACCGTTCGGCACCAGCCTATGGTTTGGAAGAAGACTATCCAATAAGCATAATGGGTGTACTGTCCTAATCCTAGGAGCACTGGCAATGCGAGAGAAGGTGAAGATAAAAGACAACCGAATAAACCTTATTCCTATTTCTCCTGAACCAGAATCCATCCCCGAACTGGAACAAGTTCCTTTCGAGTTCGTATATAACCATACGATGGAGTATCCAATAAACTGTGGATCTTCGTAGTGATACGGAGTATCCTGGAGAAATACAAAGGTGATTTTAGGATTGGCGAAGAAATACTTGGTTTGGTCGTGAATAGCAGTCGCAGTTTACTTTGCCCTCTTACTAATCCCTTGTTATGTCTTTACTTAATACCTTCTGTACACCATCGTTATACTAATTGGTTTTCTTCATTCCCCACCGTTCGGCACCAGCCTAAGGTTTGGAAGAAGACTATCCAATTTGCGTAATAGGTGTACTACTCCTAAACCAAGGAGTACTCGCAACCTGAGAGAAGGTAAAAGGAAAAGACAACTGAATAGTCCTATCCGTTTTCTCCAGAACCGGAAACCATCCTCGAATAAATTCCTTCGAGTTCGTATATAACAATACGATGGTTTTGTCCAATGGAAGTGGACGGTCGTAGTAATACGGGGTGTCCTGGAGAAAAGGGTAAAAGTAGTAGCGGCAATGAGGTTTGCAACTCTGATAATCCAAAAGCCGGTGTTTAAGAAGGTTCGGTCAACTTGGTCACTGAGTCATAGTCTTAGGGTCGGGTCAATGGTCGCTGCCAAAGAGAGAGAGAAAAGAAACACTCAGCGTGCACTCTAACCTAGATCAGAATGGTTACCAATTTATCTAATCTGGAAACCTCCCACTGTACCGTCAAATTGTCCTCCAAACCTGTAAGAAGAATTAGTCGGGATCACCCGAGGAGTAAACCAACTCATCAGTGGGAATCGGGATCCAACTATCATCGCATGATAACGTGACGGAATTCGCTCACGTCATCACATTCCAGAAGGTATGCGCATATCTGGCAAGTTTCAGTTTCTTTAGAAACTCCCGATGTGATTTCTTCCCCATGCTCTTATGACCTTGACGAAGGTCAAAAAATCATAAGTCACATGTCAAGTTCTACCCGTCATTGTCCAGGTTAATTTGAACCCACCCGCACAAGCCCTTGACGAAGGTCAATAAGGCTATACGACTGTCCCAAACCAACACATCTATCTATGCAGCAGAAAGGTAACAAGCAGCTACCATTCACTATGCCTTGACGAAGGTCAACAAACATAGCATGAATACTACGTGCTACCCATCTGAAACGACGGAGGGCTACGAAGGGTTTCTGGCGAAAACCTTTAACGTAATGAACTTGATATCGTTGATGGAACTGGATAGCTTTTATGAAAATATAGTGACAAAAACCATTGCTAAAGAGGTCACTCCCGGTGAAGGGATCTCGGCTCTTTCCCCGTAGAATGAGGTGCAGGATATTCCAACTGAATACCACGGTGCAAAGCAAAAGTAATCGGCTATAGTGAAGTTATTGCCCTGACGCAAACTTTTTGTCCAAGGGGTCACTCCCGGTGAAGGGATCTCGGCCCTTGCCTCGTCGACTGAGGAGCAGTATATTCCAACTGAATACCACGATGCAAAACAAAAGAGAACGTCCTTGCAATAACAGCCTTTTGAAAAGTGTTCCAACAACATCAGAATAGGTCTGTTTTTAACTTGCATTGATCCGAATCAACGCAGTCCCATCAATTGATCACACCACAAAGAACGAAAATATACTGATGTACGTATATGCCATCCGCATTCGCCACTGGGTCCCATCATTACTCGTTAGGTTAGCTAACTAACGACAGAGCGGGGACTGGACTAGCGCGGATGAAAAACATATACAACATCTACTAATATATATACCAATATATTATATTTCGCTCAAGTCGTGATAAAATGCAACATCGCAGAAATGTACAGCATCACAGAACAATACAGATATCTGGGATCCCCGGGTTTCACAGAGCCACTACTGAAACCCGACGTTCCCCTGGTCGTGTGGATAGCCTGTGCAATGAAATCCTAGACCCCTACGGGCGCGGCAAGTCACCCGCCAAAACCTGAAGCGAGGCAGCCCCCTTCAGCACCGTGAATGGACCACCCAACACTTCACGGAATCCGGCAACTTGGGCACCCCTCCTGGGTCAACCTGTACCCCCTACGAGTGCGGTTAATAGCCCGCCAATTCCATAGTGAAGCCCCCTCCGTCTCAATGCCATGAGATGCGGGCTTGTTGCCCTCTAGAACCCGGTTATCCGTGCACCCCACCTTGGGGTAATCCTAGTACAGAAAGTAAAATATACATACAACGGGTACATCGACCGCAACCTGGTCGTGCCCCAAAATAATAATACAATCAGGCAGTGACGGCAGTCCACATGTCGGACACTCGCCCCGCAATATCAAATGTACATAATACAACAACAACTGTACTAGCATTGCATCCAGGCTATCCCCCACGACCAATCCGCAACATCACAGCAATACACAGAACATCAACGTGAAAGTCACGTTCGCAAATCCGTCTGACCGGGCTATAGCAGTCAGACAGGATTTACCGATCAAGTGACATTCACGGTCGCAGATATAATGTAAATACTGTGAACTAATGTGTTTAAAATATCCGATCGATCAAATTTTAACAAGTGGGCCCCAAGTACTACTGTAGCACATCAAGAAATTCTGGGCCCAAAATTAATATTCCAAAACCCATATTTTCAGCCCACAAGCCCACTGCAAAAAAATGATGACATGAATCCATATTCCTGCGGCGGAACCGCGGCCAAAGAGGGGTTATGGCCGCGGTTCCGCGGTCGTACAGAAGGATCAGGGCACCAAATTTTTCCAGTGTTCTTACGACTTTCAGTACATCACTTTTCTACAACCTGAAAAAATTTTCGAGCCAGAAAAAAATCGACAGAAAACTGATGTGAAGAAAACGCGGGTTTTTGGAATTTTGGTCGATCGGAAATGCAAACACATTAAACAAAGCTAGACTATGTTAATGGCGAGGCTCTGATACCACTGTAAGTGTACGGCGGCGCCCCGGCCTCCATCCCGAGGCCAAAATGCGGAAGCGGTGATATACTTAAATTTTTCATGAACTGGCACCACCGCGCACTAATACCCGGATTGAACCATTAACTAGTCCTAGCTAACTACAAGATAGGGAATAGAGATATACCGACTGATCCGAGTCCTCCGGTCTTCTCGTCATCGTCCCGATCTCTCGCGGAATGTTCTGTCTCCACCTCGTTGCCGGAAGGGCACCACATCGTCTGTATCTTTTACGGGCTCCCGCCTCAACACCGAGGCAACTCGGGCACGAAGCTGGCGAGTCGACGTGCCCAAGATTTGTTGTAGAATGTAGGGTCGAACTTGTGTCTCACTTTGGGGTTGTGGAGTTGCCATATGGTGGAGGAAATGATAAAAGGAATTTTGTAGATGAACTTGGGGATTTTGATCATCAAGAGAACCAAGAAATCCCCACTACAAAATTGGGCAGCCTCCTCTCTAGTGGCCGGCCTTGGCTCAAGGTGGGAGTGAGAATGAGAGAGAGGGTGAGAGTGAGGGAGAGAGGAACAATCCCAAGAGATCATCCATAAGAATAATGCAAGAGAATGGTGATAATCAACCATGATCACAAAACCAACCTCACACTCCAACTATCATCATCAACAAGCATGATAACCAACAAAGACCAACACTCAACCACTATATCATAACCCATCATCAAGCATGATGACTTCAAAAAGTCAAGCCATCATGAAGAAGTCAAGAAGTCAAGGTCAATGGATGGTGCAACCATCATTACACAAGAATATGCAAAGACCCCCTTCCAAATTGCTTATTTGCACAAATACAAATAAGCCCTCCTCCACCAATCTTCGGCCATTGAAAGATACAAATGAAAATGGCCGAAACGGAAAGCAAACTGGCAACTCCAGAAAACTGGTCCCGTAATAAATTACCGGAAAACCCCGATACTGTGTATACACACCCGCATTTGTATTCCGACCGAAATACAAATGCAATGAGACAATAATCTACACTGTACTATACTAGGATCCGGCTTAAACCAAAGCCGGCTAGTAATATGTGTCCGATCCTGATCCGTGCAATACCGCACGTATCTGATCGAACCCTGCCATATATCCATACGGCCTGTAGTACAAACTGTCCGATCCTGATCCGTGCAATACCGCACGTATCTGATCGGACCCTGCTATATCTCCATACGGCCTCTACAGCGTTTCGCCCGAAAGCTTGAGTAACTGTAAGTGTGGTGGACTCTAAAGACTCGTCAATACTATGGCTGTGGATTTAACCACTAGCACGTCAGAGGTATAAGCCAATACGTGACGGGCCACCAGTTATTGACCAAAAGGGACGTCGATGAGCGAACTCATCCTGAGACCCTACTGAGCCTGTCAGTGACAATATCCGTACAGTCCGGTCCGTTCGTCTATGAGCATCGCATGGCGGGCCTAGGGTGTTGGTAAAAGTCAGACCCCCAAAGCGGTACAATTCGTGTCGGAATGTAGCCCAGAACACCTTGAGATACTACTGGAATACCTACCAGTAAATCTCCTGCCTCGGCCGTGGGCTTCGTGTAATGGCTCTCCTAGACACAGCGCGACCTCACACCCAATACCGGGAAAGACGAACCCCTGAAGATCCGCTCATTGCCTCCATGTGGCTCGGGACTGTACCCAACTAAAACCTGTTTGCACATCTCCTTTGAGCGTGGTAGGGTAGTAATCAATGTACAGTGGGAACTCACACGAGGCAAATGACGATCCCCAGGTCGATGAACTAACCTGTACACATGTCACCAGGGAACTGCTATCTGACGTCAGGTATAAGACCAACTAGCATGTTCCCGGCGAGTCCTGTCCGGTGTACTCATAACCCAATGAGCACCTGTATACATCTTAGGTGAACCAACTGACACCAGTGGCTTGTAAGACCGGCCACCGCCCCTCGTCGGGGTCTCGACTGTATACACTAGTCTACTCTGGAGTATCGATGCCCTGTCTCGAAACTCCCACGACTAGGGACCTTTTAAGGATGTGCTTACAGACTACCAGCTCCCACGTATATGATCGCCCTCATACTGCTGGCAGTCAAGCATGAATCCTAGGGGCTCTATCAACGTGCAATAGTAACCTGTAAGGTCACCTAAAGCAGTACACGATGATAAAGATAAACCAGATAGCATACTATCATCTTGAGTAAGACCGTCCTACCGGGATAGGTCCTCCATCAATCATTGCAATCACGTGCCTGTGATCCAATAATTGACTCTGAGGGCACTATCTCCAACAGCCAACTCGTGAGTAGAAAACATCAACAGGTAGAAATCGAATAAAATAACGATTTCCTAGGTCAACTATATCATAAAGGTAATACTATGATATCTAGGTTGACTGTATCTACATCTGTGCCATCAATATAATCCAGTCTATATGCATGTGGATCTCGTCCAACCATATAGTCAATGTATGTATGCATGTGGATCTCGTCCACGTGTCAACCAGTGACACAACAACATCATGCATGTAAATATCATAAAAGCATATGCATGAAAATATGAGGATATAAATCATCGTGTGTCCCTCGCGACACATCAAACTCATGGAACCTGAGTGTCCAGCATCGACATTCAAAACATCATGAAACCCGTGTCCATCATCGATACATAAATCCTCATATCTCTCGGGCTCCATCATTCCGGATCGTCCCACGGGCTCCGTCAGTCCGGATCGGCCCATATCATCTCTCGACTCTGGTCGGTATCCTCCGGATAACCACCGAGCCCAAATACTATCACCAGTAGGTAGTGCTCCCGTGCTAGGCTCACCGTCTAACAATACGAGTCTTCTTGCCCCGGGGTATCTTACCGGGTCCACCATGTACCCGCAGACGGTGCCTACCGCTCCTCGAATCGGGTTATACTTGCTAATCTCAGAACCGAGAAAACACATGGTGGACACACTGAAATATCATATCAAGTGAAACTGGGTTTTTAAAATAGTACATACATTCTTTGAAATAAGCACAGTTCTCAAATCCAGAAATCTCATGAAAATAGCATATCTCGATCCGTATAATCGTAAATCATGATGTATGCGACATATAACAGAAATGTAAGCATATCCGTAAATCATGCAACATGGAGCAATGATGCGAGAATATCAGTATATCCTGCGACATATCCAAATGATGTGAACATAGAAAGTATATCATGCAAGGAGTTATATCATGATGCAGCAATTCTACTGTGTACTGACATAGCAATTATCGATGATGAAGTGTGTGAGCCGGCAATCTGTATAAGTGTAACATACGCATCATCGATAATAGTGTAAGTGTACTAGCACAGGTATATGCAATGCAATGAGAATAACATGAATGCAGCATAAGGTAAATCGTCAGCTAAAATGCTAAAATGTATACGTCTCTATCATATATCTTAGTCGGTGAATGTATCAATCAACATCCAGCCTCACAACACCACATACGGTATAATCCATCATACGGTATCCTCTAGTCAAGGGTACGGACCTAACGTCTCGTACGACATATCAATCAAGATTCACGACATTATATAAATCTATATACCTATATCCTCGGGTCACATCCATAACAATCTCGTATCAAGGGACCGGAAAAGGTATCAATCATCTCATACCGACTCCCATCCGTATACTGACATATCAATCAAGTCATCATATCACATCGTACATTCTTTTCATCGCAATTATATCCCACATCAAGTCAATTTTATATATACATTCTACCCTATACATCAAATGTCATGTACTCCAAAACTCATACTTATTCTAGTGCAACTACATATCTATAAATCGTGATTCACATTCACTTTTCATATCCCTAAGCTTTCATCTCATATCTCAATATATATGCTCAATCACTAACTATCCTTTTTAACCATATTCCTAGTTTCCTGATCTCGGTTTCTACGACTGTATCCTATAGATTGGTTTCCATCAAAACATGCGGGGGTGCTATACGCCATCCACCCGACTTCCCTCGTAGATATAGATCTACTCACCTTGATCCTTGCTTTCCGAAGTTGATGACGCCATTCTCCGTCGCCTCGGAATCCACGCGAATGTACCTACAGTCAATACAATCACAATCGCTATTAAAATCGAATCCGGAAAACCCATACTGCACGCGGTGCGCTCATAGGTTAGAACCTATAGCCTACGCATGCAAAAACGACCAACCCACCTTCATCGTTGTCGTACAAAAATCAAACGACAAAACGCAATATCAAATACTAAAACCCAAGTTTCAGAACCGAAAAACACAAAAACAACAACATAGGAAAAACCACTCCCAGATTTCACCCTAGGCCAAACTAAAACTTTTTGCACATTGGGTTGCTCTAGATACTAGATAAGGAAACCATGGAACAAACACCAAACCAAAGCATCTGTAACGTTTTAGAAATCGTTATGCGAATTTTTCCGTTTTAGGGTAAAATAGTCGGTGTTTTCCGTTATAACCCGATTGTGATCAAACTTCTGTATAGGCTTGACGACACCTAATTTAGCTAGAATGAAGCTAGTGCACGGGCTTTGGGGGTCAATGGGAAGTTTTGGTTCACATAGAATTTTTTCCCTAATTAAATATTAATTTAATGCTTTATTTGTGCACTTTATTAGTGGTAATTACATTTGGGTTAATTACTTCTAATTTGATTCATCGATAATCTAATCACTTGATATTTTTGTTATTCCATCCATCCAAATATTTATATATTTTGTGAATTTAGAATGAAAATTTAAAAGAAAAGAAAAGAAAGAAAAGGTGGCACTTGCATTAAATTAGCATTAATTGCATTTTAGCTAGATTTTTCCATTCTTTTACACAAAACCCCCCCAATTTCCTCCTCAAGGCCGAGCCTCACCCAAGTCTGCCCTCATTTTTTTCCAAGCTCATTTCATCATCTCAAAGCTCTCCAAATTCATTAAAAATCCTAAAATAAATCCACAAACTCCTAAACAAAACATAAACCCTTTTTCTCCATCACTAATCTAGCTTGGATCTTCACAAAAGCCTTGGTTTTTAGAGGCTAACTTTGATTTTCTAGTTGCAAGTTTCAAATCAAATTTGGAGGTATAAAACCCTAACCCTAATTTCTTTATTGTTCTAATACTTTAATTAGCTTATTAGTTGTTAATTTAAAACTTTAATATGCATGTTTTGTAATTCAAGAAATGGTTTTTAGGTAATCAATTATGGTTTTGATTAGTGAAAATGTTAATTGTTAGTGTTAATTAAATGAAAACGTAACCTACTTTGCCAGTTTGTTAAATATTATTTTCTTAATTATTTAATTAGCTTAATTACAAACTAGACTTTTACTAAATCCTAATTAGGCAAGATTAAAATTCTAGTAAAGATATGAATGGTTTAATCTTGCTATATTGTGATGTTTGTAAATTCTAGTTTTGGTAAAAACTTGTAGTTTTTTGCTAAAATGAGATATGTTGCTTACTAGATTTCGGTAAGTTTTGGCGTGGATTTCTTTTGACGTTACGACGTTATTTATATTAGATTCCATGTTTATAATTGTTGTGAATGCGCGATCGGTACGATCAGGGTCTAGGCTTGGTAGTTGTGTCACTTTGCGTTCCTAGCTAGGGTCGTGCCGATGTCGTTTGTGTCTTTGTGTAGGTTTTGCTCTTGAGACGGTTTCGTAGTGTCGCTACGCGCGTTAGCCACTTAACGAACACTTGAGAGTATGTTTGGAGTTGGTGCGTCGGTCAAACGTAGTTGGTACGTGTTATTGGTCGATTGCTAATATATACTTGTTATATGAATGGCAGGAGGAGACTTCGGGCGCTACGAACATGGGAAAGCGAGTAGTTGGCTTTACTTAGCCAGGAAGTTGGTGAGTAGATTTTGTAAGTCCACGTTACCTCTCCCGGTACTTACGGGCTTGCGGAAATGATGAAAAACGATTTTTTTAGAGGTGGTAACATGGACTCAAAATACGGATCTTTGTTAAACAACTATCTAACAATCCTAACAAGAGTTTTACCTACTCGGTTAGGCGGTTATACCTTTACTTGATCTCCTTCGTCTTCAACTCCTTGCGGTGGTCGGATCGGCCTCACCTCGTCGTCTCCTTGCGCCGAAGATGGATCCACCTGAAAGCTTCTACCTTTTGGCTTCCACTTCAAACTTGAAGAAACTAGAACACTTGGCTTGCTAGACCTTGTGAACTAGGATGAGTAGAGAAGTGATATGGGTTTTCTTTTATCTCTAAGGCAATATTTCTCAACTCATGAGAGGGAGTTTCCTTGAGCTAGAAAGAGAGCAAGAGGAAGAGGAAGAGAGCTTGAGGATGAGAGAGCTCAAGAGAGAGAAAGCAAATGAAAGAATGAGCAAGACTTTTGGCTCCCATGCTCTCATAATCCAAAATCATGATAACTCATAATAGTAATTGAGTATTATGTGATGGTTCAAGTAAAAATGGCCATATCATTTCATGCACTCATTTTGCAAAAAGAAACAAGCAAGCAAAAGTCTTTGCCATGAAATGATAGCCATTGTAATGATAGTGGTCAACTAGTCCAACCTAGTCAACCGGTCAACAAAGTCAACAAGTCAACAAAGTCAACTCTTCATCCCAACCATGACATAATAATACTTAATTAATATTATCATTAATCATATTTCTTATTCTCATTAGGGTTTAGCAAAAGTCAATAGTCAACAGTCAACAACCCCAATGAGAATTCTCTGCCTCTGTCTCTCTGTCAACTGTGCACACACACCCGCATCCGTGTTCCGAGGAACACGAATACAAACGAGATAAAACCAATCCCAAAACATAAACCAGGATTTGGCTTAAACCAAAGCCCGCTAGTGTTAACTTTCCGGACACTAAACGTGCACAAGTGCACGGATGTGACCGAACCCTGTCGCAAAACCATGCGACCTCTACTCTTTTGCCTAAAGGTGAATAGCTTTCTGTGTGGGACTCTAAAGACTCTACACTACGCTGGCAGTGGGTTTAACCACTGACCGCAAGCGGCACTAGCTGTACGTAACGGTCCCTAGGTAGATGCCGATAAGAAGACGGATGAGGTGAAACCCATCTGAACTCCTACTGAGCCTGGATGTGACAGTCTCCGTACAGTCCGGTCTGTTCGTTAGATAACATCGCATGGCGGGCCTAGGGAGCGGTAAAACGTCAGTCCCCTAATAGCGGTACAAGTCGTGTCGGAGTGTAGCCCAGAACACCCTGAGATAACACTGGAAACCTACCAGTATATCTCGCTTGCCCTGGCCAGGGACGACTTGTGTAATGGCTCTCCTAGACACAGCGCGATGTCAACCCCCAATACCGGGAGAGACGAATCCTGTCTAACCGTCACTGCCTCCAAGTGCTTCGGGACTGCACCCAACTACTACCTGTTTGCACGACTCCTTTGAGCCTTGGAAGGGTAGTAATCTAAGTACAGTGGGAACACACTCGAGGCAAAGTGACAGTGTCAAGTCAGCGGACTAAGCTGTACTCATGTCACCTGGGAACTGATAACTGACGATAGGTATAGTACCAACCAACAGTTCCCGACGAGTCCTGTCCAGTGTACTCATAACCTAACGAGCACTCACATGCTATCTCAAGTACGACGTACTGACGGCTGTGGGACAGACCGTCTTCCCTGCTGGGATGAGAAGCGCCTACGCTAGTCTACTCCGGAGTATCGATGCCCTGTCTCGATAGTCCTACGACTAGGGACCTGCATAAGGATGTGCTTGTGGATTACCCAGCCCCCACGAGTGTGACTGTCATCACAATGTTGGTAATCAAGCAAAGATCCTAAGGGCTCCACTAATGTGTATAGGTGATATACTAAAATAAACACATGTACACATTAAAGTAGAAACAAACCAAGTAGCATACTACTATTTTGAGAAAGATTGTCTATACAAGGTGAATATCCCAAGCTTCCATTAAGTAATATACAAACTAGTATGATACAGTAATGGCCTCTAGGGCATATACACTAACAGATTTAACATCTACAGGGGAATCGCCCGCATGGCGTTATCCATCTGGGCTAGATTAAACTATATGACTATTGGATAGATGTATACGGATATTGATTGTGCATGTGTACCTTTATTGCATATCTCATTTTCTATTAGGTATGGACTTAGTATTGATGAGACACAACACCATTATTAACCGTTCTTGTTTCACGAGCACTAATTGTATGCTACACACACCCCGTCGATAATTGCCTTGACACACACAACTTATATACATACGAGATGTAGTTGACACCTATACATACGCGATACTGTATGGTTAGGGACATAGGGACATTGATTCATATTTCTTTGTGCATATGACATATAGTATACCTGTATACCTACATGCTTACACATATGCCTTGATATGCTTACATGCTAGCTACCTATATAGCTATATGGTATTGTACCATTAGTGATAGGTATATTCACACTTGAGACATAGCTACATGTACCTCTTGCATACATACTTATGCATATACCTGGAGGGTATTATATCATTACTGATAGGTAGATACATATACATTGCTATACATATATGTTTACACATATGAGACATAGCTACATGTACACCTTTATTTGATGTTATATAGACTTGGAGAAATTAGGAACCACATGATTTATATATTACCTTGTTGCAGTTAAATAGCGGTTTTTCTTTTATATGCTCACATTTCAGTTTTTATGTTGCATATATTATATTCATGGATTTTTGCATTGGGATATGGATTTTTCATAATGTTTTCTGGATTTGGGGACCGTGGTAGTTTCATGAAATTATGCATTATTTTAAAAACCCGGTTTCCCTTGATATGATGTTTCAGCAGCCACCATGAGATTTATCGGTTCTGATATATATACCCCATACGAGGAGGCGTCGAGGACGTGTGCGGGTACATGGTGGGGCCCGGAGGTACCCGGGGCAGAAGATTGAAGGACCTTGCCGATTGAGCCTGACAGGGAAACCATACCTACCGGTGACAGTACCTATGACTCGGCGGTTATCGTGGGGATACCGACGGGAGTCATATGCGTATGGATACGTCAAAAGGTGAGGGTCAAAGCTGGGCTCTCGAGTTTTCGGGATAGCGTACGATACGTACCTATCAGGGGGCCAGTCGTGGTGGCTGCACCTAATAGATCAGTATTTATGTGTCGATACTTGACACTTGGTTTCATGATATTTTTACTCCTAAGTATATATAACAGTGGAATGGGACGCTGTTATATATATATATATATATATATATATATATATATATATATATATTAGTGGAGTGGGACACTAATATATATGTATACATATCTAATTTATAGTCATAATCATTATAATCTTGCAAATATATTGGATACAGGATATATGAGATTCACTTGATATTGGATACATGATATATGAGATTTACTTGATGTTGCACATTCAGGATATATGAGTCTTGATGTTGTACATTCAGAATATGAGATTTACTTGATATTGTACATTCAGGATATATGAGACTTACATGATATGAGAGCCAATTTGAGGGCTGATTTGTGGGAATTGGGATTTAGATTGACTTGATGGACTTGGGTCCTATCACGAGGTCAGGATTTCGTGAGGATGACATATTTTATCCCATACTGCGCATTTATTGTATTTGCATTGTTCATGTATTAGTAGTACCTGATAGAGTACCTTTCATGACTGTTGCATTTACATACTGTTATTTTATATGCATTGCTTCGTGTATTTGTAGTACCTGATAGAGTACCTTTCATGACTGTTGTATATACATATTGTCATATTATTGCTTCATGTATTAGTTGTACCTGCTAGAGTACCTTTCATGACTGTTGCATGCATATGACTATCATTGCTATTAGCTTGCATATGTTAGATTCGCGTTGTACGTGCATACTTGCGATTACCTGCATATGTTATTTACTATTCACGAGTTGGCAACTCACCCCCGTTATTCCACAGTGTTTTGCGGGTTGTTCCTCAGAGTAGTCAGAGGCAGGGCTATTTTCACCTATCTTATCATCTTTTGCTGCGGATACCACTTCGGTTCACAGTGTGCAGTTTTGCTTTAGCTGGTTTTGTGGTTATTCGTTTATGTTCTTTGTATATTCTTTGTTTCCTGTACTCTCCATCTACCACCTTCATGTATGACTTAGAGACTTATGTGAGGACAATATTTTATGTTATTTTGTGACTTGGATGTCTTTTATGCGGTTTTACTATATCATTTTTTTCTTCGCTACGGCGTCGTAAATTTGTTGTGGTGGTTGTTTTCCGCATTCGGGCGTGGATTTTGCTCCCGTTTGGGATGCTTTTACTTATATTTATGTTGTACCCTTTTCGGGGGCTTGTTTTACAGAGGAGGTGTTGCCAAATTTTTAAAGAAACTAAATTGGACTTTAAAGAATTTGTATCGAGGTTTCAAAAGCTTAAACAATGTTCTTATCTTTTGCTACTTTTGATGGTTTAGATTGCTGTGTTTTCGGCTTACTTAAATTGCGTTACGCATGTAGGCGTTGCGTAGTTTAAGGGCCGTCACGTGCCAATTTCGGGTCGTGACAAAGTTGGTATCAGAGCGCTAGGTTTTACCTTTTGGAGTGTAGGATGACCTTGGTATGATGGAGTAGGTAGCTTAAGCAGAGTAACGTAGTGTGTGTATGTCCGCGGCATACTCACGATCACGGTACTCCGCCTAAAGTGACCTAAGTACTAATTGCTTGAAATTCCTTCCTTGATGATACATATCCTTGTGATTCGATTTCAGTGTTCTTATAGAATCCTTCTTTCATTATACCCTTTTCCGCCGATGACTATGAGGACTCAGAGTGATGCAGCGAGGACCGAGGTCAGAGTTGACTCGGGTGGGCCGAGGACTGACCAGGATGGCACGTTCATTGCACTAGAGCAGATGGATCCTCCTTCGACAGATCGTATCGCTAGGCTTGAGGCTGAGATGCAAGACTTGCGCCAAACGATGAGGTCTTTGGTTGAGGCCAGTAGAGCGCGGCGACAGGAGGTTGCTACCCCGGTTACCCAGTTGTTCCTTGCGATCAGCACACAATATTTCGTCACTTACATAGCACCATTGGATGCAACCATAGTTGACGAGGCACGTCTTCTAGAGACTTTGGGAGTTCTGGAACAGAGGAGGGCTCATACAGGCGTACCAGCCCAGAGACAGAGGTTCAGTTGCCGTGATAGGTTTCGTGCACTTCGCGGGAGTAACAGAGGCTTAGGACGAGGACATTCGTTCAGCTCTCATCCCCAGGAGGGTCAGCAACCATCGTATGGATGTTTTCGATGTGGGAGCCTTCATCACTTCATCAGGGATTGTTCCTTAGTACTGCGTCAGACCCATGTTCAGAGAGGTCGGGAACGCGGAGGGTTTGTTTAGAGAGGACGGGTTGACAGAGGAAGAGTTTTGACAGTTGCGGGTAGAGGGCAGACACGAGAGTTTGCTTCTTCTCATCGGGATGCGCGGGCGTCCAATGCTGAGTTTTTAGGTATTCATGATTTGTAGCTTCTTTTGATTAGTAGGTTTGTTTAGTTCAGGGATCTTTGCACTTGTTTGTTTTACACACTTTGTACCGTGGTTGGGCCGAGAGTCGTGTTAGCTAGATCGGCGGTTTGTTGTGTTAACTTCTGTCAGCGATTCTTTTGTTGCGCGACATGTATTTCAGTCCTGTGCCAATCGGGTAGGAGATAGAGATTCGTCCGTCATTTTGATCCTTCTTGAGATGTTGGATTTGACGTTCTCCTGGGCACGGAATGGTCAGCTACGTGCTATGCGTCTGTGGATCGCCGCGAGAAAACAGTCAGGATTTGTTTTCCCAGTGAGTCAGTTCTTGTTGTGCAGGGGGACAGTGGTGCCTCCAATCACAGCTTGAATTCAGCCTTTTTCGCTAGTCGGCTTTTGAGGAGAGGATGTCGAGGATTCTTGGCTTTCATTCATGATACCGGAGCCACAGTGGGTTGTTAGACCGGCTTACTATCGTGCGGGAGTTTCCAATTTTATTCCAGATGAGCCGGCGGAGCTTAGGAAGCTTAAGAATCAGCTGTAGAGTTGTTTGTTGGGGGACTTGTACGTCCAAGTGTTTCGCTTTAGGGAGCTCCTATTCTGTTCGTCAAGAGAATGACGGCAGTTTGAGGTTGTGTGCTAATTGATCGTCAATTGAACCGAGTTACGGTGCGGATGGGTATACTTTACCTCGCATTGACGATTTATTCGACTTGCTTCAGGGTGCGAGACATTTTCTAAGTTTGTTTGGGATCAGGTCATCATTGGTTGCGGGTTCGGAGTGAGGACATTCCGAAGACTGCTTTTGTGCGTGCTACGGGCAGTATGAGTTTTGGTGGTATCGTGGACTCACCAATGCCTTAGCAGCATTCCAGGATGCGATGAACTAGATTTCTTCAGGCCGTTCCTCGACCAGTTGATTGTTGTGTTATTGATGACATTCTGTCTTTTCCTTTGTGTTGTGAGGAACTTTAGCAGCACTTGTGGATTTTCTTTGCAGACATTTGGAGAGCCCCAGCGGTTCGATGTGTTCCTTCAGGCTTGATTGTGTTGACTTCCTAAGGTCATGTGGTTACGGGAGACGGTCTTCGTATGGACCCGAGAAAGATCGAGGTCGTACAACTTTAGCCCATATTTATATCCGGAACTGAGTTCCGCAGATTTTTGGGCTTAGCCGATTTTTACCGCCGTCTCGTGCAGGATTGCTTGTGTATCACAGCACCGTTGACTGGACTGACCGGGAAGGAGGTTCCTTTTTCTTGGACTGAAGCATGCGTGCGGAGTTTTCAGCAGTTGAAGACTCGGTTGACAACTGCACCCGTTCTTTCTTTGGTTTCTGGATCGGGCGACCTTGTTATTTACTGTGATGTTTCGCGAGTGGGGCTCAATTGTGTACTGATGTGGCACTATTGAGTTATCGCTCATGCTTCCCGACATTTGGAGGAAGTACGAGCTGGATATCCCACTCATGATCTGTAGATGGCCGCGGTGGTCGTGTGTTGGAGATTTGGAGACACTACTTGTGTAGAGAGTCGTATCAGATTTTCACGGATCACCAGAGCTTAATGTACATCTTCCTGCAGCAGGTTTTGATTGTTGAGACAGCGCCGTTGGATGGAGCTTGTAAAGGATTATGATTGTGAGATCCTTTTTTTTTACCCGTGGCAAGACGATTGTGGTAGCTGATGCTTTGAGTCGTAGGCCCGGAGGTAGCTTGTTCCAGTTGTGCACAGTTCAGAGACATTCTTCTGCAGATTTACAGTTCTTGTGCGATCGTGGAGTACAGCTAGGTTCTCCTCTTCTAAAGGGGAGAATAGCTTGCTCATGTCCGCGCCCGACCACTTTTCCTTAATCGCTTTCGCGAGGCACAACCCGCCAATGCTCATTTGTCAGAGATTCTTAAGCATGTTCGGCCGGGTAAAGATTCAGAGTCCTTGATTTGTGACTAGGGTGTGCTACGTTTAAGGACGTGTTTGTGTGTACCTGATACTGATGGGTAGAGACGCGAAATCCTAGAGCAGGCACACTAGTCAGCTTTCTGTGTTCGTCCAAGTTCCACCAAGATGTGACGTGACTTGTGAGATAGTTACGGGTCGGCAGGGATGAAGAGTGAGGTTTCGGATTTCGTTTCGAGGTGCTTGTCTTGTTGGTGAGCTAAGGTTGAGTATTTGAGACCGGCTGGAGAGTTGCAACCTTTAACCGTTCCAGAGTGGGAATGGGAGCAGATCTCCATGATTTTCATTGTGGTGTCTACCCAGGTCTAGACAGGGTGTGACTCCATTTGGGTGTTGTTGTTCGGTTATGCTCAGTTTGCTCAGTTGTTCTTTGTTAAGTTTGTAGGTTTGATGGAGTTCCTTCATGTTTTGTATCCAACGGAGGCACTCTGTTCGCTTGCTGTTCTTGGCAGAAACTTCAGGAAGCCTTGGGTACTGGTTGAGCTTTAGCTTCGTTTTCCATCTGTTGGCCAATGGTTAGACAGAGCGGACTATACAGACTCCGGAGGGTATACTTGTGCGTACGTACTAAGTGGTTGTTGCCTGTAGGATCATCACTTGCCATTGTTAGGGTTCTCTTTCGATAGCTATTATCAGGAAACGTTCTAATTGGCAACCTTTAGGCTTGTTGTTAGGTGGTGTCGATCGCCAGTCTGTTTTCTGACTCTGCGTGAGTAGGTTTTTTTGGACCCCAGCTAGTCATGAGACTTCGGAGATGATCCAGTTGATTCTGGTCAGGATGAGAGCAACCCAGTGCAGACAGAAGTCTTGTGCCAACCGTGGTGGTCGTAGACTTGAGTCGCAGTGGGAGATCACGTATTCCTACGGATTTTTCTGATGAGTGACGTGTTGAGTTTTGGGATGCTTGGTCCCAGATTGTAGGTCCTTTTGAGATCCTTAAAGCGAGTTAGTTCCGTTGCCTATAATTTGGCACTTCCGCCCAGATTATTGAGTATTCGCCCGTATTCCTTGTGTCGATACTTCGTAATTACCTTCATGACCTTTCTCACATGATTCAGCACCAGACCATTCTTTGGGACGCGATCTTTCGTTCACCAGCAGCCGATAGATTTTGTGGATCGGCAGGTGGAGAAACTTCGGTCAATGGTCTTGCGATATGTGAAGGTTCTTTGGCGTAGTCGTCTAGTGAGGTGATCACTTGAGTGGATGCGAGCGAGATGCGGAAGACTTTCCCTCATCTCTTTGAAAGTACGCATAGATGAATTTTAAATTCAGGGACCGAATTTCTTTAAGGGGGGAAGATTGTAACGTTTTAGAAATCGTTATGCGAATTTTTCCTTTTTAGGATAAAATAGTCAGTGTTTTCCGTTATAACCCGATTGTGATCAAACTTCTGTATAGGCTTGACGACACCTAGTTTAGCTAGAATGAAGCTAGTGCACGAGCATTGGGGGTCAATGGGAAGTTTTGGTTCACATAGAATTTTTTTCCTAATTAAATATTATTTTAATGCTTTATTTGTGCACTTTATTAGTGGTAATTACATTTCGGGTTAATTACTTCTAATTTGATTCATTGCTAATCTAATCACTTGAAATTTTTGTTAATCCATCCATCCAAATATCTAGATATTTTGTGAATTTAGAATGAAAATTTAAAAGAAAAGAAAAGAAAGAAAAGGTGGCATTTGCATTAAATGAGCATTAAATGCATTTTAGCTAGATTTTTCCATTCTTTTACACAAAACCCCCCCAATTTCCTCCTCAACGCCGAGCCTCACCCAAGTCTGCCCTCATTTTTTTTCCAAGATCATTTCATCATCTCAAAGCTCTCCAAATTCATTAAAAATCCTAAAATAAATCCACAAACTCCTAAACAAAACATAAACCCTTTTTCTCCATCACTAATCTAGCTTGGATCTTCACAAAAGTCTTGATTTTTGGAGGTTAACTTTAGTTTTATAGTTGAAAGTTTCAAATCAAATTTGGAGGTTTAAAACCCTAACCCTAATCTCTTTGTTGTTCTAATACTTTAGTTAGCTTATTAGTTGTTAATTTAAAGCTTTAATATTCATGTTTTTTAATTCAAGAAATGGTTTTTGGGTAATCAATTAGGGTTTTGATTAGTGAAAAGGTTAATTGTTAGTGTTAATCAAATGAAAACTTAACCTAGTTTGCTAGTTTGTTAAATATTATTTTCCTAATTATTTAATTAGCTTAATTACAAACTAGACTTTTACTAAATCCTAATTAGGCAAGATTAAAATTCTAGTAAAGGTATGAATGGTTTAATCTTTCTATATTGCGATTTTTGTAAATTCTAGTTTTGGTAAAAACTTGTAGTTTTGTGCTAAAATGAGATATGTTGCTTACTAGATTTCGGTAAGTTTTGGCATGGGTTTTTTTTTTGACGTTGCGACGTTATTTAAATTAGATTCCACGTTTATTATTATGTTGTGAATGCGCGATCGGTACGATCAGGGTCTAGGCTTGGTAGTTGTGTCGCTTTGCGTTCCTAGCTATGGTCATGCCGATGTCGTTTGTATCTTTGTGTAGCTTTTTCTCTTGAGTTGGTTTCGTAGTGTCGCTACCTGCGTTAGCCATTTAATGAACACTTGAAAATATGTTTGAAGTTGTTGCGTCGGTCAAACATAGTTGGTACGTGTTATTGGTCGATTGCTAATATATACTTTTTATATTGTTATATGCTTTCAGGATCGCAGGCGGGGACTTCGGGCGCTGCGAACAGGGGAAAGCGAGTAGTTGGCTTTACAAAGCCAGGAAGTTGGTGAGTAGATTTAACATCTACAGGGAAATCTCCCGCATGGTGTTACGCGTCTGGGCTGGATTAAATGATATGACTATTGAATAGATGTATATGGATATTGATTGTGCATGTGTACCTTTGTTGCATATCTCATTTCCTATTAGGTATGGACTTAGTATTAATGAGACACATCACCATTATTGACGGTTCATGTTTCACGAGTACTAATTGTATGCTGCACACAACCCGTCGATAATTTCCTTGACACGCACAATTTGTATACATACGAGATGTAGTTGACACCTATACATACGTGATACTGTATAGTTAGGGACATAGGGACATTGATTCATATTTATTTGTGCATATAACATATAGCATACCTGTATACCTACATGCTTACACATATGCCTTGACATACTTACATGCTAGTTACCTATATACCTATATGGTATTGTACCATTAGTGATAGGTATATTCACACTTGAGACATAACTACATGTACCTCTTGCATACATACTTATGCATATACCTGGAGGGTATTACATCATTGCTGATAGGTAGATACATATACATTTCTATACCTACATGTTTACACATATGAGACATAGCTACATGTACACCTTTATTTAATGTTATATAAACTTAGAGAAATTAGGAACCACATGATTTATATATTAACTTGTTGCAGTTAAATAGCGGCTTTTCCATTATATGCTCACATTTCAGTTTTTATGTTGCATATATTATATTCATGAATTTTTGCATTGAGATATGGATTTTTCATGATGTTTTCTGGATTTGGAGACCGTGGTAGTTTCATGAAATTATGCAATATTTGAAAAACGCGGTTTCCCTTGATATGATATTTCAGCAGCCACCATGAGATTTATCGGTTCTGATATATATACCCCATGCAAGGAGGCATCAAAGCCGTGTGTGGGTACATGGTGGGGCCCGAAGGTACCCCGGGGCAAGAAGATTGAAGGACCTTGCCGATTGAGCCTGACAGGGGAATTATACCTACCGGTGACAGTATCTATGACTCGGCGGTTATCGTGGGGGTACCGACGGGAGACATGTGGGTATGGATACGTCGAAAGGCGAGGGTCGAAGCTGGGCACTCGAGTTTTTGGGATAGCGTATGATACGTACCTATCAGGGGGCCAGTCGTGGTGACAGCACCTGATAGATCAGTATTTATGTGTCGATGCTTGACATTTGGTTTCAAGATATTTTTACTGCTAATTATATATAACAGTGGAATGTGACGCTGTTATATCTGCGCGTGCGGGCGCGCGCGCTCGCGCACACACACACACATATATATATATATAATAGTGGAGTGGGACGCTAATATATATGTATACATATCTAATTTATATGCATCATCATTATTATCTTGCAAATATATTGGATACATGTAACATCTCAAAAATTAATAATAATAAAATACTATTTTTGGGAATTTTTATAATTCAATATTATTTTATTGAATATTTTAATATTTTGGGATTATTAAATACAAATAAATAGGAAAAATTTGAGAAAAATTATGGAAAATTCTAAAATAGGGTATTTTATGGATTTATGCCATTTTTAAGTTTTTGTGATTAATTATATGCTTAATTAGTGCTAATCGCGATTAAAAATCGCTAATCGGATTTTTGGCAATTTTTGTGCAAAACATGCACACATTACTTTTCACACTTGTGCTACTTTTTATTGCCATGGTTGTTTTGGGGTTGCTATTTATGTGAGAAGGAGTTGAAGAGATAAAGAAAAGAAAAAGAAAATGGGAAAAGATAAAAGAAATGGAGGGCTGGTGAGAGAGAGAGGTATGGGATTCATTTGACCATAACCCTTAGCATTTTTCCCTCATTTTTCCTCCCTCTTCTCTCTTCTTCTGCTGCTGCTCCTGCGCCTCATTCCCCCCCCTCTTCAAGCTCCAAAACACCTCTAAATCTACACCAAAACCACACACTCATTTCATTAAAAGTGTGCACAATCCCTAGATCTACACTTGGAGCTAAAGAAGCAAGGATTTTGACCACTAGGGGCAACTCAAGAAAATTCTTGAGTTGCCAAATGAGGTAATTTCTGGATCATTAGCTCAATTCTATCATTTCCTTTACCCCCATGTTATGATTGAATCGATATTGTTTGATATTATGGACTTGAGGATAACCAAGTTAGGGTTTGTGGGAACTTTGTGTTGTATGGTGAAATTGAGCTCAGTAGAGGTTATACTAACACCCTAGTGCAAGAATTGAGACCCTAACCTGAAGCCTAAAACCAGAATACGGATTTTAGAAACCGATATCGGAAAATTTGTGCAATCTGTAATAAGTATATTGAATCTGCTATCACCCGAGACACCCTAAAATAAAATTGATTGGACAGTAGTATGTGCAGGCACCCAGGAAGCTACCACCATGACCCCAGCCCCTAACTCCCTTACCCGGCCGCCAATTAATCCCATTTGGCCGCAAATTACGGCCTGGGTCCCACCATTTTGGCTCGTATTGGTTCTGTAGCTCCTACATGGTTATGTTAGGCCCCTAGTATATATAGATTTGTATAAAGTGACCTAGGGTGAAATCTGGGACATATTTCCTAAGTTACTGTTTTAGATTCGTGTTTCCGTATTCCGTATTTTAATTCTGAAATTGTGGATTTTGTTTTGCCTCGACTATTTGGCGTTTATATGACGATATAGAGGATTTATTGATGGTTTTGAAGGCGTGCCATAGGTTCTCACCTATAGGCCCCTTATCGTATCGTTTTGGATTTCATGTGCCGTTTTAGCTTGGTTTTGGTTTTAATTGCGTATATACGATACTTGCTGTGTAGGTACCCCATGAAGACTTCGGGACGACAAGAAAGCGCGTGGCGACGTCGACAAATGAAGACCCAAGGTGAGTAGATTATATGTACAGGGGGAAGTCGGGTGGATGGCGTATAGCACCCCCGCAGTCCGTAGTTAGTATACTATGTATATTAGATGATGATAGTTATTTTGTGTCGTGGTCCTTGTGTTAGGTGTTTTATGGTTAGTTAGGGTTAGAAGTAACTAGGGTAGTTCCTAGTCACGAACCCTAGGATAGATTTATACCCACGCACTCACACTTACATATTCCTTATATTTACACTGGGTTGATGATATTTGATGACATTGGAGATGAGTCGATGATATTGGGCCTTGTACCGCAAGATAGGTGATTTGATATGATGCATATTTGGGATATGACATGTGATTCTTGCGGGCTTGGAATGTGTGTTTACCCCCGCAATCATACTTATAGATGGTATCAGTTGTACTAGACTTAGAGTAGTACCCCAGATCGTGCGATATGATGATAGTGATACCTGATATCTGATGAGAGGAATGTGATACTGACCCCTACCCAACTATTGGGATGTCGTACGGCGATTTACCGTACGAGCTTTACACTGATGATAGATCCGCACTCATGACTTGAGGAGGTCATATGATATATTGTATCGTACGCGATACTACTGAGGCGGGATCACCGACTATATATATACATATCGACTCAGATTTAGGTGGTTTCCATACCCCCCGATTGACCTGATACTTAGATCAGTAGTTTGCATAGTAGATGTTAGACTACACCCGAGTCATACCTATTTCAAAACTACGAATCAGGAATATCTTAAAGACAAACAAAGGGATTCTACAGATACTTTAAAAGGCGTACCTTTTCTTAAAAACACCGTACCCCTTATTTTACTAAAAACCCTGATTCGTCTTGTTTCAAAAGGCATTAACTGCATGATACATACATATTGTTATAGTTTCTTCACTGTGGTGTTGATTATTTGATTCCGCATATTCACGCTATTCATATTGCCTGCATATGTTATTGCTATACTGTTATCATGCTGTTAGGACACCAGCACCATTATCGATGATGCGTATGTTCCACGTACACCATTTGCTGGCTCACACACTTCATCATCGATAATTGCCATGCCACTACACTGTAGTACTGTTGCATTCATGATATGATTCCCGCATGGCACATTGTACACATATACCTGTACACAAACATATATGATTCTGACTTGTTTAGAGATTTGGGAACCGCAAGATACTCTTTAAAACTGATCCATTTAAAAGAGCGGCTTCCCCAATATGTGCATATCACTTTTCCATATTGCATGATATATCTATATGCTTACATTCTTTTATATGTTGCATACATCATGTTTTCTGATCATTCGCATTGAGATATGTTGTTTCCATGATATTTCTGGATTTGGGAACCGTGGCTATTTCAACTGAGAATATGTATTGTTTTTGAATACCCGGTTTCCCTTGATATGATATTTCAGTGCGTCCACCATGTGTTTTCTGGGTTCTGAGAGTGGCATATGAAACCCGATTCGAGGAGCGGTAGGCACCGTCTGCGGGTACATGGTGGACCCGGTAAGGTACCCCGGGGCAAGAAGACTCGTATATGTTAGACGGTGAGCCTAGCAGGGGAGCACTACCTACCGGTGATAGTATTCGGACTCGGCGGTTATCGTGGGGATACCGACCGGAGTATGTACGTATAGATACGCCGAAGTTCGAGGGTCAAAGCTGGGCACTCGGGTTTTCGAGACAGCGTATGATACGTACCTATGAGGGCCAGTCTTGGTGACAACGCCTGATAGACGAGGATTTACGTGCCGTTGCTAGGCACAGATTTCATGATGTTTTATGATATTTCCATGATTGCTTATATCCTCATATTTCCATGCATATGTATTACGATATTTACATGCATGAGGCTTATTGTCATTGGGTGACAGGTGGACGGGATCCATACTTATACAGACATTGATCACATATAGACCGGTTTTACATTGATCATACTTCATTGTATATATAACAGGGTTCGAGGGCGCTGTTATATATACCCTTACACCAATATTAGTGGTATGGGACGCTAATATATGTGTAATGATCTTCATTTGATGCTTCATCATATTTACTTCATGCAGCATACCTTACATTCATGACATGTTATTACCTGAGTTTTTGGCACTACATACATGTTTAGAGGTTACTTTGCCACCTTATCATGCTTCAGACGTATTTTTGAGGTTTACATTATCTTGATCGTATTGACCTAGGTTTATGTCTTGTATTCGGTTTCTGCTTGTAGATATTTCTATTCACGAGTTGGCAACTCACCCCCGTTGTGCCACAGTTCTTGCAGGTTTTGCCATACAGGTTCCATTGCGGCATTTATGGCACACTACTTCCTTGCGGGTGAATTGCTTTTGGTAGGTGGATTCTTTTGCATCAAGAACCACCATTGTATTTATTTTATCCATTGCATCTAGAATTTCCATCAACCAAAACTGTATATTGTTTCAGACTTAGACATTAGTGTTGTATTATTTCGACCTTAGAGTCGCGCTTAGTAGTGTTGCGGTTTTTTTTCATGCTTTTGAGATTTCTTTTGGGTTTTGATCCTCGCCACTGGGCGTTGTATATTATATTGTTGTGTGGTTGTGACCGTCTTTGACGAAGAGCTAGCTCCCGCTTGGGGATGCCCTTTATCATTGCTTATATATTGCTATTCTTGTTGCACCCCGTTCGGGGCCAGTTTTTACAAAAGAAACTCTGCCGAAATTTTTAGAAAAGACTTTACTTTTTAAATCCATTTTCGGCTTAGTTATTTAAAAACCTTGACTTCAAACATGTTTTTCCTTACTTCCTAAAAACAAATTTTCATATTTACTCTTAAAATGGTCTTAGATTTCTGGGCTTTTGGCTTACTTGGATCAGATGGAGTCCTATAGACTTTATATGGTTCAGGTGCCAGTCACGTGCTCTTTTCGGGTCGTGACAAAGTTGGTATCAGAGCGCTTGGTTGACCTTGGTTCGAGTCTAAGTTTGACTATGTGGAGCCTAGGGCGTCTATATATATACGGAACTTAGGCTTGACCTTATGGAACTTAGACTTGGTCGAGGGGGTATTAGACCTGAACTTTCGTCGCGTAGGATGACCCTTGGTTGATGGAATAGGTGACTAAAGTAGAGTGACGTACCGTGGGTATGTTCCGCGGCATACTTACGACACACCACTCCGCTTAAGGAGCCTTATGATGTACATTTCCTTGCACAGTATTATATTCATTCCTGATCTATCTTCATCGATACTGGTTATGATTTTGCTGCTACGATCACACGGGCAGAGAGAGCTATGGCTAGAGTTGCGTCAGCATGAGCTCGTCGTGGACGAGGACTGACCAGAGCATGATTTCAGAGACTTACGATCGCTTTGAGAGGCGTCATCTAGTTGTGTTTTCGCGCCATGAGCGTCTGATGGATCGCTTTCACGAGATTTCCCGGACGTGCCATTTGGTACCAGAGGAGCAGGCTACTGCTAGAGGCCAGCCAGATGTGATGACCATTGATATATCGCTTATTCAGGGTGATGAGGCCCTGGGTAGCGTACAGACGAATGAGCCAGTTGTAGCTGCAAATGACGAGATATCGCCCAGATGGTTAGAGCTACTGCAGCATGAGCATATACTTAGAGATATGATGGACGGTCGCTAGTCACCTGAAGACTAATGACTAGGGCATGTGGTTCGTTCGTTTACCGATGCGAGGTCATCAGATAGATTGTTTCCAGCTATAGACGACTTCACGCAGGTTCGTTGAGAGTCGATAGAGACGATCGAATGTCAGGAATCCATTTTCCAAGTTTAAAGTATACGGAAAGACATGCAGGTGATTCTATGGACCCTCTAGAAGAATGAAACCCTAACTCGACTTAATGACCGTGTGAAAGCCTTTGAACCTTAGGGTTTGCGGCGGTTCCGCGGCACCATTAGTGAGGCTTGGGTTTGCCCTTCTACGGCTGGACCACCGACGCTGTGGCATGTACTCGATACTATTAAACTGTACCCATGATGTGATCTCTTGGGGGATTATGAGGTTCTGACGAGTCGATCGGATGATTCGACATCATTCGGACATCATGTGATGGGATGCATTGCTTGGGATACTCCAGATACGAGGATAGCCGTTGGAGCACTGTCCATGCAGCCATGATGAGACGAGTCCGGATCAGTCGACATTGACGCAGAGTGAAGAAAAGAGTTCGCAAGATATTTCGACGAGATGACATCCCACTCCGCTGACATCAGAGATGTTATACGCACCCAGAGGCGTGGTATATGGATATATCTTCCAGAAAGAAGCGCGATAAGTATGCAGCCGTTCCGGAACAAGAATTTGCTTCAGCATTGGATGATGACTTCTGGGCAATTCGGCAGAAGTGAGATTTGAGAAAGACCTCGACAGGACCTTTCTGGAACATTGTATGAGAAGACCTAGACCTAGGAGTGGTCATATTGCACACACCCAGCAGGCCAAGGTTCGGCATCGTCGACGAGATAGTGGACCAGGTTCGAATAAAGGACCTCACCCAGTTGCGTGTGAGTTGATCGAGGACGGACGAGTACTGAGTTTTCCTCCGTTGATTGCGACGCGTTCCCGAGGACCAGTTCGGCCAGACATCTTCTACAGGATGATGAAGCTACAAAGTACGCGGTTTCGAGTCCGTGCGAGAGACCTCGAATGGATCATAGCTGAGAACTTTGTAATGCGCAGATAGAGACGTGACGTCACAAGACGATGATACAGACAAGCGGGACAAGTGGTTCGTGCGAGACGCTGATGCGCTGTCATTACTTCCCGTCGAGACCAGAAGCCTGATATGCTTGCAGAGGCATTGGGATGCGACCAGTTTCCGGGAAATGTTGTACTGAGGACACGGATGTCTATCAAGCGAGAAGAGATAGTGCAAGAGAGCTAGCCTCCGTACAGTTCGGCTTAGGCAAGATCGGAAGAGACCTTGAGCAGGATTCCTTCCGGGACATTGCTGCAATGATGTTTGCACCCAATCTGAGGTGGGATGTGCATTCAGAGAGCCAGAGGCCGACGCCAGTGACATACTGCTTTACGAGCGGTCGTGAGGATTGACCGAGAGATGACCAGAGAAGTGCCAGAACGGAATCGTCCCCATTAGCACACCTGACAGGGCCGATGAGCCGATTGATTGGGAGATTGGTAATCCCCAGAGAAGATAAGGACCCGGAGTCAGAGGACGCCAGACCGTGAGCAAGAGGTAAGTAGATATCTTGCGCTGCTACTATTGGATGCACCGACAGCTTCTTGACCTTGAAGGAGGAACTACCGACGACGGTATCTAGGATTTGTGATTTTGTGATTCGATTATCACGTATCCGTCATTTTGGATTTCGGTATTTTGGGCATTCTGTTTGCATGATTTAGTTTTGATGACTGAGTTTCATGATATTTGTTTCATGCACCCACTGGATATCTATATTTTGCGCATAGCTATTACATTTGAGGTATTGATTGTGATTTCACGCCTATTTTATGCAGTGATTTGATTTACACTTCCAGCATAGTTTTCATGCACCTTTAGTGTTTTGGTATACGATTCTGGTGCACACCAGATGCACTGAATCGGGATTCTTCGTGCATGTCACATGCACCTGATTTTGCTGTCAGGCACACACGTTGCCTATGACAGATGTTTCGTGCACACCAGCTGCACCTAGATGCTGTTTTGTGTCCATATATGGATTTTGATTCCTTGCGCACCAGACGCATAGGATATTCTTATATATATACATTTTGTGGATTGATTGTAGTAGAGCAGTACACTTTGATGATATTCGCTATGTATTGATGTTTCGGAACCCCGACAAATTCGACCTTTATTGAAATGTTTTTGTATCTTGGGGTTTAAATTTAAAATTCGGGGACCGAATTTCTTTAAGGGGGGAAGATTGTAACATCTCAAAAATTAATAATAATAAAATACTATTTTTGGGAATTTTAATAATTTAATATTATTTTATTGAATATTTTAATATTTTGGGATTATTAAATACAAATAAATAGGAAAAATTTGAGAAAAATTATGGAAAATTCTTAAATAGGGTATTTTATGGATTTATGCCATTTTTAAGTTTTTGTGATTAATTATATGCTTAATTAGTGCTAATCGTGATTAAAATCGCTAATCGGATTTTTGGCAATTTTTGTGCAAAACATGCACACATTACTTTTCACACTTGTGCTACTTTTTATTGCCATGGTTGTTTTGGGGTTGCTATTTATGTGAGAAGGAGTTGAAGAGATAAAGAAAAGAAAAAGAAAATGGGAAAAGATAAAAGAAATGGAGGGTTGGTGAGAGAGAGAGGTATGGGCTTCATTTGACCATAACCCTTAGCATTTTTCCCTCATTTTTCCTCCCTCTTCTCTCTTCTTCTGCTGCTGCTCCTGCACCTCATTTCCCCCCCCCCTCTTCAAGCTCCAAAATACCTCTAAATCTACACCAAAACCATACACTCATTTCATTAAAAGTGTGCACAATCCCTAGATCTACACTTGGAGCTAAAGAAGCAAGGATTTTGACCACTAGGGGCAACTCAAGAAAATTCTTGAGTTGCCAAATGAGGTAATTTCTGGATCATTAGCTCAATTCTATCATTTCCTTTACCCCCATGTTATGATTGAATCGATATTGTTTGATATTATGGACTTGAGGATAACCAAGTTAGGGTTTGTGGGAACTTTGTGTTGTATGGTGAAATTAAGCTCAGTAGAGGTTATACTAACACCCTAATGCATGAATTGAGACCCTAACCTGAAGCCTAAAACCAGAATACGGATTTTAGAAACCGATATCGGAAAATTTGTGCAATTTGTAATGAGTATATTGAATCTGCTATCACCCGAGACACCCTAAAATAAAATTGATTGGACAGTAGTATGTGCAGGCACCCAAGAAGCTACCACCATGACCCCAGCCCTAACTCCCTTACCCGGCCGCCAATTAATCCTATTTGGCCGCAAATTACGGCCTGGGTCCCATCATTTTGGCTCGTATTGGTTCTGTAGCTCCTACATGGTTATGTTAGTGTAAGTCCACGTTGCCCACCCCGGTACTTGCGGGGAGGCGGAAAACATAATAAAAAACGGATTTTTAATGACTTAGGCAACATGGACCAAGCTTGTGAGGATCTTTGCTAAACTAAAACTAGCTAACCCTAACTACAAAGTAGCTAAGTGATGGAAAGGTTATACCTTTGGCTCGAACTCCTTCTCTCCTTGCTCGTCGGAATGGTAGAGAGGCCTCACCTTGCTTGTCTTCTTCCGTCAAAGAAAGATCCACTTGAAAGCCACCACCTTTAGCTTCAACTCCAAGCTAGGAGTAACTAGAGTGCAAGAAATGCTAAGACTTGAACCCTAGAAGTGAGTAGAGAAGATCAAGTGAAGGTTTTTCTCAAGCTTTTTGTTTCTCAACACATGAGAGGGAGAGAGCTTGAGGAAGAGGATGAGCAAGAGAGAGAAAAGATATGATAGAATGAAATAATAGTGAGCCATTCTCACTAATATGTGTGGATAATTTTAATTAGATAATTAGCTTGAAAATTGTCATGATAAATCATGACATGACCATTATCATTTCAATTTTGCAAAGATCAAAGAGCATCTTCCAAAACAAATGATGATGGTCAAGTAGTCAACAAGGTCAACAAGTCAACGAAGTCAAAATGTCAACAACAACCATGCACAATTTATTAAGCTAATTATCAATTAACTATAATCCACACAAAATCAATAGGGTTAATAAAATGACAATAGTCATTAACCCTAAACAAGGTCCTCTCCCTCAATCTCAAGCAACCGTGCATACGCACCCGCATTCGTGATCCGAGGAACACGAACGCAATGAGAAAAACCAATCTCAAATCATATACTAGGATCTGGCTTAAACCAAAGCCTGCTAGTATAAACTGTCCGGACAGCAACCGTGCACAAGTGCGCGGATGCGAACGAACCCTGTCGCAAAACCATGCGACCTCTACTCGTTTTGCCTAAAGGCGAATAGCTCTCTGTGTGGGACTCTAAAGACTCGACACTACGCTGGCAGTGGGTTTAACCACAGACCGCAAGCGGCACTAGCTGTACGTAACGGTCCCCAGGTAGATGTCGATAAGAAGACTGACGAGGTGAACCCCATCTGCACTCCTACTGAGCCTGTATGTGACAATCTCCGTACAGTCCGGTCTGTTCGTCTGATACATCGCATGGCGGGCCTAGGGGGGCGGTGAACGTCAGTCCCCTAATAGCGGTACAAGTCGTGTCGGAGTGTAGCCCAGAACACCCTGAGATAACACTGGAAACCTACCAGTATATCTCGCTTGCCCTGGCCAGGGACTACTCGTGTAATGGCTCTCCTAGACACAGCGCGATGTCAACCCCCAATACCGGGAGAGACGAATCCTGTCTAACCGTCACTGCCTCCAAGTGCTTCGGGACTGCACCCAAAAACTACCTGTTTGCACGACTCCTCTGAGCCGTGGTAGGGTAGTAATCAAAGTGCAGTGGGAACACACTCGAGGCGAAGTGACAGTGTCAAGTCAGCGGACTAAGCTGTACTCATGTCACCTGGGAACTGATAACTGACGATAGGTATATTACCAACCAACAGTTCCCGACGAGTCCTGTCCAGTGTACTCGTAACCTAACGAGCACCCGCATACTATCCCAAGTACGACGTACTAACGGCTGTGGGACAGACCGTCTCCCACACTGGGATGAGAAGCGCATACGCTAGTCTACTCCGGAGTATCGATGCCCTGTCTCGATAGTCCAACGACCAGGGACCAGTATAAGGATGTGCTTATAGATTACCCAGCTCCCACGAGTGCGAGCGCCATCACAACGCTGGTAATCAAGCAAGGATCCTAAGGGCTCTACTAATATGTATACCTGCAATATGCTAAAAGAAACACATGCACATATTAAAGCAGAGACAAACCAAGTAGCATACTACCATTTCGAGCAAGATTGTATATACAACTGTGAATATCCCAAGCTTCCATTAAGTAATATACAAACTAGTATGATACAGTAATGGCCTCTAGGGCATATACACTAACAATCTCCCACTTGCACTAAGGCCATGTACTGGCGTATCGAAGACCTATCATCTCGATCAGCCGCTCGAACTGAGTCTGGGGCAAGGCCTTGGTGAATGGATCTGCTGTGTTATCCTCTGATGCAACTCTCCGGACCTCGATCTCCTGGCGATCTACGATCTCCCTGATCAGGTGATACCGCCTTAAGATGTGTCTGGATTTCTGATGGGACCTGGGTTCCTTCGCTAAAGCTATAGCCCCGTTGTTGTCGCAATACAGAGGTATTGGGTCAACAATGGACGGAACCACCTGAAGTTCTTTCAAGAACTTCCTCATCCAGACAGCTTCTTTTGCGGCATCAGATGCAGCGATGTATTCCGCTTCCATAGTCGAGTCAGCAACGGTTTCCTGTTTGGAGCTCTTCCAACACACCGCCCCTCCATTGAGGGTAAAGACAAAACCCGACATGGACTTGGAATCATCCTTGTCACTCTGGAAGCTGGAGTCAGCAAAGGCCTCAATCTCCAGGTCTTTTCCGCCATACACCAAGAACATCTCCTTAGTCCTTCTCAGGTACTTGAGAATGTTCTTTACTGCTATCCAATGTTTCTCCCCTGGGTTTGACTGATACCTTCTTACCACACTCAGTGCATAAGCCACATCCGGTCTGGTACACAACATCGCATACATTATAGAGCCTACCGCAGAAGCGTAGGGTATAATAGACATGCGATCCCTCTCCAAATCAGTCTTGGGAGACATCTCTTTGGAGAGAGTGATCCCGTGACAAGCCGGTAGATTACCGCGCTTGGAATCTTCCATACTGAATCTCTTCAGTATGGTGTCGATGTACCTGGACTGCGAGAGTCCTAATATCCTCTTGGATCTGTCACGGTAGATCCGGATACCCAGAATGTAAGAGGCATCACCCAGGTCTTTCATGGAGAACCTGTGTGACAAGAACCCCTTGACAGATTGTAGCATAGGAATGTCATTTCCTATTAAGAGAATGTCATCCACGTATAAAACGAGGAATACTACAGTTCTCGCTACAAATCTACAATAGATGCATGGTTCATCTGGATTTTTGATAAAGCCAAATTCTTTGACCGTCTCATCAAAACAGATGTTCCAACTCCGCGATGCCTGCTTGAGTCCATAAATGGACTTGAGCAACTTGCACACCTTTCCGCTGCTCCCACCCTGAATGAAACCCTCTGGCTGGTCCATATAGACACACTCCTCTAAATGACCATTTAGAAAAGCTGTCTTTACGTCCATCTGCCAAATCTCATAATCGTGGAAAGCAGCGATGGCAAGAAGGATCCGAATGGATTTCAGCATAGCTACTGGAGAAAAGGTCTCGTCATAGTCCAAACCAGGTCGCTGACGAAAACCCTTTGCTACCAGTCTAGCTTTATAGGTCTCAACCTGTCCATCTACACCAATCTTCCTTTTGAAGATCCACTTGCATCCTACGGGTTTTACCCCGTCTGGAGCAATGTCCAACGTCCATACTTTGTTGGTGTACATGGACTCCATCTCGGTCCGCATTGCATCCAGCCATTTTACCGAGTCGACGCTCTGAATGGCTTGCTGGAAGCTAGTAGGCTCATCACAATCTAGGATGCAGTCCTCTCTATCCCCGTCAATGAGAAAACCGTAGTACCTCTCGGGCGGATGAGACTGCCTACTACTCCTGCGGAGTGGCATAGGAATGTCCTGTTCTTTCGAACCTTCTGGTTCTTCTAAGCTTTCAGTAATAGTTTGTGGTTCTGGAATTTCTTCCAGTTCTATTGCGCTCCCACTTATTTCTTTTTCTAAAAACTGATGTTCCAGAAAATGGGCATTACGAGAAACAAGGACTTTTTGTTCCTCTGCGTAATAGAAAAGATACCCCCTGGAGTTCTTTGGGTATCCCACAAACTTGCACAGTACTGAGCGTGCCTCGAGCTTGTCCGTATGCTGCTTTTTGACATAAGCTGGACATCCCCAAATCTTCAAGTATTGAAGATAGGGTTTCTTCCCACTCCATAACTCATATGGTGTGGTAGGCACAGTCTTAGTGGGAACACGGTTCAAAAGATATGCCGCTGTTTCTAGCGCATACCCCCAGAACGATCGCGGTAACTCAGCGTTACTCATCATGGACCGTACCATATCCAATAGGGTTCGGTTCCGTCTCTCCGATACACCGTTATGTTGCGGAGTGTATGGAGGAGTAAGCTGAGAGAGAATTCCATTCTCTTTTAAGTAATTCAGGAATTCGGCACTTAAGTATTCTCCTCCTCGATCCGACCTTAGGATCTTGATACTTTTGCCGGTTTGTTTTTCTACTTCATTCTTATATTCCTGGAACTTATCAAAAGCTTCGGATTTATGCTTCATTAAGAAGATGTGTCCGAATCTTGAGAAATCATCCGTAAAAGTAATGAAGTAAGAAAAACCGCTTCGCGCATGTGTAGACATTGGACCGCACACGTCGCTGTGTACGAGTCCCAAGAGCTCGCTTGCTCTTTCTCCGTGTCCAGTGAACGGAGCCTTTGTCATCTTTCCCATGAGACAAGATTCACAAGTGGCATAAGACTGATACTCGAACGGATCCAAGTATCCTTCTTTATGTAACTTAGTCAACCGTGTCTCATTGATGTGACCCAGTCTACAATGCCACAAGAAAGCCTGATTAATATCTGGAGTCTTTCTTTTGTGTGTATTCTGGATATTGAAAACCTGTGGTTGGTTTAAAACGTAAATACCGTTGTTTAATGTACCTGACCCAATCAACACTTGATTAAGGTGAATGTTCACTACATTACTTACAAATGCAAATTCATAACCTTCTTTAGATAATAAAGATACAGATATGATATTACAGGTTGCATTTGGTACATAATAACAACTACGCAAAACCAAAAAGTGTCCATCAGATAATCCCAGGTGATAGTCCCCCACGGCCTCTGCATCCATGCTAGCACCGTTCGCAACTCTGAGGGTCATGTCACCTGCCTTCAAAACTCTACGCTTTCTCAACGCCTGCAAAGAATTACAGATATGAGATCCTGATCCGGTATCCAATACCCAGGATGTAGAGTTTATTGATAGACAGTTTTCAATAACATACACACCTGAAGCTGAAGCTGCAACTCGCTTCAAATCCTGTGTTCTGGCTTTCCAAGCCTTGCAATCTTGTTTCCAGTGGCCACTTTTGTGACAATAGAAGCATTCTTCCTTCCCCACCATCTTCCCCGCTACTTTTGTTGCTTTACCCTTTCCCTTCGTATCCACTTTACCGACACCGCCTCTTGGTTTGGCGGGGGCTTTCTTCTTCTTGCCCTTGGCTTTCGCCCTGGACCTAGAAGAGGAAGATCCTCCTACAAACAAAGTGGATGTCTCCCTACCCTTCTGTAGGGTGCCCTCAGCAGTCCTCAACATGTTCAGAAGCTCGGCAAGTTCAACCTCCTTTCCTTGCATGTTGAAGTTAAGAACGAACTGGGCGTAAGTGGAAGGAAGGGACTGGAGAATCAAATCGGTATAGAGTTCATTCTCCAACGTGGTCCCTAGGTCCGCGAGCTCCTCTATGTAGCCGATCATCTTAAGCACGTGGTCCACTACCGATGATCCGACGGCCAACCTTGCCGAAAAGAGCTTCTTCGACACTTCGTATCTAGCGATACGAGACTGCTCCCCATACAGTTCTTTTGTATGGAGAAATATGGACTCTAGGTCCATATTCTCGTGCCTCCTCTGATGTTCATTGTCCATCGAGGCTAGTACGAGGCATCTGGCCCTCGCGCAATCTATCTCCCATGTCTTACGGATTTCTACATCCGCGACGCTGGAGGTGGGACCTGGGACAGGGGGAGCTTTGGTGGTAAGTATATACCCCAGCTTGTCATAAGTGATAGCCATCTTGACATTCCTGAGCCAATCTTTGTAGTTTGGCCCTGTCAATATGTTTTTATCTAATAGTAACTTAAGTCCGGTCATCTTGAATGGTCGCTGCAATTAGGAGAGAGAAAAGAAACACTTTAGCATGATGCTCTTGCAAGTTTAGAGTGGTTTTTAGTTTGTCTAAACTGGATGGCTCCCACTGTCTCTCGAATCCCTTCTCAAACCGTAAAGAAAAGGATTAGCCGGGATCATTCTCACCGTACAATACTTGCTTAACCGTTCAGCCAGGCCAGTGTCGGTACTTCGAGGGAGGTTTTCCAACGCTTTCGCGAAGTTCCTTAATTAAGTAACCTCTTTTCCCTGTGGGCGTAGCCCCGCTAACACCTTTCTAGGCACCTACTAGGTTTATAGCATTGATCGTTAAGTGAGAGTTTTCCCGGGGAGTAGCATATACTCACAGTAGGATCGGGATCCAAATATCATCGCGTGACGAAACTGAAGGAATCCTACCAGAATCACCACACTCCAAATGGTATGCAAATCTAGCAAGTTTCAGTACTTATGAAACTCCCGATGTGGATTTTTGCCCCATGCTCTTATGACCTTGGCGTGAGGTCAAAATGTCATAAGTCACATGTCAAGTTCTTCCCATCATTATCCTGGTTAATTTGAACCCACCCGTACCTACCCTTGACGTAGGCCAAAACGGCAGCACGACTGTCTCAAATCAACGCATTCTATCTATGCAACGGATAAATATCCGGTAGCTACCAATCACTATGCCTTGGCGTGAGGTCAAAATACATAGCTTGAATACTACCGAATATTTAACCGAAATGATGGAGGGCTACGGATGGTTTTGGCGAAACCGTGAACGTAGTGAACTTGATATAATCGATGGAACGAGATAGCTTTTAAAAGGAGTGGTTCAAGCTCCGCGTTTAAAAGTTTAGGTTTGAAAAGAACCGAGTGGTTTTCAAAGTGTTCCAATCGACTTTTACTTGGTTTATTTCTTGCATTAGTTCTTTTAATGCGTCCCATCATTTAATCCTACCATTGCAGAAAACAACCAAAATATGACGTACGCTTATGCCATTCGCATTCGCCACGGGGCCCCGTCATCACCCGTTAGGTTACTTAACTAACGACAGAGCGGGGGCTGGGCTAGCGCGGCTGTAAAACATAAGCAACGCCTAAATAGTTATTTATATATAAATATACAGCAATGAAAGACATTACAGATCACAGATGAATACATTGGATATACTAGGAATCCGCAATGCGTTCGAGCCTGCAACGCAAAGCGGATTACACGGTCGCGGTGAATAGCCAATACCCCACCCAAGACCCCTACGGGTGCGGCAAACTACCCGCCAAGCACCCGAAGCGAAGCAACCTCCCTCACCACCGTGAGTAGGCCACTCGGCACTTCGAGATACCCGGTAGTTTGTGCACCCCTCCATGGGTCTATCCTAGGAGCAAAAACAGTAAAAAGAATTATACAATGACGGCTACAACCCCGACCCGGTTGTGCGGCCATACAAAGAATATTATTACATCAATTTACATGTTACAAATGAATGAAAGAAAAACAACGCTCATCTCACATCCAACCCGGCTATTCACCCGCGACAATCCAATCCATTCATATCCACAAACCAACAACAATCACAGATCATGTATAACCCCGACTAATCGTCCTATAGCGATTAGCCGACGTTCAATACATGCAAGCATTACAGATATAACCGATGTAGTTAAAGCGTAGTGAAGTTCCGAAAAAAATACGGATTTATAGGCCCGCAAAAGCAAATTTTAGTTCTGGAAAATCTGGGCATATAATATATATCCTAAAAATCCCAAAATCAACACAGTAAGACACTGCACGAAAATCGATGCAGAGAAGACATCAAACCGCGGCGCTTCCGCGGCACGAGCCTACCTCGTGCGGCGGAAGCGCGGCGGTTTGGATGATTCTCTGTCTCGTTTTTCATGGGTGTTCAATAAAAACCCTGAGCCGAATTTACAGATATAAAGTTTTCTATTTTGAGCAGAAAAAATTTCAACAGAAACTAGGGTTTTTCAAAAGTTCGGTTTTCGGATTTTCGGTTTCGAAACTTCGCTACACTTCACTACTTAGCTAGTTTGAGTTTAGTTAGTCTCTGATACCACTGTAAGTCCACGTTGCCCACCCCGGTACTTGCGGGGAGGCGGAAAACATAATAAAAAACGGATTTTTAATGACTTAGGCAACATGGACCAAGCTTGTGAGGATCTTTGCTAAACTAAAACTAGCTAACCCTAACTATAAAGTAGCTAAGTGATGGAAAGGTTATACCTTTGGCTCGAACTCCTTCTCTCCTTGCTCGTCGGAATGGTAGAGAGGCATCACCTTGCTTGTCTTCTTCCGTCAAAGAAAGATCCACTTGAAAGCCACCACCTTTAGCTTCAACTCCAAGCTAGGAGTAACTAGAGTGCAAGAAATGCTAAGACTTGAACCCTAGAAGTGAGTAGAGAAGATCAAGTGAAGGTTTTTCTCAAGCTTTTTGTTTCTCAACACATGAGAGGGAGAGAGCTTGAGGGAGAGGATGAGCAAGAGAGAGAAAAGATATGATAGAATGAAATAATAGTGAGCCATTCTCACTAATATGTGTGGATAATTTTAATTAGATAATTAGCTTGAAAATTGTCATGATAAATCATGACATGACCATTATCATTTCAATTTTGCAAAGATCAAAGAGCATCTTCCAAAACAAATGATGATGGTCAAGTAGTCAACAAGGTCAACAAGTCAACGAAGTCAAAATGTCAACAACAACCATGCACAATTTATTAAGCTAATTATCAATTAACTATAATCCACACAAAATCAATAGGGTTAATAAAATGACAATAGTCATTAACCCTAAACAAGGTCCTCTCCCTCAATCTCAAGCAACCGTGCATACGCACCCGCATTCGTGATCCGAGGAACACGAACGCAATGAGAAAAACCAATCTCAAATCATATACTAGGATCTGGCTTAAACCAAAGCCTGCTAGTATAAACTGTCCGGACAGCAACCGTGCACAAGTGCGCGGATGCGAACGAACCCTGTCGCAAAACCATGCGACCTCTACTCGTTTTGCCTAAAGGCGAATAGCTCTCTGTGTGGGACTCTAAAGACTCGACACTACGCTGGCAGTGGGTTTAACCACAGACCGCAAGCGGCACTAGCTGTACGTAACGGTCCCCAGGTAGATGTCGATAAGAAGACTGACGAGGTGAACCCCATCTGCACTCCTACTGAGCCTGTATGTGACAATCTCCGTACAGTCCGGTCTGTTCGTCTGATACATCGCATGGCGGGCCTAAGGGGGCGGTGAACGTCAGTCCCCTAATAGCGGTACAAGTCGTGTCGGAGTGTAGCCCAGAACACCCTGAGATAACACTGGAAACCTACCAGTATATCTCGCTTGCCCTGGCCAGGGACTACTCGTGTAATGGCTCTCCTAGACACAGCGCGATGTCAACCCCCAATACCGGGAGAGACGAATCCTGTCTAACCGTCACTGCCTCCAAGTGCTTCGGGACTGCACCCAAAAACTACCTGTTTGCACGACTCCTCTGAGCCGTGGTAGGGTAGTAATCAAAGTGCAGTGGGAACACACTCGAGGCGAAGTGACAGTGTCAAGTCAGCGGACTAAGCTGTACTCATGTCACCTGGGAACTGATAACTGACGATAGGTATATTACCAACCAACAGTTCCCGATGAGTCCTGTCCAGTGTACTCGTAACCTAACGAGCACCCGCATACTATCCCAAGTACGACGTACTAACGGCTGTGGGACAGACCGTCTCCCACACTGGGATGAGAAGCGCATACGCTAGTCTACTCCGGAGTATCGATGCCCTGTCTCGATAGTCCAACGACCAGGGACCAGTATAAGGATGTGCTTATAGATTACCCAGCTCCCACGAGTGCGAGCGCCATCACAACGCTGGTAATCAAGCAAGGATCCTAAGGGCTCTACTAATATGTATACCTGCAATATGCTAAAAGAAACACATGCACATATTAAAGCAGAGACAAACCAAGTAGCATACTACCATTTCGAGCAAGATTGTATATACAACTGTGAATATCCCAAGCTTCCATTAAGTAATATACAAACTAGTATGATACAGTAATGGCCTCTAGGGCATATACACTAACAGTTAGGCCCCTGGTATATATAGATTTGTATAAAGTGACCTAGGGTGAAATCTGGGACATATTTCCTAAGTTACTGTTTTGGATTCGTGTTTCCGTATTCCGTATTTTAATTCTGAAATTGTGGATTTTGTTTTGCCTCGACTATTTGGCGTTTATACGACGATATAGAGGATTTATTGATGGTTTTGAAGGCGTGCCATAGGTTCTCACCTATAGGCCCCTTATCGTATCGTTTTGGATTTCATGTGCCGTTTTAGCTTGGTTTTGGTTTTAATTGCGTATATACGATACTTGCTGTGTAGGTACCCCATGAAGACTTCGGGACGACAAGAAAGCGCGTGGCGACGTCGACAAATGAAGACCCAAGGTGAGTAGATTATATGTACAGGGGGAAGTCGGGTGGATGGCGTATAGCACCCCCGCAGTCCGTAGTTAGTATACTATGTATATTAGATGATGATAGTTATTTTATGTCGTGGTCCTTGTGTTAGATGTTTTATGGTTAGTTAGGGTTAGAAGTAACTAGGGTAGTTCCTAGTCACGAACCCTAGGATAGATTTATACCCACGCACTCACACTTACATATTCCTTATATTTACACTGGGTTGATGATATTTGATGACATTGGAGATGAGTCGATGATATTGGGCCTTGTGCCGCAAGATAGGTGATTTGATATGATGTATATTTGGGATATGACATGTGATTCTTGCGGGCTTGGAATGCGTGTTTACCCCCGCAATCATACTTATAGATGGTATCAGTTGTACTAGACTTAGAGTAGTACCCCAGATCGTGCGATATGATGATAGTGATACCTGATATCTGATGAGAGGAATGTGATACTGACCCCTACCCAACTATTGGGATGCCGTACAATGATTTACCGTACGAGCTTTACACTGATGATAGATCCGCACTCATGACTTGAGGAGGTCATATGATATATTGTATCGTACGCGATACTACTGAGGCAGGATCACCGACTATATATATACATATCGACTCAGATTTAGGTGGTTTCCATACCCCCCGATTGACCTGATACTTAGATCAGTAGTTTGCATAGTAGATGTTAGACTAGACCCGAGTCATACCTATTTCAAAACTACGAATCAGGAATATCTTAAAGACAAACAAAGGGATTCTACAGATACTTTAAAAGGCGTACCTTTTCTTAAAAACACCGTACCCCTTATTTTACTAAAAACCCTGATTCGTCTTGTTTCAAAAGGCATTAACTGCATGATACATACATATTGTTATAGTTTCTTCACTGTGGTGTTGATTATTTGATTCCGCATATTCACGCTATTCATATTGCCTGCATATGTTATTGCTATACTGTTATCATGCTGTTAGGACACCAGCACCATTATCGATGATGCGTATGTTCCACGTACACCATTTGCCGGCTCACACACTTCATCATCGATAATTGCCATGCTACTATACTGTAGTACTGTTGCATTCATGATATGATTCCCGCATGGCACATTGTACGCATATACCTGTACACAAACATATATGATTCTGACTTGTTTAGAGATTTGGGAACCGCAAGATAGTCTTTAAAACTGATCCATTTAAAAGAGCGGCTTCCCCATTATGTGCATATCACTTTTCCGTATTGCATGATATATCGATATGCTTACATTCTTTTATATGTTGCATACATCATGTTTTCTGATCATTCGCATTGAGATATGTTGTTTTCATGATATTTCTGGATTTGGGAACCGTGGCTATTTCAACTGAGAATATGTATTGTTTTTGAAAACCCGGTTTCCCTTGATATGATATTTCAGTGCGTCCACCATGTGTTTTCTCGGTTCTGAGAGTGGCATATGAAACCCGATTCGAGGAGCGGTAGGCACCGTCTGCGGGTACATGGTAGACCCGGTAAGATACCCCGAGGCAAGAAGACTCGTATATGTTAGACGGTGAGCCTGGCAGGGGAGCACTACCTACCGGTGATAGTATTCGGACTCGGCGGTTATCGTGGGGATACCGACCGGAGTATGTACGTATAGATACGCCGAAGTTCGAGGGTCGAAGCTGGGCACTCGGGTTTTCGAGACAGCGTATGATACGTACCTATCAGGGCCAGTCTTGGTGACAACGCCTTATAGACAAGGATTTAAGTGCCGTTGCTAGGCACAGATTTCATGATGTTTTATGATATTTCCATGATTTCTTATATCCTCATATTTCCATGCATATGTATTACGATATTTACATGCATGAGGCTTATTGTCATTGGGTGACAGGTGGACGGGATCCATACTTATACAGACATTGATCACATATAGACCGGTTTTACATTGATCATACTTTATTGTATATATATAACTGGGTTCGAGGGCGCTGTTATATATACCCTTACACCAATATTAGTGGTATGGGACGCTAATATATGTGTAATGATCTTCATTTGATGCTTCATCATATTTACTTCATGCAGCATACCTTACATTCATGACATGTTATTACCTGAGTTTTTTGCACTACATACATGTTTAGAGGTTACTTTGCCACCTTATCATGCTTCAGACGTATTTTTGAGGTTTACATTATCTTGATCGTATTGACCTAGGTTTATGTCTTGCATTCGGTTTCTGCTTGTAGATATTTCTATTCACGAGTTGGCAACTCACCCCCATTGTGCCACAGTTCTTGCAGGTTTTGCCGTACAGGTTCCATTGCGGCATTTCTGGCACACTACTTCCTTGCGGGTGAATTGCTTTTGGTAGGTGGATTCTTTTTCATCAAGAATCACCATTGTATTTATTTTATCCATTGTATCTAGAATTTCCATCAACCAAAACTGTATATTGTTTCAGACTTAGACATTAGTGTTGTATTATTTCGACCTTAGAATCGCGCTTAGTAGTGTTGCGGTTTTTTTTCATGCTTTTGAGCTTTCTTTTGGGTCTTGATCTTCGCCACTCGGCGTTGTATATTATATTGTTGTGTGGTTGTGACCGTCTTTGACGAAGAGCTAGCTCCCGCTTGGGGATGCCTTTTATCATTGCTTATATATTGCCATTCTTGTTGCACCCCGTTCGGGGCCAGTTTTTACAAAAGAAACTCTGCCGAAATTTTTAGAAAAGACTTTACTTTTTAAATCCATTTTCGGCTTAGTTATTTAAAAACCTTGACTTCAAACATGTTTTTCCTTACTTCCTAAAAACAAATTTTCATATTTACTCTTAAAATGGTCTTAGATTTCTGGGCTTTTGGCTTACTTGGATCAGATGGAGTCCTATAGACTTCATATGGTTCAGGTGCCAGTCATGTGCTCTTGTCGGGTCGTGACAATACAGGATATATGAGATTCACTTGATATTGGATACAGGATATATGAGATTTAATTGATGTTGCACATTCAGGATATATGAGTCTTACTTGATGTTGTACATTCAGGATATATGAGATTTACTTGATATTGTATATTCAGGATATATGAGACTTACATGATATGAGAGCCAATTTGGGGGATGATTTGTGGGAATTGGGATTTAGATTATCTTGATGGGCTTGGGTCTTATCACGAGGTCAGGATTCCGTGAGGATGACATGTTTTATCCCAAACTCCGCATTTATTGTATTTGCATTGTTCATGTATTAGTAGACCTAATAGAGTACCTTTCATGACTGTTGCATTTACATACTGTTATTTTATATGCATTTCTTCATGTATTAGTAGTACCTGATAGAGTACCTTTCTTGACTGTTGCATATACATATTGTCATATTATTGCTTCATGTATTAGTTGTACATGCTAGAGTACCTTTCATGACTTTTGCATGCATATGACTATCATTGCTATTAGCTTGCATATGTTAGATTCGCGCTGTACGTGCATACTTGCGATTACCTGCATATGTATTTACTATTCACGAGTTGGAAACTCACCCCCGTTGTGCCACAGTGTTTTGCAGGTTGTTCCTCAGAGTAGTCAGAGCCAGGGCTATTTTCACCTATCTTATCATCTTTTGCTGCGGATACCGTTTCGGCTCACAATGTGCAGTTTTTCTTTCGGTGGGTTTTGTGGTCATCCGTTTATGTTCTTTATATATTCGTTGTATCTTGTACTCTCCATCTACCACCTTCATGTATGACTTAGAGAATTATGTGAGGACGATATTGTATGTTATTTTATGACTTGGATTTCTTTTATGCGGTTTTATTATATCGTCTTTTTTCTTCGCTACGGCATCGTATATTTATTGTGGTGGTTGTTTACCGCCTTCGGGCTTGTATTTTGCTCCCGTTTGGGATGCTTTTACTTATATTTATGTTGTACCCTTTTTGGGGGCTTGTTTTACAAAGGAGGTGCTGCCAAATTTTTAAAGAAACTAAATTGGATTTTAAAGAATTTGTATCGAGGTTTCAAAAGCTTAATCAATGTTCTTATCTTTTACTATTTTTGATGGTTTAGATTGCTGGGTTTTCGGCTTACTTAAATTGCGTTACGCCTGTAGACGTTGCGTAGTTTAAGGGCCGTCACGTGCCGATTTCGGGTCGTGGCACCATCAAGACTAGGCCGCAATTTGCGGGGATTAAATCTGCGTCCTGAAAGGGGTTGTGGGGTCTCGGGTCTTGGGAGAAAAATCTAGGTGGCATGCATGTCTTACTGTCATGGGAACTTATTTTATGAAGCTCTTGGGTGATACCGGATTCCATATTACTATCACAAACTGTCATATTTACCAATGTCGGAAAGTTCTAAGTTCGTGTTTTGTTTTCAAATCCGGGTATTGGCCAGTAAAGTAGATACTAAGGTCATATAAACACTCACAACACTTCAATTTACTAATCTCAAGTCAAGTTTCCCACTAAACCCTAACTTGGAACTTCTAAGTTCATCAAAATGACACTTAAACAAACTCTAAACTACACTAGAATATAAAGAACTAAAAACTAAACTAAATGGAAGAATTTATACCTCCTTTTTCTTGTCTTTTTGGGTGTATGCATGCATGTATGCATTCATTCTTGTTCATGCACATATGGATGTGCATGCACACATACATGCATACAACATTCTATCATGGTTGTATATATAGAAGATGGTGGCAATATAAGACTCATACCTTATGATTATATATATGGATATATATTTGTATTTGTTTTAAAACAAAAGAAAAGAAAAAGATTAATCCATGGTTATCTTCTACACTCTTCTTTAAACTAACCTTTGTTCACCCACTTTTTAACCATGAGTTAATCTTCCTTTTGTCTTTTAACTCAAGTATAATAATATCTTTATTATGTAACCATGGTTTGAGATGAAGAATAGAAAATATATATACTTATCTTTTCTATTATTCATATTAAGCTTATCATTATCTTGAGCTTAGAAAGCCATCATCTTCTTCCTCCTGTCTCTCTTGCTCTCTAGTTCTTTCAAGTAAGCAAAAGAGTAATCAAGTTAGGATTTTGAAGTGAGAAAACCAACCACAACACCATTCTACACTAGTCTTACCAATTAGTGAAGAGTGTTAACTTCCATTTCTTCTCATGATCTTGTGAAGTTTCTAGCTTGGACATAGACGACTCCGGGTGGATCATCGTGGACCAAGAAGGATCTCGAGCGGACCTTTTCCAACCCTCAAGTAGCCAAGAAGTCTAGCGTAGGGAGCTACAAAGGTTGTACTCTCAAAACCCTAGTTTTTCCTACTTGTGATGTTGTCAATGTTTAGAAACCCTAAAATTCTAGTGATGATCCTTTGTATGTTCACTTAGCACCTTAAAAATTTGATTTTGAGACATGTGATGCTTCCAAACCCTTCATGAGGTGCTGGGTAAACCTAACAAAGGTCAATTTTGTAAGTTTGTCAAGATATCACAAACATTAGTGAGGGAATATCTTCTACCTAACTGAGGAGCAAAATGTGTTTTGTTTCTCAGCATGCCACCTTTTTAGAAAAGGAAATTCTTGTTAAGAAATTAATGGTCATGAGGTAGAACTGGAAGGAGTTCCAGCTAGACAAACTAACAACTGATGATTTGGTGAAACCAAAGGATTCAATAGTCTCCAACGAACCTCAGCCTCTCCGCAAATCTGGTAGGGTTCCTCATCCACTTGAGAGATACTACGGTCTTCTCGGTGACAGTGGGAGTGAGGATTGCATCATGTGATGATGGCCCAACCGGGTTCAGGCAGTTGGAACGTCTGTTCTGATGTGATAGTCAAAGAGTTTGACTTCATCAAAATGGTAGATGAACCTTGTATATACAAGAAGGTTGTAGAGAGTAAGGTTGTCTTCCATGTATTGTACATAGATGACATACTCTTGATAGGAAATGGTTTCATATGCTACACTCGGTCAAGCTCCTCTTATCACGGGGATTCTCAATGGATGACCTGGATGATGCCTGCTACATCTTGTGGATTATGATCTATGGTGATAGATCTATGTGGATGTTGGGAGTGTCCAAAATCCAGGTACATTAACACCATACTAAAGGGGTTTAGTATAGAAGATTCTAAGCGGGGTGGTTCGTCCACTTACTCATGGATCACTCTCTCTAATACTGATTTGGAGAGAACTCGCGTGCAAGGGATACCCTATGCTTCGGTAGTAGGCTCTATCAGAGTGTGCGATGTTATATACCAGACCAGATGTAGATGACTCACTAGGGGTAGTCATCAGGAATCAATCGGATCTTGGGAGAATCACTGGACAGCTGTGGAGGACATTCTTAAGTACTTAAGAAGCACTAAAAGAAAGTTCTTGGTTCCAGCTTCCAGAGTGATAAGTTCCACTGAGAGTCAGTCATAGGCATTGTCTTTACCCTCGAAGGAGGGACGGTATGTTGGAAGAGTTCCAAGCTAGATACCGTGACATACTAGACGATAAAGGCTGAATACATTACTACCAACGATACTACCAAAGTGGCTGTCTGGACATTTCTTGTTCATAAGATGAACAAGGTTCCTACCATTGAGTGTCCAATAACAGTTATTATGACAACAATGGAGTTGTATCTTTGGCCTAGGAACGAAGGTCCCATCAGCATTCCAGACATATTCTGAGGCAAGTATCACCTGATCATAGAGATGGTTGATCTCCAAGGGATCGAGTCAGGAGAGTGGACCAGAAAGTTGACACAGCAGATCCACTCACAAAGTCCTTACCCCTAGAGAGACTTCTCTATAATGGTTGAGTATGGGATACTATAATCACTGCTATATTGTTGGGTATTGATACTACAACAGATGTCCTTAGTGCAAGTGGGAGATTGTTAGTTATATGTATGCCCTAGAGGCCATTACTGTACATGCGATGTATATTGTAGTGGATGCTTGGACATATATAGAGAGGACTTTCTTTCTCGACATGATAGTATACTATCTGGTTGCACTTTATCTTAACATGTTAACAAATACTGTTTTGTGATCACATATTGATAAAGCCCTTAGGATGATTACTTGACTACCAGGATTATGATACAGATCATCCTAGTGGGGACAGGGTGGTCGATAAGTACATCCTTCAAAAGTTCTTAGTCGTGGGAGTATCGAGACAGGGCATCGATACTCCAGAGTAGACTAGCGTATGCGCTTCTTAACCCATATGATGGGCGATGGATGATCACATATCCATTGGTGTTTGACATAAGAAAGGGTATACGGGTGCTCAGTGGATACTGGGTACACTGGACGGACTCGTCTCGAACTCCTAGATGGTATTATACCTATCGTCGGATAGCAGTTCTCTGGTGACACTGGTACAGGTTAGACTGTAGACCCGAGATCGTCATAGAGTCTTGTGTGATTCCCACTGTGCTTTGATTTCCACCTTACCACGGTCAAGAGATCATGCAAAACGATGGCTTTTGGGTACAGTCCCGAGTCACATGGAGGCAATGAGCGATATGAGAGGTTTTGACTCTCCCGATATTGGGAGTTGATGTTGTGCTATGCTCGATTGGCCATAACAGGAAATCCTTGGCCAGGGTTGCTGAGATTTACTGGTAAGTGCTACCAGTAGTTTCTCGAACCGTCATGGACCTTGTATCGGCATGACTTATCAGGCTATTGGGGTCTGACGTTTTACCACCCCCAGGCTGTAATTTGCGACATATCAGACGAAGAGACCGGACTGTACGGTAGTATTACTGATTGGATTCGCAGGAGTACTAGCAGGCTTGCTTGTTGATCTTCTGATCACTCAATACCCGGGTGGCCATTACATTTGGCAGACCGCTTGCGTCTTGTTAGTGTTTGATATAATCATCACCTCCTGCCGGCGTATTGACGAGTCTTTAGAGTCCGACACAGAGGTTTCCTCGTTCATGCGAAACGGAGTAGGAGCACATATGTGATATGTGCGGGACCGAGATTAATACGAGTATGTGATACCGTATTCTATTCTCGCGATATGTAATATAGCCGGGTTATCGGATCAAGTGTTGATTCGATAAATTGTTGCATTTGATATTAGTCGGTTATATATAATATAGCCGGATTATTAAATCAAGAGTTGATTTAATAATTTAATGTATAATTATATATTTGGTATATTAAATTACATTAACTAATATTAGCTCACTTAAGATTTCTTTTCTCACTTTATGATACATTGATAGATATGTGATATATGTTATATGTATTGTTTTCTTTTTGCACAAAATATATATGTGATAAATATTGTTTTGTCATGCTAGGTTACACATGCAACATGTATGTATGCGACTCACACCATGCTAGGGTTAAGTTAGGGTTTTATTTGATTTAAGTAATTCAAACACTTGGATAATGAGTCATGGTTGAAGCTTGGAGAAGCTTGTGGAAAACATTGACTTAGTCCACTTGTTTGTCTACCTTAAGATATTTTTCAACCCAACCCTTAACTCATAGCTATGGTTAAATCTCTACAATGGTTAGTGGATGACATACACTAACTATGGTTGCATTTCTAACCTCATGGATTCATTCATCTCTTCATCACTTCTTCTTCTTCATCAAGTGAAAAAGCTTGCTAGCTTTTTCTAAGTGATGAAAACTTGTGAGAAAAACAAATCTAAAGTGAGCCCACTTCCTAATTCATTATCATATACTATTAGCCATTTAGTTTAGGGTGTTTGCTTCACTAATCTACATAATTAGTGAAGAGATAGCATGAGCTAGTGTCTCCTCGACGTAGATCATCTTCGGCCTCGAAGACTTCGAAGCAAGCTTGTTCGTTTCTTTATGGGAGCCTTTCTAGAGTCCGGAAGTTCATGATCGCAGCGAAGGGACTACTACACGGAGCTATTGAAGTGAAGGACCGGTCTACAAAGGTTGTATTCCTTGTTCACTTAGATGTAAAAAGTTTACATATCATGTTTAACCATAAATCTCTAGTTCGATTACTTGGTTGGTTTGTTTAGCACCCCAAATTTTAAAGTTGTTGGGTTCCTAGGCATACTAATGAAGTCTCACAAGTGATCAAACATGCACAAATCAAAAATTCCTTGTGCCTACAAACCCTAATACGGATCGTTACTAGATATATAGGCGAAGCAAGCATGTAAATGGAAATATAGCTAAAGGAAAGTGACTACAACCTTTGTAGATCCGGTCCACCACTTCCTAAGCTTCGCGATGATCTCCCTCCGCTGTCCAAATCGAACTCATGACTCTAGCATTGGCATCATCGAAGAATGGGCGGGCTTGATCGTCAGTTCGATGCTGAAGATGATCTACGTCGAGGCATCACAAGAACAAGCTCCAACTTCACCAAGCCTTGAAAACTTGTGAAGGAAACACCCTATACAACTTGGCAAGAGGTAGAGGATGAAGAAATAGGAAGTGGGTAGACTTTAGATTTGGATTTCTCACTCATTTTGGCTAGTTTCCATTGATGGTGCAAGCTTTCTTCAAGTTGAAGATGAAGAAGAAGATGATAAAGAATTATGATAAGTGTTATGTAAATGATAAATAAATCAATACTTATCATTTACTAACCCTTGGTTAGTTGTAGAGAATGGACGATGGTTAACTTGAATGGTTAGGGTTAAGGATGAGACAAGAATGGTGACTTAGTCAAAGTTTCAAGAAACTTCAACTACAAACAAATCAAGCCACCATTCCATTTTCATTATCATTTCCTTTTTCCAAAAAGAATAAATAAATGAATAAGTAATTAAAAAGAAAACCCTAATCATAAACCTAACCATGGTCTAATTCTTTACACTAACCCTAGCTTGCATGTATCATCAAACATGATACAATCATGTGCACAAAATATATCACATATACAATGTGCACAAACCAAGTGAGTAAATCCATTTAAAGTGAACCAATACTAGTTAATGCAAAGTAATATATCAAATATATAATTATACATTAAATCATTAAATCAACACTTGATTCAATGATCCGGTCATATCGCATATAACCGGCTAGTATCCAATGTATCGGCTTATCGAATCAATTCTTGATTCGATAACTAGGTTATATCGCATACAACCATTCGACACATTCATCGCGAGAATGAAATACGGTATCACATACACGCATTATTCTCGGTCCCGCACATATCTCATATACGCTCCTATTTCGTTTCGCTTGAGCCAGGAAACCTCTGTGTAGGACTCTAAAGACTCGTCAATACGCCGGGAGCGGATGATGATCATATCAAACATCCACAAGCCGCAAGCGGTCTGCTAAACGTAACGGCCACCCGGGTATTGAGCGATCAGAAGATCGACGGGCAAGCCCGCTCACACTCCTGTGAATCCAACCAGTAACACTTACCATACAGTCCGGTCTGTTCGTCTTATATGCCGCATATCTCATCTAGGGGTGGTAAACGTCAGACCTCAATAGCTCGATAAGTCATGCCGACGTAAGGCCCATAACATTCGTGAAACTACTGATAACTCTTACCAGTATATCACTGCAACCCTGGCCAGGGATTTCCTGTTATGGCCAGTCGAGCATAGCACAACATCAACCCCCAATACCGGGAGAGACGAATCCCCTCCTATCGCTCATTGCCTCCATATGAATCGGGACTATACCCAAAAACCACCTGTTTGCACAACTTAGTAGAGCCGTGGTAGGGTGGAAATCAAAGCACAGTGGGAGACACACAAGACTCTATGACGATCTCGGGTCAACAGACTAAGCTGTACCAGTGTTACCAGAGAACTGCCATCTGACGTGAGGTATAATACCATCTGGGAGTTCTCGGCAAGTCCGTTCAGTGTACCCAGTCTCCACTGAGTACCCGCATACCATCTTCGATGTCAAACACCAATGGATATGGGATCATCCATCGCCCATCACATGGGTCGAGAAGATATACGCTAGTCTACTCTGGAATATCGATGCCTCGTCTCGATATTCCCACGACTAGGAACAATGAAGGATGTACTCATTGACTACCCAGGCCCCACTAGTATGATCTTCATCATAGTCCTGGAAGTCGAGTACACATCCTAAGGGCTTTATCAATATGTAATCAGAGAGACAGAAAGTATAAATGTTAAGATAAAGAGCAACCAGATAGCGTACTATCATGTCGAGCAAGAAAGTCCTACCTATATATGTCCCAGCATCCACTACAATATACATCCAATGTACAGTAATAGCCTCTAGGGCATACATATAACTAACAAAAGTAGCATGATTGATGCTTTCAAAAACCTTGCTAAGGTGCTAAGCTAACCCTACACCTGGGCATTCCATGAGTTCATCCTTCAATTGTTCCTAGTCATGGGAGTATCGAGACGGGGCATCGATATTCCAGAGTAGACTGGCGTATAAGCTTCTCGACCCAAATGATGGGCGATGGATGATCCCATATCCATTGGTGTTTGACATCAGAGATCATATACGGGTGCTCGGTGGATACTGGGTACACTGAACGGACCCGTCGAGAACTCCTAGATGGTATTATACCTCACGTCAGATAGCAGTACTCTGGTGACACTTATACAGGTTAGTCTGTCGACCCGATATCGTCATAGAGTCTTGTGTGTTTCCTACTGTGCTTTGATTTCCACCCTACCACGGCTCTACTGAGACGTGCAAACAGGTGGTTTTTGGGTACCGTCCCGAGTCACATGGAGGAAATGAGCGATAGGAGGGGATTCATCTCTCCCGGTATTGGCGGTTGATGTTGCGCCATGCTCGATTGGCCATAACTGGAAATCCCTGGCCAGGGTAGATAAGATTTACTGGTAAGTGTTATCAGTAGTTTCTCGCCCGATATGGACCTTACATCGGCATGACCTATCATGCTATTGGGGTATGACGTTTACCACCCCTATGCGAGATATGCGACATATCAGATGAAGAGACCGGACTGTACGGTAGTGTTATTGATTGGATTCGCAGGAGTATGAGCAGGCTTGCTTGTTGATCTTCTGATCGCTCAATACCCTTATGGTCGTTACATTTAGCAGGCCTCTAGCGACTTGTGGGTGTTTGATATGATCATCACCTACTGCCGGCGTATTGACGAGTCTTTAGAGTCCTACACATAGGTTGCCTGGCTCAAGCAAAATGGAGTAGGAGCATATATATGATATGTGCGGGACCGAGATTAATACGTGTATAAGATACCGTATTCTATTCTCGTGATTTATGTTATCGGTCGGTTGTATGTGATATGGTCGGGTTATCGAATCAAGTATTGATTCGATAAATTGATACACATGATATTAGTCGGTTATATGTGATATAGCCGGATTATTAAATCAAGTGTTGATTTAATAATGTAATGTATAATTATATATTTGATATATTAATTTACATTAACTAGTATTAGCTCACTTAAGATTTCTTTTCTCACTTGATGTGTGCATTAAGTATAAATGTGATATATATTTGTGTACAAGATTTTGTGTCATGCTTGATGATACATGCTTCATGTGTGTGTGTGTGACTTACACCATGCTTATCATAATGGTGGGTTATTATTTATTTTAAGTAATTCAAAATTAGTTGGAAATTGTCATGCTTAGAAGCTTGGAGAAGCTTAAAGCAACTTTGACTTAGTCCACTAATTTTGTCTTACTTAAGATATTTATTAACACAACCATTATCTTAAACCATGGTTTAGTCTCTACAAAGGTTAATATATGATATTTACTCACCCATGGTTGCCATTCTTCACTTGATCATTATCCATGAGAGTTTTCTTCATCTCCTTTCTTTAGCTCTCTAGCTTCATGGAAAATGGTGAAAATGAGTGAGAAAATCAAATCTAAAGTGAGCAAAATTCCTATTTCATCATCCTCTACTACTATCCATTTAAGTTTAGGGTGTTTTCTTCACAAAGTTCATCACCTAGTGAAGTGGTAGCTTGGGTTTGAGTCTCCTCGACGTAGATCATCTTCGGCCTCGAAGACTTCGAGCAAGGTTGTTCATTTCTCCAAAGGAACTCATACTAAAGTTCAGGAGATCACTACTTGCAGCGAAGGGATTTCTACACAGAGCTTTAGAAGTGAAGGACCGGTCTACAAAGTTTGTATTCCTCATTCACTTGTTGTAATGTTTGATTACATGCTTTATATTATCTTTTCACTCTAGCTACATCCTAGTTAAGGGTTCCTTAGCACTCTTGTATTTCTAAAATTGGCATGGTAGTTGCATAGAAAACACAGTAGGATGCTGAGGAATCCTAACAAAAGTATTAAAATCCTTCGATCTGATCGGGGAGGAGAATACTTGAGCACGGAGTTCCAGGATTTTTTTAAAAGAGAATGGGATTCTCTCGCAGCTTACTCATCCGTATACACCACAGCACAACGTCGTATCGGAGCGGAGGAATCGCACCCTATTAGATATGGTGCACTCTATGATGAGTACTGCTGAGTTGCCTATTTCCTTTTGGTGTTATGCGCTTGAGACAACCATACATCTATTGAATATGGTCCTTACCAAATCTGTGCCTACCACTCCATATGAGATATGGAAGGGGAAGAGACTATGTCTTAATTATATTAAGATATGGGGCTGTGCGGCTTATGTTAAAATGCAAAATCTGGACAAGCTCGAGACAAGGTCAGTTCTGTGTAAGTTTGTAGGATATCCCAAAAACTCACATGGGTATATCTTCTATCACATCGAGGAACAAAAGGTGTTTGTTTCTCATAATGGCACCTTTTTAGAAAATGAATTTCTTGAAAAAGAAATTACTGGCGAAGAGGTAGAACTGGAAGAAGTTCCAGCTACACAAATCACAACTGAAGATTTTGTGGAACCAGAGAATTCGATAGTCCCCAACGAACCTCAGCCTCTCCGCCGATATAGTAAGGTTCCTCATCCACCTGAGAGATACTACGGTTTTCTCATTGATGGTGGGAGCGAGAATTGCATCATGGAAGAAGATGACCCAACTAGCTTCTAGCAGGCCATCATGACTGGGGACTGTGTGAAATGGCTTGATGCAATGCAATCTGAGATAGAATCCATGTACACCAACAAAGTATGGACTTTGGAAGATGCTCCTGAATGGGTAAAACCCATCGGGAGCAAGTGGATCTTTAAGAAAAAATTTGGTGTAGATGGAAAAGTTGAGACTTTCAAAGCTAGACTTGTAGCAAAAAGTTTTCGTCAATGACCAGGTCTGGATTATGATGAAACCTTTTCTCTAGTGGCTATGCTTAAGTCCATACGGATCCTACTTTCCATCGCTGCATACTATGATTACGAAATCTGGCAGATGGACGTCAAGATCGCTTTTCTAAATGGTGATTTAGAAGAGAGAGTGTACAAGACACAGCCAGAGGGATTCGTGGACAGTGGGAGCAGCGGAAAGGTGTGCAAGCTGCTTAAATCAATCTACGGGTTAAAGAAGGCATCGCGGAGTTGGAACATCTATTTTGATGTAGCAGTCAAAGAGTTTGACTTCATCAAAAATGTAGATGAACCTTGTGTATACAAGAAGGTTGCAGAGGGTAAGGTCGTCTTCCTCGTATTGTACGTAGATGACATACTCTTGATAGCAAATGATGTTCTTATACTGTACTCGGTCAAACTCTTCTTATCATAAAGATTCTCAATGAATGATCTAGGTGATGCCTCCTACATCTTGGGGATTAAGATCTATAGAGATAGATCTAAACGGATGTCGGGATTGTCCCAATCCAGGTACATTGACACCATACTAAAGGGGTTTAGTACGGAAGATTCCAAGCATGGGAATTTACCCACGATCTCAGGAATCACTCTCTCCAAAGAGATGTCTCCCAAGACAGATTTGGAGAGGGCTCGCACGCAAGGGATACCCTATGCTTTGGCAGTAGGCTCTATCATGTACGCGATGTTATGTACCAGACCCGATGTATCATACTCGCTAAGTGTAGTGAGTAGGTATCAAGAAGATACTGGAGAGAATCACTGGACAGCTATGAAGAACTTTCTTAAGTACTTGAGAAGGACTAAAGAAATGTTATTGGTGTATGATAATGGTGAAATCCAAATGGATTCCTTTACCGATTCGAGCTTCCAGAGTGATAAGGACGACATTAAGTCGGTCTCGGGTTTTGTCTTCATCCTCAATGGAGGGGCAGTTTGTTAGAAGAGTATAAAGCAAGAAACCGTGGCAGACTCAACGATTGAGGCTGAATACATCGCTGCCAACGATGTCGCCAAAGAGGCTGTCTGGAAGAAGAAGTTCATAACCGAACTTAGAGTGGTTCCATCCATTGAGCATCCAATACCTTTGTATTATGATAACAATGGAGCTGTGGCTTTGGCTAAGGAACCCAGGTCCCATCAGCGATCCAGACATATTCTGAGGCGGTATCACCTGATCCGGGAGATAGTTGATCGCTGGGAGATCAAGGTCAGGAGAGTTGACACGAAGAATAACACGGAGGATCCACTCACGAAGGCTATACCCCAGATACAATTTCAGAGACTCTTCAGTATGTTGGGTATGATATACTACAATAACTGGCCTTAGTGAAAGTAGGAGATTGTTAGTTGTATATATGCCCTAGAGGCCATTATTGTATATGATTGTATATTATAGTGGATGCTTGGACATATATAGAGAGGACTTTCTTGCTTGACATGATAGTATGCTATCTGGTTGCTCTTTATCTTAACATGTAGACTTGTATTGTGATACTGTCTTTCTCTCACATGTTGATAAAGCCCTTAGGATGTATACTTGAGTACCAAGATTATGATGCAGATCATACTAGTAGGGCCAGGGTAGTCCATAAGTTCATCCTTTAATTGTTCCTAGTTGAGGGTGTATCGAGACGGGGCATCGATATTCTGGAATAGACTAGCGTATATGCTTCTTGACCCATATAATGGGCGATGGATGATCCCACATCCATTGGTGTTTGACATCAAAGATGGTATACGGGTGCTCAGTGGAGACTGGGTACACCAAACAGGACTCGTCGAGAACTCCTAGATGGTATTATACCTAACGTCAGATAGAAGTTCTCTGGTGACACTTGTACAGGTTAGTCTGTAGACCCGAGATCGTCATAGAGTCTTGTGTGATTCCTACTGTGCTTTGATTTCCACCTTACCACGTTCAAGTGAACGTGCAAAACGGTCGTTTTTGGGTACAGTCCCGAGTCACATGGAGGCAATGAGCGATAAGAGGGGTTTCGTCTCTCCTGGTATTGGGGGTTGATGTTGCGCTGTGCTCGATTGGCTATAAAGGAAGTCCCTGGCCAGGGCTGATATGGAGATTTACTGGTAAGTGTTATCAGTAGTTTCTCGACCCGTTATGAGCCTCATATCGGCAAGACTTATCAAGTTATTGGGGTCTGACATTTACCACCCCAGACTAGATATACGACATATCAGACGAAGAGACCGGACTGTACGGTAGTGTTACTTATTGGATTCACGGGAGTATGAGCAGGCTTGCTTGTTGATCTTCTGATGGCTCAATACCCGGGTATCCGTTACGTCTAGCTAGTACCGCTGACGGCTTGTGGGTAACTGATATGATCATTACCTACCGCCGGCGTATTGACGAGTCTTTAGAGTCCTACACAGAGGTTTCTTGGCTCAAGAGAAACGAAGTAGGGCACATATGTGATATGTACGGAACCGAGATTGATACGTGTATGTGATGCCGTATTCCAATCTCTCGATATGTGATATCGATCGGTTATATGTGATATAGCCGGGTTATTGAATCAAGTGTTGATTCGATAAGCTGATATAAACGATATTAGTCGGTTATATGTGATATAGCCGGATTATTAAATCAAGTGTTGATTTAATAATTTAATGTATGATTATATATATGATATATTAATATTCATTAACTAATATTAGCTCACCTAAGAATTTCTTTATCTTAAGTGTACATTTAATATATATGTGATATATATTATTGTGTTTATTTCTTTGTGTCATGTTTGATGATACATTGGACTTGGGTGTATGAGACTCACACACTTAAGATAATGTGGGGATTTAATTATTAAGGGAAAATCAAAATTAGGTGGAAATTTGTCATGGCTTGTGAAGCTTGGAGAAGCTTGTGAAAACCATTGACTTAGTCCACTAATTTTGTTTTACTCTAGATATTTATTAACCTAACCATTATCTTTAGCCTTGGTTAAGTCTCTACATGAGTTATATATGATATTTTCTCACCCATGGTTTCCATTCTACTCTCATTCATTCTAGACTTCATCCTCTTCTTCATCTCCATTGAGCTCTTTAGGTTTTCTTGAGGTGAAGAAAAAGTGAGAGAAAAATAATTCTAAAGTGAGAAAAATTCCTACTTAATCAACCTACACCAGACTAGCCATTTAGTATAGGTTGTTTACTTCACTAATTTTCAATTAGTGAAGAGGTAGCTTGAGTTGGAGACTTCTCGACGTAGATCATCTTCGGCCTCAAAGTTCTTCAAGCAAGCTTGTTCCTTTCGCCTAGTGGAGCTTAACAAGAGTCCGAGAGACCACTACTTGGAGCGAAGGGACTACTACACGGAGCTTTTGAAGTGAAGTACTGATCTAGAAAGGTTGTATTCCTTGTTCACTTAGTGTAAAGTTGTTTACATGATTATGCTTTACCCTAATTCTCTAGTTAGATCCTTGGTTTAGGGTTTCCTAGCACTCCAGTTTTTTAAAATTGCATACTAGATGCCTTAGAAAACCAAGTGAGGGAGCTAAGGAACCCAACAGAATATACAAAAAATGATTTTTATACCTGCAACATCGACCTATCATACAGGATCTTTTCGGAAACCTTAACTAGGTAAACACTTGGAGGTTCTAAACTACTATGAAAGAGTTTTATACCTCCTTGATTCTAGTCCTTCGGGTCTTCTTCTCCTTTCCTTGAGCTCTTAGGAAGTGTGGATCTAGCTTGGTCGTCGGCCTCCTCCTGTCGAAGATGATCCACCTGAGAGTCTATGGTTCAAGCTCCAACCTCTAAACCGAGGTAACTAAAGTACCTAGTGTATGGTTTCCTTAGCACCTTGCCTATGGTTTCACAAGCATCACTCATGCCATATTAAAATTTTAGGAGGTTCTAAACAAACTAACCTAGGAATCGAACTAGAAAAATTAAGGTAACAACTTGTAGTATCTCATACTAACTAGTGTCTAACACTAAGTGGGGAGAAATACAACCTTTGTAGACCTCCTTTGTAACTCCTTGGATCTCCTAGAGTTTGAACCGGCTTGCTAAAGCTCCTTTTACATCCACGATGATCCACCCGGAGTCCCTTTGCTCGAAGCTCCTTGCTCCACTTGATCAAAATGAAGATGAAGCAAACAATCTAAACTAATGGGCTAGACAAGTGTAGAATGATGATGTGGTTTGTGTTCTCACTTAAAAACCATTTCTTTTTCTTTTCTTCACTCAATGGAAAAACTCTAGAGAGCATAAGAGAGGAAGAAGATGAAGATGGCTAGGTTGAGCTCTTTTGTTTGGATAATTCTCAAAATAAAATGAGAAAAGAAAATATATATGAGAGACACTCTCTCAAGTAACCATGGTTGATAAATATCTAGATATTTTCATATGTGAGTTAAATAACAAATGAAATTAAACCATGGTCTTACTTTGGTCAAGTAAAGAATAGTGATGAAGAAAAATCAACCATGATTTAATCATTTCTTTTTCTCAATAATGAAAATACATATAGATATTTATCTAGCATGTGAGTCTTGCATTGCCATCTTTAGTGTATCAACAACCATGACACATATGTATGTATGCATTCACATCAACATGTGTATGTGCATACATGCACACTCATCCAAATAGAAAAGGTTTATATAAATGAGATAAAAGTCAATATTAAATCAACACTTGATTTAATAAACCGGTCATATCTCATACGACCCGACCAATAGAAAATGCCCGATTAAAATACGGCATCACCTACACGCATTTAATCGAGCTTCCGCGCATATCTCATATGCACACCACATCGTTTCGCCTGAGCTAGGAAACTCCTGTATGGGACTCTAAGACTCGTCATTACGCCGGCAGTAGGTGATGATCACATCAAACACCCACAAGCCACAAGCGATCTGCTAAACGTAATGGCCACCCGGGTATTGTGCGATCAGAAGGAGAACAAGCGAACCTATCAAAACTCCCGTCGAGCCAACTGGCAACACTTACCGTACAGTCCGATCTCTTCATCAGATATGCTGCATATCGAGTCTAGGGATGGTATCGTCGACCCCAATAACTCAATTAGTCATGTCGGTATATGGTCTATAACAGATCGAGAAACTACTGATAACACTTATCAGTAAATCTCAGCAGCCCTGGCCAGGGACTTCCTGTTATAGCCAATCGTGCATAGCGCAACATCAACCCCCAATACTGGGAGAGACGAAACCCCTCCTATTGCTCATCGCATCCAAGTGCCTCGGGACTGTACCCAAAATCCATCTGTTTGCACGACTCAGTAGAGCCGTGGTAGGGTGGAGATCAAAATACAGTGGGAGGACACACAAGACTCTATGATGATCTCGGGTCTACAGACTAACCTGTACCGGTGTCACCTGAGAACTGCTAGATAAAGAGTAACCAGATAGCATACTATCATGTCGAGCAAGACTGTCCTCTGAATATATATACACCCACACACACACATACAGATACAAACACTATCATATAATGGCCTCTAGGCCATACATATATCCAACAATCTATTACTTGCACTAAGTCAATTATTGGCGTATCTCATACCCAACATCATAAAAAGTCGCCCATGCTGCGGCTAAGGGAAGGCCTTGGTGAATGGATCCACAGTGTTATCCTTTGTATCTACTCTCTTAATCTCGATCTCGTGGTGATCAACTATCTCCCGGATCAAATGATATCACCTCAGGATGTGTCTGGACTTCTGATGGCACCTGGGCTCTTTAGCCAATGCTATAGCCCCATTATTGTCACAATACAATGGTATTAGATCAATAATGGTTGGAACTACTCCTAGCTCCGAGATGAACTTCCTCATCCAGACGGCTTCCTTGGCAGCATCATTTACAGCAATGTACTCAACTTCCATCGTAGAGTCTGCAACGGTATCCTGTTTGGAACTCTTCCAACTTACAGTCCCTCCGTTGAGGGTAAATGCAAACCTTGAGATAGACTTGCTGTCATCCTTATCACTCTGGAAGCTCGAATCGGTAAAGGCCTCCATTTGGAGATCCCCGTTACCATACACCAAGAACAATTCTTTAGTCCTTCGAAAGTACTTAAGAATGTTCTTCACAACAGTCCAGTGTTTCTCCCCTTGGTTTGACTGATACCTGCTTACTACACTCAGTGCATAAGCTACATCAGGGCATGTACACAACATCACATACATTATTGATCCTACGGCTGAAGCGTAGGGAATAATGCTCATGCGAGCTCTCTCTCTCTTCATCAGACTTTGGGCAATCATATTTGGAGAGAGTGACTCCATGGCAAGCGGGTAAGGCACCCCGCTTGGATTCTTCCATACTAAACCTCTTTAGGATGGTGTTGATGTACTTGGTTTGGGACAATCCCAATAACCGTTTGGATCTATCCCTATGGATTCGTATGCCTAATATGTACGTGGCATCACCCAGGTCCTTCATGGAGAACCTTTGTGATAAGAATGACTTGACCAACTGTAGCATAGGAATGTCATTTCCTATCAGAAGAATATCATCCACGTACAATACGAGGAATGCGACAGTTCTCCCTACAGTCTTCTTATAAACACAAGGTTCATCTGGATTTTGACGAAATCAAACTCTTTGATAACATCATCAAAACAAATGTTCTAACTCCGTGATGCCTGCTTTAATCCATAAATGGATTTAAGCAACCTACATGCTTTCCCGCTGATCCCACTGTCAATGAAGCCCTCTGGCTGATCCATATAAACGCAATCTTCTAAATCACCATTTAGAAATGCAGTTTTAACGTCCATCTTCAAGATTTCATAGTCGTAGTGAGCAGCAATAGCAAGTAGGATCCGAATGGATTTAAGCATGGCTACCGGAAAGAAAGTCTCGTCATAGTCCAGTTCTGGTCTATGACGAAAACCTTTCGCTACCAACCTTGCCTTATAGGTCTCCACCTGCCCATCTACACCGATCTTTCTTTTAAAGATCCATTTGCACCCTATGGGTTTTACCCCAGAGGGTACATCCTCCAAAGTCCATACTTTGTTGGTGTATATAGACTCCATTTCGGATCTCATGGCATCCGGCCACTTCACAGAGTCACCACTTGTGATAGCTTGCTGAAAACTGGCAGGGTCATCATCATCCATGATGCAATCTTCTCTATCACCATCAATGGGAAAACCGTAGTATCTCTCCAGTGGACGAGAAGTCCTACCAGATCTACGGAGTGGCTTAGTTTCATAAGATTCTGTTGCAACATCAGGTTCAACCAAGTCGTCATTTGTAACTTGTGTCTCTAGAACCTCTTCTAGATCTACCACATTGCCATCAGTATCATTTGGAAAAATCTCATTATCTAAGAATGTGGCATGTTGAGAAACAAACACCTTTTGTTCCTCCTTGTGGTAGAAAAGATATCCAAACGATTGTTTTGGATATCCCACAAATATACATTTGACCGATCGTGTCTCGAGTTTGTCTGGATTCTGCTTTTTGACAAAAGCCGGACAACCCCAAATCTTAACTCGCTTAAGAGATGGTCTCTTCCCATACCATATCTCATATAGAGTGGTAGACACGGTCTTGGTTAGAACTTTGTTCAACAGAAAAGCTGCAGTCTCCATTGCATGCCCCCAAAAGGAGAGAGGTAACTCAGTATCACTCATCATGGATCGTACCATATCTAATAGGGTGCGATTCTACCGCTCTGACACACCGTTGTGTTGTGGTGTGTAAGGGGGAGTGAGCTGAGAGAGAATCCCATTCTCTTTTAGGAAGTTCAAGAACTCAGTACTAAGATACTCTCCACCTCGATCTGATCGAAGTATCTTGATGCTCATTCCTGTTTGTTTTTCTACTTCAAGTTTGTACTCCTTGAATTTCTCGAAAGGTTCAGACTTATGCTTTATTAAAAACACATGACCGAATCTTGAGAAATCATCAGTAAAAGTTATGAAGTAAGAAAAACCGCCTCTTGCATGTGTAGACATTGGCCCACATACATCACTATGTATGAGGCCCAAGAGCTCGGTAGCTCTTTCTCCGTGTCCAGTAAACGGAGTTTTGGCCATTTTCCCTTTGATAGAAGACTGGCAAGTCGCATAAGATTTATACTCAGAAAGATTTAAATATCCATCTTTATAAAACTTATTTAGTCTTGTTTCATTAATATGACCAAGTTTACAATGCCAAAGAAAAGCTTCAATTATATCTGAAAATTTTCTTTTATTTGTGTGTTGTATGTTGAAAACTGTGTGCTGATTAAGGACGTATATCCCGTTATTAAGTGTACCATAACCGATCAACTCTTGATTCAGTTTAATGTTCATAACATTATGTTGCAATACAAAATGATATCCTTCATTATCTAACAAAGAAACGGATATAATATTACAAAGCATGCTTGGTAGAAAATAACATGGGTTCAAAACCAATATACAACCCGACGGCAACCCCAGGCGATACTCTCCCACTGAAACTGCATGTACATTGGAACCATTTCCAACTCGGAGAGTATGATCACCGGTCTTCAAAACTCTGCTATTTCTAAATGCCTGCACAGAATTGCAAATATGAGAACCCGAACCGGTATCTAATACCCAGGAAGTAGAGATTATAGAGAAACAGTTTTCGGTTACGAACACACCTGAGGCTGAAGCATCACCAAGCTTCTTTTTCTTGAGATCAATGTACTCAGTACAGTTCCGCTTCTAGTGTCCCGTCTTCTTGCAGTAGAAGCATTCTCCTTTCCCGACTCCGCAGCTTTGGATTTGTCCTTTCCCTTTGCTTTCTTGATTCTACTTCTCGGTTTAGTGGATTTCTTCTTATTCTTTCCCTTGGCCTTGGCTTTTGGGACGGAAGAGGAAGATTGTCCAACAATCATAGTGGGGGACTTTGCTTTAAGCGTGCTCTCCACACTTCTCAACATATTGAGAAGTTCTGGTAGTGGTCTTTCCATGTTGTGCATGTTGAAATTGACTATGGATTGAGCAAAGGCAGGGGGAAGGGACTAAAGAACAATATCAGTATACTGTTCGTTATCCATTGTCCATCCGAGGTCCTCATGCTCTTCAATAAGAGCTATCATCTTCAAAAGGTGATCGCCTACTGGTGTGCCAGGAGCCATCCGCATCTGAAACAACTTTCGAGTTGCTTCGTATCTCAGGGTCCGAGATTGCTCCGCATACAAATCTTTTGTATGGAGAAAGATGGATTGAACATCCATCTGCTCGTGTTGCTTTTGATGTGTGGTGTCCATTGATGCAAGATCGAGGCACATAGCAATAGCACAGTCAATATCCCACGTTTTACGGATCTCCTTATCCGCAGTAGAAGATTCAGGACCTGGGGTGGGCGGGGCCTTGGCAGTGAGGACATATGATACCTTATCATATGTGAGAGCAATGTTAATGTTCCTCAACCAGTCTTTATAGTTTGGTCCGGTCAGCTTGTTTTTATCTAGTAAAAGCTTAAGGCCTGTCATTGGTATCTGCCATTAAGAGAGAGAAAAGAATACACTTAGCGAAAGCACTTGCAAAGATTAGATTGGTTATTATCTTTTCTAATCGATGTCTCCCATTGCTTTTATCAAATTTTCTTTCAAACCTTAAAAAGAAAACTAACCAGGATTAATTACAGTCTACAACTTCGCTAACCATTCAGCCAGGCCAGTGCCGGTACTTTGAGGGAAGTTCCCCGTGCTTTCGCACGGACCAAATTAAAGTAAACCTCGTTTTCCCATAGGCGTAGCCCCGTTGACACCTTTCTATACACCTAATAGGTTAGCTAATTGTAAAGTGCAAAACTCTCCTAGGAGCAACTCTTGCTCACAGTGGGATCGGGATCCTACTATCACATAGAAGGTATGAAATCTCATTGCAAATTTCAACTCTTGAAACTCCAGATATGGTTTTTACCCCTAGCAATCATGACCTTGGCTACGGTCAACATATCATAAGCACTAGTCAAGTTCTACCTGTCATTTCTTTATTAATTAGACCCACCCACATGACCCTTGTCTATAATCAACATAATCATGTGACTGTTCTAATTAATCGCATCATATGCGGTGTAGGAAGACATCACTTAGCTACCGTATACTACACCTTGGCTAAAGTCAACATACGTAACACGAATACTAAGTACTCTACTTCCTAAAATGACGGAGGGCTGCGAATAGTTTTTAAGAAAACCTTTAACGCTTTGAACTTGATATCGTTGTAGAATCTAATAGTTTTAAAAGGAGTGGCTTAACCTCCACACTTTGAAAACTTGCTTTTTCATAAAAAAACCCGAGTGGGTTTCAAATCCGATTCTACAACATCTTTTAGGTTCATTTTTCTTTACATTAATCTCATTAATGTAGTCTCATCATTTAAATCCTTAAGCAATCACAGAAAAGAAACAAAAATAGAACGTACGCTTATGCTATCGGCATTCGCCACAATGTTCCGTTATGCACTGTTAGGTTACTTAACTAACGGCATAGCGGAGCGGGACTAGTGCGGGTGCAAAACATAAGCAATGTTTATTATATATCATATATATAATACCATTCGTCTCATCATGTAAAGTGATCACATCACAGAACATCCACAACAGAAGCACATATGAAAATATAGGATATCTAGGAGGTCCGTATTTAGTATTTAGCCAACAATAGAAAATACGGATTCCACGGTCACGATGAATGGCCAAGGGACCCTACCAATTCTAGAGTTTAGGAGACCCGGTTGGGCTTCTCTTGCACCTAGTCTAGGGTTTGGTAGCATCACTCATGCCATTTTAAAATTTAGAGAGGTGCAAAGCAAGTAAACCATGAATCTTTACTAGAAATTCTATGGTAACAAGTTTGTATCACATACAAAGAAGAAAATAGATTAGGATTACAACCTTTATAGTCCGTTCCTTCGCTCAATAAGCTCCGTGTTGAGGTCCCTTCGCTGCGATCATCAAATACTCCGACTCTCGTGAGGCTCTAAGAAGTGAATGATGCATCTTGCTTGAAGGTTTTTTTATCCAAGATGATCTACCTTGAAGAATCTCTAACCCAAGCTTACACTTCACTAATGAACTTATTAGAGAAGTGAACACTCTAATCTAAGTGGCTAGAATAGATGAGGATAATGAAGTAGGAATTGCACTCTCTTTTGTTTTCAATTTCTCACCATTTATCATCACAAACACAAAAGCTAGTGAAGCTTTTCAAGTGCTAGAAGAAGAAGAATATGAAGCTAAACCTTTTGTGATGAATAATGAATTATTGTTGTGGTTACAAATGCAACCATAGGTTAAGCATGAAAGCCTTAACCCTTGTAGAGAATAAACCATAGGTTAAGGGTTTGGGTTGGGTCAACAAATATCTTCACAAAACAACAAAGAAAAGAGACAAAGTCAAAGCTTCATGAAGCATCCATGAACCTCATCCAAAAGCTAACCCTAATACAAACCCTAACTTGGTTTAAACTCAACAACCATATTGCATTTGTAACCCTAACATTTTACAATATTATATATCACATATATAATATATAATGTAACAAAAGAAAATAATACAATTAACATATATCGCATATACATCAATGTATTATCCAGTGAGAAAACGAATCAATAAAGCGAGCTTATATTAGTTAACGTAATGTAATATATCATATATATAATTATACATTAAATTATCGAATCAACACTTGATCCGATAATCCGGCTATATTACATATAACCGACTAATATAACATGTACTATATCATCGAATCAACACTTGATCCGATGACCCGGCTATATCACATATATCTGGTCGATATCTCATATCGCGAGAATAGAATACAGTATCTCATATCGTATTATTCTCGGTCCCGCACATATCACATATATTATCCTACTCCGTTTTGCCTGAGCCAGGAAACCTCTGTGTAGGACTCTAAAGAATTGTCAATACGCCGGCAGTAGATGATGATAATATCAAACACCCACAAGCTGCAAGCGGTCAGCTAAACGTAACAACCACCCAGGTATTGAGCGATCAGAAGATCAACAAGCAAGCTTGTACATTCTCCTGTGAATCTGTCACGACCCGAAATTGGCACGTGACGGCCCTAATACTACGCAACGTCTACATGCGTAACGCAGTAAAAGAAAGCCAAAACCCAGAAATCTAAACCATCAAAAGCAATAAGAAATAATAGCATTTCCAAACCCATTGAAATCTCAACCCAAATTCTTTAAAAGTCCAACTTATTTCCTTTAAAATTTTGACAGCACCTCCTTTGTAAAACAAGCCCCCAAAAAGGGGAACAACAAAATATAAGTAAAAGCAACCCAAACGGGAGCAAAAATACACGCCCAACGGCGGAAAACAACCACCACACAGATATACGACGCCGTAGCGAAGAAAGAGACGATATACATAAAACTGCATAAAAACATCCAAGTCACAAAATAATATACAATATCGTCCTCACATCACATCTCTAAGTCATACAATACAATGGTAGATGGAGAGTACATGATACAAGGAATATACAACAAGCAACATCGGATAACCGCAAGACCTACCTAAGCAAAACTGCACACTGTCAGGCGAAGCGGTATCCGCAGTAAAAGATGATACGATGGATAGAAATAGCCCTGCCTCTGATATCCTGAGGAACACCTGCAAAACACTGTGGCATAACGGGGGTGAGTTGCCAGCTCGTGAATAGTAAATAACATATGCATGTAATCGTAAGTATGCACGTACAGCGCGAATCTAACATATGCAAACTATCAGCAGTAAATGGTCATATGTAATGCATCAGTCATGAAAGGTACACTAGCAGGTACTACTAATACATGAAGCAATAATATGACGATCTATATGCAATAATCATGTAAGGTACTCTATCAGGTACAACTAATACACGAAGCAACACATAATAGTATGTGAATGCAACAGTCATGGAAAGTACTCTATCCGTTACAAATAATACATGAAGCAGTGCATAAACAATAAATATGGAGTATGGAATAAAACATGTCATTCCCACGGAAATCCTAATCTCGTGGTAGGACCAAAATCCAACAAGACAATCGAATTCCCAATTTCCACAATCAGCCCCCAAATTGGCTCTCATATCATGTAAGTCTCGTATATCCTGTATGTACAACATCATTATATCTCACATATCCTGTATGTACAACATCATTATATCTCACATATCCTGTATATCCAGTATCAATATATCTCACATATCCTGTATGTCCAATATCAACATATCTCACATATCATATATGTCCAATATCAATATCTCTCACATATCATGTATGTCCAATATCAATATATCTCCCATATCCTGTATGTCCAATATAAGGTGAATGTACAGTATCGACACCCAAAAACATCATGAAATAAGTGTCTAGCATCGACACAAAAATACTCATATCCATACGTTCCTCGAATCGTAAGAGTCCGGTATCGACACCCATGATCCACGTATCGGTCTTTTTGATATCTATACGTTCCTCGAAACTCAAGTATCTCACCTCGACATTTGCGTTCCACGTATCGGTATATACGTCCTCGAATCTTAAGTGCCAAACGCCGACACTCTCGATCCCCGTATCGGTAATATACGTCCTCGAATCTTAAGTGCCAAACACCGACACTCTCGATTCCCGTATCGGTATAAAACAAATCTCAAGTGGATCCATCCAATATCATGTAAAGAAATAGAATACTTGCATAATTCCATGAAACCACCAAGGTCCTCAATCCAGAAAAACATCAAGTAGTGAATACATATGAATGCATGAATCAATACACATATATTAGCGTCCCATTCCACTAATATTGGTGTAAAGGCATATATAACAGCGTCCCATTCCACTGTTATATATACAGGAGTAAAATATCAGAGACATCATATGGAATCCATGAATGTAATATATGCAACATGAAACAATAATATGAGCATATAAAGGAAAACAGCTATTTAACTGCAACAATTAACTAAATATACCACGCGGTTCCTGATTTCCCCGAAATCAGATGCAACATCATAGATAGGTGAATATGTAGCTATAACAAGGTATGCATAACCATGTCGGTATAGCAAGATATGTGTGTCCATATGTAAGTATGTATGATGTCAAAGTAGCTGTAGCAAGGTATGTGTCTATACCTATCCATAATACCCTCCAGGTATATGTATGTATGTATGCCAGATGTACATGTAGCTATGTCTCATATGTGTATATACCTGTCACAATGGTACAATACCATATAGGTATATGGGTAACTAGTATGTAAGTATACAGGTATGCTATATGGCAAGCATAATAAAAATAAGGACCATGTCCCAACGTCCCTAAGCAACAATATCATATCTATAGGGGTATTGTGCGTGTCATGGCAATTATTGACGGTGTGTGTGGCATATAATCAGTGCTCGTGCAACCTAAGCCGTCAATAATAGTGCGGTGTCCTGAGGATACTAGTCCAAGCACAACTATAACCAAGTAGTAATATGTATGTGCAACTTTATATATGCAATAGAATATGCGACAAAACATAACAATTCTAGCCCAGACGCATAACGCCATGTGGGCGATTCTCCTGTAGATGTTAAATCTACTCACCAACCGTCTTGGCTAAAGAAAGCCAACCACCTGCTTCCCCTTCTTCGCAGCGTCCGAAGTCCCCGCCTGCGAACCTGTCACGACCCGAAAGTACGGAACGTGACTGGCACTTAAATTACGCAACGTCTAGAGGCATGACGTAATCTAAGTAAGCCAAGGCCCAGAAATCTAAACCAAATAATGAAATAGAGTGAAAGAAACTTATTTAATGAAAGTGATTTAAACTAAGTCGCATTAAATATTTTAAAAGCATGAAAATTTCCCGAAAATTTCGGCAGAGTCTCCTTTGTAAATACTGGCCCCGAAACGGGTACAAAGCAAGAAAGTAAAAAAAAAGAATAAAGGCATCCCCAAATGGAAGCTAGATCTTTGCCAAATGGAGGAAACAACCACACAGGCAATATAAAATACAACGCCAAAGGACGAGGATCAAAACTCAGAAAGGAAAGGAAACTAGCATCATCAAGAAAACCAGAAAAACCATAACAATAAAACAGCGCGACTCTAAGGTCGAAAGAATATACAACCAATTTCCAAATCTAGCAAATGTACAATGTCTGGTTGATGGAGCTTACTAGATACAACTGAAATAATGAAAATACAATAGTAGTCACGATGCAAGTGAACTCACCTACCTAGCAATCGCCCTGAATGAAGTGGTGTGCCAGCAAGCCGCCAAGGAAACCTGTGCACCTGAACCTGCAAGAAAATTTGGCATAACGGGGGTGAGTTGCCAACTCGTGAGTAGAAGACATCTGCGAAAAGAAATCGAATGTACGACGCTGTCCTAGGTCATAATAATATACTAATATATTACTAGTCATCTAGTAATGGCGGGGTAATAAACTACGTGTAAGTGCAAATGCTCTGTGCTCGTGTCAGTGCCTCAAATAGTAATATGTCCTGTGAATGAGTATGCATGCACCATAAATGTAAAACAATCAACCTAAAATCTGGATATTTCTGTATAAGAAATCATTAACTTTTATCCTAGTAAAATTTGTATAGAAATCTAAAATATCATCGATGAAATCCATGGAAATCCGTGTCAAGCATCGACACAAAACATATAAATCTCAAGTCTCAATACCTCATAGTCTCAATATCTCGGGCTCCGTCAGTCCGGATCGGCCCATATCATCAAATCTCACGACAACGGTCGGTATCCTCCGAATATCCGCCGCGCCAGACATCACCGGTAGGTAGTCTTCCCCTGCCAGGCTCATCGTCTACAACTCGATCTTCTTGCCCCGGGGTACCATACCGGGCCCACCATGTACCCGAGACGGTTCATCCACTCCTCGAATCGGGTCTCGAAATCCAACAGAAAACATGAAATCTCATGGTGGACGACACATACATCACGAGAAAACCGCAGCTTATATTTCAAAAAGAGAGGGAGAGAGAGAGAAGTTTTTATATATATTCTTGCGGTTTTCCCCAAAATCCAGAAATCTCATAGAAATCCAAAATCCCAAAATCATGAGTAAGTAATAATGAGTGGCATAAGCCCCACAATACTGCATGATAATATGAAAATGTGAATGCAAGAAGTTTCCATGTAATAAATGCAATGTCTAACTAGCACATGAGAGTAACCATACATTATTATATTGATCTAGCCTTTAGTTGATTCTATCAATAAAAGATAATGTGTTTTAAAGTGTACGTGACATGGCAATTACCGATGATGATATGTGTGAGCCTACAAATAAGTGTACGTGAAACATGCGCGTCATCTGGAATGGTGCTGGTGTCCTAACAGGCAGAGTTTCATAATGGCTAAATAATCAAACGTATGAATATGCAATGCGATAAGTGCAATCATGAATATAACAGTATATGTGTAGTAAACGCATAACTAGAGAATATATATACTAATTACGAGTTATACAGCTTGTTGGATGAAAAGTAAGCAAGATCCGTTAGTTTTGAAAATGAGTATGACTCGAGCTTAAACTAAGATCTACCTAACCAACTAAGGAACTGACTAAGGACACTAGTCGAAAGGTAAGAAGAATCCTCCTAAAGTCTAAGTCGATATCTCTAGTAGTCAGCGATCCAGCCTCAATAGCGTCACGTACATAGTACGACTTTCTCGAGTGAAGAGTGCGGATCAATCACCACATTTATGCCTCGTACGGTAAAATCCGTCGTAAGGCATCCCAAAATCGGGGTATGGGTCAACTATTACCTATGTACATCATCACCTATTATTGTTTATGTATACATATCTATTTTCTCATTTCCCAACGATCTGCTAATATCATAGTACATCTCATGTCATACTCGGTCGTATATCTTTAACTCACGGCATCACGCACAATCATACTGACTCCTTTCCAAATTTCTTATAACCTCCCTATATCATGTGTATATGTTATATGTGTGTGTGTATATATATATATATATATATACCTATAGAACCCTACACCATATCAAATGTATGTATGTGCGTGTGTATCTACCTGAAACCTATGAATTCCCTCCAAGGCATTCATTCTCTAGTTAAGTCTTTCTAAATCGGTCTAGTCCAACCTAAAGTCTTTAATAGGATCCTACTCACCAAGAATCTAAGGTCACGTCCGAATTCCTAATGACAATAAGTAATATCCCTATTTTACGTTTGCGGGGGTGCTAAACGCCATCCACCCGATTTCCCCCGTAGATATGCATCTACTCACCTAGCCCTTGTCTGTCGAAGTCGATGACGCCACACTCATCCTTGATGTTCAAAAACCACATGAGGGTGTCCTTACATCCACTTGCCTATTTCTCTTCATCATCTATCTACTCATCTCAATCAAGTTGTACCCTGGTTCCTTCTTGTCTACCATCTTCATCCCTTTCTGATCCAAATCCCTCATTATTCTGACTTCTGCCTACTTCCCCAACAATGCATGTGCACCAAGCCTGATATCTCCATGCACTCTACAAGCCGCAAGAAATGATCGCCATGCCGTAGCATCCCTTTCCAAAGGCAATCTTCTTATAAGCTCATGTGCTTCATCCAACAGCCCTAACCTCCCCAATAGATCAACTATGCATTCATCATGCTTCATATTCAGGCTCGTCCCATATTCTACTACAATCTTTTTGTAGACATCCTTTGCTTTATTCACCATTCCCCCATGACTACACGCATCCTAGACCCCCAAGAATGTTACGTCATTTGGCCTCACACTTTCCCCCTCTATTTCTCCATACATTAGAAGAGCTTCTCTAGCTCGGCCATAGATCCCCAACCCCTAGATCATAGCAATCCAAGCATCACATCTCTGCTCCTCATATGGTAAAAAAACCTCGACAAGGTTCTTGTCCACAGTTAGTTTGTTCAGACTAACGGTTTATGTTTTATCGCTGCAAAGAACATTCATGTCGGTCATTTCTTCAATAGCAGTCATCCTCTTCGTTATAGCTCCCTGCTGAGACAACCGATGAGATTCGATTGCCATCGTAAAAGAAAAAACATTGGGCATGGCTATGGGAATTCCTCCAATGAGAAGAACCAAAAGATTGTCAATTCCAGGGTGATAGGTTCGGTGTTGGATTGGCTACATGACTATAACCACTACAAACATCCCAACAGCAATCGAACAGATACAGAAGTTCCCAATAGCCAACAATGCAGTATTCCTCTTCTAGACCAACACTGAGATCTAAGCACAACAATTGCGGCATATGCTAAGAAAACATGAGGTATACCTGCAGGAAGACGGCATCGCCGGCAGCAGCTGAGACGCCAGCCCCGCGTCGTTCGATTTAAGCACCTCGTTCCCGACGGCTATGACTGAGATCCTCAATGTGGGGACGAAGGGTGCGACGTTGGCGGCGACCCACTGGAACACGGCCGAGGGGAGGAAACGTTGCGAGATTTGGGATGTCGTCGTGGGTGGCGCCGATGACAATTGGGAGCTTGTTGAGGAGAAAGAGAAGGCGAGAGTTGCGATGATTAGGAGCAGGCGACGAGATCGGAGATGGAGGAAGGGCATCTCGATCCGAAGCAGCAGGCGGCAATGAGGAAGGCGAAGCGGGTGGAGACGCGGGAGAGGCACGCCCATTCGTGAGGATCCGCCTCATTCTTGGCCACAATGTTGAAGACGACGTCATCGGAGAAGAACGGGGGAAGCGCGCTTGGCTCACGGGAGGAGAGGCCGCACACGCCATTAATAGGGTTAGGGTTTGAATTTGGGGGAAGAGACGGAGGAGAGGTCGGCGGCGGCGGCGTAGTTGCTCGTCGCGAGATCGCCGATCCCAAGGCGCTCTCTCTCTCTCTCGTGAAGATGAGATGGGGAAACCCTCTTTTTTTTGTTGGAATTTTCCAGAGTGGGGGAGGAAAGAAATTGGGTAACCCAGGAATAATTAAGGGGGAAACAAGGGTAACTAGGGAAAAATGGTGATAACTCCAACCATACCATATAAATACACACACACATTGGTTTAAATATATATATATACACACACACACACACACACATACATGCTACAACAATACCAATTTGTGACAAACTCCTCAAGCACAAATATTTTTAAGCCAATCGCTGAAGATATTTTTTATTGTTTTACACAAGCTCATTATTTTATTATTTTAAATTCTCAAAGAAAGAAAAAAAAATATTTTATTTTCTCGAAAGTTACAATCTTTCCCCCCTTAAAGAAATTCGGTCCCCGAATTTAAGTTAAAACTCCCCAAAATACTAAAACATTTTAGCCAGTAAATCATATCAACAGGGTTCCGAGATCATGAATACACAAAACATATCGTAGCGCAATGGATGCGCATGACAAACGATGGTAAAACTCAAAATCAGATCTCCGTCAAGCAGTGCGCAATCATCAGAGTTATGGCGAAAATACAGTGTCAATATCCAATATTAAAACCAATATGATATACTTAAAATAACAACGTATGTATAGTGCGTACCTCCTGAAATCGTGGAAGCTTCCAAATAAAAAGGCATGCAAAAATACTCAGGTGCTGTCCTCAGACCAGTCCTGTTCGGTTACTAAACCGTATAGTAAATATCATAAATCATGCTACTCTAAAGAAATCAATCACAAAAATACATAGAAAGAACACCACGTTTGTCTGATGCGCATGTAAATCGAAATCAAATACCGGTGGCACGAGAGTGCATAGAAACATAACTGAGTGCAATGGGTGTGCACCAAAAACATCTGTCAAGTGCAACGGGTGTGCCTGACAACAATATCCGGTGCATCTGATATGCACGAAAAATCTCGATTTAGTGCACCTGATGTGCACAAAATCGTATCAAGTGGCCAAGTATGCGCAAAAATCTCAATCAGGTGCACATGGTGCACGAAAACACAATCCAGTGCACTAAGGGGAACGAGAACAAATATCGCATATAAAAATCAAAATCAGCGGTATAAGACATACACCGAATCAAAATCAAGTATACCGTGATAGATAATCTCATAAGCACGTGCATCAGCGTGCACAAGACTAAATTAATGTACGAAAAGTGTATGAAAACTATACCGAAAACATAAGTCAGAATCAGGTGCAACCCATATGCACGTAATCAAATCAATTAAATCAAGATGTACGAAATCAAAATCAAATATCTCATAATGTATATAAGAATCAAATCAGGTGCAATGGGTACGCACAAAAACGATCATCAGTACGACTAATACATAAAAATACGAGTCAAGTGCAACTAGGGTGCACATAAAAATATCCATCATAAAACGAACCGTCGAAATACCGAAATCCAAACAACGGAAATATGAGATTCAAATCACAAAATCGCAGATCATAACACTGACGTCGATGTGCTCCTTCTCGAATGTTGAAGGGTGTCGGTGCATCCAAAACTAGCAGAGTAAGATATTTCCTTGCATCCTGTTCATGGTCTGTCGCCTTGTGTTCTTAGGCTCTCGTCTTTCACTGCAGATTTCCAGTTACATAGCTCCTCGGCTCCATGGCCCAATATGGAAACGATGAGGGAAACAATTCCGCTCTGGCACATCCTTTAAAAGTCTCTGGATAACTATCATGGTCACTCATAACATGTCTCATCGACGATGCCGAACTCTGTCCTACTGGGTGTGCGTAATACAACTGATCGTGCATCCAAATATTCTCATGTAGTATTTCCAGAAAGATCCGGTCGGGGTCTCTCCCGAATCTCATTTCTGCCGAACTTCCCGGAAGTTATCATCCTTTACTAAATCCATTTCTTGTTCTGGAACAACTGCGTACTCATCGCAACTTCTTCTGGAAGATATATCCATATTCAACGCCCCTGTGTGCGTATCATATCTCTGATGTCGGCTGATTCGAGCTCGTAACTTCGTAGCTGTATGAACGGCGCAACAAACGGCTATACTCATATCTCGAGTCCTCCAAGTAATGTATCCTATCACATGATATCCGGACTACGTTAAACTTTTCGATCGATTCATCAAAGTCCCATAATTCCCCGAGAGCTCAACACTCAAATACAGTTTAAAAATATCCAGTCATGCCCCAGCATCTGCGGACCAGCCGTAGAAGGGCAAACCCAAGCCTCACTAATGGCACCTCGGAACTGCCGTAAACCCTAAGGTTCAAAGGCGTTCTCGTGGTCATTATGTCGAGTTAGGGTTTCATTCTTCTAGAGGGTCCATAGAAATACCTGCATGTTATTCTGAAAACCTTAAACTTGGGAAAATGGTTTCTGACAATCGTTCGAACCTTTTTAACTTCGTCTGGACGGCATGTGAACACCCTTCATCCGCACGCTAAACAATGCTTCCATCCTCAAGAATAAACGACACCCTAAGGGTTATCGCATTCGAGCCGCAGCTCCCTCTGCCCGTGCGACCGTGGTAACAGAAACCACCATCCGATATCGACGAAGATAGATCAAAGGAACGAATAGAATACGGTGCAAGGAAATGTACGTCCTAAGGCTTCTTAAGCAGAGTAGTGTATCGTAAGTATGCCGCGGATCATATCCACGGTACGTCACTCTACCTACTCCATCAACCAAGGGTCACCTAGACTTATACAAAGGTTAAACCTAGCGCTCTGATACCAACTTTGTCACGACCCGAAAGTACGGAACGTGACTGGCACTTAAATTACGCAACGTCTAGAGGCATGACGTAATCGAAGTAAGCCAAGGCCCAGAAATCTAAACCAAATAATGAAATAGAGTGAAAGAAACTTATTTAATGAAAGTGATTTAAACTAAGTCGCATTAAATATTTTAAAAGCATCAAAATTTCCCGAAAATTTCGGCAGAGTCTCCTTTGTAAATACTGGCCCCGAAACGGGTACAAAGCAAGAAAGTACAAAAAAAGAATAAAGGCATCCCCAAATGGAAGCTAGATCTTCGCCAAATGGCGGAAACAACCACACAGGCAATATAAAATACAACGCCAAAGGACGAGGATCAAAACTCAGAAAGGAAAGGAAACTAGCATCATTAAGAAAACCAGAAAAACCATAACAATAAAACAGCGCGACTCTAAGGTCGAAAGAATATACAACCAATTTCCAAATCTAGCAAATGTATAATGTCTGGTTGATGGAGCTTACTAGATACAACTGAAATAATGAAAATACAATAGTGGTCACGATGCAAGTGAACTCACCTACCTAGCAATCGCGCTGAATGAAGTGGTGTGCCAGCAAGCCGCCAAGGAAACCTGTACACCTGAACCTGTAAGAAAATTTGGCATAACGGGGGTGAGTTGCCAACTCATGAGTAGAAGACATCTGCGAAAAGAAATCGAATGTACGACGCTGTCCTAGGTCATAATAATATACTAATATATTACTAGTCATCTAGTAATGGCGGGGTAATAAACTACGTGTAAGTGCAAATGCTCTGTGCTCGTATCAGTGCCTCAAATAGTAATATGTCCTGTGAATGAGTATGCATGCACCATAAATGTAAAACAATCAACCTAAAATCTGGATATTTCTGTATAAGAAATCATTAACTTTTATCCTAGTAAAATTTGTATAGAAATCTAAAATATCATCGATGAAATCCATGGAAATCCGTGTCAAGCATCGACACAAAACATATAAATCTCAAGTCTCAATACATCATAGTCTCAATATCTCGGGCTCCGTCAGTCCGGATCGGCCCATATCATCAAATCTCACGACAACGGTCGGTATCCTCCGGATATTCGCCGCGCCAGACATCACCGGTAGGTAGTCTTCCCCTGCCAGGCTCATCGTCTACAACTCGATCTTCTTGCCCCGGGGTACCATACCGGGCCCACCATGTACCCGAGACGGTTCATCCACTCCTTGAATCGGATCTCGAAATCCAACAGAAAACATGAAATCTCATGGTGGACGACACATACATCACGAGAAAACCACAGCTTATATTTCAAAAAGAGAGGGAGAGAGAGAGAAGTTTTTATATATATTCTTGCGGTTTTCCCCAAAATCCAGAAATCTCATAGAAATCCAAAATCCCAAAATCATGAGTAAGTAATAATGAGTGGCATATGCCCCACAATACTGCATGATAATATGAAAATGTGAATGCAAGAAGTTTCCATGTAATAAATGCAATGTCTAACTAGCACATGAGAGTAACCATACATTATTATATTGATCTAGCCTTTAGTTGATTCTATCAATAAAAGATAATGTGTTCTAAAGTGTACGTGACATGGCAATTACCGATGATGATGTGTGTGAGCCGACAAATAAGTGTACGTGAAACATGCGCGTCATCGGGAATGGTGCTGGTGTCCTAACAGGCAGAGTTTCATAATGGCTAAATAATCAAACGTATGAATATGCAATGCGATAAGTGCAATCATGAATATAACAGTAAATGTGTAGTAAACGCACAACTAGAGAATATATATACTAATTACGAGTTATACAGCTTGTTGGATGAAAAGTAAGCAAGATCCGTTAGTTTTGAAAATGAGTATGACTGGAGCATAAACTAAGATCTACCTAACCAACTAAGGAACTGACTAAGGACACTAGTCGAAAGGTAAGAAGAATCCTCCTAAAGTCTGAGTCGATATCTCTAGTAGTCAGCGATCCAGCCTCAATAGCGTCACGTACATAGTATGACTTTCTCGAGTGAAGAGTGCGGATCAATCACCACATTTATGCCTCGTACGGTAAAATCTGTCGTAAGGCATCCCAAAATCGGGGTATGGGTCAACTATTACCTATGTACATCATCACCTATTATTGTTTATGTATACATATCTATTTTCCCATTTCCCAACGATCTGCTAATATCATAGTACATCTCATGTTATACTCGGTCGTATATCTTTAACTCACGGCATCACGCACAATCATACTGACTCCTTTCCAAATTTCATATAACCTCCCCATATCATGTGTATATGTTATATGTGTGTGTATATATATATATACCTATAGAACCCTACACCAAATCAAATGTATGTATGTGCGTGTGTATCTACCTGAAACCTATGAATTCCCTCCAAGGCATTCATTCTCTAGTTAAGTCTTTCTAAATCGGTCTAGTCCAACCTAAAGTCTTTAATAGGATCCTACTCACCAAGAATCTAAGGTCACGTCCGACTTCCTAATGACAATAAGTAATATCCCTATTTTACGTTTGCGGGGGTGCTAAACGCCATCCACCCGATTTCCCCCGTAGATATGCATCTACTCACCTGGCCCTTGTCTGTCGAAGTCGATGACGCTACGCTCATCCTTGATGTTCAAAAACCACATGAGGGTGTCCTTACATCCACTTGCCTATTTCTCTTCACCATCTATCTACTCATCTCAATCAAGCTGTACCCTGGTTCCTTCTTGTCCACCATCTTCATCCCTTTCTGATCCAAATCCCTCATTATTCTGACTTCTGCCTACTTCCCCAACAATGCATGTGCACCAAGCCTGATATCTCCATGCACTCTACAAGCCGCAAGCAATGATCGCCATGCCGTAGCATCCCTTTCCAAAGGCAATCTTCTTATAAGCTCATGTGCTTCATCCAACAGCCCTAACCTCCCCAATAGATCAACTATGCATTCATCATGCTTCATATTCAGGCTCGTCCCATATTCTACTACAATCTTTTTGTAGACATCCTTTGCTTTATTCACCATTCCCCCATGACTACACGCATCCAAGACCCCCAAGAATGTTACGTCATTTGGCCTCACACTTTCCCCCTCTATTTCTCCATACATTTGAAGAGCTTCTCTAGCTTGGCCATAGATCCCCAACCCCTAGATCATAGCAATCCAAGCATCACATCTCTGCTCCTCATATGGTAAAAAAACCTCGACAAGGTTCTTGTCCACAGTTAGTTTGTTCAGACTAACGGTTTATGTTTTATCGCTGCAAAGAACATCCATGCCGGTCATTTCTTCAATAGCAGTCATCCTCTTAGTTATAGCTCCCTGCTGAGACAACCGATGAGATCCGATTGCCATCGTAAAAGAAAAAACATTGGGCATGGCTATGGGAATTCCTCCAATGAGAAGAACCAAAAGATTGTCAATTCCAGGGTGATAGGTTCGGTGTTGGATTGGATACATGACTATAACCACTACAAACATCCCAACAGCAATCGAACAGATACAGAAGTTCCCAATAGCCAACAATTCAGTATTCCTCTTCTAGACCAACACTGAGATCTAAGCACAGCAATTGCGGCATATGCTAAGAAAACATGAGGTATACCTGCAGGAAGACGGCATCGCCGGCAGCAGCTGAGACGCCAGCCCCACGTCGTTCGATTTAAGCACCTCGTTCCCGACGGCGACGACTGAGATCCTCAATGTGGGGATGAAGGGTGCGACGTTGGCGGCGACCCACTGGAACACGGCCGAGGGGGGAAACGTTGCGAGATTTGGGATGTCGTCGTGGGTGGCGCCGATGACAATTGGGAGCTTGTTAAGGAGAAAGAGAAGGCGAGAGTTGCGATGATTAGGAGCAGGCGACGAGATCGGAGATGGAGGAAGGGCATCTCGATCGGAAGCAGCAGGCGGCGATGAGGAAGGCGAAGCGGGTGGAGACGCGGGAGAGGAACGCCCATTCGTGAGGATCCGCCTCATTCTTGGCCACAATGTTGAAGACGACGTCATCGGAAAAGAACGGGGGAAGCACGCTTGGCTCACGGGAGGAGAGGCCACACACGCCATTAATAGGGTCAGGGTTTGAATTTGGGGGGAAGAGACGGAGGAGAGGTCGGCGGCGGCGGTGTGGTTGCTCGTCGCGAGATCGCCGATCCCAAGGCGCTCTCTCTCTCTCTCTTGTGAAGATGAGATGGGGAAACCCTCTTTTTTTTGTTGGAATTTTCTAGAGTGGGGGAGGAAAGAAATTAGGTAACCCAGGAATAATTAAGGGGGAAACAAGGGGAACTAGGGAAAAATGGTGATAACTCCAACCATACCATATAAATACACACACACATTGGTTTAAATATATATATACACACACACACACACACATACATGCTACAACAATACCAATTTGTGACAAACTCCTCAAGCACAAATATTTTTAAGCCAATCGCTGAAGATATTTTTTATTGTTTTACACAAGCTCATTATTTTATTATTTTAAATTCTCAAAGAAAGAAAAAAAAAATATTTTATTTTCTCGAAAGTTACAGAACCTAAAACAACAAAACGATAACACAAGTGTATATATTAGTAAACGACCAAAAACATGCACAAACTACGTTTTTACCGACACACCAACTCCAAACCTACTCTTAAGTGTCCGTATTGTGGCTAACGCACGTAGCGACACGACAAAACCAACCCGAGAGCAAAAACCAGCACAAAGTGCACGGACCGTGTCGGATAAAGTATCGCGCGTAGTCGTATTACTAGAAACTAGCTATGTGATCCCAGATTTTTCATACAGAGAAAACTCAACAACTAAACAAGACCAAACAGACATAAACCAAAGCAGAGAGCTACACACAAAACCCAAACCCCAACACATCCCCCCATAGCCGGCGTCGCCGGAATTCGTCAAAAGGTCGCCGGCCCATACCGGTGGGGTGGTCCTCGTGTTTCAGGTGGTGCTCCAGGGTCACTAGTACATTACTACAGATTTGTTTGGTCACTCACTAAAATTTCCAGGTCACAGCAGTTCTCAGAGGTTCAAAAAGACACTAAAAATACGATATTTCACAAATCGATTACTTTTAGTGTCCTACGCTACAACCAATGAGCTACACAACAAAAAAATTCCTATTTAACAGAGTAGGGATTATACCTATCAACCTTGCTCACAAAATCCAAGCTTTCCTAGCTCCAAGTGATCAAGAAGGCAAAAACTCAAGACTTGAAGTATTTTGTGATTTATTTGGGAATTTTTGGAGATTTATGAGCTTGAAATTTGTGTATATGGAGGAAGAAGAACTCAAGGGCAGAGAGAAGAGGAGGCTCGGCCAATAATTGAGGAAGGTGAGGGAATTGTGTCGAGCTTTCAAGCTCATTCTTGCAAAGAATGCTCATAAATGCATTCACATGCACATTCATGCACATGCCACTTCTCCAAATCTATTTCTTTTCTTTTAAAAACTTAATTCTATTAGCACAAAAGATCTATGTACTAAGAGGAAAGTTTTGTTTTACCCAACCTGATTTATTTGAAAAGATTCCAATTCTGGAGAAATTTCCCAAAAATGTGAATACCGCATTAAAATAATATTAAAATTGAGAAAAATTCAAATTGAACCAAAACGTCCCGCATACCCCCAAAGCTTATGTACTAGCTTTATTTTAGGTAAACTAGGTGCTGACAAGTCTATATCGTCGTTTGATCACAGTCGGTTTAAAATGGAAAATACCGACAATTTTACCCAAAAACGGAAAAATTCGCATAACGATTTTCCAAAACGTTACAATCTCCCCCCTAATAAAAATTCGTCCCCGAATTTAAAATTCTCACTAAGCGTACCTTCAAAGAAAAGAGTACAAAACTCCCAATCTCGCTCGCAGCCTCCCGAGTGATTACCTCACTATACGGCTACGTCCAAGAAAACTCTCCACTGATAGTAAGACCCTTGACCGAAGTTTCTCCACCTGCCGAGCCACTAACAGAAATGGCTGCCGGGTGAACGAAAAGATCGAGTCCAAGCTAAATGGTCTGGTGCTGAATCATGTGAGAAAGGTCATGAAGGTATTAGTAAAGTATCGACAGAAGGAAATACAGGGGGAATACTCAATAATCTGGGCAGAAGTACTAAATCAAAGGCAACGGATCTAACCCGCTTTAAGGATCTCAGAAGGACTTAAAATCCTGGGATAAGCTTTCCAAAACTCAACACGTCATTCATCGGAAAAATCCATTGGAATCCATGATCTCCCACTGCGAACTCAATTCTGCGACCATCATGGTCGGCATAAGACCTCTGTTCGCACTAGACTACTCCCATCCTGACCTGAACCAACTGGATCATCTCCAAAGTCTCTAGACTAGCTGGGTCCAAAAATCCTACTTACGCAGAGTCAGAAAAAAGACTAGGGATCGACACGACCCATCCCCTAAAGCTAAAGGTTGCCAATTGGAATGCTTCCTGATAACAGTTATCGAAGGAGAACTCTAACAATGGCAAGTGACGATCCCAACTGCCAACAACACTTAGTACGTACGCACATGCATATCCTCTAGAGTCGGTATAGTCCGCTCAACTGACCATCGTCCCACAGACGGAAAAGCAGAGCTAAATCTCAACCAGTACCCAAGGCTTCCTGAAGCTTCTGCCAACTACGGCTAACGAACAGGGTGCCCCCAATTGGATACAACGCATGAAGGAACTCCGTGCAACGCATAAACTTAACAAAGAACAACCGAGCAAACTGAGAATAACCGGACAACAAACACCCCAAATGAAGTCACACTCTGACTAAACCTGGGTAGACGTCACAATGAAAATTCATGGAGATCTGCTCCCATTCTCTCTCCGGAACGGTTAAAGATTGCAACTCTCCAGCCGGTCTCAAATCCTCACATTATCTCACAATCAGACAGACACCTTGAACGAAATCCGAAACTTCACTCTTTTCATCCTGCCCACCAGTAACTAACTCTCAAGTCACGTTACATCTTAGTGGTACTTGGATGAACACAGAAAGCTGATCGATGTGCCTACTCTGGGACCTCGCGTCTCTACCTATCAGTATCAGGTACATACCAACGAGTCCGGATCATAGCACACCCTAGTCACAAATCCAGGATTCTGAATCTTTACCCTGTCGAACGTGCTCAAGTATCACAGACAACGAGCATCGGTGAGCTGTGCCTCACGAAAACAATTAAGGAAAAGTGGTCGGGCGCGGACATGAGCAAGCTGTCCCCTCAGTAGAGGCGAACCTGGCTGTACTCCATGATCAATCAAGAACTGTAAATCTGCAGAAGACTATTTCTGAACTGCGCACCGCTGGAACAAGCTAACCCCGGGCCCACGACTCAAGCATCAGCTACCACAATCGCCTTGCCACGGTTAACCAAAGGATCTCACAAACACAATCCTCCACACACTCCATCCAACAGCTCCGTCTCAACAATCAAAACCCGCTGCTGGAAGATGTACATTAAGCCCTGGTGGTCCGTGAAAATCTGACACGACTCCCACACAAGTAGTGTCCTCGGATCTTCAACACACGACCACCACGGCTATCTCCAGATCATGAGTAGGATTATCCTGCTCGTACTTCCTCCTACTGTCAGGAAGCAAAAGCGATAACTCTATAGTGCCACATCGGCACACAATTGATCCCCACTCGCGAAACATCACAGTTAAACAACAAGGTCGCCCGAACCAGAAAACAAGAAGGAACTGGTGTAGTTGTCAACCGAACCTCCGACTGCTGAAAACTACGCACACATGCCTCATTCCATAGAAAAAGAACATCCTTCCCGGTCAGTTCAGTCAACGGTGCAGCGATACAAAAGCAATCCTGCACGAAACGGCGGTAAAAACCTGCTAAGACCAAAATCTGCGGAAATCTGTCCCGGATATAAGTACGGGTCAAAGCTGTACGGCCTCGATCCTCCTCGGGTCCATACGAAAACCGTCTCAAGTAACTACTAGACCTAGGAGTCAACATAATCAAGCCTGAAAGAACACTCTGAGAATTTAGCAAACTTCCGGGCTCTCCCAATGTATGCAAAACAAATCCCCAAGTGTTGCTCACATTCCTCACGACTCTTGGAATAGACCAGAATGTCATCAATGACACAACAATAACTGGTAGAGGAACGGCTTGAAGAAATCTGGTTCATCATATCCACGATTGCTGCTAGGGCACTGGTGAGTCCAATGACACCACCAAAACACATAAAGCCCGTAGCACGCACAAAAGCAGTCTCCGGAATGTCATCACTCCGAACCCGCAACAATGATGACCTGATCACAAACAAACTCAGAGAGAGTCTCGCACTCTAGAGCTGATCAAAGAAATCGTCAATACGAGGTAAAGGATACCTATCCGCGTCGTAACTCGGTCCAATTGACGATCCATCAATACACAACCTCAAACTGCCGTCCTTCTCCCTAACGAACAGGAAAGGAGCTCCCCAAAGAGAAACACTCGGACGCACAAGTCCCTCAACCAACTGTAAGTCTACAGTAGCGCCCCCGGCCGTCTTTCAGATGCCAAACGCGGAACAAAAACTTTTATAACTGGCGCTATCGCATACTATAACCCGGATCTTGCCATTAACGCTAAACTAACAAACTACAAAGTGGGTAGAAAGGCTATACCGAACGATCCGTGTCCTTCGTTCTTTAGCCATCATCCCACGCTCCTTTGCGGCATCTGTGATCTCGCTCGATCTCCGGTCTCCTCGTCCAGGTGGCACCACGTCAACGGATCTTTAAACGGGCTCCCGCCTCTATACCGAGGCAACTCGGTCATCAATTCTGCTAAAAGAGATGACCAAGATGAAGTAGAGAATGAGTAGAACACTTTGCCTCGTTATATCCAAAACCATGGATGAACGGTTAATGATGTTGCCTTTTTAATCAAGTAATGAGAAATGAACTATATCTTTTGCAAATGAATCAACCATCTCACAAAATGAGAGAGTGGGATAAAAGAAGTGGGGGCATCCTCAAAAATGGTCGGCCACTTAAAGGAGGTGAGGGGGTGAGGGTAGGAGCAAAGGTGACCATAAGCAATGCTTATCACAATTTATCACAACATTAATGGAAAGGGTGACTCACTTAAACACATCACCAAACCATTTAATGCAAACAATGAGTCATGAAACCTAGTCAACAATCTAGAAGCTTCCTCATGACTCACCCTCTTGACTCACCCAAAAGAAAAAGATAATTCTGCATTAAACCGAATGTTTAAGACGGGTGATAGAAAGCTGGCAACTTCGAAAAGCGATCCCGAAACGAATTTCAGGATAACCCCATAACAGTATAAACATACCCGCATTTGTATTACGACCGAATACAAATGCAACTGAGACAAAGATATTATATCTAAACAGTATAATACTTGGATCCGGCTTACACCAAAGCCCACCAGTATTATCTCCAAAATATAACACGTGCGTAAACACACGTGCATTTTTCGAACCCTGCCATAAAACCATACGGCCTCTACAACATTTCGCCCAAACTTGGGAAACTTTCTGTGGGGGACTCTAAAGACTCTTCAGTATCCTGGCAGTGGGTTTAACCACAAGCACGTCAGCGACACTAGCAGTGCGTAACGGCTGCCCATGTACTGACCTCAAGGGAAGCCGATGAGCGAACTCATCCTGGAACCCTACTGAGCCTATCAGTGACAATATACATATAGTTCGGTCCGTTTGTCTATGAGTAACGCATATCGAGCCTAGGAGGATGGTAACGTCAGACCCCCAATAGCGGTATAAGTCGTGTCGGAGTGTAGCCCAGAACACCCTGAGATACTACTGGAGTACCTACCAGTAAATCTCCTGCCTCGGCCGAGGGCTTTGTGTAATGGCTCTCCTAGACACAGCGTGATCTCACCCCTAATACCGGGAGAGACGAATCCCCTGCCGATCCGCTCACTTTCCTCCATGTGGCTCGGGACTGTACCCAAAAAAGACCTGTTTGCACGACTCCTTTGAGCCGTGGTAGGGTAGAAATCAAAGCACAATGGGAACTCACACGAGACAAATGACGACCTCAGGTCGATGAACTAAGCTGTAAGCATGTCACCAGGGAACTGCTATCTGATGCTAAGTATAAATACCAACTAGCAGGTTCTCGGCGAGTCCTGTCCGATGTACTCATAACCCAATGAACACATGTATACATCTTAGGTGATCCAACTGATACCAGTGGCTTGTGAGACCGGCTACCGCCCTTCGTCGGGGTCTCGACTGTATACACTAGTCTACTCCGGAGTATTGATGCCCTGTCTCAAAACTCCCGAGACTAGGGACCACTTTTAAGGATGTGCTTATGGACCACCCAACTCTCACGTATATGATCGCCATCATACCGTTGGTAGTCAAGCAGGATCCTAAGGGCTCTATCATTGTGTAATAGTGATCAGTCACCTGAACCTATACACGACTGATAAAGGCAAACCAGATAGCATACTATCATCTTGAGTAAGACTGTCCTATCGGTATAGGTCCTCCCTCAATCATTGCAATCACGTACCTACGATCAAATAATTGACTTTGAGGGCACTATATCCAACAATCTCCCACTTGCACTTAAGGCTAATTATTGCGATGTCGCATACTCACAGCCCGTGTGATACCGAACACCCAACTCCTCTACTAATCAGTTTCACAAAGCTCGTTTGTAAAACTCTTGTGTTCGAGAAATAGCCTCAATGAGTGGATCCGTCCTGATGTTTCTTTCTATGTCTCTCTTAATCTCAAGTTCGCGGAGAAAGCCATCTCTCGAATCGAGTAATACCTAGCTTAGAATATGTCTGTATATCTGATGGGACCTAGTTCATAAATGAACTCCAAATACAAACTTCTTAGACTGTATCGATCACTGAAACTAATCAGTGTCCAGCACCATGCCTCCCACAGTATCCTCTTGGACCACCTGTCCATAATACTGCCCCCTTCGTCAGAGGGAAAACTATAACTCTGACAATCACTCTGTCATCCTTGTCACCTTTGAAGCCTGGAATGATAACCGTCTTCCGAAGGAGGCTGTCGTTATCAAATCCCTAGAACATCCACTTATGTTCTAAAACTGCTTCCTTATGTTTCTCCAGGATTGGATTAATATAAACTTATCGCATCTAGTGCAAAAAACAACATCTGGTGTGGTACTTGACATCTCATGATCGACTCAATTGCCTAAGCAAGTGATCTGCCAATCATGCACATCCCTCTCCCATTTAGTCTGTAAGACACCTTTAGAGAGGGTGACTGCATCACCTGCAGGTACACCACCATGCCAGGAGTCATCTATTCCAAATACTATTAGAATACTGTCAAAATACCCACATTGGGAAACTACCTAAATCTAGATTTAAAACCATAGATCTAGAAACCAGAATGTCAGATATTATATCCATATCCTTTGTGGAGAAACAACTGTGTGACGACCACAGTACAACCGATCGTAGTATAAGAATTTTACTTCCTACTCTTGTGTATGTCATCCAAATACCAGGACATCACACCCTACTACCTTCTCAATAGATCCATCCCCTGTTCTGATGAAGTCAAAGCCATGACTGTCACATCAAAATTAGATGATCTATCTCCGCTATATCTGCTCAAGTCTATAAATAGACATAAGCTACTTGCCCACTATGCTTCCGCTGCTCCCACTGGCCACAACAACCCTACGGCAGAATAATATATACGTGCACTTCTAAAACTAGTTTAGAACGACGCTATACTTAACCTCCTGCCGGGTTTCATAGTCTGGAACAACAGTAGTGTCAAGTCTGGGTAAACAAGAACCTCCCTGTCACCGTCCTTGAGGCTACCGGAGTACCTCTCGGGTGTCTGAGGTTACCCACCATATCTGCGGAGTGGCTAATAGAATGTCAAACCTGATTGAATCTTTAGGTCCTATTAAATTTTCCGTAATCGTTTGCGGTTCTGGAATCACTTATAGTTCTACCATACTCCCACGACTGTTTTCTGAAAAAATCCATTTTACTAAAACTGTGGCGAGTCAAGAACAACATCACTATTGATCTTTCAGATGGTAGAAAGTCAACCCTCGTCATAGCTGTTGGAGATAGTGCCCTCAGAGTCAATTATTGGATCACAGGCACGTGATTGCAATGATTGAGGGAGGACCTATCCCGGTAGGACAGTCTTACTCAAGATGATAGTATGCTATCTGGTTTATCTTTATCATCGTGTACTGTTTTAGGTGACCTGACATGTCGCTATTACACGTTGATAGAGCCCCTGGGATTCTTGCTTGACTACCAGCAGTATGATGGCGATCATATACGTGAGAGCTGGTGGTCTATAAGGACATCCTTAAAAAGTCCCTAGTCGTGGGAGTTTCGAGACAGGGCATCGATTCTCCAGAGTAGACTAGTGTATACAGTCGAGACCCCGACGAGGGGCGGTGGCCGGTCTCACAAGCCACTGGTGTCAGTTGGTTCACCTAAGATGTATACAGGTGCTCATTGGGTTATGAGTACACCGGACAGGACTCGCCGGGAACATGCTAGTTGGTCTTATACCTGACGTCAGATAGCAGTTCCCTGGTGACATGTGTACAGGTTAGTTCATCGACCTGGGGATCGTCATTTGTCTCGTGTGAGTTCCCACTGTACTTTGATTACTACCCTACCACGGCTCAAAGGAGTCGTGCAAACAGGTTTTAGTTGGGTACAGTCCCGAGCCACATGGAGGCAGTGAGCGATCTTCAGGGGTTCGTCTCTCCCGGTATTGGGGGTGAGGTCGCGCTGTGTCACGCAAAGCCCTCGGCCGAGGCAGGAGGATTTACTGGTAGATATTCCAGTAGTATCTCAGGGCGTTCTGGGCTACACTCCGACACGACTTGTACCGCTTTTGGGGGTCTGACTTTTACCAACCCCCTAAGCCCGACATGCGATGCTCATAGACGAACGGACCGGACTATACGGATATTGTCACTGACAGGCTCAGTAGGGTGTCAGGATGAGTTCGCTCATCGACGTCCCTTTTTGTTCGATAGCTGGTGGCCCGTCACGTATTGGCTAATACCTCTGACGTGCTAGTGGTTAAATCCACAGCCATAGTATTGACGAGTCCTTTAGAGTCCACCACACTTACAGTTACTCAAGCTTTCGGGGCGAAAACGCTGTAAAGGGCCCGTATGGAGATATGGCAGGGTCCGATCAGATACGTGCGGTATTGCACGGGTCAGGATCGGACAGTTTGTACTAGTGGCCGTATAGTTATATGGCAGGGTTCGATCTGATACGTGCGGTATTGGCACGGATCAGGATCGGACGGATATTACTAGCCGGCTTTGGCTTGAGCCGGGTCCTAGTTTTAGTACCAGTGTAGATTTTGTCTCATTGCATTTGTATCCGGTCAGAATACAGATGCGGGTGTGTATGCACAGTATCAGGGTTTTCCTGTAATTTATTACGGGACCAGTTTTTCTGGAGTTGCCAGTTTGCATTCCGTTTCGGCCGGTTTTTTCTTTGTTCTTTTCCCGGCCGGACCTTTTCCGATGGAGGGGGTAATTTGCAGTTTTGCAAATTACATTTTGGGGAGGGGGTTTTCATGCATATGTGGGATTTTTGATATGACCATCATCATTCTCTTTACCATGACTTACATTATTCATGATGGTGCATTTATGTGATTGGAAAGAAAAGCATGGTTGATGTTTTTCTTGCTTTTGATGTGGTCACCATTTCTATCTCCTACCATCACCTCCCTTCATGCTACACATTTATCCCTCCACCATTCTCAAATAAGTATGGCCGGCCACTTTGTGAGAGTGAGATGAGGGAATTTTCATTTTTGTGGTGTGGGAAATTAATCATCCATCTCATTCTTATTGCTACCAAAAAATCCCAAGTTCATATCTTGTTGATTCCTCCATCAAGGCAACTTCACAAACTCCAAGAGACTAAGTAATTCTACACTACATTCTACAGCAACTCTTGGGCATGTCGACTTGCCGGCTTCATGCCCGAGTTGCCTCGGTATTGAGGCGGGAGCCCGTAAAAGACGCAGGCTATGTGGTGCCCTTCCGGCGAGGAGGCGACGATATGGAGACACGACTTTCCGCGGGAGATCGGGACGATGACGAGAAGACCGGAGGACTCGGATCTCTCGGTATACTTCTCACCCTATCTCTTGATTGCTAGCATTAGGTTAATGGTTACGATCCGGGTTTTCATTGTCCGCGGTAGCGCCAGTTTTCGAGTAAGGAAAATTTTGATTCCGCATTTTGGCCTCGGTAAGACGGCCGGGGCGCTGCCGTGGCGCAACAATAGCTTGGGCCAACCCGCAAATTGCCATTACAGAAATGTGCCTTGAGTTATCCAGAGTCTGGTTTTAATCATAAGCCGGACAACTCCCCGTACCTTAACATTGTAAAGATACGAACCATTCTATATCCAATATAGAAACTTTGGCACTTATTTAATTGGAACCGGATTCTAATCATGCAGCTGTCTCCAGTGCATATCAACTTAAGGGAGAGAGGCTAATCAGCATTACTCAACTTAGGAATTCATCCAATTATGAGTAACCTGAAAGAGAAACAAGTTTCTCAAAACCATTACTATCAACTGAATACTAATCACAAGTATCTACATCTTCGATCTCTTTGGAGAATCCCGATACTTGCGATACCCGGTTCTCTACTTTATTCCTATACCCACAACTTCTCAAAACATAGACCTTGTATTTCTACGAAACACTTGTCTAAAAATTAGAGAAGTCACAAGTAACCAGAATATAGTACGAGGACCAACCCCTTTGTCCTTATGGACACTGGACAACATACAATACTCTGTATAAGTCCGCTGAGTTGAATAACTCAAAACCTGTGCATCGTAGGTTGAAAACTGTACTTATGGTTAAGAACTACTCTGCTGTTCAATGCTCCTTACCCAATCGTCAACTGATATAGGTAAATGTCAAGGACATAATTTCAAAAATTTATATCTCACTTTATAAAAATAAACGTACAGATATATCATTTTGAAATTGGTGCACAACAACGGATACTCAAAACCAAATACATGCCGTCTGGCAAAAACCCAGGCGACTTCCTCAAATATCACCAATTACAACGAATTATGATATAATGAGGATGATCACCTTATTCCCAATAAATTACTCCCACTCATCATCTGTAAAATCATACAGATGTGAGAATCATACCTGGTAAATACATACCCTGGAGTAAGTATCTAATCGGGAAATCAGTTTTCCTTTAACAACGCACAGTGAAACTGAAACATGAAAATGTTTTGTAAGGGTATCCTGGTATTCATAGTAATGCCTCTTCCATAATCCAATTCATAACTGTTAACCGTATATTTCTTTGCCATCTCTCCAAATCGCATTATTTGTTTTTAGTCGTTACCTTCTGTACACCATCGTTAGGCTAAATGGTTTTCTTCCTTCCCTACCGTTCGGCACCAGCCTATGGTTTGGAAGAAAACTATCCAATAAGCGTAATAGGTGTACCCTCCTAAACCAAGGAGTACCCGCAGCCTGAGAGAAGGTGATGATAAAAGACAACTGAATAATACCTTATTCCATTTCTCCCGAACAGGGAAAAAAGCAAAGGTGAAATAGGAGTGGCGATGAAGTACGCGGTTTGGTCGTGAATGATAGCAGTCGCAATTTACTTTGCTCTCTTTCTAATCCCTTTATTTTGTCTGTACTTATTACCTTCTGTACACCCTACTTAGGCTAATTGGTTTTCTTCATTCCCCACTTTTCGGCACCTGCCTATGGTTTGGAAGAAGACTATCTAATAAGCGTAATAGGTGTACTCTCCTAAACCAAGGAGCCCTCGCAACCTGAGAGAAGGTGATGATAAAAGACAACCGAATAAACCAATTCAATTTCTCCTGAACCTGGATCCATCCTCGAAGAAGTCCCTTCGAGTTCGTATATAACCATACGATGGATCTATCCAATGGAAGTGGATGTTCGTAGTAATACGAGGTGTTTTGAGAAATGCAAAGGGTAAAAGAAGGAGCGGCAATGACTTATGCAACTTAGACAATCCAAAAGCCAGTATTTTAAGAAGGTTCGGTTAACTTGGTCACTGAGTCATAGTCTAGGGTCGGTCAAAGGTCGCTGCCAAAGTGAGAGAGAAAAGAAACACTCTGCGTGCACTCTAACCTAGATCAGAATGGTTATCATTTTATCTAATCAGGAAACCTCCCACTGTACTGTCAAATTCTCCTCCAAACCTGAAAGAAGAATTAATCGGGATCACCCAAAGAGTAAACTAACTCATCTGTGGGAATCGGGATCCAACTCTCATCGCGTGTTAACGTGAAGGAATCCACTCACGTTATCACACACCAGAAGGTATGCGCATGCCTGGCAAGTTTCAGTTTCTTTAGAAACTCCCGATATGATTTTTGCCCCATGCTCTTATGACCTTGACTTTGGCCAAAATGCCATAAGTCACATGCCAAGTTCTACCCATCATTATCTTGTCAATTTGAACCCACCCGCACATGCCCCTGACTTTGGCCAAATGGCAGAACGACTGTCCCAAACCAACTCATCTATCTATGCAACAAATGAATACCCAGCAGCTACCAAACACTATGCCTTGGCTTTGGTCAAAATACATAGCTTGTGTAAGATCATGTCACGCACCCCACGAACTTGCGGGGAGGCGGAATATATGAAAAACGATTATCAAAGCTTCGTAACACGGACTTGAGCACATGAATCGTATTTAAATCGTTACTAGCAAACTACGAAAGGTTTAACTATCCTGATTTGAAGTTATACCTCACGTTACTTTTCCTTCGGGTCTTCATCACTATCCTCCACTCCTTGTAGGCTCTTTAGAACGTCGGCACCTCAACGGCCTCCTCGAGTCAAAGACGATCCACCCGAGAGCTCCTACTCCAAGCTTAACCTCTAACTTGAGGTAACTAGGTTACTCAAAGTGCTAATCTAAGCAACCTAGGTGATATAGAGTTGGATTATGGAAGTATTAGTCTAGCTAACCCTTGATCTCAACACATGAGAGGTTAGGGTTAGGGTTTGAAGATGGAGAGCTTGAGGAGAGAGAAGGTGAGAGTGAATTACATTGGATGAATGAAATCATTTTAGTATATATGAAACATATGATATTATTAAGTAAATAATAAATAAAGCATTATCATCATGTTTCATTAATACCCTAAGTGATTCATCATATAAGTCATATAAATCATTAAATGAATCATTAACTCATTGCATGAATCACTATATGACTCACTAATCCAATTAATGCAAATGCCACCTTAGCCCCCAAGTCACCATGCTTCTAGAAGCTTTTCGGAAAATTACGAGAACGTCCCTCAAATCCGTGAAAACACGGAAAAACTTTAGACTGTATAAATCCAAAAACCCGATACTAGAATCTGGCTTAAACCAAAGCCGACTAGTAAAAACTGTCCGAACATCGTACGTGCGTAAAAACACGTATGCGTCCGAACCCTGTCGTAAAACCATACGACCTCTATATCGTTTCGCCCGAAGCAGGGAAACTCTCTGTGTGGGACTCTAAAGACTCGACACTATGCTGGCAGTGGGTTTAACCATAGACCGCAAGCGGCACTAGCTGTACGTAATGGTCCCCAGGTAGATGTCGATAAGAAGGCCGATGAGTAAACCCATCCGAACTCCTACGGAGCCTGGTGTGACAATCTCCGTACAGTCCGGTCTGTTCATTTAAGACTATCGCATATCGGGCCTAGGGGCGGCAAGCGTCAGTCCCCTAAAAGCGGTATAAGTCGTGTCGGAGCGTAGCCCATTACACCTTGAGAAACTACTGGAAAATCTACCAGTAAATCTCGCTTTCCCTGGCCAAGGACTTTGCGTAATGGCTCTCTGACACAGCGCGATATCAACTCCCAATGCCGGGAGAGACGAATCCTGTCTAACCGCCACTGCCTCCAAGTGCTCGGGACCGTACCCAACTGCTACCTGTTTGCACGACTCCTTTGAACCGTGGTAGGGTAGCAATCTAAGAACAGTGGGACACACTCGAGGCGAAGTAGCAGTGTCAAGTCTGCGGACTATGCTGTACTCATGTCACTTGGGAACTGTTAACTGACGATGGGTATAATCCCAACCAACAGTTCCACGTGAGTCCTGTCCGGTATACCCGTAACCTAACGAGCACCTGTATACTATCTCTAGTACGACGTAATAATGGATGTTGGACAGACCATCTCCCCAACTGGGATGAGAAGCGTACACACTAGTCTACTCTGGAGTATCGATGCCCTGTCTCGACAATCCAATGACTAGGGACCTGGAAAAAAGGATGTGCTTGTAGACTACCCAGCCCCCACTAGTGTGACTGCCATCACAATGCTGGTAGTCAAGCAAGATCCTAAGAGCTCCATCAATACGTATACTCACATATTAAGATAGATAAAACCAAGTAGCATACTACCATGTTTAGCAAGACTGTTATATAACTGTGAAAATCCCAAGCTTCGATTAAGTAATATACAAACTAGTATGATACAATAATGGCCTTCTAGGGCATAAACACTAACAATCTCCCACTTGCACTAGGGCCATGTACTGGCGTATCGCAGATCTATCATCTCGAATAACCTCTCGAACTGCGTCTGAAGAATGGCCTTTGTGAATGGATCAGCAGTGTTATTCTCTGTATCTACTCTCTTTACCTCGATCTAGCGGCGATCGACGATCTCCATGATCAGGTGATACTGCCTTAAGATGTGTCTGGACTTCTGATGGGACCTGGGTTCCTTCGCTAAAGCTATAGCGCCGTTCTTGTTGCAATACAGAGGTATTGGACCAACACTGGTAGGAACCACCAGAAGTTCTGTGAGGAACTTCTTCATCCAGATAGCTTCTTTTGCGGCATCGCAAGCAGCTATATACTCCGCTTCCATCGTTGAGTCAGCAACGGTGTCCTGCTTGGAACTCTTCCAACAGACCGCCCCTCCATTGAGGGTAAAGACATAACTCGACATGGACTTGGAGTCATCCTTGTCACTCTGGAAGCTGGAGTCAGCAAAGGCCTCGATCTGGAGGTCTTTTCCGCCATACACCAAGAACATCTCCTTAGTCCTTCTCAGGTACTTGAGAATGTTCTTTACTGCTATCCAATGCTTCTCTCATGGGTTTGCCTGATACCGTCTTACAATGCTCAATGCGTATGCTACATCTAGTCTGGTACATAACATCGCATACATTATAGAGCCTACCGCAGAAGCGTAGGGTATAATCGACATGCGATCCCTTTCCAAATCAGTCTTAGGAGACATCTCTTTGGAGAGGGTGATTCCGTGACAAGCCGGTAGGTTACCGCGCTTAGAATCATCCATACTGAATCTTTCCAATATGGTGTCTATGTACCTGGACTGCGAAAGTCCCAACATCCTCTTTGATCTATCACGATAGATCTGGATCCCCAGAATGTAGGTGGCATCACCCTGGTCTTTCATAGAGAACTTCTGTGACAATAATCTTTTAACTAACTGTAGCATAGGAATATCATTTCCTATTAGAAGAATGTCATCCACGTACAAGACGAGGAATACAACAACTCTCCCTACAATCTTATTGTATATGCATGGTTCATCTGGATTTTAGATAAAGTCGAATTCTTTGACCGTATCATCAAAACAGATGTTCCAACTCCGCTATGCCTACTTTAGTCCATAAATGGATTTAAGCAGCTTGCATACTTTACCGTTGCTCCCACTCTGAATGAATCCCTCTGGCTGATCCATATAGACGCTCTCTTCCAAATTACCATTTAGAAAGGCCGTCTTTACGTCCATCTGCCAGATCTCATAATCGTGGAAAGCGGCAATAGCAAGAAGGACCCGAATGGATTTGAGCATAGCCACTGGAGAAAAGGTTTCGTCATAGTCCAAACCAGGTCTTTGACGGAAACCCTTTGCAACAAGTCTAGCCTTATAGGTTTCAACCTGTCCATCTACACCAATCTTCTTTCTGAAGATCCACTTGCATCCTACGGGTTTTACCCCATCTGGAGCAATGTCCAAAGTCCATACTTTGTTAGTGTACATGGACTCCATTTCGGTCCGCATTGCATCTATCCATTTTACCGAGTCGCCGCTCTGAATGGCTTGCTGGAAGCTAGTATAGTCGTCATTATCAATGACGCAATCTTCTCGATCCCCGTCTATGAGAAAACCGTAGTATCTCTCGGGCGGATGAGACTGCCTACTACTTCTGCGGATAGGCGCCGGTATGTCCCTTTCTTCTGAAACTTCTTGTTCTACCAAACTTTCAGTAACAGCTTGTGGTTCTGGAATTTCTTTCAGTTCTACTGCGCTCCCACTCTTCTGATTTTCTAAAAATTCAGTTTCTAAGAAGCGGGCATGACGAGAAACAAAAACCTTTTGTTCCTCTGCGTAATAGAAGCAATATCCCATGGAGTTCTTTGGATATCCCACAAACTTACACTCTACTGAACGTGCCTCGAGCTTGTCCGGATACTGCTTTTTTACAAAAGCTGGACATCCCCATGTCTTCAGGTACTGAAGATAAGGTTTCTTCCCACTCCACATCTGATATGGTGTGGTAGGCACAGTCTTAGTTGGAACCTTGTTCAAAAGATATGCCGCTGATTCTAGCGCATAACCCCAGAATGATCGCGGTAACTCAGCCTTACTCATCATAGAATGAACCATATCCAATAGGGTTCGATTCCTCCTTTCTGATACACCGTTGTGTTGTGGTGTGTATGGAGGAGTAAGCTGAGAGAGAATTCCAATCTCTTTTAAGTAACCCAGGAACTCGGCACTTAAGTATTCACCACCTCGATCAGATCTCAGTGTCTTAATACTTTTGCCTGTTTGGTTTTCCACTTCATTCTTGTATTCCTGGAATTTCCCAAAGGCCTCGGATTTATGCTTCATTAAGAAGATATGTCCATACCTAGAGAAATCATCCGTAAAAGTAATGAAGTAGGAATAACCACCTCGCGCATGTGTAGACATTGGACCGCACACGTCTCTGTGTACGAGTCCTAAGAGCTCTCTCGCTCTTACTCCGTGTCCAGTAAACGGAGTCTTTGTCATCTTTCCCATGAGACAAGATTCACAAGTGGTATAAGATTGATATTCGAACGGATTCAAATATCCTTCTCTATGTAACTTCGTTAATCGTGTTTCATTGATGTGACCTAGTCTACAATACCATAAGAAAGCTTGATTCATTTCTGGAGACTTTCTTTTAAGTGTGTTCTGGACATTGAAAACCTGAGCTTGACTCAATACGTATATACCGTCATCTAATGTACCGGACCCAATCAGAACTTTATTTAGGTGGATGTGAACTACATCGCTTACGAATGTAAAGTCATATCACTCTCTTGAAAGTGAGGACACTGATATGATATTACAAGTCAAACTAGGTACATACAGACAGTTACATAGAATCAATATCTGCCCACTTGTCAAACCTAGGCGATATTCTCCTACGGATTCAGCGTCCACGCTCATTCCGTTTGCAATTGTGAGAGACAAATCACCTATCCTTATATCTCCATGGTTTCTCAAAGCATGTAATGAATTACAGATATGAGATCCTGCTCCGGTATCTAGTACCCAGGAAGTAGAGTTAATTGACAAACAGTTCTCAATTACAAACACACTTGAGGTTGAAGCCACAACATGCTTCGTATCCTGGCTACTGGCTTCCAAAGCCCTGCAATCCTTCTGCCAATGCCCGTTCCCATAACAATAGGAACATCCCTCCTTAGCTATACCAACAACCGAAACTTTTTCTCTTCCCTTTCCTCCTACTTTATTGACACCGTATATCGGCTTTGTAGAGGTCTTCTTCTTTTCACCCTTTGCTTTCGCCCTGGATGTAGAAGAAGAAGGTCCCCCATTAAGCAGAGCTTGTGTCTCCCTGGTTTCTTTCAGGGTGTAAGTAAAGGGTAGGGACTGTGGAAATAAGTCAGCGTATGACCTGTTTCCCAACATGGTCTCCAGGTCCTTGAGCTCATCAACAGAGCTAGTCATTGTACGGACGTTGTCCCCCACAGATGACCCGACAGCCAACCTCGCTTGAATTAAATCGTTCGAGGTCTCATATCTTGCGATATGAGATTGCTCTCCATATAAATCTTTGTTATGGAGAAAGATGGAAAATAAGTCCATCTTCTCGTGTTGTTTCTGGTATACACCATCAACTGAAGCCAACACGAGACACTTAGCTTTCGTTTTATCCTTTTCCCTTGTCTGACGGATATTCATATCCGTGACGGTGGAAACTGGACCTGGGACGGAGGGATCTTGAGTAGTAATAGGGTGGTCCAGCTTGTCATAGGCAATGGACATCTGGACAGACCTTTGCCAGTCATATAAGTTAGATTCAGTCAACTTGTTATCTAGATGTAACCTAGTCATGGTCACAAGGTCGCTGCACTGAGAGAGAGAGAGAGAAGAAAACACTTTAGCATGATGCTCTTGCAAGTTTAGATTGGTTTTTAATTTATCTAAACTGGATGGCTCCCACTGTTTCTCGAATCCTTCCTCAAACCATAAAAGAAGAATTAGCCAGGACTATTCTCACTGTACAATACTTGCTTAACCGTTCAGCCAGGCTAGTGTCGGTACTTCGAGGGAGGTTTTCCAACGCTTTAGCGATGTTCCTTAATTAAATAACATCTTTTCTCTGCGGGCGTAGCCCCGCTGATACCTTTCTTGACACCTACTTGGTTTATAGCATTGATCGTTAAATGACGAATCTCCTGATAAGTAGCATATACTCACAGTAGGATCGGGATCCAAATATCATCGTATGATAATGTTGAAGGAATCCTACCAACATTCATCAAACTCCAAATGGTATGCAACACTAGCAAGTCTCAGTTTCTTTAGAAACTCCCGATGTAGATTTTTTCCCCATGTTCTTATGACCTTGACGAAAGCCAACAAATCATAAAACACATGTCAAGTTCTGCCCATCATTATCTTGTTAATTTGAACCCACCCGTATATACCCTTGACGAAAGCAAACAAGGTTATACGACTGTCCCAAACCAACTCATTTATCTATGCAACAAATGAATACCCCAGTAGCTACCAAACACTATGTCTTGACGAAAGCCAACAAACATAGCTTGAATACTACTGACCATCCATAAGAAATGACGGAGGGCTACGACTGGTTTTGGCGAAACCGTGAACGTAGTGAACTTGATATAATCGAAGGAACCTGATAACTTTTTAAAAGGAGTTGTTAAAGCTCCGCAATTAAAAATTCTGCTCTTTTAAAATAACCGAGTGGTTTCTTTTAAATTTGTTCCAACGATTCAACTTTGGTTTATTTTCTTTGCATTAAAATAATGCGTCCCATCATTTAACCTATCATTGCAGAAAACAACGAAAATACAACGTCCTCTTATGCCATCCGCATTCGCCACTGGGTCCCGTTATCACCCGTTAGGTTACTTAACTAACGACAGAGCGGGAGCTGGGCTAGCGCGGGTGTAAAACATAAGTGACGTCTAAATAGCTATCATATATAGATATTGTACATTCGTCAGACGCAATAATAGGCATTCCAGATCTCAGATGAACATTATTGGATATACAAGCAATCCGTGTTTGCTTTGAGCCTGCAACAAAAGACGGATTACACAGTTGTGATGAATAGCCTTTACCCCACCCTAGACCCCTATGGGTACGGCAAACTACCCGCCAAGTACCCGAAGTGAAGCGGTCTCCCTCAACAACGTGAGTAGGCCACTAAACACTTCGACGTACCCGGTAGTTTGTGTACCCCACCTTGGGTCTATCCTAGGAGCAAAAAACAGTAAATGAAATATTACAACGGTGGCTACAACCGCAACCTGGATGTGCCCCGCAAAAGAATATTACATCATATTACAATTTACATCGAATGAATGAATATTAAAACCCATCTCAAACCCCGGCTAATCATCACAACGATCCAATCAAGTTCAAATACACAAACAGAAAACATTACAGAAATGTGCAACCCCCTGCCAACCGACATACTAGCAGTTAGGGGAGGTTTACGAACACATTAAACATTACAGATAAAAACCCGATTAGCAAATAACTTAGAATATCTATCGATAACCATTTTCTGTGTCTACCCCAATAGCAAACCTGCACTGAAGTAACTGGGTAGAAACAGAACATACCTGAAAACAGAACACCATAAAACAAGAATAACAGAGCAAATCCGAGTCAACTCGGAGTTGACTCGGCGGCGGATCCGCGGCACAAGCACACTATTGCCGCGGATCCGCGGCCATAACACCGAGTTGGAGGCTCGTATTTTTCCAGTATTCTTAAAATACCCTGCTGTGAATTTTAAGGTATATCAAAAAAAAATTCTGACACTTTTAAAATTAACAGAAACTGAAAAGGGTATCGGGGTGTTGTTTTCATGTTTTCCGTCGATCGAAGTTCTACTTAGTTGCTAACAAGCTAGTAATGGTTTAGTTGGCTCTGATACCACTGTAAGATCGTGTCACACACCCCACGAACTTCCGGGGAGGCGGAATATATGAAAAACGATTATCAAAGCTTCGTAACACGGACTTGAGCGCATGAATCGTATCTAAACCGTTACTAGCAAACTACGAAAGGTTTAACTACTCTGATTCGAAGTTATACCTCACGTTACTTGTCCTTCGGGTCTTCATCACTATCCTCCACTCCTTGTAGGCTCTTTGGAACATCGGCACCTCAACGGCCTACTCGAGTCAAAGACGATCCACCCGAGAGCTCCTACTCCAAGCTTAACCTCTAACTTGAGGTAACTAGGTTACTCAAAGTGCTAATCTAAGCAACCTAGGTGATATAGAGTTGGATTATGGAAGTATTAGTCTAGCTAACCCTTGATCTCAACACATGAGAGGTTAGGGTTAGGGTTTGAAGATGGAGAGCTTGAGGAGAGAGAAGGTGAGAGTGAAATACTTTGGATGAATGAAATCATTTTAGTATATATGAAACATATGATATTATTAAGTAAATAATAAATAAAGCATTATCATCATGTTTCATTAATACCCTAAGTGATTCATCATATGAGTCATATAAATTATTAAATGAATCATTTACTCATTGCATGAATCACTATATGACTCACTAATCCAATTAATGCAAATTCCACCTTAGCCCCCAAGTCACCATGCTTCTAGAAGCTTCCCGGAAAATTACGAGAACGCCCCTCCAATCCGTGAAAACACGGAAAAACTTTAGACTGTATAAATCCAATAACCCGATACTAGAATCTGGCTTAAACCAAAGCCGACTAGTACAAACTGTCCGAACATCGTACGTGTGTAAAAACACGTATGCGTCCGAACCCTGTCGTAAAACCATACGACCTCTATATCGTTTCGCCCGAAGCAAGGAAACTCTTTGTGTGTGACTCTAAAGACTCGACACTACGCTGGCAGTGGGTTTAACCACAGACCGCAAGCGGCACTAGCTGTACGTAACGGTCCCCAGGTAGATGTCGATAAGAAGGCCGATGAGTAAACCCATCCAAACTCCTACTGAGCCTGCTGTGACAATCTCCGTACAGTCCGGTCTGTTCGTCTAAGACTATCGCATATCGGGCCTAGGGGGCGGCAAGCGTCAGTCCCCTAAAAGCGGTATAAGTCTTGTCGGAGCGTAGCCCATTACACCTTGAGAAACTACTGGAAAACCTACCAGTAAATCTCGCTTGCCCTGGCCAGGGACTTTGCGTAATGGCTCTCTGACACAGCGCGATATCAACTCCCAATACCGGGAGAGACGAATCCTGTCTAACCGCCACTGCCTCCAAGTTCTCAGGACTGCACCCAACTGCTACCTGTTTGCACGACTCCTTTGAACCGTGGTAGGGTAGCAATCTAAGAACAGTGGGACACACTCGAGGCGAAGTAGCAGTGTCAAGTCTGCGGACTATGCTGTACTCATGTCACCTGGAAACTGTTAACTGACGATGGGTATAATCCCAACCAACAGTTCCCCGTGAGTCCTGTCCAGTATACCCATAACCTAACGAGCACCTGTATACTATCTCCAGTACGACGTACTGATGGCTGTGGGACAGACCATCTCCCCAACTGGGATGAGAAGCGTACACACTAGTCTACTCCGGAGTATCGATGCCCTGTCTAGACAATTCAACGACTAGGGACCTGGAAAAAAGGATGTGCTTATAGACTACCCAGCCCCCACTAGTGTGACTGCCATCACAACGCTGGTAGTCAAGCAAGATCCTAAGAGCTCCATCAATATGTATACTCACATATTAAGATAGATAAAACCAAGTAGCATACTGCCATGTTTAGCAAGACTGTTATATAACTCTGAAAATCCCAAGCTTCCATTAAGTAATATACAAACTAGTATGATACAGTAATGGCCTTCTATGGCATAAACACTAACAGCTTGAATATTGCTGAATACCCAAAAGAAATGACGGAGGGCTACGGCTGGTTTTTGGAGAAAAACCTTTAACGTAACGAACTTGATATCGCTGAAGGAACCTGATAGCTTTTTATAAAAATATAGTGGCAAAAACCTTTGCTAAAGAGGTCACTCCCGGTGAAGGGATCTCGGCTCTTTCCTCATGGAATGAGGTGCAGGATATTCCAACTGAATACCGCGATGCAAAGCAACATGTAATCGACTATAGTGAAGTTATTACCCTGACGCAAACTTCTGCCCATGGGGTCACTCCCGGTGATGGGATCAGCCCTTGCCTCGTCGAATGAGGTGCAGGATATTCCAACTGAATACCACTGTACAAAACAAAAGGAAACGTCTTTGTAATAACACTTTTTAAAACTGTTCCAACAACATCCAAACAGGTTTTTTTTCTTTGCATTGATCAGAATCAACGCAGTCCCATCAATTAATCACACCAGAAAAGAACGAAAATAAAATGTACGTATATGCCATCCGCATTCATCACTGGGTCCCGTCATCACCCGTTAGGTTACTTAACTAACGACAGAGCGGGGACTGGACTAGCGCGGGTGCAAAACATATACAACATCTACTAGTATATATACAAATATACAATAATCGCTCCAGGCGTGATAATATGCAACATTACAGAAAAGTAATAAGAATCACAAAAAAATACAGATAAACTGGGATCCCCGGGTTTCACAGAGCCGCTGCTGAAACCCGATGTTCCCCTGGTCGTGTGGATAGCCTGTGCAATGAAAACCTAGACCCCTACGGGTGCGGCAAGTTACCCGCCAAAACCTGAAGCGAGGCAGCCCTCTACAGCAGAATGAATGGACCACCCTACAATTCACGGAATCCGGTAACTTGAGCACCCCTCCTTGGGTCAACCTGTACCCCCTACGAGTGCAGCGAATAGTCTGCCAATTCTAGAGTGAGGCCCCTCTTCCTCTCAAAGCCATGAGATGCGGACCCGTTGCCCTCCAGATTCCGGCTATCCGTGCACTCCGTCGCGGGGTAAAACCTAGTACAGAAATGAAAAATATGTACAACGGGTACATCGACCTCAGCCCGGTCGTGCCCCAAAAGAATATTATATAAACAGGCAGTGACGGCAGTCCACATGTTGGACGATTGCCCCGCAATATCAAATGTACAAATAAATCCAAACTGCACTACCATTGCACACCGCTATCCACCACGATAAATCCGCAACATCACAGCACAACACAGAACATTAACGTGAATGTCACGTTCACAAACACGTCTAAAAGAGCTATAGCAATTAGACGCAATTTACCGCTCGAATGACATTCACGGTCGGAGATATAATGTAAGTACTGTAAACTAACAAGTTTAAAATTTCGATCGACAAAACATCCCAAAGTGGGCCCCATGTACATCTGCAGTACACAAACAAAATCTGGGCCCAAACAAAATATTCCAGAAACCACAATTTTACATGAAGACCCTACTGTAGAAAAGTGGTTTACTGTTGCTCCAAAACGGCGGCGGAACCGCGGCCAAACTAGGGTTTGCGCGGCGGTTCCGCGGCGCTTTGGAAGTTTCAGTCCACCAAATTTCTACAGTATTCTTAAAAAAGCCTGCTTGATTTTCTGAGATGCTTAAAATGATTTTCAGACCTGTTTAAAAATTTGACGGAAACTTTACACTGGAAAATGTGGTTTTGGAAATTTCGTTCGTTCGATCGATGTTTTAAATGCGTTAGAACAAGTTAGTAAAGCTTAATGGTGTGGCTCTGATACCATCTTAGTCTACGGTAGCGCCCCGACCGTCTTACAGACACCAAACGCGGAACAAAAACTTTTATAACTAGCGCTATCGTATACAATAACCCGGATCTTGCTATTAACGCTAAACTAACAAACTACAAAGTGGGTAGAAAGGCTATACCGAACGATCCGAGTCCTTCGTTATTTAGCCATTATCCCACGCTCCTTTGCGGCATCAGTGATCTCGCTCGATCTCCGGTCTCCTCGTCCAGGTGGCACCACGTCAACGGATCTTTAAACGGGCTCCCGCCTCTATACCGAGGAAACTCGGTTATCTAGTCTGCTAAAAGAGATGACCAAGATGAAGTAAAGAGTGAGTAGAACACTTTGTCTCGTTTCATCCAAAACCATGGATGAACGGTTAATGAAGTTGCCTTTTTAATCAAGTAATGAGAAATGAACCATATCTTTTGCAAATGAATCAAACATCTCACAAAATGAGAGAGTAGGAAAAAACAAGTGGGGGCATCCCCAAAAATGGCCGGCCACTTAAAGGAGGTGAGGGGGTGAGGGTAGGAGCAAGGGTGACCATAAGCAATTCTTATCACAACTTATCACAACATTAATGGAAAGGGTGACTCACTTAAACACCTCACCAAACCATTTAATGCAAACAATGAGTCATGAAACCTAGTCAACAATCTAGAAGCTTCCTCATGACTCGCCCTCACGACTCACCCAAAAGAAAAAGATAATTCCGCATTAAACCGAATGTTTAAGACGGGTGATAGAAAACTGGCAACTTCAAAAAGCGTTCCCGAAATGAATTTCAGGATAACCCCGTAACAGTATAAACATACCCGCATTTGTATTACGACCGAATACAAATGGAACTGAGACAAAGATATTATATCTACACAGTATAATACTCGGATTCGGCTTAAACCAAAGCCCACCAGTATTACCTGTCCGAAATATGACACGTGCGTAAACGCACGTGCATTTTCCGAACCCTTCCATAAAACCATACGACCTCTACAACGTTTCGCCTGAACTTAGGAAACTATCTGTGGGGGACTCTAAAGAGTCGTCAGTACCCTAGCAGTGGGATTAACCACAAACACGTCAGCTGTAAGGTTCCTAGGCACGATAATGAGGTCTCACAAGGCATCAACCATGCTAATTTCAAATTTTACAAGTGCCGAGAAACCTTAATACGGATTCGTTGACTAGAGTTTAGGCGAAAAGTGAAACTAGTTAACATCTTAACTAAAAGAAAGAAGCTACAACCTTTGTAGATCCGGTTCTCCACTTCCTTAGCTCCACGTAGACATCCTCTCGCTGTCCATATCGAATCCCGGACTCTAGCATCGGCTTCATCGGAGAAATGGGCGGGCTAGGTCGTCGCCTTCGATGCCGAAGATGATCTACGTCGAGGCAATACAAGATCAAGCTCCAACTTCACTAAGCAATGAAACTTGTGAAGAAAACACCCTATACTACTTGGCAAGAGGTAGAGGATGAAGAAATAGGATGTGGGTTCACTTTAGAATTGGATTTCTTACTCTTTTACTCAAGATGCCATTAATGGAATCAAGTTTTTTTTCTTGAAGAAGAAGAAGAAGTAGATGAAGATCAAGATAGAATATGATAAGTCTCTTATTTAAAAAAGAAACTAATATGAATACTTATCATATACTAACCATGGTCAAGTGTAGAGAGTAAACTAGGGTTAGGTGAATGGTTAGGTTAAGAGAAGAAAACAAAAATGGTCAAGGTTTCAACCCTTCATGAATCTTCATGAAAGAAACAAGAAAAGCCACCATTTCCATTTTCTTTTCCAAAATAAATAATCAAAATAAATAAATGAATAAGTAAACAAAATCCTAACCATTCATATAACCATGGTTTAATCTTTACACATGCACAAGTTAACATGTATCATCAAACATGATACAATCAAGTGTACACAAAAAATATATCACATATACAATGTGCACATCAAGTGAGAAAATCCTTTTAAAGTAAACCAATACTAGTTAATGCAAAGTAATATATCAAATATATAATTATACATTAAATCATTAAATCAACACTTGATTCAATGATCCGGTTATGTCGCACATAACCGACTAGTATCCAATGTATCGACTTATCGAATCAATCTTTGATTCGATAACTAGGTTATATCGCATACAACCAATCGAAACATTCATCGCGAGAATGAAATACGGTATCACATACACGCATTATTCTCGGTCCTGCATATATCTCATATGCGCTCCTATTTCGTTTCGCTTGAGCCAGGAAACCTCTGCGTAGGACTCTAAAGACTCGTCAATACTCCGGCAGCAGGTGATGATCATATCAAACACCCATAAGCCGCAAGCGGTCTGCTAAACATAACGTCCACCCGGGTATTGAGCGATCAGAAGATCGACGAGCAAGCCCGCTCACACTCCTGTGAATCCAACCAGTAACACTTACCGTACAGTCCGGTCTGTTCGTCTGATATGTCGCATATCAAGTCTAGGGGTGGTAAACGTCAGACCCCAATAACCGATAAGTCGTGCCGATGTGAGGCTCATAACGGGTCGAGAAACTACTGGTAACACTTACCAGCAAATCTCTGATCAGCCCTGGCCAGGGACTTCCTTGTTACGGCCAATCGAGCACAGCGCAACATCAACCCCCAATACCTAGAGAGAAGAAACCCCTCCTATCGCTCATTGCCTCCAAGTGACTCGGGACTGTACCCAAAAACCACCGTTTTGCACGCCCTCATGGACGTGGTAAGGTGGAGATCAAAGCACAGTGGGAATCACACAAGACTCTATGACGATCTCGGGTCTACAGACTAACCTGCACAAGTGTCACCTGAGAACTGCCATCTGACGTGAGGTATAATACCATCTGGGAGTTCTCGGCGAGTCCGTCCAGTGTACCCAGTCTCCACTGAGCACCCGTATACCATCTCTGATGTCAAACACCAATGGATATGGGATCATCCATCGCCCATCTCATGGGTTGAGAAGCGTATACGCTAGTCTACACTGGTATATCGATGCCCCGTCTCGATACACCCACGACTAGGGACCTTGAAGGATGTACTTATGGACTACCATGTCCCCACTAGTGTAATCTGCATCACAGTCCAGGTAGTCAAGTACACATCCTAAGGGCTTTACCAACATGTAACTATAAGACAGTTTAAAGAGACTAGTATACATGTTAAGATAAAGAGCAACCAGATAGCACACTATCATATTGAGCAAGAAAGTCATCTCTATATATGTCTAAGCATCCAATATAATATACATCATCTGTACAATACTGGCCTCTAGGGCATACATACAACTAACATCAGCGGCACTAGCAGTGCGTAACGGCTGCCCATGTACTGACCTCAAGGGAAGCCGATGAGCGAACTCATTCTGGAACCCTACTGAGCCTATCAGCGACAATATACATACAGTCCGGTTTGTTTGTCTATGAGTATCGCATATCGGGCCTAGGAGATGGTAACGTCAGACCCCCAATAGCGGTATAAGTCGTGTCGGAGTGTAGCCCAGAACAACCTGAGATACTACTGGAGTACCTACCAGTAAATCTCCTGCCTCGGCCGAGGGCTTTGTGTAATGGCTCTCCTAGACACAGCGCGATCTCACCCCCAATACCGGGAGAGACGAATCCCCTGCCGATCCGCTTACTTGCTTCCATGTGGCTCGGGACTGTACCCAAAAAAGACCTGTTTGCACGACTCCTTTGATCCGTGGTAGGGTAGAAATCAAAACACAGTAGGAACTCACATGAGACAAATGACGACCACAGGTCGATGAACTAAGCTGTACACATGTCACCAGGGAACTGCTATCTGACGCTAGGTATAAATACCAACTAGCAGGTTCCCGACGAGTCATGTCCGGTGTACTCATAACCCAATGAGCACCTGTATACATCTTAGGTGATCCAGCTGACACAATTGGCTTGTGAGACCGGCCACCGCCCCTCGTCGGGGTCTCGACTGTATACAATAGTGTTAGATATGTATGCCCAAGAGGCCATTATTGTATAGTACTGGTTTGTATAATACATTTTGGAGGCGTGGGATATATATATGGTTTTACGACAGTCTTGCTCGATATAGTAGTATGCTACTTGGTTTGTTTCTATCTTAATATGTGTATATGTTCCTTTTAATATATCGCTAAAAACATATTGGTAGAGCCCTTAGGATCTTTGCTTGACTACCGGCGTTGTGATGGCGATCACACAAGTGGGGGCTGGGTAGTCTATAAGCACATCCTTTTTTGGTACCTAGTCGTAGGATTATCGAGACAGGGCATCGATACTCCAGAGTAGACTAGTGCATACGCTTCTCTTCCCAGCAGGGGAGATGGTCTGTCCCACAGCCATCAGTACGTCGTACTGGAGATAGTATGCAGGTGCTCGTTAGGTTACGAGTACACTGGACAGGACTCGTCAGGAACTGTTGGTTGGTATTATACCTATCGTCAGTTAACAGTTCCCAGGTGACATGAGTACAGCTTAGTCCGCTGACTTGACACTGTCACTTCGCCTCGAGCGTGTTCCTACTGTTCTTAGATTACTACCCTACCATGGCTCTACTGAGTCGTGCAAACAGGTAGTAGTTGGGTGCAGTCCCGAAGCACTTGGAGGCAGTGACGGTTAGACAGGATTTGTCTCTCCCGGTATTGGGGGTTGATATCGCGCTGTGTCTAGGAGAGCCATTACACAAAGTCCCTGGTCAGGGCAACCGAGAATTGCTGGTAGGTATTCCAGTATATTCTCAGGGTGTTTTGGGATACACTCCGACACGACTTGTACCGCTATTAGGGGACTGACGTTTACCGCCCCCCTAGGCCCTCTATGCGATATTCTCAGACGAACGGACTGGACTATACGGAGATTGTCACATTCAGGCTCAATAGGAGTTCGATGAGTTCACCTCATCAGTCTTCTTATCGGCATCTACCAGGGGACCGTTACGTACAGCTTGTACCGCTTGCAGCTTTTGGTTAAACCCATTTCCATCGTAGTGTCGATCCTCTAGAGTCCCACACAGAGGGTTACTCTCCTTTGGACAAAACAGAGTAGAGGTTGGATGGTTTTGCAACGGGGTTCGTTCACATCCGCGCACTTGTGCACATTTGGTATCCAGACAGTAGTTACTAGCGGGTTTTGGTTTAAGCCGGATCCTAGTAACTGTTTTTGAGATTGGTTTTGTCTCGGTGTATTCGTGTTCCTTGGAGCACGGATGCGGGTGTGTATGCACAGTTGACAGAGGCAGAGGCAGAGGTAGAGGATTCTCATTAGGGTTGTTGACCATTTGGCTTTGGTTGACTTGTTGACCGTTGACTTTTCTTTAAACCCTAATGAGAATATGATATATGATTAATAATATTAATTAAGTATTATTGTGCCATGGTTGAGTTGAAAGTTTGACTTTTGCTGACTTGTTGACTTTGTTGACCGGTTGACCATTTTGGACTTGTTGACCATCATCATTTCATGGGTATGACTTTTGCTTGCTTGTTGTTTGCAAAAGCAATTATAGCATGAAATGATAATGGTCATTGAAACTAACCATCACCATATACTTAATTATTATTATTATTATCATTATTCTCACTTTTGTGAGAAGGGTTGGATTATGAGAGCTCATTGTATCATTCTCTTTCTCTCTCCTAGAAAGGAAGCTCTCCCTCTTCCTCTTCCTCTCTCAAGGTTCAAGTGTTCCATGAGTTGGAAATCATGAACCTTTGAGATAAAACCACCATCACTCTTCTCTACTCAATCTAAGGTATAAGGTTTAGCAAACCAAACACCTTAGTCATCTCTAGGTTGAGATAGGAGCCCAATTTCGAGACCCTCGGGTGGATCCATCTATGGCAAAGAGGAGACGACAAGGAGGATCCGTTCAAGTGACTACGAGGAGCAAGAAAGAGGAAGAACCACATCAAGAAGAGAAGGAGTTCAAGACCAAGGTATAACCATTCTACATAGTAGTTACAACTTGTAGAATTTTGTTAGTTTTTGTTTAGCAACGATCCTTCATGAAACGGTCCATGTTACTATGCTACGGAAAAATTTTCGTTTTACCTATTCCGCCTCCCCGATAGGACCGGGGTGGGTAACGTGGACCTAACATTGGTATCAGAGCCTAGCTAAATACTATCTAACATATTATCAAAGTAACTAGAAGTTCGATCGGAGGAAAAATCACAAAACATGCCCGAGATATCAACTTTCTGCCGATTTTATTTTCTGTTCAAAAAATAATAAATCATGTACTAAAAATCGGCTCAGGGTTTTTTAAGAACAAGCAAGAAAAATGGTCCACTAACTCGGTCAAAGCACCGCGGAACCGCGGCAGGAGCGTGCTCCCACCGCGGATCCGCGGCCGAGTTGACTCGGTCGTGGGAAATTTTTCCTGCAGTATGTTTAGTACGGTGTTTTGGGATTTTTACAATATGTTTTTTCTGCCCAGATTTTACAGAAAGAAAAACTTGTTTTTGGGGTGGTTTAAAATCCGTATTTTGATCGAACATCTAAAGACTTTAGCTAACGGGTTATATCTGTGATGTGATATATGTATTGAACGTCTGCTAATCGCTATACGTCGATTAGTGGGGGTTATACATATCTGTGATCTGTAATGTTGATGGTATGTGTATATGAATTCATTGGATTGTCGCGGATGAATAGCCGGGGGGTTGTGAGATGAGAGTTTTCTTTTCTTTCTATTCATGTATTTTGTAATTGATGTAATATTATTTATATGGCCGCACAACCGGGATAGGGTTGTAGCCGTCATTGTATAATTTCTTTTACTATTTTTGCTCCTAGGATAGACCTAAGGTGGGGTGCACAAACTACCGGGTAACTCGAAGTGCCGAGTGGCCTACTCACGGTATTGAGGGAGGTTGTTTCGCTTCGGGTACTTGGCGGGTAGTTTGTCGCACCCGTAGGGGTCTAGGGTGGGGTTTTGGCTATTCATCTCGACCGTGTAATCCGCTCTTCGTTACAGGCTCGTACGGAATGCGGATTCCTAGTATATCCAATGTGTTCATCTGTGATCTGGAATGGCTATCATTGCATCTGACAAATGTGTATATATCTATATGATATCTATTTAGGCGTTGCTTATGTTTTGCATCCACGCTAGTCCAGCCCCCACTCTGTCGTTAGTTAAGTAACCTAACGGGTAATGACGGGCCCCGTGGAGAATGCGGATGGCATAAGCGTACGTCATATTTTCGTTGTTTTCTGCAATGGTAGGATTAACTGATGGGACGCATTAAATTAATGCAAGAAAACAAACCTAAAAAGAACGTTGTTGGAACAATTTTTCAAAAAGCTGTTATTGCAAGGACGCTCTCTTTTGTTTTGCATAGAGGTATTCGGTTATGAATGCCCAGCACCTCAGTCAACGAGGCAAGGGCCGAGATCCCTTCATCGGGAGTGACCCCTTGGACAAAAAGTTTGCGTCAGGGTAATAACTTCACTATAGTCGATTATTCTTGCTTTGCATCGAGGTATTCAGTTTGGAATATCCTGCACCTCATTCACGAGGAAAGAGCCGAGATCCCTTCACAGGGAGTGACCTCTTTAGCAAGAGTTTTTCGCCATTATATTTTCAAAAAGGTTATCAGGTTCCTTCAATGATATCATGTTCATTACGTTAATGGGTTTTTCGCCAAAAACCCAGCCGTAGCCCTCTGTCATTTCTTATAAGTTATACTTAGTATTCGTGCTGCGTTTGTTGACTGTGTCAAAGCGCAGTGAACGGTAGCTGAGTATTGCTTATCTGTTGGATACAATGTGATTGGTTAGGACAGTCGTGTAACCTTGTTGACTGTGTCAAGGGTTATGCGGGTGGGTTTAATGCAATCAAGATAATGACGGGTTGAACTTGAGTAGGACTCTTTGATTTGTTGACTGTGTCAAGGTCACTTGGGTCCTAGGGGCAAAAATCCACATCGGGAGTTTCTAAAGAAACTGAAACTTGCAGATTTAGCATACCTTCTGGAGTGTGGTGACTAGAGTGGATTCCATCTAAGTCATCGCACAATGATAGTTGGATCCCGATCCCTCTGATGAGTGGGATTACTCTCGGGAGATTATTTCACCTAACAATCAATGCTATAAACCAAGTAGGTGTCTAGAACGGTGTTAGCGGGGCTACGCCTCCAGGGAAAAGAGGTTATTTAATTAAGGAACTTCGCGAAAGCGTTGGAAAACCTCCCTCGAAGTACCAACACCAGCCTGGCTGAAAGGTTATGCAAGTATTGTGACGTGCGATTAATCCTGACTAGTTCTTCTTTTAGGGTTTGAAGAAGAATTTGAGGAAACAGTGGGAGCCATCCTGGTTAGATAAATCAATAAACCAATCTAATCTTGCAAGAGCGCACGCTGAGTGTTTCTTTACTCTCTCTCCAGGTAGCAACCATTTCACGCCCTAATCAAGATAATAAAATGTATCGCTTGACCGATCCGAATTCTTATTCGGGGCTGGGGAACGTTGGTTCGGCTCTAACTTACGACAACAGTCATAAGTATGAGCAAGGGAAAGAGGATTGTATGGATTCCAAGGATACCCAGTTGAAGAAGAAGCATGGTTTTGCATCTACTTCAGGTGTTCTTGTAATTGAGAACTGCTTTACGGTCAGCCCTACCTCCTAGGTACTTGATACCGGATCAGGATCTCATATCTGTAATCTATTGCAGGGACTGAGAAAAAGTAGGAGAGTTGTACCTGGTGATATGTCGCTCAGAGTAGCGAACGGAGCACAAGTTAATGCTGCAGCCGTCGGTGAATATCACCTAGTGTTGCCAAATGGCAATACTATGATTTTGAACGATTGCTACTATGTACCGTCCATGGTTTGCAACATCATATCAGTATCTTTACTCGATAAAGATGGATATGACTTTGTTCTTGATAGAAATATCATGAACATCTACCTTCATAAGGTACTGGTTGCAGAAGGTACACTGTGTAATGGTATCTACGTTCTAAATCAGAATACAGTTCTCAATGTACAAAACACACACAAGAGGAAGAATTCAGATACGAATGAATCCTACTTGTGGCGTTGTAGACTTGGTCATATCGGAAAGAAAAGACTAATTTGCATAAACATGGACTCTTCAATACGTTCGAGTTTTCATCTTATGAAACTTGTCAGTCTTGTCTCAAAGGAAAGATGACCAAATCTCCGTTCACCGGACATGGAGAAAGGGCAGCAGAGCTCTTGGGACTCGTACACAGTGATGTATGTGGTCCGATGTCTATACATGCAAGGGGTGGATTCTCGTACTTCATCACATTCACAGATGATCTCTCTAGATTCGGATATGTGTATCTTATGAAACATAAACCTGAAGCTTTTGAGAAATTCAAGAAATTCAGAAACGAAGTAGAGAACCAGACTAGCAAAAGTATCATGATCCTCCGATCAGATAGAGGAGGGGAGTACTTAAGCAGGGAATTCCTAGATTACTTAAAAGAGAATGGTGTTCTCTCTCAGCTTACTCCTCCTTATACACCACAGCACAACGGTGTATCGTAAAGGATGAATCGTACCCAATTGGATATGGTTCGCTCCATGATGAGTAGTGCTGAGTTGCCTCTTTCATTCTGGGGACATGCACTTTTAACAGCAGCACATCTATTGAATCAAGTTCCATCCAAATCCGTGCATAAGACTCCGTATGAAATATGGAGTGGTAAGAGTTTGTATTTTAAACGTATTAAGATTTGGGGTTGCCCAGCTTATGTCAAAAAGCAGAACCCAGACAAACTTGAGGCACGGGCAGTTTTATGTAAGTTTGTGGGATACCCAAAAGATTCAAGTGGGTATCTATTCTACCATGCAGAGGAACAGAAGATAATTGTTTCCAGGAATGCCACATTTTTGGAAAAAGAATTTCTTGTTAAAAATATTAGTGGCAGCACGGTAGAACTAGATGAAATTCCATAAACACAAACTTTAACTAAAGATTTGGAAGAACCGCTAGATTCAGTTACACCCAACGAACCTCAGCCACTCCGCAGATCTGGTAGGATTTCTCATACGCCCGAGAGATACTACGGTTTTCTCATAGACGGGGATCGAGAGGATTGCATCTTGGAAGAAGATGACCCTACCAGTTTCAGGCAGGCCATTATCAGTAGGGTCTCTGATAAGTGGCTGGATGCAATGCAATCTGAAATGGAGTCCATGTACACCAATAAAGTGTGGACCTTGGATATTGCTCCACCTGGGGTAAAACCCGTTGGATGCAAATGGATCTACAAAAGGAAACTTGGTGTAGATGGGCAGGTGGAAACCTATAAGGCTAGACTCGTTGCAAAAGGTTTTCGTCAAAGACCTGGTTTGGACTATGACGAAACATTTTCTCCAGTGGCTATGCTCAAATCCATTCGGATCCTACTTGCCATTGCTGCCTTCCATGACTATGAAATCTGGCAAATGGACGTAAAAATGGCTTTTCTAAATGGCTGTTTAGAAGAGTGCGTTTACATGGATCAGCCAGAAGGTTTCATGGACAGTGGGAGCTGCGGGAAGGTGTGCAAGTTACTTAAATCCATTTATGGATTGAAGCAGGCATCGCGGAGCTGGAACATCTGTTTTGATGAGACAATCAAGGAATTTGATTTCATCAAGAACGAAGATGAACCTTGTGTCTATAAGAAGATTGTAGGACGAACTGTCGTATTCCTAGTCCTGTACGTGGACGACATTCTTTTGATAGGAAATGACATTCTTATGCTACAATCAGTCAAGCTATTCTTGTCACAACGGTTCTCCATGAAGGACCTGGGTGATGCCCTGTACATTCTGGGGATCAAGGTCTACAGAGATAGATCCAAGAGACTACTAGGATTTTCGCAGTCCAGGTACATAGAGACCGTACTAAAGAGATTTAGTATGGAGGATTCTAAGCGTGGTAACATACCCGCATTGCATAGAATTACCCTCTCCCAGAAGATGTCTCCTAAGACTGCTAAGGAGAGGGTTCGCATGAACACTATACCCTACGCTTCGGCGGTAGGATCTATAATGTATGCGATGCTATGTATAAGACCAGATGTAGCTTACGCACTGAGCATGGTGAGCCGGTATCAGTCAGACCCAGGTGAGGACCACTGGACGGCAGTGAAGAACATTCTCAAGTACCTGAGAAGGACTAAGGAGATGTTCCTGGTTTACGGTAATGGAGACCTCAGGGTCGAGTCCTTTACCGATTCAAGTTTCCAGAGTGACAAAGATGACAGCAAGTCTGTCTCGGGTTTTCTGTTTACCCTCAACGGAGGGGCGGTATGTTGGAGGAGTTCCAAACAGGATACCGTCGCAGATTCGACGATGGAGGCTGAATACATTGCTGCAAGCGATGCCGCAAAAGAGGCGGTCTGGATGAAGAAGTTCATTAGTGAACTTCAGGTGGTTCCGTCCATTGTTGACCCAATACCTTTGTATTGCGATAACAATGGGGATATAGCTTTAGCGAAGGAACCAAGGTCCCATCAGAAATCCAGACACATCTTAAGGCGGTATCACCTGATCAGGGAGATCATTGATCGCCAGGAGATCGAGGTACGGAGAGTGGACACAAAAGACAACACAGCGGATCCATTCACGAAGGCCCTCCCTCAAACACAGTTCGAGCGACTTTTTGAGCTATTGGGTATGCGGTACGCCGGCAGCTGGCCTTAGTGCAGACGTTGGGTATGCGGTACACTAATTACTGGCCTTTAGTGCAAGTGGGAGATTGTTAGATATGTATGCCCTAGAGGCCATTATTGTATAGTACTGGTTTGTATAATACATTTTGGAGGCTTGGGATATATATATGGTTTTACGATAGTCTTTCTCGATATAGTAGTATGCTACTTGGTTTGTTTCTATCTTAATATGTATATATGTTTCTTTTAACATATCGCTAAAAACATATTGATAGAGCCCTTAGGATCTTTGCTTGACTACCGGCGTTGTGATGGCGATCACACTAGTGGGGGCTGGGTAGTCTATAAGCACATCCTTATTTTGGTCCCTAGTCGTAGGATTATCGAGACAGGGCATCGATACTCTAGAGTAGACTAGTGCGTATGCTTCTCTTCCCAGCAGGGGAGATGGTCTGTCCCACAGCCATCAGTACGTCGTACTGGAGATAGTATGCAGGTGCTCGTTAGGTTACGAGTACACTGGACAGGACTCGTCGGGAACTGTTGGTTGGTATTATACCTATCATCAGTTAACAGTTCCCAGGTGACATGAGTACAGCTTAGTCCGCTGACTTGACACTGTCATTTCGTCTCGAGTGTGTTCCTACTGTTCTTAGATTACTACCCTACCACGGCTATACTGAGTAATGCAAACAGGTAGTAGTTGGGTGCAGTCCCGAAGCACTTGGAGGCAGTGACGGTTAGACAGGATTCGTCTCTCCCGGTATTGGGGGTTGATATCGCGCTGTGTCTAGGAGAGCCATTACACAAAGTCCCTGGCCAGGGCAAGCGAGAATTGCTGGTAGGTTTTCCAGTAGATTCTCAGGGTGTTTTGGGCTACACTCCGACACGACTTGTACCGCTATTAGGGTACTGACGTTTACCGCCCCCTAGGCCCGCCATGCGATATTCTCAGACGAACGGACCGGACTGTACGGAGATTGTCATATTCAGGCTCAGTAGGAGTTCGATGGGTTCACCTCATTAGTCTTCTTATCGGCATCTACCTGGGGACCGTTACGTACAGCTAGTAACGCTTGCAGCCTGTGGTTAAACCCACTGCCAGCGTAGTGTCGAGCCTTTAGAGTCCCACACAGAGGGTTACTCGCCTTTGGGCAAAACAGAGTAGAGGTTGCATGGTTTTGCGACGGGGTTCGTTCACATCCGCGTACTTGTGCACGTTTAGTGTCCGGACAGTAGTTACTAGCGGGCTTTGGTTTAAGCCGGATCCTAGTAACTGTTTTTTGGATTGGTTTTGTCTCGGTGTATTCGTGTTCCTTGGAGCACGGATGCGGGTGTGTATGCACAGTTGACAGAGGCAGAGGCAGAGAATTCTCATTAGGGTTGTTGAACATTTGGCTTTGGTTGACTTGTTGACCGTTGACTTTTCTTTAAACCCTAATGAGAATATGATATATGATTAATAATATTAATTAAGTATTATTGTGCCATGGTTGAGTTGAAAGTTTGACTTTTTTTGACTTGTTGACTTTGTTGACCGGTTGACCATTTTGGACTTGTTGACCATCATCATTTCATGGCTATCATTTCATGGGTATGACTTTTTCTTGATTGTTGTTTGCAAAAGCAATTATAGCATGAAATGATAATGGTCATTGAAACTAACCATCACTATATACTTAATTATTATTATTATTATCATTATTCTCACTTTTGTGAGAAGGGTTGGATTATGAGAGCTCATTGTATCATTCTCTTTCTCTTTCCTAGAAAGGAAGCTCTCCCACTTCCTCTTCCTCTCTCAAGGTTCAAGTGTTCCATGAGTTGGAAATCATGAACCTTTGAGATAAAACCACCATCACTCTTCTCTACTTAATCTAAGATATAAGGTTTAGCAAACCAAACACCTTAGTTATCTCTAAGTTGAGATAGGAGCCCAATTTCGAGACCTTCGGGTGGATCCATCTATGGCAAAGAAGAGACGACAAGGAGGATCCGTTCAAGCGACTACTAGGAGCAAGAAAGAGGAAGAACCACATCAAGAAGAGAAGGAGTTCAAGACCAAGGTATAACCATTCTACATAGTAGTTAGAACATGTAGAATTTTGTTAGTTTTTGTTTAGCAACGATCCTTCATGAAACGGTCCACGTTACCTAGCTAGGGAAAAATTTTCATTTTACCTATTCCGCCTTCCCGAAAGGACCGGGGTGGGTAACATGGACCTAATAAATAGTCTACTCCGGAGTATAGATGCCCTATCTCGAAACTCCCACGACTAGGGACCACTTTTAAGGATGTGCTTATGGACTACCCAACTCTCACGTATATGATCGCCATCATACTGTTGGTAGTCAAGTAGGATCCTAAGGGCTCTATCAACGTATAATAGTGATCAGTCACCTGAACCTATACACGACTGATAAAGGCAAACCAGATAGCATACTATCGTCTTGAGTAAGACTGTCCTACCGGTATAGGTCCTCCCTCAATCATTGCAATCACGTACCTGCGATCCAATAATTGACTTTGAGGGCACTATATCCAACACCAACAACTCTGCAGCTGATCCTTAAGCTTCCTAAGCTTCGCCGGCTCATCTGGAACAACGTCGGAAAACTCTCGCATGATAATATCCAGAAGAAAACTGCTGACCATCCTGGGGATAAGAGCTAAACGAATGTCCTCGTCCCAGGCCTCAGCTACTCCCGCGATGGTCATGAAATCTGTCTCGACGCCTAAGCCTCTGTCTCTGGGCTGGTACACCTGTACGAGCCCTCCTCTGTTCCGGAACTCCCAAGTCTCGGAAAACGCTCCTCGTCAAAATGGATGTGTCCACTGGTGCTGTATAAGTAACACAAGGCTGAGTGCTAACTGCAAGGAACAATTGGGTAACAGGGGTGACAACCTCCTGTCGCTGCGCTCGAATGGCCTCAACCAAAGAACTCATCGTCTCGCGCAAGTCCTGCATCTCTACCACAAGCCTATCAATATGATCTATCGAAAGCGGATCCATATGGTCCGATGCAACAAGCGTGCCATCCTGGTCAGTCCTCGTCCCATACGAGTCAACTCTGACCTCGTCCCTCGTTGCATCAATCAGAGTCCTCATAGTCATCGGCGACAAAGACTATAAATGGAAGAATGATTTGATATGAACACGGAAATCGAATCACAAAGATATGTATCATCAAGGAAGGAATTTCAAGCAAATTGTACTTAGGTCACTTTAGGCGGAGTACCGCGTCGTGAGTATATCGCGGACATACACACACTACGTTACCCAGCTTTAAGCTACCTACTCCATCATACCAAGGTTATTCTACACTCCGAAAGGTAAAACCTGGCGCTCTGATACCAACTTTGTCACGACCCGAAATTAGCACGTGACGGCCTTAATACTACACAACGTCTACAGGTGTAACGGAGTAAAAGAAAGCGCAAACCCAGAAATCTAAACCATCAAAAGCAATAAGAAATAATAGCATTTCCAAACCCTTTAAAATCTCAACCCAAATTCTTTAAAAGTCCAACTTATTTCCTTTAAAATTTTGACAGCACCTCCTTTATAAAACAAGCCCCCAAAAAGGGGTACAACAAAATATAAGTAAAAGCATCCCAAACGGGAGAAAAAATCCACGCCCAACGGCGGAAAACAACCACCACACAGATATATGACGCCGTAGCGAAGAAAGAGACGATATACATAAAACTGCATAAAAACATCGAAGTCACAAAATAATATACAATATCGTCCTCACATCACGTCTCTAAGTCATACAATACAATGGTAGATGGAGAGTACAGGATACAACGAATATACAACAAGCAATATCGGATAACCGCTAGACCTACCTATGCAAAACTGCACACTGTCAGGCGAAGCGGTATCCGCAGCAAAAGATGATACGATGGATAGAAATAGCCCTGCCTCTGATATCCTGAAGAACACCCGCAAAACACTGTGGCACAATGGGGGTGAGTTGCCAACTCGTGAATAATAAATAACATATGCAGGTAATCGCAAGTATGCACGTACAGTGCGAATCTAACATATGCAAACTATCAGCAGTAAATGGTCATATGTAATGCATCAGTCATGAAAGGTACACTAGCAGGTACTACTAATACATGAAGCAATAATCTGACGATCTATATGCAATAATCATGTAAGGTACTCTATCAGGTACAACTAATACATGAAGCAACGCATAATAGTATGTGAATGCAACAGTCATGAAAAGTACTCTATCCGGTACAAATAATACATGAAGCAGTGCATAAACAATAAATGTGGAGTATGGAATAAAACATGTCATTCCCACGGAAATCCTAATCTCGTGGTAGGACCAAAATCCAACAAGACAATCGAATTCCCAATTTCCACAATCAGCCCCCAAATTGGCTCTCATATCATGTAAGTCTCGTATATCTTGTATGTACAACATCAGTATATCTCACATATCCTGTATATCCAGTATCAGTATATCTCACATATCCTGTATGTCCAATATCAATATATCTCACATATCATGTATGTCCCATATAGATATATCTCACATATCCTGTATGTCCAATATCAATATATCTCCCATATCCTGTATGTCCAATATCAATATATCTCTCATATCCTGTATGTCCAATATAAGGTGAATGTACAGTATCGACACCCAAAACCATCATGAAATAAGTGTCTAGCATCGACACAAAAATACTCATATCCATACGTTCCTCGAATCGTAAGTGTCATGTATCGACACCCGTGATCCACGTATCGGTCTTTTTGATATCTATACGTTCCTCGAAACTCAAGTATCTCACCTCGACACTTGCGTTCCACGTATCGGTATATACGTCCTCGAATCTTAAGTGCCAAACGCCAACACTCTCGATCCCCGTATCGGTAATATACGTCCTCGAATCTTAAGTGCCAAACACCGATACTCTCGATCCCCGTATCGGTATAAAACAAATCTCAAGTGGATCCATCCAATATCAAGTAATGAAATAGAATACTTGCATAATTCCATGAAACCACCATGGTCCACAATCCAGAAAAACATCAAGTTGTGAATACGTATGAATGCATGAATCAATACACATATATTAGCGTCCCATTCCACTAACATTGGTGTAAAAGCATATATAACAGCGTCCCATTCCACTGTTATATATACAGGAGTAAAATATCAGAGACATCATATGAAATCCATGAATGTAATATATGCAACATGAAACAATAATATGAGCATATAAAGGAAAACAATTATTTAACTGCAACAATTAACTAAATATACCACGCGGTTCCTGATTTCCCCGAAATCAGATGCAACATCATAGACAAGTGAACATGTAGCTATAACAAGGTATGCGTAACCATGTCAGTATAGCAAGATATGTGTGTCCATATGTAAGTATGTATGATGTCAAAGTAGCTGTACCAAGGTATGTGTCTATACCTATCCATAATACCCTCAAGGTATATGTATGTATGTATGCCAGATGTACATGTAGCTATGTCTCATATGTGAATATACCTGTCACAATGGTACAATACCATATAGGTATATGGGTAACTTGTAACACTTTGAAATTTCGTTAGAATGTTTTTCGTGTTAATTAGCAATTTGTGCGTGTTCTTTTATATGTGTACTTGGGTTATTAGTTATTTTTAGTCGGGTTACCCTAATTGGAAAATTTTCCATTTTGTAGTGTACACTTGCACACTTAGCCATGTTGTAACCTAGGTTAAAGTGTTATCCATTCTTTCCTTGCATGTTTCCTTGTTAATTCCCCACCATTTTTAATCAAAACAAAACCCTTTTTAAAATTCTTTTAGCAATAGAAAAATGAGGAATGGTGGTTAGGTAGAAATTGACTTTTTGTGACCCTTTTTCTCTCTTTCCTTTTCTCTTCCTCTCTACTGAGCTCCAGCAGAATTCCAGCAGCAACAACACCATATTTTCTTCATCTCTTCATTTCCCTTGAAGCCAAACAAAACCCTACACAAAACCCCTCACCTCCTTCACTCTAAAGCTTAGAAAAAAGGGTTCTTTTGGGTTTTTGGTGGCCAATCTGTGCAAGTGAGGGCAAGGGCTGGAGTTTTAGCTTCACTAGGATCCTTTGAAGGTATATAGCTCATATTTAACACTCCTTTTCATAACTTGTAGTAATTCTAGCTAAATATCACTTTTTGTGCATTGTTTTGTGCTATTGAAGGGATTTAGTGATGATATGTTAAAATTAGCATTTTTATGGGTTGATTAGCTTGGTGATGAGTTGTTAGGATGGTTTTAAACTGGGGTTTTGCTTCAGGTTTCATAAAAATACCCTAAAGTTTCATTTTAGTGTAAAAGTGTGGTTTTTAACTAGAAATAGGGTTCTGTTGGATCTGCTGCTATCCGGGTCATTTCAGAATGAAATTGGAATTTCTGTAGCATACACAGGGGGTATTGAGTGCACACACCAAACCTGGGAGCCCAATTCCCAAGAGAGGCCGCCGGAATAATCATTCTGGCCGCAATTTGCGGCCAGATGGGTGAGTTGGGGGTTGGAGTTTGGGCCACTAGAGTCTGCTGCTATATGGAGTATTTTGGTATATCTATTTTTATAAGATCCGTTCTGTATCAAAATCTGGAGTAGAATACCCTATTTCCCGTATTTTTAATCTTTCGCGACACGCGTGATACGTGTGTGTGGGTTTGGGGTTTCTGCGTATCACGACGCGTCGGAGTGGCTTCAGGCGCGTAATCACACGTTTTAGCGTATCGCGCACACGCGCGCTTGGTTTGCGACACGGGTTTCTAGTTGACTTTAAATGTCGTGTTTGTACGGTTTTATGCTTATGAGTGATATATTGTGAAATTCTAGGATTCGCAGGCGAGTGCGACGGGCGCCGTTAAGGAGGGGAACAAGTCGTCGATTATACCTAGCGAGAGACTACGGTGAGTAGATTTAACATCTACGGGGATATCGCCCGCATGGCGTTCTACGTCAGGGCTGATAGGATCTTATAGCTACATTTCCATACATTGACTGTTCATGGCTACTATTTAGTGCATACCACATTCCCTGATGTATGTATATAAACTAGAATTGATAGAACACCGCACCCTTACTAACGGTTCATGTTGCACGAGCACTATCCTGCATGTTACACACACACCGTTAGTAATTGCCATGACACTCACACTGTAGAATTTCCATCGGATCATTATGTTGTAGATCATCTTTATGTGACTTGACATGACATTCATACTTGATGCATATATCACATCGGATCATTATGTTGTAGCTCATCTTTATGTGACTTGACTTGATATTCATACTTGATGCATATATCACATCGGATCATTATGTAGTAGCTCATCTTTATGTGACTTGACATGATATTCATACTTGATGCATATATCACATCAGATCATTATGTTGTAGCTCATCTTTATGTGACTTGACATGATATTCATACTTGATGCATATATCACATCGGATCATTATGTTGTAGCCCATCTTTATGTGACTTGACATGATATTCATACTTGATGCACATATCACATCGGATCATTGACTTGCATATTGGTTTGGATTACATGTGATTTCTGGATTTGGCAACCGTGGCTATTTCAAATATGTAATCATTTAAAAACCTGGTTCCCTTGATATGATATTTTGGTTTGTCCACCATGTGTTTCCTCGGTGCTAGAGTGATATATGTGAACCCGAATCGAGGAGCTGGATGAGGCCGATTACGGGTACATGGTGGACCCGGTATGGTACCCCGGGGCGAGAACGGTTTCGCTGTGTAGTAGACGGTGAGCCTGGCAGAGGGACCACTACCTACCGGTGATTGGTTGGACCTGGCAGTTATCTGGAGGATACTGATCAGAGTCGATAGATGGATGCGGGATGATCCGTACTGCCGGGGCCGAGGGCCGATACCGCAGACGGAGCCCGTGGGCTGACCCGGACTGACGGGGCCCGATGGATGAGGATTTGCGTGTCGATGATGGACACGAGTATTTGTGATATTTGGGTGCCGATGTTGGGCACTCGTGATTCCCAGAGATGTACAGGATTGGAGGGCTGATGAGAGTGCCGGCGCTTGAGTTATTTGGGTGATCTGGGTGCATTGATGGACACCGAGTATATATTCCACGTTGACATTCCGTGTAGATGTTATATTTCCCATGCTCAGCATTCATTATTGTATCTCATCCTGTAGTTATATTACATGATAGAGCACTTGCATGATTATTGCACATACTGCTTACCACGCATTGATATCATCTGTTGGCATATGATAGAGTAGCGCAGTAAGTGCATGTTTGCGATTACCTTTATATGTTATCTATATTCACGAGTTGGCAACTCACCCCCGTTGTGCCACAGTGTTTGCAGGTTGCCATTCGGAGTAGTCGCGGCAGGCTGCGTTCTTGCATCTTTTGACATAGATACCCCTACAGTTGGCGTACTAGCTTTTTTGCTGATAGGTAGGTTTTGTGCGGTGTCTGTTTATCTTTTAGTTATGTATATTGTTGTATCTAGTACTCTCCATCTACCACTTATGTATTGACTTAGAGACAGTGTGAGGACGATGATGTATATTATTTGTATTTTGGTGTCGAGCTCGTTGTGAGCCGACTTACTTATGCAGTTTATTCTATCTGTGATGTTCCCACTTTTTACTCTTGATCTTCACTACGGCGTCGTATATTGCTATCTTGGTGATTGTTTACTAAAGATTTCTTATCACTTCTAAATGCTTCCATTTTAAAAACTTAAAACACTCTATACTTTTACTGGTTTGTTTTCTGGGTTTTCGGTTCACTTAGTCGCGTTACGCCTGTAGACGTTACGTGGTTAAGTGCCGGTCACGGGCCAAACTTTGGGTCGTGCAAAGTTGGTATCAGAGCGTAGGTTTTACCTTCGGTGTGTAGGATGACCCTGGTATGATGGAGTAGGTAGCTGCAGCAGAGTGGCGTAGCGTGCGTATGTTCCGCGGCATACTCACGACATGGTACTCCGCCTAAGCGACCTTAGGACTTATTGATTGAAATTCCCTCATGATTTTATACATCGTTGTGATTCGATTTCTGTATCCTCATCGAATCCTACCTTCTTTTCAGCCATTATGCCGCCAAGGACTACGAGGGTGCAGAGAGTGGCCGTGAGAGCCGAGGTTCGAGTTGATTCATCTGAGACGAGGACTGGTCCGAGTAGTACTCCTGTTGTACCAGGACAGATTGTTCCCCCTACGACAGCTCAGATCGCTAGACTAGTGGTAGAGATGCAGGGCTTGCGCCAGGCGATGAGCTCGTTGGTGGAGGTCGTTCGAGCGCAGCGACAGGTGGTTGTCACCCCTGTTACCCAGCTATTCCTTGCGATCATTATGCAGTATTCCGTTCCCTACATAGCACCGGTGGAGGCAGCCCCAGTTTACGGGACACGTCTTCCAGAGACCGTGAGAGTTCCAGAACAGTTGAGGAATCGTACTGGTGTACCAGCCCAGAGCAGAGGCTTAGGACGAGGCCAGTTGTTTGGCTCTCATCCCCAGGGAGGACGGCAGCCAGCGCGTAGATGTTTATGATGTGGGAGCGTTCAACACCTCATCAGGCAGTGTTCCTTCACACCACGTCAGGGTCGTATTCTGAGATGTCGTGGACGCGGAGGGTTCGCGCAGAGGGGTCAGGTTAGTAGAGGAGGAGTTCGGTCAGTCGCAGATGGAAGACAAGCACAAGTTTTCGCTTCGACTCATCGGGACGTGAGGGCGTCCAACGCAGAGCTTTCAGGTACTCTTTCAGTATGTCCTTTGTTGCACACGTATTGTCTGATCCGGATCCTTGTGCTCGTATGTTTCCACGTACTCGTACGTATCCACACACTTTGTGCCGAGTTTGGGTAGAAAGTCCGGTTTGCTTAATCAGCTGCTAGTTATGACTACTCCTGTGGGAGAGTCGTTTGTCGCTAGTCACGTGTTCCGATCCTGTACCGTCCGTATTGGCGAGAGAGAGTTGCCGGTCGATTTGATCCTTCTTAAGATGTTGGACTTCGACGTTCTTTTGGGCATGGATTGGTTAACCACGTGCTATGCTTCTGTTGACTGCCGCGAGAAGACAGTTAGATTTTGTTTTCCCGGCGAGTCGGTTTTTGTTGTGTTGGGGGACCGTGGTGCCACCCCTCACAGTGTGATTTCTTCTTTTCACGCGGGACAGCTTTTGAGGAAGGGATGTCAGGGATTTCTCGCCTATGTTTGCGATACTAGAGCTATAGTGGTTCCGTTGGATCAGGTTCCGGTTGTTAGCGAGTTCCCTGATGTGTTCCCTAACGAGCTTCCTGGGCTACCGCCCGAGCGTGACATTTCTTTCGGTATTGATTTGGTTCCTGGCACGGGGCCTATTTCTGTACCGCCTTATCGGATGGCCCCGACGGAACTTAGAGAATTGAAGGGTCAGTTGCAAGATTTGCTGGATAAAGGACTTGTTCGACCCAGTGTTTCTTCTTGGGGTGCTCCAGTCCTGTTTGTCAAGAAGAAGGACAGCAGTATGCGTTTGTGTATCGACTACCGCCAGCTGAACAGGGTGACAGTGCGGAACATGTATCCTTTGCCACGCATCGACGATTTGTTCGACTAGCTCCAGGGGGCAGGATACTTTTCGAGGATCGATTTGCGATCAGGCTACCATCAGCTGCGGGTTCGATGGGAGGACATTTCTAGGACAGCTTTCCGCACGCGTTACGGCCATTATGAGTTTTTGGTGATGTTGTTCGGACTCACCAACGCGCCAGCAGTATTCATGGACTTGATGAACCGTATTTTCTGGCCGTATCTTGATCTGTTCATCATAGTATTCATTGACGATATCTTGTGTATTCTCAGAGTAGAGAGGAGCACGAGCAGCACCTGCGGATTACACTGCAGACCTTGAGGGAGCATCAGCTTTTCGCCAAATTCTCCAAGTGTGCTTTATGGCTGGACAGCGTAGACTTCTTGGGGCACGTGATTACATGAGATGGTATATGTGTAGACCTGAGGAAGATTGACGCCGTTCGGAGTTGGCCTAGACCCACGTCAGTGACGGAGGTTCGCAGCTTTCTAGGGCTGGTAGGCTACTACAGGCGATTCGTACAGGACTTCTCCCGTATTGCTACACCTTTGACTGGGTTGACCCGGAAGGGTGTTCGTTTCGATTAGACGGAGGAGTGTGAGCACAGTTTTTAGCAGCTACGGGCTCTACTGACTACGACACCAGTGCTATCATTGCCTTCAGGATCAGGCGGATTTGTGGTCTATTGTGATGCTTCACGAGTGGGGCTAGGGTGCGTATTGCTGCAGCATGACAGGGTGATCGCGTATGCTTCGCGGCAATTAAAGAACATGGACAGAATTACCCAACTCACGATTTGGAGATGGCTGCAGTGGTCTTTGCATTTAAGATCTAGCGACATTACCTATATGGCGAGTCGTGCCAGATATTCACTGATCACAAGAGCTTAAAGTATATATTCCAGCAGCGAGACCTGAACCTTAGACAACGCCGATGGATGGAGTTAGTGAAGGACTACGATTGTGAGATCTTGTATCACCCGGGCAGGGCTAATGTAGTGGCAGATGCTTTGAGCAGGTGACCCCGGAGTAGTCTATCTTATTTGAGCACAGTACAGAGGCAATCGTCGGCAGATTGGCAGATCTTATGCGAAAGCCGGGTACAGTTCGAGTTTACGCCGATCGGAGGACAGATTGCGCATGTTTGTGCACGCCCACAGTTGCTTGACCGTATACATGAGATACAGCACAGTGACGACCGATGTTCAGAGATCAGGGAACAGATTGGACAGGGCAGATTTCCCGAGTTCGCGATAGATGATCAGGGGATACTACTGTTGGGGCTAGACTGTGCGTACCAGATGCTGAGGGACTGCGGCGTGAGATTCTTGAGGAGGCACATCGATCGGTATATAGTGTTCATCCCGGTTCCACCAAGATATACCATGATATGAGAGGTGTTTACTGGTAGGACGGAATGAAGAGAGACATCGTAGATCTTGTTTCGAGATGCCTGACTTGTCAGCAAGTCAAGGCTGAGCACCAGAGGCCACGGGAGAGCTACAGCCGTTACCCATTCCGGAAAGGAAATGGGAGCAGAATTCTATGGACTTCATTGTGGGTCTACCCAGGACTAGTCGAGGGTATGACTCCATCTGGGTGATCGTGAATCGTTTGATGAAAGTGGCTCACTTCCTACCGGTGAAGAAGACTTTCGGATTTGCTCAGTATGCCCAGATATACATCGACGAGATCATACGATGATTGGTAGAGATTCTGCGTGTTCAAGTTTAGTTAATTACCACAATCAAGACGGTTTCGCTTGTAGCTAGCCGGTTGAGTACGGGTCGTCCGCAGGGAGATGGGAATCTTTTTCCATGTGCTTTAACGAGTTAAGTCCAATTTTCCAGATTTGTTTGTGATTAACTAAGTGTTAAAATGATATGTAAAGAGAGCTTGTTAGGGTTAGGATTAGGTTAGTTTGAGTTAGGAGTCGCTCACTTCTTTCGTTGCCACTCTTAATATCGGTGTTACGGTAATCGGCAACAACGGGGATTAGCACGACTAGGAAGGAACTTGCGAGTATAAGCTAGGCTTTCCAACGCTTAAGTTCTTCCTTTTGGTGCTTGTCCGTCCGTTCTTGGCTCTTAGCCATAACCTCCGGTTAATTCAATCACAACCGGTCTCACTACGGAATCACCGCTATCATGTAGGATAGGGTGCCGAAGGGAGCGGATTGTGGTTCAATTAACGGGAGTCGATTTAAGATGTTGGTCAAGGAAAGAGTGAGAGAGATTTCCTTCTCTCAAACTTCCCTTATCCTACCTTAACAAGTATGGAAACTACTCACACATCATAACGAAAAGAAAATAAAACAAAAGAGGAAGATAGAAAGAAGGAGATTAGAAGATAACAACTAGCTATTTGCGACCTCACCTCGGCAAGGATCAAGCGTAAGCATCATGGTTGTTTAAGGATAAAGGAAAAGAGACAAGAAAGAAATAAACACAAATAACAACAACTAAGTTAACAAATGAAAATTACAAGCAATAATAATTTAACTAAAGAACAAGACAAGTATAATAACAAAAGGAACTTCTTTATTCATCATTCTTCACTCACAAAAGCTCACTACAAGTTTTTCATTGGAGAAGAGATGAGAAGAGTAAGAAGAACAAGTATTCTAAAACCTAAAAAAATACAAGATTAAGCAACCTTGGCTTCACAAGGTTCTGGGCTATTTATAGGCTGGAAAATGAAAATCTGGGGCAACATTCAGAATACAAATGGAATTACCAAAACACCCCTGAAGTTTCTTCATCTGATAAGCCCGTACGGCCGCGGTTCCGCGGCCTAGACCCCCTATTGGCCGCGGAACCGCGGCCATATAGAGGAGTTAGCTCCTCGGGTTTTGTGTGGTGTCCTGGTCTTTTATGTCCTTCAGTCTGGTATATGATTTTTCTGATAATATTTCCATATTTCTTCCAGAATTTTAGTAGACCAAAAGGTGATTGGATGTGGATCTTTTTGCCATGATTTTCTTGAGCTCCGCGTAGATTTCTTGGATCTTGTGTTGCCATTGAGCCTTGTGCATGAAAATGACATTGATTTTCCATTTTGTCTCTTAAACTGGTGTGTGGCAACAGACGGATAAAGAGCGGAGACCCGTGTTTTATCTGTGGTTGGCAGGGACCCGGATTTTGTCGTGTTTTTCCATGAATTTCACCGTTTAGAGCCGAGAACCTGTATCCTACAATTGACTAGCAAACACGGCTCAAGAGTACCTACCGATAAACAATATGATAAAAATTGGGCGGTATAAAAATGCAAAAATCTGATATGAACAAATACCCCCAAACTTATCATTTGCTCGTCCCGAGCAAAGCAAATTTATTCACAAAAATTTTCCTAAACTCACTTTCGCAGGGAACGCAATTACTCTGAGCATGTGCAACAAGCCGTTAAACCTCTAGGTGTCCCTAGTAGGAGGAGTGTCGTCTCTTGAGGGTTTTCAGCGGATACTACCCACAAAATCCGGTCAAGCTAGTTTTGTAAAATAACTATGATTCAAACCCCTAAAGTTTTGTTTCAGAAAATAACAATTCTATGATCCTAAATCTAGACTATCGAACCCTTATTTTTCACACCTCGCTTCTTATTTAACTACAGATTTTATATGTCTTTACGTGCAGTGCAAATAGTGTCGTTAAGTTCCAGAAGGATCGATTAAAGTCATCATGTCACACAATAAAGCCCAGATAACAATTTTAAAAGGATCACATAAGTTTTATAAAGAGTTAAGCATTTTTCAAGTTTCTTTTTCCAGTAAGGTTTCAACTTCAGAATTTCTATCTTCCTTAACAGGAAACTAGGTCTTATTTTTCACTCCACCTTTTTCTTGTTTTCATTTCATACACACCTCTGTGAACGTGCAATAGTCTTTATCATAGAATAAAACCTTCATATCTCCGCTAAAATATTTTTTTTATAAAAGCCTGTCTTTTATCAAGCTTATTCTCACACAAAGAACCGTTAGGAATTTTAACTCGGAGAGAACACTTGCTTGACTTTGTTTTAATCTGGACTTTCTAGGCTTCTTAGCGAGCTTTGGGCCAATGCACCCAAACCAGTTGGTTTTAGGGCATTAGGTGTAGAATCACCCCAGCGGACTTAATTACTCAAGTTACCTAGGTCCAAAAACAAAGGACAGTTTGGCGTGAAAAATCATGATGATTTTATACGAACGGAGATATAACCGGCAGTTCAATTATTTTTTTGGATAAAAGACGTGTTTAGTGGGTTTGGTGTGTAATCATTCCAATCAAGTTCCAGATGGGTTATTTTTCAGACTTAGTTCCAATTAAGGCATCAATAACATTCCTTCATATTCACTCACTTCATAAACTATTCTTGAAATTACTTATTTCAGAACAAACCTATTTGATCCTCAGAAAATCATTTATCCATTTAAAAGTTTTTCGACATAAAAGACTTGTCATCTAATTTCCCAAAAACTCACGACACGTGTAGTGTGATGTAAAGACGTATATCAGCTATAGTTAACTTTAAAGGAGAGTTATCTTTTAGGTTTTCAAAATCTAAATATAAGATTTAGTTATTCTTATCTTATCAAACAAAACCGTCGAAATGTTGAATCAGAGTCCTCCTACTAGCTAACTTGACAGAAAAGTTTTTATGTTTTTAGAAAATTTTCAGAATTTTATGGATTTTAATATGCAGATGCAAAATATACATATGAATACGAAGGTTAGAAATGCGTACCGAGCGTACCCCCAGACTTAAACTGGACAATGTCCTCACTGTCATCGCATGAAGAGATCATTTGAAGGGTCAAAAATGCCGGTTAGATATACACAATTTTTTTTTTTTTTTTATTTTTAAAGAAAAGAAAAAGAAAAGAAAAAATGGAAAAGAATATCCACAAAAATGTACAAAATGGTATATACATACCCCCAAACTTATTTGGAACAGTGTCCACTTGTTCTTGGCTGGATAACCGAAGTTTGGAGGTAGGCAGAGGAAGATTATGCAAGGTAAACCGGCTCCTGCAAGACCAGGAGCTCCTCTGTTGGTTCGGCGCTAAGGTACGGTTTTGGTCGGTGTCCGTTCAATTTAAAAAATGAACCGTCCTTTGGATTCTCCAAATCCACAGCGCCATGCAGATACACATTCCGCACAAAATACAGCCCTTTCCAGCGAGATCTGAGCTTTCCTGGATGGAAGTGTAATCGGGTGTCGTAAAGCAGTACCTGCTGACCATGTACGAAGGTTTTGCGCAACAGGTGTTTATCGTGAAACGCCTTCGTTCGAATCTTAATGACAACCGCGTTATCGTAAGCCTCATCCCTAAGTTCGCTCAGTTCGTTCAGCTGCAGCTTCCGATGGCTGCCCGCATCTTTGAGAGACAGATTTAGTTCTTTTATCGCCCAAAATGCGCGATGCTCAATTTCGACAGGTAGGTGGCAAGCTTTTCCGTACACAAGCCGATAGGGAGACATGCCAAGATCGGTCTTATAAGCGGTTCGAAATGCCTAAAGGGCATCAGTGAGTTTCAGCGACCAATCTTTTCGGTTCTTGGAAACCGTCTTCTCCAGTATCTGCTTGATTTGCCGATTTGAAACTTCGGCCTACCCGCAGGTTTGGGGGTGGTAGAGCGTGGATAGCTTATGATTAATGGAATATTTCCGCATCAAGGCCTCGAAAGTCTTATTGCGGAAATGAGTTCCATTGTCGCTAATGATCGCTCGGGGGTGCCCAAAACGGGAGAAAATGTTTTCTTTAAGAAACGTAACAACAACCTTGTTGTCGTTAGTCCGGCTGGGCACAGCCTCGACCCATTTAGAGACGTAATCAACAGCGAGAAGAATGTACAAGTTCCCAAAAGAGCTGGGAAACGGCCCCATGAAATCTATCCCCCAAACGTCGAAAATCTCTACAACCAAGATTGGTTGGAGCGGCATCTCGTTCCTCCGGGATATCCGGCCCAAGTGTTAGCACCGGGAGCAAGTCTTGCAATAGTTATGAGCGTATTTGAAGAGTTGTGGCCAGTAGAAACCACATTGCAAGATCTTCTCAGCTGTCTTTCTAAGGCCAAAATGCCCGCCACATGCTTGATCGTGGCAAAATGATAGCACACTCTTGAATTCATCGTCAGGGACACACCGACGAATAATCTGGTCGGGACAGTACTTGAACAGATAGGGTTCGTCCCAGTAAAAGTGTTTTACTTGGGATAAGAAACGAAGTCTGTCCTGACTTGACCATTCAGTCGGTAGTAATCCCGTGGCCAAATAGTTCACAATATCCGCGAACCAGGGTTCGCAAGATACTGTCAAGAGTTGTTCATCCGGGAAAACGTCGTTGATCGGAATAGGAAGCGAAGGCGAAGAAGGAAGTCGTGAGAGATGGTCGGCAACTACGTTTTCACATCCTCGTTTGTCCTTAATGACAAGGTCAAACTCTTGAAGCAAGATGATCCAACGTATTAGCCGAGATTTTGCATCTTTCTTCGCAAAAAGATGGTGCAGAGCAGAATGGTCTGTGCAGACAATGACTGGAGAGCCGATGAGGTAGGGCCTGAACTTTTCTAAAGCAAATACAACAGCCAAGAATTCCTTCTCAGTTGTTGTATAATTGAGTTGGGCGTCGTTCAGGGTTCGGCTCGCATAATAGATTACGTGCGGCATCTTGTTGATGTGTTGTCCAAGGACAGCACTAATGGCAAAGTCGAATGCATCGCACATAATCTCAAATGGGTGCGTCCAGTCAGGTGAAGAAAGAACGGGAGCAGAAGTGAGTGAGCTTTTCAATGACTCGAACGCAGTCACACAGCTCGAGTTGAAGTCAAATGGTGTGTCCTTGGCCAGTAGAAGAGTCAAAGGCCTAGCAATCTTGCTAAAGTCCTTGATGAACCGTCTATAGAAACCGGCATGGCCAAGGAAGGCTCGGATGTCTCGGATGCATCTGGGAGGAGGTAGATTGGAAATGACCTCAATCTTTGCTTTGTCAACCTCTATGCCATTTTGCGAGATGATATGTCCTAAGACAATACCTTCGCGCACCATGAAGTGGCACTTCTCCCAATTCAAAGTGAGATTCTTGTCCTTACATCGGGTAAGGACAGCGTCAAAATGCAGCAAACACTCGTTGAAAGAATCGCCGAAGATGGAGAAATCATCCATGAAGATATCCAGAAATTTTTCCACCATGTCTGAGAAGATTCCCATCATACACCGCTGGAAGGTAGCGGGCGCATTGCATAACCCAAAGGGCATGCGACGATATGCAAACGTGCCGAAAGGACAAGTGAATGTGGTCTTGTCCTGGTCTTTTTCGGCGATGGGAATCTGATTATAGCCGGAGTAGCCATCAAGAAAGCAGTAGTACTCGTTCAAGCATTTGGTCAATGAAAGGTAGCGGAAAGTGGTCCTTTCGCGTTGCGGCGTTGAGTTTTCTGTAATCAATGCATACTCGCCATCTAGTTTGGGTGCGAGTAGGGATTAACTCATTCGCCTCGTTAGTGATGACCGTTATACCTGATTTCTTGGGGACAACGTGAATGGGGCTAACCCACTGGGTATCAGAGATAGGGTAAATGATACCACTATCCAGACATTTTACGATCTCTTTCTTCACAGCCTCTTTCATGACTGGGTTGAGACGTCTTTGTGGATCCCTGGCTGGTTTGGTATCATCCATCAGATGAATGTGATGTTCAACGATCAGGGGACTAATCCCGTTGATGTCCGCCATGGACCAGCCAAAAGCTTGCCTGTTGCTGTGCAAGACCGCAAGAAGGGCTTTCTCTTGCTCTGGAGCTAGAGAAGCCGAGATGATGACAGGGAGGGTCTCGTTCTCACCTAAGTAAGCATACTTAAGGTGAGACGGCAAAGGCTTTAGTTCGAGCGTTGGAGGTGAAACGATTGAAGGCAAGATTGGTGCAAAGGTCTCAAACTCAAAAGATTCCAGCAAAGGTTCAAAACGAGTGTAAGCGACCGAGTTGGATGGTTCAGGTAACTCATCCGGAAATTCGAAGGATTCAAACTCGGGTTGTGAGCGGCTAAGATCGTTCGAGAACGTGAAACACTCGTAGTCGTTTTCGGACGCAGAAACAGCAGCAGGTTCGAAGAGGAACGCACTAGTGGCGTCAAGGTTATCGTGATCAAACAGAAACTCCTTGAATTCACACTCTTCTGGGGTGATCTCCTGGATCTAGCAGACGTACAGTATATGAGCATTAGGTTCGGAGGGCTGATTCCCCAACCTAAAAATGTTGAGTTCAATTGTCATGTTTCCAAAAGAGAGGTTCATCGAACCATTGCGACAATTGATCACAGCATTTGAGGTTGCAAGGAATGGGCGACCGAGTATCACCGGAATTTGATTCTGGGGGTTAGCTACAGGCTGTGTGTCTAATACAATGAAGTCAACGGGGAATATGAAGTCCCCGACTTTGATTAACACATCCTCTAGCTCACCCCTAGGATGGGTGATCGATCGGTCGGCCATTTGGAGAGTGCAGTGCGTGGGTTTTAGCTCTCCTACGTCTAATTGCTCGTATACTGAGTACGGAAGCAGGTTAACACTGGCACCAAGATCTAATAGTGCGCGGTTGATGTTCTTATCCCCAATGTTAATAGAAATCGTAGGACAGCCAGGGTCCTTCCGTTTTTGTGGTAAAGATTGGGTAAGGGCATCACTCACAGCACTAGCCAAGAAAACTTTCTTGGGTACCTGAGACTTCCTCTTTTTCGTGCACAAGTCCTTTAAGATTTTCGCGTAGGACAGGACTTGTTGGACAACATCTAAAAGAGGAATGTTAATGTTAACCTACTTAAATAACTCCAGAATCTTCTCCATTTATGGATTTTGTTTGGTGGACTTCAACCGGTTTGGAAATGGAACGTTTTTAAAATTGGTTGAGTCCAATGCTGGAGGAGGAGATTGTGGAGTTGGAACGGATCCCAGAACAGGTGTTTTCGTGGAGTGAGAAGTGGGTCCGTTCAGAGCAGAAGAAGAGGAAGGAGAGCCTGTTGAAGAATGGAGAATAGGCTCAGAAGACGAAGAAGCAGAAGAAGAAGAAGACGAAGAAGAAGAAGTGGCCGGGGTGTCATTGTTGGGCCATGTGCCGATGTTGTTTTGCAGCAACCTTCCCGATCTCAATATGGTCACGGCACTCACATTATGGTTCTGTTGTTCAAGAGCAACATGTACATTATGTGGGTGACCGGGATTTGAGAGTGGCTGGGACAGGAGCTTCCCCTTCTCTCGCTCGCTTAAGGCCGCATTCAGCTGTGTAATCTGGGCCTCGATGGTCTTGATGCTTTTCCCGTGAGCGGCAGTGTGTTGCACTAAGGACTGAATGGAAGACTGGATGTTTGCGGTGGATTGTGTTGATTGTTTAACGAACGCCTCCAGACTTCGTTCGAGCGTGGAAATCTTATCGTTGTTTGACGGAACAAAGTTGTTTGGTGGAAAAGAATTATTGGGTGCAAAGTTGTTCGTCTGATTTTGAAAAGGTTGGGGTTGGAAGGGCTGCTGAAACTGATGTTGCGCTTGTTGTTGCGGAGGAGGGGGCCTCTGGAAATTTTTTTTCTTGGAATTGATTCTGATTCTGATTCCAGGCGAAATTGGGATGGTTCCTCCAACCGAGATTGTAGGTGGAAGAGTATGGATCATTCCTCGGTCTTTGCTGGAATGCAGCATTAACCTGATCCTGTCCTTGCGATGGTGGATTATAAGGACACTCTTCGGTTAAGTGAGAAGGATCGGAACAACAAGCGCAAATGGTACGAAGGGGAAGAACCGGGGCAGGAGCAGGGGAAGAAAATTTGCTCTCTATCACTTCAAGCTTTCTCGTTATTGCAGCCATTTCAGCTTTCATCGCAATAGAGACATCAAGTTGGTGAATTCCTACCCTAGACTGACCGGTAGAAGTGGAGGTAGAAGAAGAAGAAGTCGGTCTGGTGCTCTCCCATTGTAGCGTTTGCTCCGCAAGGTCGTCAAAGAATTGCCACGCTTCCTCATCAGATTTCGAAAGGAAGTGGCCCTGACAGATGGTTTCCAACAACTGCTTGGTTGCTGGGTTCAGGCCCTCGTATAAGGTTTGGCAAAGTTGCCATCTCTCGATACCATGGTGAGGACACTGAACAAGAAGGTCTTTATACCGGTCAAAGCACTTCCAGAAGGGTTCAGAAGGAAGCTGAAAGAATTGGTTGATTTCGTTACGTATCCTTGCGGTTTTATGATTCGGATAGAATTTTTTTAGAAACGCTTTAACAAACTCGTCCTAACTGGTTATGGAGTGGGAATCGGTGCTATACAGCCATTTTTCAGCAAGATCGCATAAAGTGAATAGAATGACCCGTAGCCGTATAGCATCGTCCGACAGCTGGGTGGTTTTCATCATGGCACAAACGTTTTGAAATTTATTGATGAAGATATAGGCATCTTCAGATTCAAGCCCATGAAATCGCGGAAGCATGTTGATGAAGTGGGGCTTAATTTCAAAGTTATCCCCATTGGCCGGTGGAAGAGAAAGGCAGGTGGGAAGTGCAGAACGAGTGAGATAGAAACGATCCTGGAGCGCGATTCGCTGCGGCGCTACAACAGGCGGTGGTGGTGGGTTATTGGTCTCCGTAGGAGGTGGAGCCAATCCAGGGGTAGTCAAAGAGATGTTCGGATTAAATCCTGACATCGTGGTAGAAGTGGTTGGTGATGGTGAAGGTGAAGATGTATGAACAGAATTTCGGTCAACGTCGGAGTTGGCCGCAAAGGTAAAGGTGAAAGAGGCGTGGACGGAGTTTCGACGTCCGAGTCGATCGCGCAGACGGTAGAGACTAACGTAACGCGGACTAGGCGGGCGCTAGTGTCCCGAGTCCAAGCGGACATACAGTAAACGAGTTTAGTATAGTCAAAGCAGAGAAGGTGAGGGAAAGAAAATGTCAATGGAGAAATACGATGAGTGGTGCGTGAAAAATGGATTTTGGCGACAAAGGGCAAGTTTTTATAAAAGTTTTTTGATTTTTTCTTTTTTTTCTTTTTTTTAGAAAGAGCTTTACAGGAATATGTACGGACTTACGGCTTTAAGCAATCACAAACAAGACATGCAAAATCACACCTAGATCTAGGGTCACCTAGGTCTGCTAGACAGCTCTTAACTGTTCCAGAGGGCTAGAAATAGGACATCAAACCGCCTCTTCTCCGTCAATTGCGGCCAGGTAAGTGCCAGGTAAGTGGGAGGCTCCCCACTACGTAAGTAGTGGTCCTAAATAAGTAACCACTTGCCTTCGACACACTTGCCTAGACACCGCAAAAGTCAGATAGGATAAACGGCTGATGCCTGTAACTAGTCCTCTGTCCTATTGAGCGCGAAGTCTTTAGGGCAGAGTCTAGTATTTTTTAATTAACAATGGTCAATGCATATGCTTTTTGTGATTTCTGGGGTCCTGGGAAGGGTGATGAAATCCCCACCCAATCTGAATTGGTTTCAAGCCCCTTAAGTCCGTATTAATGAATGCAAAGCGGTAACAAATCAACTGCAAACAATTTTTATTTTTAGCGCGGCGCAAAGAATCCTGCACAAAAACAGTTTATTGGAAGGAGGGAGAGAATTTGCGCAAAGAATTCTGCAGAAAACACAGTTTATTGGAGTCCAGACGAGTGGGGGAGAGAAAAGGAGGACTTACAAAGAATTTTGCACCCTGAAGGAGAAAAACGGCCGCGGTTCCACGGCTTAAGCCAACTTATGCCGCGGTTCCGCGGCAATAAGGTGGAGTTGGGCTTCTGAAATTTTTGGGTGTACTCTGTTGGGTGTCCTCTGCTTGTCTGGATGTGCTGAATTTTGACTTGCTTACTGTATCTGCTCCAGATTTTTACAGTAGACCGTTTGCTTCGTTTTGATCCGTCGCGGTGTAGCCGCGAAATATGGGTCTATCTTCCCTCGTCTTTGGTACTGAACTTGAACTCCGTATTATCCTGCACACTTGCATAAAAACTAATCAAAAATAACAAGATGATATTTTACAAAGTATATTTTTTTTGTTTTGTTTTTCGGTTATATTTATATTCACAAGTTAACCCGAAATTACTCAAAGAAATAAACTACCGTCTCCCCGGCAACGGCGCCATTTGATTGGTAGAGATTCTGCGTGTTCAAGTTTAGTTAATTACCGCAATCAAGACGGTTTCGCTTGTAGCTAGCCGGTTGAGTACGGGTCGTCCGCAGGGAGATGGGAATCTTTTTCTATGTGCTTTAACGAGTTAAGTCCAATTTTCCAGATTTGTTTGTGATTAACTAAGTGTTAAAATGATATGTAAAGAGAGCTTGTTAGGGTTAGGATTAGGTTAGTTTGAGTTAGGAGTCACTCACTTCTTTCGTTGCCACTCTTAATATCGGTGTTACTGTAATCGGCAACAACGGGGATTAGCACGACTAGGAAGGAACTTGCGAGTATAAGCTAGGCTTTCCAATGCTTAAGTTCTTCCTTTTGGTGCTTGTCCGTCTGTTCTTGGCTCTTAGCCATAACCTCCGGTTAATTCAACCACAACCGGTCTCACTAGGGAATCACCGCTATCATGTAGGATAGGGTGCCGAAGGGAGCGGATTGTGGTTCAATTAACGGGAGTCGATTTAAGATGTTGGGCAAGGAAAGAGTGAGAGAGATTTCCTTCTCTCAAACATCCCTTATCCTACCTTAACAAGTATGGAAACTACTCACACATCATAACGAAAAGAAAATAAAACAAAAGAGGAAGATAGAAAGAAGGAGATTAGAAGATAACAACTAGCTATTTGCGACCTCACCTCGGCAAGGATCAAGCGTAAGCATCATGGTTGTTTAAGGATAAAGGAAAAGAGACAAGAAAGAAACAAACACAAATAACAACAACTAAGTTAACAAATGAAAATTACAAGCAATAATAATTTAACTAAAGAACAAGACAAGTATAATAACAAAAGGAACTTCTTTATTCATCATTCTTCACTCATAAAAGCTCACTACAAGTTTTTCAATGGAGAAGAGATGAGAAGAGGAAGAAGAACAAGTATTCTAAAACCTAAAAAAATACAAGATTAAGCACCCTTGGCTTCACAAGGTTCTGGGCTATTTATAGGCTGGAAAATGAAAATCTAGGGCAACATTCAGAATACAAATGGAATTACCAAAACACCCCTGAAGTTTCTTCGTCTGATAAGCCCGTACGGCCGCGGTTTCGCGGCCTAGACCCCCTATTAGCCGCGGAACCGCGGCCATATAGAAGTGTTAGCTCCTCGGGTTTTGTGTGGTGTCCTGGTCTTTTATGTCCTTCAGTCTGGTATATAATTTTTCTGATAATATTTCCATATTTCTTCCAGAATTTTAGTAGACCAAAAGATGATTGGATGCGGATCTTTTTTCCATGATTTTCTTGAGCTCCGCGTAGATTTCTTGGATCTTGTGTTGCCATTGAACCTTGTGCATGAAAATGACATTGATTTGCCATTTTGTCTCTTAAACTGGTGTGTGGCAACAGACGGATAAAGAGCGGAGACCCGTGTTTTATCTGTGGTTGGCAGGGACCCGAATTTTGTCGTGTTTTTCCATGAATTTCACCGTTTAGAGCCGGGAACCTGTATCCTTCAATTGACTAGCAAACACGGCTCAAGAGTACCTACCGATAAGCAATATGATAAAAATTGGGCGGTATAAAAATGCAAAAATCTGATATGAACATACGACTACACGGAGTTCCGACATGTATCGTGTCCGACACAGGCACCCAGTTTACCAGGCGGCTATGGCAGAGACTTCAGGAGGCTTTGGGCACTCGCTTGAGTTTCAGCACAGCATTTCATCCGCAGACCGACGGACAGTCAGAGCGGACTATTCAGACTCTCGAGGACATGCTCAGAGCATGCGTATTAGACTTTGGAGGTAGCTGGGATCATCATTTAACCTTAGTAGAGTTCTTCTACAACAACAGCTACCAGGAGACCATTCAGATGGCACCGTTTGAGGCTCTTTATGGGAGGAGATGCAGATTGCCCGCTTGTTGGACAGAACTCAGTGAGGGCAGTATCTTAGGGCCGTAGATTGTGGATAAGACGACCGCGAAGATCCAGTTGATTCGCGATAGGATGAGAGCAGCCCAGAGTAGGCAGAGATCTTATGCGGACCGTCGTTGGCACAGACTTGAGTTTTCTGTTGGTGATCATGTTTTCTTGAGGGTCTCCCTAATGAAAGGTGTGATGAGATTTGGGAAGAAGGGGAAGCTTAGCCCCAGATTTGTGGGCCCCTTCGAGATCCTCGAGCGTGTTGGTGCAGCTGCGAATCGGTTGACTCTTCCGCCCGATTTTCCAGACGTGCACCCCGTATTTCATGTTTCGATGCTCCGCGGATATCTTCATGATCCTTCGCATGCGATTCATCACCCGACGATCCATCTTCAGCGTGACCTTTCCAATGCAGAGCAGCCGGTGATCATTTTGGATCGACAAGTGAAGAAATTGAGATCGAAGGACATACCGTCCGTCAAGGTTCTTTGGCGTGGTCCGAGCAGAGAGGAGGTCACTTGGGAGATCGAGAGCAGATGAGGAAGTGGTATCCCCATCTTTTTAAGGGTGCGTGTAGTTAGATTCTTAAATTCGGGGACCGAATTTCTTTAAGGGGGGTACATTGTAACACTTTGAAATTTCGTTAGAATGTTTTTCGTGTTAATTAGCAATTTGTGCGTGTTATTTTATATGTCTACTTGGGTTATTAGTTATTTTTAGTCGGGTTACCCTAATTGGAAAATTTTCCATTTTGTAGTGTACACTTGCACACTTAGCCATGTTGTAACCTAGGTTAAAGTGTTAGCCATTCTTTCCTTGCATGTTTCCTTGTTAATTCCCCACCATTTTTAATCAAAACAAAACCCTTTTTAAAATTCTTTTAGCAATAGAAAAATGAGGAATGGTGGTTAGGTAGAAATTGACTTTTTGTGACCCTTTTTGTCTCTCTCCTTTTCTCTTCCTCTCTTCTGAGCTCCAGCAGAATTCCAGCAGCAACAACACCATATTTTCTTCATCTCTTCATTTCCCTTGAAGCCAAACAAAACCCTACACAAAACCCCTCACCTCCTTCACTCTAAAGCTTAGAAAAAAGGGTTCTTTTGGGTTTTTGGTGGCCAATCTGTGCAAGTGAGGGCAAGGGCTGGAGTTTTAGCTTCACTAGGATCCTTTGAAGGTATATAGCTCATATTTAACACTCCTTTTCATAACTTGTAGTAATTCTAGCTAAATATTACTTTTTGTGCATTGTTTTGTGCTATTGAAGGGATTTAGTGATGATATGTTAAAATTAGCATTTTTATGGCTTGATTAGCTTGGTGATGAGTTGTTAGGATGGTTTTAAACTGGGGGTTTGCTTCAGGTTTCATAAAAATACCCTAAAGTTTCATTTTAGTGTAAAAGTGTGGTTTTTAACTAGAAATAGGGTTTTGTAGGATTTGCTGCTACCCGGGTCATTTCAGAATGAAATTGGAATTTCTGTAGCATACACAGGGGGTATTGAGTGCACACACCAAACCTGGGAGCCAAATTCCCAAGAGAGGCCGCCGGAATAATCATTCTGGCCGCAATTTGCGGCCAGATGGGTGAGTTGGGGGTTGGAGTTTGGGCCACTGGAGTCTGCTGCTATGTGGAGTATTTTGGTATATCTATTTTTATAAGATCCGTTCTGTATCAAAATCTGGAGTAGAATACCCTATTTCCCGTATTTTTAATCTTTCGCGACACGCGTGATACGTGTGTGTGGGTTTAGGGTTTCTGCGTATCGCGACGCGTCGGAGTGGCTTCAGGCGCGTAATCACACGTTTTAGCGTATCGCGCGCACACGCGCTTGGTTTGCGACACGGGTTTCTAGTTGACTTTAAATGTCGTGTTTGTACGGTTTTGAGCTTATGAGTGATATATTGTGAAATTCTAGGATTCGCAGGCAAGTGCGACGGGCGCCGCGAAGGAGGAGAACAAGTCGTCGGCTATACCCAGCGAGAGACTACGGTGAGTAGATTTACATCTACGGGGATATCGCCCGCATTGCGTTCTACGTCAGGGCTGATAGGATCTTATAGCTACATTTCCATACATTGACTGTTCATAGCTACTATTTAGTGCATACCACATTCCCTGATGTATGTATATAAACTAGAATTGATAGAACACCGCACCCTTACTAACGGTTCATGTTGCACGAGCACTATCCTGCATGTTACACACACACCGTTAGTAATTGCCATGACACTCACACTGTAGAATTTCCATCGGATCATTATGTTGTAGCTCATCTTTATGTGACTTGACATGATATTCATACTTGATGCATATATCATATCGGATCATTATGTTGTAGCTCATCTTTATGTGACTTGACATGATATTCATACTTGATGCATATATCACATCGGATCATTATGTTGTAGCTCATCTTTATGTGACTTGACATGATATTCATACTTGATACATATATCACATCGGATAATTATGTTGTAGCTCATCTTTATGTGACTTGACATGATATTCATACTTGATGCACATATCACATCGGATCATTGACTTGCATATTGGTTTGGATTACATGTGATTTCTGGATTTGGGAACCGTGGATATTTCAAATATGTAATCATTTAAAAACCCGGTTCCCTTGATATGATATTTCGGTGCGTCCACCATGTGTTTGCTCGGTGCTAGAGTGATATATGTGAACCCGAATCGAGGAGCTAGATGAGGCCGATTACAGGTACATAGTGGACCCGGTATGGTATCCCTGGGCGAGAACGGTTTCGCTGTGTAGTAGACGGTGAGCCTGGAAGAGGGACTATTACCTACCGGTAATTGGTTGGACCTGGCAGTTATCCGGAGGATACTGATCAGAGTCGATAGATGAATGCGGGATGATCCGTACTGCCGGGGCCGAGGGCCGATACCGCAGACGGAGCCCGTGGGCTGACCCGGACTGACGGGGCCCGATGGATGAGGATTTGCATGTCGATGATGGACACGAGTATTTATGATATTTGGGTGCCGATGTTGGGCACTCGTGATTCCCAGAGATGTACAGGATTGGAGGGCTGATGAGAGTGCCGGCGCTAGAGTTATTTGGGGGATCTGGATGCATTGATGGACACCGAGTATATATTCCACGTTGACATTCCGTGTAGATGTTATATTTCCCATGCTCAGCATTCATTATTGTATCTCATCCTGTAGTTATATTACCTGATAGAGCACTTGCATGATTATTGCACATACTGCTTACCACGCATTGATATCATCTGTTGGCATATGATAGAGTAGCGCAGTACGTGCATGCTCGCGATTACCATTATATGTTATCTCTATTCATGAGTTGGCAACTCACCCCCGTTGTGCCACAGTGTTTGCAGGTTGCCCTTCGGAGTAGTCGCGGCAGGCTGCGTTCTTGCATCTTTTGACACAGATACCCCTACAGTTGGCGTACTAGCTCTTTTGCTGATAGGTGGGTTTTGTGCGGTATCTGTTTATCTTTCAGTTATGTATATTGTTGTATCTAGTACTCTCCATCTACCACTTATGTATTGACTTAGAGACAGTGTGAGGACGATGATGTATATTATTTGTATTCTGGTGTCGAGCTCGTTGTGAGCCGACTTACTCATGCAGTTTATTCTATCTGTGATGTTCCCACTTTTTACTCTTGATCTTCGCTACGGCGTCGTATATTGCTATCTTGGTGATTGTTTACTAAAGATTTCTTATCACTTCTAAATGCTTCCATTTTAAAAACATAAAACACTCTATACTTTTACTGGTTTGTTTTCTGGGTTTTCGGTTCACTTAGTCGCGTTACGCCTGTAGACGTTACGTGGTTAAGCGCCGGTCAAGGGCCAAACTTTGGGTCGTGACATAACTAGTATGTAAGTATACAGGTATGCTATATGTCAAGCATAATAAAAATATGGACCATGTCCCAACGTCCCTAAGCAACAATATCATATCTATATGGGTATTGTGTGTGTCATGGCAATTATTGACAGTGTGTGTGGCATATAATCAGTGCTCGTGAAACCTAAGCCGTCAATAATAGTGCAGTGTCCTTAAGATACTAGTCCAAGCATAACTATAACCAAGTAGTAATGTGTATGTGCAACTCTATATATGCAATAGAATATGTGACAAAACATAACAATTCTAGTGCAGACGCATAACGCCATGCGGGCGATTCCCCTGTAGATGTTAAATCTACTCACCAACCGTCCAGGCTAAGCAAAGCCAACCACCTGCTTCCCCTTCTTCGCAGCGTCCGAAGTCCCCGTCTGCGAACCAAAAACAACAAAACGATAACACAAGTATATATATTAGTAAACGACCAAAAAAATGCACAAACTACGTTTTTACCGACACACAAACTCCAAACCTACTCCCAAGTGTCCGTATTGTGGCTAACGCACGTAGCGACACGACGAAACCAACCCGAGAGAAAAAACCAGCACAAAGTGCATGGACCGTGTCGGATAATGTATCGCGCGTAGTCGTATTACTAGAAACTACCTATGTGATCCCAGATTTTTCATACAGAGAAAACTCAACAACTAAACAAGACCAAACATACATAAACCAAAGCAGAGAGCTACACACAAAAACCAAACCCCGACACATCCCCCCATAGCCGGCGTCGCCGGAATTCGTCAAAGGGTCGTCGGCCCATACCGGTGGGGTGGTCCTCGTGTCTCAGGTGGAGCTCCAGGGTCACTAGTACATTACTACAGATTTGTTTGGTCACTCACTAAAATTTCCAGGTCACAGCAGTTCTCAGAGGTTCAAAAAGACACTAAAAATACGATATTTCACAAATCGATTACTTTAAGTGTCCTAAGCTACAACCAACGGGCTACACAACAAAAAAAACTCCTATTTAACATAGTAGTGATTATACCTATCAACCTTGCTCACAAGATCCAAGCTTTCCTAGCTCCAAGTGATCAAGAAGGCAAAAACTCAAGACTCGAAGTATTTTGTGATTTATTTGGGAATTTTTGGAGATTTATGAGCTTGAAATTTGTGTATATGGAGGAAGAAGAACTCAAGGGCAGAGGGAAGAGGTGGCTCGGCCAATAATTGAGGAAGGTGAGGGAATTGGGTAGGGCTTTCTAGCTCATTCTTGCAATGAATGCTCATAAATGCATTCACATGCACATTCATGCACATGCCACCTCTCCAAATCTATTTCTTTTCTTTTAAAAACTTAATTCTATTAGCACAAAAGATCTAGGTACTAAGAGGAAAGTTTTGTTTTACCCAACCTGATTTATTTGAAAAGGTTCCTATTCTGGAGAAATTTCCCAAAAATATGAATACCGCAATAAAATAATATTAAAATTGGAAAAAATTCAAATTGAACCAAAATGTCCCACATACCCCTAAAGCTTGCACACTTGCTTTATTTTAGCTAAACTAGATGCTGGAAAGTCTATATGGTCGTTTGATCACAGTCGTTTTAAAACGGAAAATACCGACAATTTTACCCAAAAACGGAAATATTCGCATAACGATTTTCCAAAACGTTACCAAATCCAATCAGTAACACTACCGTACAGTCTGGTCTTTTCGTCTGATATGTCGCATATCAAGTCTAGGGGTGGAAAACATCAGACCCCAGTAACCGATAAGTCGTGTCGATATAAGGCTCATAACGGGTTGAGAAACTACTGATAACTCTTACCAGTAGCACTCCATATCAGCCCTGGCCAGGGACTTCCAGTTATAGCCAATCGAACACAGCACAACATCAACTCTCTATACCAGGAGAGACGAAACCCCTCCTATCGCTCAATGCCTCCATGTGATTCGGGACTGTACCCAAAAGCCACCGTTTTGCAGCCCTCTTGGACGTGGTAAGGTGGAAATCAAAGCACAGTGGGAATCACACAAGACTCTATAACGATCTCGGGTCTACAGACTAACCTCTACCAGTGCCACCGGAGAACTGCTATCTGACGATAGGTATAATACCATATAGGAGTTCTCGGCGAGTCCGTTCAGTGTACCCAGTCTCCACTGAGCACCCATACACAATCTTTGATGTCAAACATCGATGGATATGGGATCATCCATCGCCCATCATATGGGTCAAGATGCGTATACGCTAGTCTACTCTGGAGTATCGATGCCCTGTCACAATACTCCTTCGACTAGGAACAGTTATAGGATGTAATCGTTGTAGGGTTCCTAGGCATGCTAATGAGGTCTCACAAGACATCAACCATGCCAATTTCACATTTTACAAGTGCCGAGAAACCCTAATACGGATCGTTAACTAGAATTTTAGGCGAAATAAGAAACTAGTTAACAACTTAACTAAGTGAACGGAAAATACAACCTTTGTAGATCCGATCCTCCACCTCCATAGCTCTGTGATGATGTCTCCTCGCTGTCCAAATCGAATCCATGACTCTAGCATCGGCTTCATCGGAGAAATAGGCGGGCTAGGTCGTCGACTTCGATGCCGAAGATGATCTACGTCGAGGCATCACAAGATCAAGCTCCAACTTCACCAAGCCATGAAACTTGTGAAGAAAACACCCTATACTACTTGGCAAGTGGTAGAGGATGAAGAAATAGGAAGTGGGTTCACTTTAGAATTGGATTTCTCACTCTTTTTCTCAAGTTGCCATTAAAGGTTGCAAGCTTTTTCTTCTTCTTGATGAAGAAGAAGAAGAAGACGAAAATATATTATGATAAGTTATTTTCAAAATAGAAAATAAATGAATACTTATCATATGGCAACCATAGTTAGGTGTAGAGAGTAAACTTAGGTTAGTTAAATGGTTAGGGTTAGGAGATGAAGACAAAATGGTTGCTTTAGTCAAAGATGCTTTGAAGCTTCAAGAAGCTTCAAGCAAAGAACAAAGAAAGCCACCATTTTCTCTTTATCATTTTCTATTGCCAAAATAAACAAAATAAATAAATAAATGAATAAGTAAATAAACAAAACCCTAACCACACATATAACCATGGTTTAATTCTTTACATACACCCAAACTATCATGTATCATCAAAAATGATACAATCAAATGTATAAAAGTATATCACATATACAATGTGCACATCAAGTGAGAAAATCCATTTAAAGTTAACCAATACTAGTTAATGCAAAGTAATATATCAAATATATAATTACGCAATAAATCATTAAATCAACACTTGATTTAACGATCCGGTCATATCTCATATAACCGACTAATATCCAATGTATCGGCTTATCGAATCAATCCTTGAATCGACAACTAGGTTATATCGCATACAACCAATCGAAACTTTCATCGCGAGAATGGAATACGGTATCACATACACGCATTATTCTCGGTCCCGCACATATCTCATATGCGCTCCTATTTCGTTTCGCTTGAGCCAGGAAACCTCTGTGTAGGACTCTAAAGACTCGTCAATACGCCGGCAGCAGGTGATGATCATATCAAACACCCACAAGCCGCAAGCGGTCTGCTAAACGTAACGGCCACCCGGGTATTGAGCGATCAGAAGATCGACGAGCAAGCCCTCTCACACTCCTGTGAATCCAACCAGTAACACTTACCGTACATTCCGGTCTGTTCGTCTGATATGTCGCATATCTTGCCTAGGGGTGGTAAACGTCAGACCCCAATAGCTCGATAAGTCGTGTCGATATGCGGTCTATAACAGTTCGAGAAACTACTGGTAACACTTACCAGTAAATCTCAGCAACCCTGGCCAGGGATTTCCGGTTATAGCCAATCGAACACAGCGCAACATCAACTCTCTATACCGGGAGAGACGAATCCCCTCCTATCGCTCATTGCCTCCATGTGATTCAGGACTGTACCCAAAAGCCACCGTTTTGCACGCCCTCTTGGACGTGGTAAGGTGGAAATCAAAGCACAGTGGCAATCACACAAGACTCTATGACGATCTCGGGTCTACAGACTAACCTGTACCAGTGTCACCAGAGAACTGCCATCTGACGTGAGGTATAATACCATCTGGGAGTTCTCGGCGAGTCCGTCCAGTGTACCCAGTCTCTACTGAGCACCCGTATATCATCTCCGATGTCAAACACCAATGGATATGGGATCATCCATCGCCCATCTGTATGGGTCGAGAAGGTATACGCTAGTCTACTCTGGTATATCGATGCCCCGTCTCGATACACCCACGACTAGGGACCTTGAAGGATGTACTTATAGACTACCATGTCCCCACTAGTATGACCGCATCATAGTCCAGGTAGTCAAGTACACATCCTAAGGGCTTTACCAACATGTAACAGAGAGATAATCAGTATACATGTCAAGGTAAAGAGTAACCAGATAGCATACTATCATGTCGAGCAAGAAAGTCCTCCCTATATATGTCCCAGCATCCACTACAATATACATCCTATATACAGTAATGGCCTCTAGGGCATACATATAACTAACAATCTCCCACTTGCACTAGGGCCATCTGTAGCAATGGTTGTAGTATCTCATACTCAACCATCCCATAAAAGTCTCTCTCTGGGAAAAGGCCTTTGTGAGTGGATCCGCCGTGTTGCCCTCTGAGTTTACTCTCCTAACCTCGATCACCTTGGAGATCAACTATCTCCATGATCAGGTGATACTGCCTTAGAATATGTCTGGATCACTGATGGGACGGACGTTCCTTGGCATAAGCCACAACTCCATTGTCACATAATGGGGGGAACTTAGTTCATCTTATGAACAAATATACATCCAGACTGCCTCTTTGGTAGCATCTTAAGTAGCGATGTATCCAGCCTTTATCGTCTAGTATGCCACGGTATCTAGCTTGGAACTCTTCCAACATACCTTCCCTTTACTGAGGGTAAAGACAATGCCTGTGACTGACATTCAGTCGTCTTTATCACCCTGGAACCCTTCTAGTGATTCTCCCCAGGATCGATTGATACTATCTCACTACATCTAGTGAGAGTCCTAGCATCCAATTTCATCTATCTCATAGATGAAAACTCAGGATTTAGGAGGTATCACTCTGATCCTATATGGAGAATCCTTGTGATAAGCGGAGATTGACCGAGCGTAGCATAGGAAACTCCTTCCCTATCAAGAGTATGTCATCCATGTACTCTACAAGGATCACTACCATACTCCCTACTACCTTTTTGTATATACAAGGTTCATCTACCATTTTGATGGTGTTAAACTCTTTGACTAACACATCAAAACAGACGTTCCAACTCCGCGATGCCTGCTTTATCACATAAAACATCTTGCACACGTTTCCGCTGCTTCCACTGTCTACGAGGCCCTCTGGCTGTGTACTTATAGACGCACTCTTATAAAACATCATTTAGAAAAGCAGTCATGGCACCCAACCGCCAGATGTCGTAGTCATGGTATGTAGCCGTGGCAAGTAGGATCTGGATGGACTTAAGCATAGATCCTTGGAAAAGGTTTCATCATTATCCACGCTTGGTCAATGACGAAAACCTTTAACAAGTCTAGCTTTGAAAGTCTCAACTTTTCCATCTACACCAAGTAATCTTCTCAAGATATACTTGCTCCTGATGGGGATTTAACCCTTCAGATATCGCAACCAAAGTCCATATTTTGTTGGTGTATATGGATTCCATCTCAGATCGCTAAGCATCCAGCCATTCTTACATAGTCCCACTCCTGATGGCCAGCTCGAAACTAGTTGGGTCATCATCTCATGATGCAATCCTCGTTCCCACTGTCATAGAGAAACCGAAGTATCTCTCAGGTGGGTGAGGAACCCTACTAGATCGGCGGAGAGGCTGAGGTTCGTTGGAATCTACTGAATCCTTTGGTTCTATCAAATCATCAGCTGCAGTTTGTATAGCTGAAACATTTCCAGTTCTACATAACAGACGTTGCCTCGAGCTTGTCCGGATTTTTCTTTTCTGACATAGGCCGGACAACCCCAAATCTTAACTAACTTAAGATATGGGCTCTTCCCTTTCCATATCACATATGAAGTGGTAGGCAACTGATTTGATCGGAACCCTATTCAATAGGTATGCAACTTCATAAGTGCGTAACTCCTTAAAGGAAATTGGTAACTCAGTAATACTCATCATAGAGCACACCATATCATATAGGGTGTTATTGCTCCTCCCTGATACACCGTTGTGCTGTGGTGTATTCAGAGGAGTAATACTGAGAGAGAATCTCATTCTTCTTAAAATAGTCCAGGAGTTCCGTGCTCAAGTATTCTCCTCCTTGATCTCATCAAAGGACATAATACTTATACCCGTATTTGGTTTTCTACTTCTAACTTATATTCTGTGAATATCTCAAAAGGTTCGGACTCATGTTTCAACAGGAACATATGACTGAATCTTGAGAGATCATCAGAAAATGTAATGAAGTATAAAGAACCGGTCTTGGCATGTGTAGACAGGGGACCTTCATACATCAACATGTATCATCCCAAGAGTTACTAACTCTTTCTCTGTTTCTAATAAACAGAGCTATGGTCATCTTATCTTTGTGACATGACTGGCGACTTTCACAAGATGTAAATTCAAACTAATTTAAATATGCATCTATATGTAACTCCAGCTAGTCGGGTTGCATTGATATGACCTAGTCTACAATACCTCAAGAAGGATCCGTCCATTTCTGAACTCTTCCTCTTGTATGTGTTCCGTATACTAAGAACTGTAGTTTGATTTAGAACATCAATGCTTTTAGATAACGTGCCTGAACCGATCAACTTTTGATATAGGAAATGTTCAAAACATTATCCAACAATACAAAATTTTATCATTTCTTTACTAATAAAGAGACTGATATGATTTTGTATATCAGGCTCGGTATCTAATAGCATTTGTTCAGAATCAATGTACTGATAATACAGGGTGACAGTGACCAACAGACTTGGCTGCAACACTTGCCCCGTTTTCTGTCTCATGAAACTTATCACCCATTCTCAGTTCTTTACCTATCTGTAGCCCATGTAACATATTACATATCTGGGATCCTGATCCGGTATCATATACCCAGGACATAAAGGACATTGAGAAACAGTTCTGTATAATGAACACACCCGAAGATGATGCATCAGCATGCACTCTCTTCGTTTGGGCGGCATGGGAATCTTGGTATTCCCCTATTTCCTGCTCTGTCTTATAACTATTATAAGTTGGAGCGGGACCGACGTTCCCCAGCTCAGTATAACAAGCGGGTTCGGTCAATATTCCGTATTATTATCTTGATTAAGGCGTGATATGGTCGCTACCTGGAGAGAGAGAGAAGAAAACACTCAGCGTGCGCTCTTGCAAGAATAGATTGGTTATTATTTTATCTAATCAGGATGGCTCCCACTGTTTTTATCAAATCTTCCTTCAAACCCTAAAAGGAAAGACTAGCCGGGATTAATTACACACTACAAGTTCGCCAATCTTTCAGCCAGGCCAGTGTCGGTACTTTAAGGGAGGTCCCCCGTGCTTTCGCACGAACCTAATTAATGTAAACCTCGTTTTTCCAGAGGCGTAACCTCGTTAACACCTTTCTAGACACCTACTTGATCGGCTAATTGTAATGTGTAAAACTCTCCCAGGAGTAACTCTTACTCGCAGCGGGTATCGGGATCTAACTATCTCATAGAAGGTATGCAATCTCATTGCAAATTTCAACACTTGGAATTCCCGATAATATTTTGCCCCTAACGTGCTATGACCTTGACGAAAGCCAACAAACCATAGCCCGCTAGTCAAGTTCAACCCGTCATTTCCTGATTGAATTAAACCCACCCGCACGACCCTTGACGAAAGCCAACAAAGCCGCACGACTACCCTAATCCAATCGCATCGTATGCAGCAGATAAGCAGCATATAGCTACCGCACACTGCACCTTGACGAAAGCCAACAAATGCAGCACGAATACTATATACAACTTATCTGAAATGACGGAGGGCTACGACAGGTTTTTCTGAAAACCTATTGCGTAATGAACTTGATATCGTTGTAGAATCAAATGATTTTAAAATGGAGTGTTTTTAAGGCTTTTCTAGTTTTGCTAAAGGAGTCACTCCCGGTGAAGGGATCGTCGGTCCTTTCCTCGTCGAATGAGGTGCTGGTTATATCATATATATCACTGTGCAAAGCAGAACTCTTAAAAGCAATCAAAAGACAAACCGAGTGTTGTAGCATCTGCCAGTTATCGCTAAAGGAGTCACTCCCGGTGAAGCGATCTCGGTCCTTTCCCTATCGAATAAGGTGCAGGATGTTCTACAAGGAACACCGCGATGCAAAGCAAGAACTGTAGCTACCTTTTTTATTTTGAAATTCGATTCTACAACATCTTAGGTTTCTTTTCTTTCATTAATCACATTAATGAATTCCCATCATTTAAATCACCTAAACATCACAGATAAATACGACGTACACTTATGCCATCTGCATTCGCCTCGATGTCCCCTCGTGCACCGTTAGGTTAGGTAACTAACGACAGAGCGGGGCAGGGCTAGCACGGGTGTAAAACATAAGTAACGCCTATATAATATATCATATATACTATATACTGTATCTATCACAGAACATCACATGATCACATCACAGATATCGCAGCAGAAGAAACATATGAAATATTGGATATACTAGGACGTCCGTGTTTTCAATACGAGCCAGTATAAAACACGGATTCCACGGTCGCGATGAATAGCCAAACCCACACCCCTAGACCCCTATGAGAGCGGAAAGCAACCCTACCAATCCTAGAGTTAGGAGACCCGGACTCGACTCCTCGAGTTGGTCTCCCACTGGACTCCAGAACCCGGTTACTTGTGCCCTCCTCCTTGGGTCTATCCTAGTGCGGAAAAGTAAATAATATACATCAACGGTGACAACTTCCACAACCTGGAAGTCCCCCAATAAAAGAATATTACATACAAGTTTTTACATGAATGAAAATGAAAAACACTCATCTCACATAAAAACCCCCCGGCTATTCAAACACGACGATCCAATATAACATATCCAGCAACACATAACATCACATGTCATCAACGTAAGTAAATATGTCCATCCCAATTGTCGTTGACATATAGCAACGAAACCGGCGATATCACATATTACACTTACGGTCGCAGAAAAGGAAATGTAAAACTACAACAGTTGGAATCCGCAACTTGCATAGACATCGCATGCCTAATCAAATGAATTCCTTAGACATCGCATGCCTAACAATTATAAACCCCGCATTTTAGTCTCATTATCGAAAACACTTTTCAATATCAAGTCGGGCAATTCAACAAGATTCCCGAAATTCTGATCGAATGCTCGTCGCAAACTTCAGTAGGCGGCCGCACCCCTGATACCGTCGACGAAGTGCACCAAGGCGGAACACCGCTACCGCGAGCACCCGAACGGATACTTTCGGTGACGGGGTTCTCCTACAGTCACTTTGTCGGGGCTATGGGGTGTAGCTGTCTATTAAGTTTACCCGACGAGTATCCGCGTACGCTACATGATTGCGACAGACTTTTGATCGCATCAAAATTCCGTAGCAACCAATCAAGTGAGACTAAAGTGCTGTGTTTATAACATTCATTTAGTTATCTCATAACTAATTGTGAATTCCAATTATTGTATCACATTCCGGATAAATAGAAAATGTTAAACTTTCCGATCGAACAATCGAACACCCAAGTTTTCCCGATACAGCTCAACACATGAAATAAGTCTAAAAACATTCAGTTCATGCCTCAGTACCAACGGTCCAGCCGTAGAAGGGTCAAGCCAACGCCTCACATGTGGCACGCCGTACTGCCCCAAACCCGAAGGTTCAAAGAGCAGTTCAAGACGGTCACATAATCGAGTTAAGGTTTGTTGTCTTCTAGAGGGACCATCGCGTTACTTGCACTACTTAGAACGTCATTAAACTACGGAAAAGTCCAACAATTGGAAATTTCCCGGCAGGGGAAAGATTGGGTATTTACATCCGGTCGAACTTTTTAATATATTCTAAAATTATCCGGAAAAACACATAGACAAAGTTTGATAATCCGATCGAATCTTCGATTCCTAATACAACCCCAGAATACTCAACTCTTGAGTAAATGATAAAATATCCAAGAAAATTCAGCACTTTCAGATAGACATTACTGTGCAAAAATTATTAAATAATGGCACTATATGGCCGCGGAACCGCCGCCTGGGCCAGGCTCTTGCGGCGGTTCCGCGGCGGTTTAGTGGAATCAGACGGTCGTTTTGCACAGTAACTCTTATAAAACACTATTGATTTTTCTGCATATTTTTAATTTAGAAAAACTCACTGTTTTAAAATTTGTCCAGAGAGCAAGAAAAAATAGGGTTTCGATGTTCGTTCGGATTTCAAACGTCGTCTAGACTTCGCCTAAGGCTCTAGCTAGGCTCTGATACCACTGTAGGGTTCCTAGGCATGCTAATGAGGTCTAACAAGGCATCAACCATACCAATTTCAAATTTTACAACTGCCGAGAAACCCTAATACGGATCGTTAACTAGAATTTTAGGCGAAATAAGAAACTAGTTAACAACTTAACTAAGTGAACGGAAAATACAACCTTTGTAGATCCGATCCTCCACCTCCATAGCTCCATGATGATGTCTCCTCGCTGTCCAAATTGAATCCATGACTCTAGCATCGGCTTCATCGGAGAAATAGGCGGGCTAGGTCGTCGACTTCGATGCCGAAGATGATCTACGTCGAGGCATCACAAGATCAAGCTCCAACTTCACCAAGCCATGAAACTTGTGAAGAAAACACCCTATACTACTTGGCAAGTGGTAGAGGATGAAGAAATAGGAAGTGGGTTCACTTTAGAATTGGATTTCTCACTCTTCTTCTCAAGTTGCCATTAAAGGTTGCAAGCTTTTTCTTCTTGTTGATGAAGAAGAAGAAGAAGAAGAAAATATATTATGATAAGTTATTTTCAAAATAGAAAATAAATGAATACTTATCATATGGCAACCATAGTTAGGTGTAGAGAGTAAACTAAGGTTAGTTAAATGGTTAGGGTTAGGAGATGAAGACAAAATGGTTGCTTTAGTCAAAGATGCTTTGAAGCTTCAAGAAGCTTCAAGCAAAGAACAAAGAAAGCCACCATTTTCTCTTTATCATTTTCTTTTGCCAAAATAAACAAAATAAATAAATAAATGAATAAGTAAATAAACAAAACCCTAACCACTCATATAACCATGGTTTAATTCTTTACATACACCCAAACTATCATGTATCATCAAACATGATACAATCAAATGTACAAAAGTATATCACATATACAATGTGCACATCAAGTGAGAAAATCCATTTAAAGTGAACCAATACTAGTTAATGCAAAGTAATATATCAAATATATAATTACGCATTAAATCATTAAACCAATACTTGATTTAACGATCCGGTCATATCTCATATAACCGACTAATATCCAATGTATCGGCTTATCGAATCAATCCTTGAATCGACAACTAGGTTATATCGCATACAACCAATCGAAACATTCATCGCGAGAATGGAATACGGTATCACATACACGCATTATTCTCGGTCCCGCACATATCTCATATGCGCTCCTATTTCGTTTCGCTTGAGTCAGGAAACCTCTGTGTAGGACTCTAAAGACTCGTCAATATGCCGGCAGCAGGTGATGATCATATCAAACACCCACAAGCCGCAAGCGGTTTGCTAAACGTAACGGCCACCCGGGTATTGAGTGATCAAAAGATCGACGAGCAAGCCCTCTCACACTCCTGTGAATCCAACCAGTAACACTTACCGTACATTCCGGTCTGTTCGTCTGACATGTCACATATCTTGCCTAGGGGTGGTAAACGTCAGACCCCAATAGCTCGATAAGTCCTGTCGATACGAGGTCTATAACAGTTCGAGAAACTACTGGTAACACTTACCAGTAAATCTCAGCAACCCTGGCCAGGAATTTCCGGTTATAGCCAATCGAACACAGCGCAACATCAACTCCCTATACCGGGAGAGACGAATCCCCTCCTATCGCTCATTGCCTCCATGTGATTCGGGACTGTACCCAAAAGCCACCGTTTTGCACGCCCTCTTGGATGTGGTAAGGTGGAAATTAAAGCACAGTGGGAATCACCCAAGACTCTATGACGATCTCGGGTCTACAGACTAACCTGTACCAGTGTCACCAGAGAACTGCCATCTGACGTGAGGTATAATACCATCTGGGAGTTCTCGGCGAGTCCGTCCAGTGTACCCAGTCTCTACTGAGCACCCGTATATCATCTCCGATGTCAAACACCAATGGATATGGGATCATCCATCGCCCATCTGTATGGGTCGAGAAGGTATACGCTAGTCTACTCTGGTATATCGATGCCCCGTCTCGATACACCCACGACTAGGGACCTTGAAGGATGTACTTATAGACTACCATGTCCCCACTAGTATGATCCGCATCATAGTCCAGGTAGTCAAGTACACATCCTAAGGGCTTTACCAACATGTAACAGAGAGACAATCAGTATACACGTCAAGGTAAAGAGTAACCAGATAGCATACTATCATGTCGAGCAAGAAAGTCCTCCCTATATATGTCCCAGCATCCACTACAATATACATCCTATGTACAGTAATGGCCTCTAGGGCATACATATAACTAACAATCGTTGACTACCATGGCCCCACTAGTATGATCTCATCATAGTCCTCGTAGTCAAGTACATATCCTAAGGGCTTTATCAACATGTGAGAGCAAGACAGTAAATCAATACAAGTCAACATGTTAAGACAAAGTGAAACCAAATAGCATACTATCATGTCGAGCAAGAAAGTCCTCACTGTATATATCCAAGCATCCACTATGATATACATCATTTGTACAACAATGGCCTCTAGGGCATATATATAACTAACAATCTCCCACTTGCACTAAGGCCAGGTGTTGTAGTATCTCATACCTAACATCCCGAAGAGTCTCTCAAATTGTATCTGGGGAATGGCCTTCATGAGTGGATCCGCAGTGTTGTCCTTCGTGTCAACTCTCCTGACCTCGATCTCGCGGTGATCAACTATCTCCCGGATCAGGTGATACGGCCTCAGAATATGTTTGGACTTCTGATGGGATCTAGGTTCCTTGGCCAAAGCCACAGCTCCATTGTTATCACAATACAAAGTTATTGGATGCTCAATAGACGGAACCACACCAAGTTCAGTGATGAGCTTCTTCATCCAGATAGCTTCTTTGGCAGCATCGTTGGCAGCGACGTATTCAGCCTCCATCGTCGAGTCTGCCACGGTTTCCTGCTTGGAACTCTTCCAACAAACCGCCCCTCCATTTAGGGTAAAGACAAATCCCAAGTGCGAGTTAGAGTCGTCCTTATCATTTTGGAAGCTCGAATCGGTAAAAGACTCCACCTGGAGTTCTCCGTTACCATAAACCAAGAACATCTTTTTAGTCCTTCTCAAGTACTTGAAAATGTTCTTCACAGCTGTCCAGTGATTCTTTCCTGGATCTGCTTGATACCTACCCACTACACTTAGTGAGTATGCTACATCGGGTCTGGTATATAGCATCGCGTACATGATAAAGCCTACTGCCGAAGCATAGGGTATCCCTTGCATGCGAGCTCTCTCCAAATCAGTCTTGGGAGACATCTCTTTGGAGAGAGTGGGTCCAGAGATCGTGGGTTGGTTCCCACGCTTGGATTCTTCCATTCTAAACCTCTTTAGTATGGTGTCAATGTACCTAGATTGGGACAATCTCAATATCCGTTTAGATCTATCTCTATAGATCTTAATTCCCAAAATGCAGGAGGCATCACCTAGATCTTTCATTGAGAATCTATGTGATAAGAAGAGCTTAACCGAGTTCAGCATAAGAACATCATTTCCTATCAAGAGTATGTCATCCACGTATAATACGAGGAAGACAACCTTACTCTCTGCAACCTTCTTATAGATACAAGGTTCATCTACGTTCTTGATGAAGTCAAACTCTTTGACTACAATATCAAAACAGATGTTCCAACTCCGCGATGCCTGCTTTAACCCGTAGATGGATTTGAGCAGCTTGCACACATTTCCGCTGCTCCCACTATCTACGAAGCCTTCTGGCTGAGTCGTGTACACGCACTCCTCTAAATCACCATTTAGAAAGGCGGTCTTAACATCCATTTCCCAGATTTTGTAGTCATGGTATGCAGCAATGGCAAGTAAGATCCGGATGGACTTAAGCATAGCCACTGGAGAAAAGTTTTTGTCATAATCCACACCTGGTCGTTGACGAAAACCCTTTGCAACAAGTCTAGCTTTGAAAGTCTCAACTTTTCCATCTACACCAAGTTTCTTCTTAAAAATCCATTTGCTCCTAATGGGTTTTACCCCTTCAGGAGCAACTTCCAAAGTCCATACTTTGTTGGTGTACATGGATTCCATCTCAGATCGCATTGCATCCAGCAACTTCACAGAGTCACCACTCGTGATGGCCTGCTCGAAGCTAGTTGGGTCATCATCTTCCATAATGTAATCCTCGCTTCCACCGTCAATGAGAAAACCGTAGTATCTCTCAGGTGGATGAGGAACCCTACTAGATCAGCGGAGAGGCTGGGGTTCGTCGGGAACTACTGAATCCTCTGGTTCCACCAAATCTTCTGTTGTAGTTTGTGCTGCTGGAACTTCTTCCAGCTCTACCTCTTCGCCACTAATTTCTTTTGTAAGAAATTCCTTTTCTAAAAAGGTGGCATGTTGAGAAACAAACACCTTTTGTTGTTCATCGTGGTAGAATAGATATACATTCGAATGTTTAGGATATCCAACAAACTTACAAAGAACTGATCGTGCCTCGAGTTTGTCCGAATTTTATCTTTTGATATAGGCCGGACAAACCCCATCTCATAACTCGTTTAAGACATGGTCTCTTCCCACTCCATATCCCATATGGTGTGGTATGTACAGATTTTGATGGAACCTGATTCAATAGGTATGCTGCTGTTTCAAGCGCATAACCCCAAAAGGAAATAGGTAACTCAGCGGTGCTCATCATAGAGCGCACCATATCTAATAGGGTGCGATTCCTCCGTTCCGATACACCATTGTGCTGTGGTTTTTACGGTGGAGTAAGCTGAGAAAGAATCCCATTCTCTTTTAGATAATCCCGGAACTCATTGCTCAAGTATTCTCCTCCTCGATCATATAGAAGGATTTTAATACTGTTACCCTTTTGGTTCTCTACTTTGTCCTTATATTCTCTGAATTTCTCAAAAACTTCAGACTTGTGTTTCAACAGGAACACATGTCCGTATCTTGAGAGATCGTTAGTGAATGTAATGAAGTACGAGGAACCATCCCTGGCATGTGTAGACATGGGACCACATACATCACTATGTATCAGTCCCAAGAGTTCTGTAGCTCTTTCTCCGTGTCCACTAAACGGAGTTTTGGTCATCTTTCCTTTGAGACATGACTGGCAAGTGTCATAGGATGAAAATTCGAACGGATTCAAATATCCATCCTTATGCAACTTAGCTAGTCGTGTCGCATTGATATGACCTAATCTGCAATGCCACAAGAAGGATTCGTTCATTTCTGAACTTTTCTACTTGTGTGTGTTTTGTATATTAAGGACTGTAGTTTGGTTGAGAACGTATATGCCATTATTTAACGATCCTAATCCAATCAACTTTTGATTCTAGAAGATGTTCATAACATTATCCTTCTTTACTATTAAATTATATCCTTCTTTACTTAATAAAGAAACTGATATAAGATTGCATATCAGGGTCGGAATGTAATAGCATTCGTTCAGAACCAATGTGTTACCATTTGGTAACACAAGGTGATATTCGCCAACTGACTTGGCTGCAACATTTGCACCATTCCCTACTCTTACGGAATGATCACCCTCTCCCAGTTCCCCGTAAGTCCATGTCACGCAGCCCACGAACTTGCGGGGAGGCGGAATATATGAAAAACGATCATCAAAGCTTCGTAACACGGACTTGAGCGCATGAATCGTGTCTAAACCGTTACTAGCAAACTACGAGAGGTTTAACTACTCGGATTCGAAATTATACCTCACGTTACTTGTCCTTCGGGTCTTCATCGCTGTCCTCCACTCATCGTAGGCTCCTTGGAACATCGGCACCTCAACGGCCTCCTCGAGTCAAAGACGATCCACCCGAGAGCTCCTACGCCAAGCTTGATCTCTAACTTGAGATAACTAGGTTGCTCAAAGTGCTAATCTAAGCTACCTAGGGGATATAGAGTGAGTTTATGGATGTATTAGTCTATCTAATCCTTGATCTCAACACATGAGAGGGGAGGATTAGGGTTTCAAGAGAGAGCTTGAGGAGAGAGAAGGTGAGCATGATAATGAATTTGAATATTGAGCTCATTAGAATATAACAACCATAACAATTTATCAAATAAATATTATAAGTGATTAATCATCATGGTTGATGCATTCACCTTGTGTGATTCATCACATGAGTCATAAGCTCAATAAATGAATCATTAACTCTAAGGATGAATCACACAAATGAGTCATTAAGCAATAAATGCTTAGGACACCTTAACCCCCAAGTCACCATGCTTCTAGAAGCTTCCCGAAAAATTACGAGAACGCCCCTCCAATCCGTGAAAACACGGAAAAACTTTAGACTGTATAAATCCAATAATCCGATACTAGAATCTGGCTTAAACCAAAGCCGACTAGTAAAAACTGTCCGAACATCGTACGTGCGTAAACACACGTATGCGTCCGAACCCTGTCGTAAAACCATACGACTTCTATATCGTTTCGCCCGAAGCAAGGAAACTCTCTGTGTGGGACTCTAAAGACTCGACACTATGCTGGCAGTAGGTTTAACCACAGACCGCAAGCGGCACTAGCTGTACGTAACGGTCCCCAGGTAGATTTCGATAAGAAGGCCGATGAGTAAACCCATCCGAACTCCTACTGAGCCTGCTGTGACAATCTCCGTACAGTCTGGTCGGTTCGTCTAAGACTATCGCATATCGGGCCTAGGGGCGGCAAGCGTCAGTCCCCTAAAAGCAGTATAAGTCGTGTCGGAGTGTAACCCATTACACCTTGAGAAACTACTGGAAATCCTACCAGTAAATCTCGCTTGCCCTGGCCAGGGACTTTACGTAATGGCTCTCTTACACAGCGCGATATCAACTCCCAATACCGGGAGAGACGAATCCTGTCTAACCGCCACTGCCTCCAAGTGCTCGGGACTGCACCCAACTGCTACTTGTTTGCACGACTCCTTTGAACCATGGTAGGGTAGCAATCTAAGAACAGTGGGACACACTTGAGGAGAAGTAGCAGTGTCAAGTCTGCGGACTATGCTGTACTCATGTCACTTGGCAACTGTTAACTGACGATTGGTATAATACCAACCAACAGTTCCCCTGCGAGTCATGTCCGGTGTACCCGTAACCTAACGAGCACCTATATACTATCTCCAGTACAACATACTGATGACTGTGGGACAGACCATCTCCCCAACTGGGATGAGAAGCGTGCACACTAGTCTACTCTGGAGTATCGATGCCCAGTCTCGATAATCCTACGACTAGGGACAAGTATAAGATGTTGCTTATAGACTACCCAGCCCCCACTAGTGTGACTGCCATCACAACGCTGGTAATCAAGCAAAGATCCTATGGGCTCTACTAATATGTATAAGTGATACGTTACAAGAAACATATGCACATATTAAAGTAGACACAAACCAAGTAGCATACTACCATTTTTAGCAAGACAGTATATCCAACTGTGAATATCCCAAGCTTCCATTAAGTAATATACATACAAGTATGATACAATAATGGCCCCTAGGGCATATACACTAACAATCTCCCACTTGCACTGGGGCCATGAGCTGGCATATCGTAGACCTATCATCTCGAATAGCCTCTCGAACTGCATCTGAGGAATGGCCTTTGTGAATGGATCAGCAATGTTATTCTCCGTCTCTACTCTTTTCACCTCGATCTCCCGGCGATCTACGATCTTCCTGATCAGGTAATACCGCCTTAAGATGTGTCTGGACTTCTGATGGGACCTGGGTTCCTTCGCTAAAGCTATAGCGCCGTTGTTGTCGCAATACAGAGGTATTGGACCAACACTAGTAGGAACCACCTGAAGTTCTGTGAGGAACTTCTTCATCCAGACAGCTTCTTTTGCGGCATCGCAAGCAGCTATGTACTCCGCTTCCATCGTTGAGTCAGCAACGGTGTCCTGCTTGGAACTCTTCCAACATACCGCCCCTCCATTGAGGGTAAAGACATAACCCGATATGGACTTGGAGTCATCCTTGTCACTCTGGAAGCTGGAGTCAGCAAAGGCCTCGATCTGGAGGTCTTTTCCACCATACACCAAGAACATTTCCTTAGTCCTTCTCAGGTACTTGAGAATGTTCTTTACTGCCATCCAGTGCTTCTCCCCTGGGTTTTCCTGATACCGGGTTACAACGCACCATGCGTATGCTACATCTGGTCTGGTACATAACATCGCATACATTATAGAGCCTACCGCAGAAGCGTAGGGTATAATCGACATGCGATCCCTTTCCAAATCAGTCTTGGGAGACATCTCTTTGGAGAGGGTGATTCCGTGACAAGCCGGTAGGTTACCGCGCTTAGAATCATCCATACTGAATCTCTTCACTATCGTGTCTATGTACCTGGACTGTGAAAGTCCCAACATCCTTTTTGATCTATCACGATATATCTGGATCCCCAGAATGTAGGTGGCATCACCCAGGTCTTTCATGGAGAATTTCTGTGATAAGAATCTTTTGACTGACTGTAACATAGGAATATCATTTCCTATTAGGAGAATGTCATCCACGTACAAGACGAGGAATACTACAGCTCTCCCTACAATCTTACTGTATATGCAAGGTTCATCTGGATTTTTGATAAAGTCGAATTCTTTGACAGCATCATCAAAACAGATGTTCTAACTCCGCGATGTCTGGTTTAGTCCATAAATGGACTTAAGCAGCTTGTATGCTTTACCGCTGCTCCCACTCTGAATGAATCCCTCTGGCTGATCCATATAGACGCTCTCTTCCAAATTTCCATTTAGAAAGGCCGTCTTTACGTCCATCTTCCAGATTTCATAATCGTGGAAGGCAGCAATAGTAAGAAGGACCCGAATGGATTTGAGCATATCCACTGGAGAAAACGTTTCGTCATAGTCCAAACCAGGTCTTTGACGGAAACCCTTTGCAACAAGTCTAGCCTTATAGGTTTCAACCTGTCTATCTATACCAATCTTCTTTTTGAAGATCCATTTGCATCCTACGGGTTTTACCCCATCTGAATGGCTTGCTGGAAGCTAGTAGGGTCATTATCATCAATGACGCAATCCTCTCTATCCCTATCTATGAGAAAACCGTAGTATCTCTCAGGCGGATGAGACGGACTACTACTCCTGCGGAGGGGCGCGGGAATGTCCTGTTCTTCTTGAACTTCTGGTTCTACCATACTTTCAGTAACAGTTTGTGGTTCTGAAATTTCTTCCAGTTCTATTTCGCTCCCATTTATTTCCTTTTCTAAAAACTGATGTTCTAGAAAATGGGCATTACGAGAAACAAAAACCTTTTGTTTCTCTGCGTAATAAAATAGATACCCCCTGGAGTTCTTTGGATATCCCACAAACTTACACTGTACTGATCGTGCCTCGAGCTTGTCCGCATGCTGCTTTTTAACAAAAGCTGGACATCCCCAAATCTTCAGATACTGAAGATAGGGTTTCTTCCCACTCCACATCTGATATGGTGTGGTAGGCACATTCTTGGTAGGAACTATGTTCAAAAGATATGCAGCTGATTCTAGTGCATATCCCCAGAATGATCGCGGTAACTCAGCCTTACTCATCATGGAACGAACCATATCCAATAGGGTTCGATTCCTCCTTTCTGATACACTGTTGTGTTGTGGTGTGTATGGAGGAGCAAGCTTAGAGAGAATACCATTCTCTTTTAAGTAACCTAGGAACTCGACACTCAAGTATTCACCACCTCGATCAGATCTCAGTGTTTTGATACTTTTGCCGGTTTGGTTTTCCACTTCATTCTTGTATTCTTGGAATTTCTCAAAGGCCTCGGATTTATGCTTCATTAAGAAGACATATCCATACCCAGAGAAATCATCCGTAAAAGTAATGAAGTGGGAATAACCACCTCGTGCATGTGTAGACATAGGACCGCACACGTCACTGTGTACGCGTCCCAAGAGCTCGCTTGCTCTTACTCCATGTCCAGTAAATGGAGTTTTTGTTATCTTTCCTATGAGACAAGATTCACAAGTAGCATAAGATTGATATTCGAACGGATTCAAATATCCTTCTTTATGTAACTTAGTCAACCTTCTCTCATTGATGTGACCTAGTCTACAATGCCATAAGAAAGCCTGATTTAATTCCGGAGACTTTCTTTTAAGTGTGTTCTGGACATTGAAAACCTGAGCTTGACTCAATACGTATATGCCGTTATCTAAAGTACCGGACCCAATCAAAACTTGATTTAGGTGGATGTGAACTACATCGCTTACGAATGTAAAATCATATCCCTCTCTTGAAAGTGAGGACACTGATATGATATTGCAAGTCATACTAGGTACATACAGACAGTTACGTAGAATCAATATCTGCCCACTTGTCAAACCTAGGCAATATTCTCCCACGGATTCAGCGTCCACGCTCATTCCGTTTGCAACTCTGAGAGACAAATCACCTACCTTCATAACTCTACGGTTTCTCAAAGCATGTAATGAATTACAGATATGAGATCCTGCTCCAGTATCTAGTACCTAGGAAGTAGAGTTAATTGATAAACAGGTACTACCAATATATGAAACTGTGCATAAGGTAGATAAGTGTGAGGTAGGGGTGGAATATGTCATTTCCACGGAAACCTAACATCGTGGTAGGATCACAATCCATCAAGACACTCAAATCCCAAATCCTCAAATCAGCCCCCAAACTGGGCTCTCACATCGTATAAGTATCACATCACCTCAATGTACAATATCGAATAGCTCTCCTATATCTCGAATGTACAAATCAACAATCTCTTTCATATCCAATATCCAATCTCAATGAATCACCTACATCCCAAGTCGAATCTCAAGTAAATTTCTAACATCCTAAATAAATATATATGCAGAAATAAATATGATGGGGTCAATACACATATATTAGCATCCCATTCCACTAATATTGGTGTAAGGGTATATATAACAACGGCTAAATCCCCTGTTATATATACAAAGGTATTAAAGAAATATCATGAAAACAATGTGCCAAGTATCGACACAGAAATCCTGATAGGTACGTATCATACGCTGTCCTGAAAGCACGAGTGTCTAGCTCTGACCCTCGCCTTTCGACGTATGCATACGTGCATGACTCCCAACGGTGTCTCCATGACCACCGCCGAGTCATCAGTACTGTCACCGGTAGGTACTAGCCCGCCTCCAGGCTCAATCGGAAAATCCATCGATCTTCTTGCCGAGGGGAACCATACCGGGCCCCACCATGTACCCTCTATGGCCTCAACGCCTCCTCGTAGGGGTATATATATAATCAGCACCGATAAAACCCATGGTGGATGCGCAAATATCATATCAAGGAAACCGGGTTTTTCAATGTATGCATAATTTCATGAACTCCTGCGGTTCCCAAATCCAGAAAACATCATGTAAAATCCAAATAATAATGCGCAATCCAGGAATAAATATACACGATATATCTGAAATACGAGCATACTACAGAGAATATGTAGCTGAAACCAGATGCATGTGAAACCAATAAGGTACAGCTAAGTAACATCAGTAAAGGTAAATATGTGACTGCAACTGAATATGTGCGTAACATACAGGTGTAGCAATGTATAGGTACCTACCTATAAGGATTGATGTCGTATACCCCCCTGGGTATAAGCAAAACACGTGCAAGGTATACCTGTAGCTGTAACGCAAGGTGTATCTGTACCTATCACTAAAGGTATAAAACACTATAGGTATACCGATAAGCTAGATGTCATTTGTGATAAGCAATAGTATCTATAATGGTTAGTGTGTGACATGGCAATTATTGAAGGTGTGTGTGTAGCATACAATCCGTGCTCGTGCAACATGAACCGTCAATAATGTGTGCAGTGCCCTACGGCTACTAGTCACAGTACAACTATATCTAAGTAAATAGGTAAAGGCGCAATTCTAACAATGACTTAGAATATGCGACAAGTATTGGAATTCTAGCCCAGACGCATAACGCCATGCGGGCGATTCTCCTGTAGAAGTTAAATCTACTCACCTACGCTCCACGCTAGGTGAATCCTACCATCTGCTCCCTACTGTAGCAGTGTCCGTAGTCCCTGCCTGCAAACCTGCAAATAAGACATGGAAATCATATATAAGCCAAATATTCCGCAAAACGCGATATCGAACCAAAACGAGAAACTCGCGTCGCGAACTAAACGCGCGTGCACGATACGCTAAAACGTGTGTATACGCGTCTAAAACCATCGCGACACGCCGCGATACACTGGATCATAGAACCCTCCAACGTATCGCGCGTATCGCGCAAACACAACGAACACCAAATACAATATTTGATACCAGATTTTTCTACAGGTCAAATATTACAAAACTAGACATGCCAAAACACCACAAATCATTGCAGACTACAGTGCCACCCCAAGACCCAACGCCTCTTCCTGGCCGCAATTTGCGGCCAATACGATTAAATCTGCGGCCAGGCCTTAGGGATAGGGGCTCATGTTCTGATGGTGGTATCTATACCTAGTGTACATGCTCCAGTATTCTCAAATTTAACCTGAAGGCACCGGGTCAAAAGCAGATTACAAAAAGTCACACATATCGCTTAAAAATACCAATTTGCACAAAAAGCAAACCCTATGGTATTTTAGTGAAATCTGGATTAATTCTCAGTTAAAGTGTAAGTGCACGGAGGCGCCCCGGCCTCCATTCCGAAGCCAAAATGCGGAAGCGGTGATAAACTTTAATTTTGCGAACTTAGCAAACCGGCACCACCGCGCACTATACCCGGATCGAACCATTAACTAGTCCTAGCTAACTACAAGATAGGGAATAGAGATATACCGACTGATCCGAGTCCTCCGGTCTTCTCGTCATCGTCCCGATCTCCCGCGGAAACTCCGGTCGTCGCCTCCTTGCCGGAAGGGCACCACATCGTCTGCATCTTTTACGGGCTCCCACCTCTATGCCGAGGCAACTCGAGCACGAAGCTGCTAGTCGACGTGCCCAAGATTTGCTGTAGAATGTGTAGTGCTCAAGTCTCATTTGGGGTAGAGGATGTTGCCTTTTTGTGGAGGTATGATACTTGGAGTTTTTCTTGGGAATTTTGGTGAAGAAAATGATATGATATCAACCAAAATCACCCACATCAAAATTGGGACAGCCCCCTCTCAATGAATGGCCGGCCATGGCTTTTGAATGGTGATAGAGAGAGAAAAAACAAGTGGGGAAAAACTATCATCCAAAATGGGAGAGAGAAAAAGGATATGATGATCAAGAATCATTTTAACCAAAACCCCACTCCAAAAACCCATCAACTACAACCATGATTGCTTACAAAGTCAAGCAATCATGAACCAAGGAAAGTCAAGGTATGGTCCACCCATCATGATGCAACAAAAAGGCAAAGACCCCCACCACAAATGCTTATTTGCACAAATGCAAATAAGCCCTCCTCCACCAATCTTCGGCCAATGAACGATACAAAGGAAATTGGCCGAAACGGAAAGCAAACTGGCAACTCCAGAAAACTGGTCCCGTAATAAATTACAGGAAAACCTCGATACCGTGCATACACACCCGCATTTGTATTCCGACCGAAATACAAATGCAATGAGACAAAATCTACACTGTACTATACTAGGATCCGGCTTAAACCAAAGCCGGCTAGTATTATCCGTCCGATCCTGATCCGTGCAATACCGCATGTATCTGATCGAACCCTGTCATATATCCATACGGCCTGTAGTACAAACTGTCCGATCCTGAACCGTGCAATACCACACGCATCTGATCGGACCCTGCCATATCTCTATACGGCCTCTACAGCGTTTCGCCCGAAAGCTGAGTAACTGAATGTGGGGGACTCTAAAGACTCGTCAACACCTTGGTTGTGGATTTAACCACAAGCACGTCAGAGGTATAAGCCAATACGTAACGGGCTACCAGGTATTGACTAAAAGGGACGTCTGTGAGTGAACTCAGCCTGACAACCCCACTGAGCCTGTCAGTGACAATATCCGTACAGTCCGGTCCGTTCGTCTATGAGCATCGCATGGCGGGCCTAGGCGGTTGGTAAAAGTCAGACCCCCAAAAGCGGTACAAGTCGTGTCGGAGTGTAGCCCAGAACACCCTGAGATACTACTGGAATACCTACCAATAAATCTCCTTGCCTCGGCCGAGGGCTTCGTGTAATGGCTTTCCTAGACACAGCGCGACCTCACCCCCAATACCGGGAGAGACGAACCCCTGAAGATGCGCTCACTGCCTCCATGTGGCTCGGGACTGTACCCAACTAAAACCTGTTTGCACGACTCCTTTGAGCCGTGGTAGGGTAGTAATCAAAGTACAGTGGGAACTCACACGAGACAAATGACGATCCCCAGGTCGAACTAACCTGTACACACGTCACCAGGGAACTGCCATCTGACGTCTGGTATATGACCAACTAGCATGTTCCCGGCGAGTCCTGTCCGGTGTACTCATAACCCAATGAGCACCTGTATACATCTTAGGTGAACGAACTGACACCAGTAGCTTGTGAGACCGGCCACCGCCCCTCGTCGGGGTCTCGAATGTACATACTAGTCTACTCTGGAGTATCGATGCCTGTTCCCTTCCGAACGGCGGCCGTGACGCGTGGGGCGTCTAAGCCTGGGGTTCGGGGCAGATGCTAATTGGTGCTATCCGTCCACCTCTCCGAAGATGCCAAGTTGATTTATGGCACCGTGCATCGGAGGTTTAGACGGATGCGGCCGATGTAGCAGACTTCGTCAGATTCCCCCTCGTTTGAGGGGTTTTTGATTGTGGGGATGCTCTTCCCTGCAGGCGCAAGCCCCTGCAGTTAATTACGCTACCGCATCGCGGTAAAAACTTTCTCCTTCTCCAGATGGTCACTTCGTGTCGTGTGTGTTTATTTTATGTTTTGTTGCCCGTGGATTGTTTACGGAGACCGAGTTATGTCGTCACCCGTAGGGCGTGGACTAGTCCAAATCCGTGTTATCTTAAATTTGGGTTTGGGGGTTTGGTTTGAGGATACGTTAGCCATATTTGAGGCTAAGATCAACTCAAACGGGATCGTTTAGATCCGACAAAAGAGCGTTTGGGCTCCATTGTTCCAGTTTAGGGACATAGTGGTCCATCGTATGTATGGCCGTCGGGACCCGTCACCTCTCTGACGACGTTGAAGGATTACAACGACAGATGTCAGAGGAGTTCAGAGATGTACCCTTGAACCAGAGTTAATTGGGGGGATTCATAGCCCAGTCTGTTTGAAGGTTTAAGGATACGTTAGCCATCTTTGAGGCTAAGATCAACTCAAACGGGATCGTTTAGATCCGACAAAAGAACATGCGGGGCTCTATTGTTCCAGTTTGGGGACATGGTGGTCCATTGCTAGTTTAAGGACATTGCGGTCCATGGGTAGTTTAAGGACATTGCGGTCCATAGGTAGTTTAAGGACATTGCGGTCCATCGTTAGTTTTAAGACATCTCGGTCAAGGTTAAGGACGTCGTAGTCCATGGGTTTAAGGACCCCACAGTCCATTGTTAGTTTTAAGACATCTCGGTCAAGGTTAAGGACGTCGTAGTCCATGGGTTTAAGGACCCTACAGTCCATTGTTAGTTTTAAGACATCTCGTTCAAGGTTAAGGACGTCATAGTCCATGGGTTTAAGGACCCCACAGTCCATTGTTAGTTTTAAGACATCTCGTTCAAGGTTAAGGACGTCGTAGTCCATGGGTTTAAGGACCCCACAGTCCATTATTAGTTTTAAGACATCTCGGTCAAGGTTAAGGACATCATAGTCCATGGGTTTAAGGACCCCACAGTCCATATCAATGTGTGGTCATCGGGACCCGTCACCTCTTTGAAGACATTGAGGGATTACAATGCCAAGTATCAAAGGAGTGAAGAGATGTACCCTGGAACCGGAGTGGATTAAATAGTCCTTGGCTCAATTTGGGATCAAGACCAATTAATTATGTTATGAGCCCATTAGCCCAGTTAATTACGAATTGAGGACTTATAGCCAGCTTGGGCTAAGTCCAATCATGTCTGGAATATTGGCTTCCTGTTGGTCCCTTGAAGGAGAGGCTTTGCCTCTATCCATTTGGCCAATTAGGCCAAAGCCTAGTGTTAAACACTACAGAGCAATCAGTGTTGAACACTGTGAATGAGATTGATAAGTCAGTGTTTAACGCTAAAAGATAATTGGTGTTAAACACCAGCAACAAGGCTTTCAATTTTGTGTTAAATACTAAAACAGATCAGTGTCAAACACTGGCAACAGAGATCTCAAATTAGTGTTAAACACTAAGGTAGTCAGTGTTGAACACTGCGAATAAAGTTCTTTAATTAGTGTTGAACACTAAGGCCCAACAGTGTTTTAACACTGGATTCGGGAGTTCCAATTTAGTGTTAAACACTAAGGCAAGAGGGGTCACGTAGAAACACGTGAGAGCGCCCTCCCTTCATTTATTCTGCTGAGATTATCGCATCTTTCAGAGCATCACGTGCGATCACGTGACGGGCATTCAAATGCTTGTATGTTAAAGCTTCTGTCAAGAGTCACGTGGGTCACGTGGGGTGCTGCCTCAAAGGGGCTTTCCGTAGATCTTTTGGGGGGGTCACGTGGTGACACGTGACCCTGCCTCTATATATGTTGTTTAGAGGATCTGTTAATCTTTTTTCAGGAATTAAATTCCTCGAGCTTTAAATTCCAGAGGAATTAAATTCCTACTTCCTTTTGATGACTTATATTCTGGAATAGAGTTGAACTCTGAATTTTCTGTAGGAATTAAATTCCTCATATATGTGAAGAACTGAATAGGGTTAAACCCTAATAAAAGCTTTTAAGGAATTGAACTCCCATTCTCTGTTAAATTATGATTAAGGGAATTAAATTCCCGCTGTTTCAACAGAACTAGGTTCTTAATTAGGGTTAAACCCTGTTTCTCTTTGTTCTGAAGGAATTAAATTCCCATGACACAGGGTCAAGCCCTAATTTTATTTTAAACGAATTAAATTCCTATAGTTCTGTGAGAATTAAATTCTCGTGCTTCCGTTCCCTCTCTATGTTTTGGATCTGCATGGCAGGATCTCGACCCATTGAGAATTAAATTCTCAACTTCAAGGGGAGATGTGCACTTTGCAGATCCTCTATCAAAGAGAGAAGAAATATGTTCTTCTGTTTTATATATCAGAGTTAAACTCTGTTGAGAATTAAATTCTCTTTTCTTTCAAGGAGCTTTCCCTTTCTTACCTAGGGTTTTCTTTTGCAGAAGATCCAAATTCCTCAAAGTATCAAAGCTCTCTCCCTCTTCTTTTTCTCTCTGCGTATATCTCCCTTTTTGTATCTCTTGGCTTCTATTTATAGGAGAAGCAGCCGAATCAATTAGTTTTTGACGAATCTTCATTGAGAGATTTGATTTGCATCCATCATTCGATTTTGACCTTTGGATTATTAGGTGAATTTTATTCACCATTGGATTTCAAATCCAGGGATTCTCTTTTGTTATTTCGGTTAGATTTAAAGGGGAAATCTTTCCAAACTCCAGATTTTCCCATAGATAGATGATATTTCATCACCTCTGAATCTTTAATTCGATTGGTTCCAGATAGTCGCTTTCCTTTGGAAAGATTTGAATCTCTTTCAGAATTTAATTCTGTTAACAAAATGGGCTTTGAAAGTCGGTCACGTGTGACCACGTGACCCATGGTCACGTGTGGGCACGTGACCCCCTTGGAACGAGCCTTCCTCTTTCTTTTTGTGCTCTGTCTTCTGGTTGCTGCTTAACCGTCACGTGCCACCACGTGACCCCTGGTCACGTGTGAGCACGTGACCCTTGTCTGGACTCTTTTTCTTGATTTAACTGGAGAACAATTCTGATGTTTTGAGCGTCACGTGCCAACACGTGACCCCTGGTCACGTGGGAGTACATGACCTCTTTTGAAGCTTTTTCCTTGATTTGATCAAGGAACCAATGTGCCTTTGAATCCGCTTTAAAATGTCGCGTGCCAACACGTGACCCTGGTCACGTGGGAGCACGTGACCCTTTCTGAAGCCCTTTTCTTTGATGTAGTCAGGAAGCTGAATCTGCCTTGATGATGCTTTTAGATGTCACGTGCCAACACGTGACTGCTGGTCACGTGTAAGCATGTGACCCTCTTCTGAAGTTTTTTCCATAAGCTTTTCTGATTTTAAATCAGGAAACAAATGCCCCCACAGCGTTGTTCTCACGTGTCTGCATGTGAGTGCAACGCTGTCACCTCTTGTGACCGTTGGATTCCTCTAGGGATCTGGGGAGATGAAACGTTTCCATTGCCTTCTATAAATACCTCTGTCTCTTCATAGGAGCCTTCACTTTGCTCATCTTCTTCTTCTGAGAACTTTTTCCTTGAGAATTTAATTCTCGCTTCCAGAGCTTAGTTCTCTGTCTTGAAACAATCTTCAGAGTTTAACTCTGTTCGAAAAGAATTCTTTTCCTCAGGTAATGTTCTTGGACAAACGATGGACCTTCACATTCCTCTGGATTTTAAATCCAAAACAAGGGTTTTTACCCTTTTAATATGAACCCATTTCCTTCAAATTCATCAACAGGAACAGAAAGCCATCTAATCTTCAAACTGTAGACATCTTAGGGCTTAAATGATCTTTAGGGAAGTGGTGATGACAATCTGTGGAATTCAATTCCGTTTCAACAAAATGTTTTATGGGAATTTAATTCCCTTTTCTAAAAGGAATTTAATTCCTGTGAAGAACTCAGTTTCTTCACGTGGAGCCTTCTTGGGGTCTATTGGCCCGAGGTTGTCCTTCTGCAATTGATGAAACAGGAACTTTCTAATGATTCTCATGACCTTTATTTCAGGTATTATGGATGCCCATCTGTATGGTCTTGACGAGATCATTTCCTATGGGAATATTCGTGCCCTGGGCCGTAGTCAGAATCAGGAGTTCACCAACGCTCAGTGTGCTGATATTATGAGCCGTTTTGACGAGTACAACCATCGGCTACTCCCCCGACGCTCTTCTCTTCTGAGGCTCATCGTGCTGGCGATTTGGGGGGCGCTTCCTCTCTTCTGTGACGGTGTGCCACTCAGGGCATTGGACGTTGCCGAGGATAAGATACATTCGGTGTATCTGATGAGTCTGATCTCGAAGAGAAGGCGTGACAACCTCATCGATCTTTTGCACCAGGCGTTTCAGCAGTCGGCCATACTTGCCGCCTACCGGAGGGTGGAGGACATCCGCGAGGACCCCGACGTTTGCGATCGTGAGAGAAAACATACTCGGGAGGTTCGAAATGCTTGGAGGATCTTGGACAAGGTTAAGCTTGAGTTTCTCAATCCCTGCCCCGCGTCTGAAATCTTACCATTGTAAAAGTTTTCTCTTTATTTTGTATGACCTTCTTGAAGCATGAATGATAAGTTATATTATGTCTGCATGCTTTTCTCTGGGATTTTATCCTTTTGCTACTGTTGTTGTTGGTGGCTTTCAATATGCAGGGTGCTACTCCATTTTTTTTAGTGTACATCAGGTTTTAGGCCTCACGTATTCTGCACGTGGGGTCCCTTGATGGGGCTGTTCACAAAATCTTCCCATGCCCTATTTTCAGTGCACAATATCAGACGCAGAAAAAAGGGCCTTGGAAATAGTTCCATCTCCTTGATTTTCGATGCCTTTCCTTTTTTGGGCCTTGGAAATAGCTTCACCATGCAAGATTTTCCGCGCACAGCACTTAATGCATTTCTTTATATATGAGGCTATAGCTTCCTTTTCCCCTCACAAAGAGATTTATATTATTATTATTATTATTTTTATCCTGGAGTAGCTTGTCTTGAGAAACAAACGAGCGCCATGGCCTGCAATCGCCCTCATGCTCGTCGACAGACATGGGAAATTCCTATTGAGGAGATGGTCCCCCGCTTTGCTGCTCGGTTGGTGGATCCCCTCCTTACCGACAATGAATGCGACTCAGCCATGCATGAACTCTCGATCCATAGGGGGTCCCCCCCTCCCGATGGGTTCTCTATGGCTCCGGATGATTCTCACGGCCGTGCTTGCCGACATCCCTCCTCACCCGGCGGAGATGACCCTGGCGATGCTCGACGCGGCAGAAGAAAAGCTCGAGGGCTTTCATGAAGCGTGCCTGATTACTCAGGCTTTGAAGGATTGCTCAATTCATCTGATGAGCCAGATAAAGGCCCGGCGAGCTATTATGTCTGCTTTCACGGACGAACACGGCGCCAATCGATGGGGAGCGACTCCTCGTGAGAACCGTCGCTTTGATGTGCTGGAGAAAGCAGAGAGAGAGATGGAGAATTTTGTCCTCTGCTTCATTAACCCTTGTGCCGCTGATCCAATGTTTGGTGACCTTTTCTGTTAGCGTAGAACACTTTTAAATTAGTCCCTCCTTTTTTACGCTTTATGCCGAAATTCCATGTAGGCTTGGTACTAGTATGTATGTTTCCGCTTGCATAAATAAACTTTGTATTCTTCTCATGAGAACTTTCTTTAATTGCAAATGCTATCATCACTTTCCTGCGCATCAGACCTTTTTAGGCATTATGAATGTTCATGCGATTGCAAATGCTATTATTATTTTTTTTTTGAATACTCATATGATTGCGAACACATGCTTGAAATATGTCGGAAACCTTTCTTGTTGCCTTTCACGTCAGGTGATGTAAGTGCGTTTTAGATCGATTATTCCCGTCGACTGGAAGCCCATTTATACTGTCTTGTAAATGTCTTGTTTCCAAGGCCGCGGTCACGAAAGCGAGCTTACGTGGCCTGATAGAGCGACACGTAGCGAACATTTTGTTGTGCGAGAAAAGGGCTCGGCCGTAAATTTTCGGAGAGGGAATTGGCTTCTAAGGCGCTGAGCGAGCTTCATGCCAGCCTCACAGCCAAGGCCAACAAAGCGTATGAACTCTGGCGGGTGCTTTAGGAGTCCATCAAAGAGGTGGTGGCTCTCGATAAAGCTGTCACGTTCACTCGTGAGAGGGTCGAGGCTCATAAGGCCACCGAGAAAGAGCTCGAAGCTCGGCTCGCTTCGTATCAGGCTCAGCAAGCTCAGGAGGAGGCTCGTCTTCTGGAGATCTTGCATCATGAAGCCGTGGCTCAGCAACAGAATGATGAGCTGGTAAAATTATTGCACCGCCCGCCGGCTTGAAGACTTGTATCTTTTTTCCCTTTTTTGTATATACTCATGGATGAGAGTATCTTTCTTTTTTGTTTCTTTCATGAATTGTACTTTGTATCCATTTTGGTTTATGAATAAAAGATACATTTTTCTTCTCAATGGTGTGTCCCCTTTTTACTGAATGTATTCTGCGGATATTCTATCTTGATCTCTTTGCAGGACAGCGATGGCTTAGGATTCAGGGTTAAGATCTGCTTCCTAAGGCTTTTGCATTTTATGAGCCACGAGGGTCTTATAAAGAGTTTTTCTCCCTATAGGTCGAGAGGATCCCATAGGTGTAAGTTCTTCTTAAAAATCGTGAGGATTATTAAGCGGGTTTTCCCTTGAGAGTCGTAAGGATCTTACAAGAGAGTTTTCCTTCCTTACAGGTCGTGAGGACTTGTAAGTGCTGGATGTGGTCACCCTTGTCCGTGTTTTACGGAGTCAGGGGTTTCTCCAGGTATTGTAGATTAAAGACGTCGCAGTCAAGGTTAAGGACCTCATAGTCCGTGGATTTAAGAACTCCACAGTCCGATGTTAGTTTTAAGACATCACGGTCAAGGTTAAGGACCTCATAGTCCGTGGATTTAGGGACTCCACAGTCCGATGTTAGTTTTAAGACATCACGGTCAAGGTTAAGGACCTCATAGTCCGTGGATTTAGGGACTCCACAGTCCGATGTTTGGTTGCAGGGACCCGTCACCTCTTTGAAGACGTTGAGGAATTACAATGCCAGGTATCAAAGAAGTGAAGAGATGTACCCTTAAACCAAGGCATAATCTGTAGGGAATCGGGGTGGTTGATCGTTAGTTTTAAGACATCACGGTCGAGGTTAAGGATATCATAGTCCGTGGATTTTAAGGACTCCACAGTCCGATATTTGCTCTGGATGCTTCACACGGGTTCACTGCCGTGCTTGGCGAGGACCAGGCTCCGCTCTGGGCATTTTCCGCGAGGTCAAAGAGTGACGTTATCCGCGTTCCACGTAACCAGGAATTTTGCACTAGATGCTTCACACGGGTTCACTGCCGTGCTCGGCGAGGACTAGGCTCCGCTCTGGATGCTTCACACGGGTTCACTGCCGTGCTCTGCGAGGACCAGGATCCGCTCTGGACATTTTCCACGGGGTCAAAGAGTGACGTTATCCGTGTTCCACCTAACCAGGAATTTTGCACTAGATGCTTCACACGGGTTCACTGCCGTGCTCGGCGAGGACTAGGCTCCGCTCTGGATGCTTCACACGGGTTCACTGCCGTGCTCTGCGAGGACCAGGATCGGCTCTGGACGTTTTCCACGGGGTCAAAGAGTGACGTTATCCGCGTTCCACGTAACCAGGAATTTTGCACTAGGTGCTTCACACGGGTTTACTGTCGTGCTCGGCAAGGACTAGGCTCCACTCTGGATGCTTCACACGGGTTCACTGCCGTGCTCTGCGAGGACCAGGATCCGCTCTGGACGTTTTCCACGGGGTCAAAGAGTGACGTTATCCGCGTTCCACGTAACCAGGAATTTTGCACTAGGTGCTTCACACGGGTTCATTGTCGTGCTCGGCAAGGACTAGGCTCCGCTCTGGATGCTTCACACGGGTTCACTGCCGTGCTCTGCGAGGACCAGGATCCGCTCTGGACGTTTTCCACGGGGTCAAAGAGTGACGTTATCCGTGTTCCACGTAACCAGGAATTTTGCACTAGGTGCTTCACACGGGTTCACTGTCGTGCTCGGCAAGGACTAGGCTCCACTTTGGATGCTTCACACGGGTTCACTGCCGTGCTCTGCGAGGACCAGGATCCGCTCTGGATGTTTTCCACGGGGTCAAAGAGTGACGTTATCCGCGTTCCACGTCACCAGGAATTTTTCACTAGGTGCTTCACACGGGTTCACTGTCGTGCTCGGCAAGGACTAGGCTCCGCTCTGGATGCTTCACACGGGTTCACTGCCGTGCTCTGCGAGGACCAGGATCCGCTCTGGACGTTTTCCACGGGGTCAAAGAGTGACGTTATCCGCGTTCCACGTAACCAGGAATTTTGCTGATTGTATCCGCATTTCACGGGATGGAGATTTGACTCTCGGTGATCTGTACATCGCCGAGTCATGGAACTGGGAGTTGCCGCTGTTCCTTTTGGTGATGTTGCGTCTGCTGTATCGAGACGAACGCAGAGGTGGTGACCATTCCACACGGGTGCGAGATGATCTCCGATTGTCTTTCCGGTTTTATATGACTTGCCGTCGAGACCCTGAAGCTAGGAATTTGGCCTTTGCTTCGTCTGTTTTGACCGTAAGGTCTTTTGTTGACGCTGTGTCTGCATCCTGCTGGAACCTGAAGGAACGCTGTTGTTGACATTGCATCTGCTGTAACGAGACGAATGCTGAGGTGGAGCGAGGATTTTGCCGTCACTCCGTTTGATGGTGTAACACTTGTGTCCTGCTGGAATGAGGAAGCCCACCGTCGTTGGTCTCCAGGCTGCAGATGTAGCCATTGAGATTTGGAACTAGGGACTTTTCCATGGTTCCATTCTCGTTGCGACTCTGGGGTCGATTGTTAACGTCACGTTTGCATCTCGTTGGAGTGAGGAGAAACGCCATTGGTGATCTCTAAGTTGTCGATATTGACGTCGAGACCCTGAAGCTAGGGACCTTCTTTTGCTTAGTCTATTGACATTATGTCTGCAAGATTGCGACAAATGTCGAGGTTGTCTGTAACATTTAGGAAAAACATAGAAATAAATAAATTTAATTAAAATAAGAATAAGCTGATAAATCACAAAATGGTTAAAAGCTAATATGTCAATCTTTATAAGATATATGTAATACAAATTAAATTAGAATTTTAGAATGTAATTTTAATAAGTTATAAGGGTTTTTAAGATAATTTTAGCTTCATTTTAATAAAAGATGTGTTTTATAATAAGTTAATTGTGAAGGGTTAAATTGCAAAGTTAAGTTTTTATGCAAATAGGGTATTGTCAAGGGTTTAAGTGAATAATTGGAATCATTTCAGTTCTGAATTAAAATTCAAATAAAAAGAAAAGGTGAAGATAATGCAAAACCACCTCATGCTTGCAAGTTTTCCAATCTCTTCACACCTCCTCCTTGCATGAATTGTGCACACTTTAGTTTAAGACACCTCCTCCTTCCCTTATCTCTTTATACCTTCACTTAAATAGCTCCATTTCAGTTAGTCTTCAGATTTTAAAACTTCAAATGAACTGAAAGAAAATCAAAAGAAAAGAAAAGAAAAGGAGGAAAGAAAATAAGAGGAAGAAGAAGAGGGTTGAGGAGCTTGTTCTTGGTGGTAGTTCTTCTTCAAGCTAGGAGGAGCTTGTAGATCTTTGGAGGGTTATTCCTACAACTAATGGGAAGGTAAAATTCTAAATCTTAGTAGGTAACTTAAATTCTGTAGCTTAATTAGTTAAATTTTAGTATATCACATAATATCGTATTCTAGGTGAAATTAGAGTCTGTTAAAATCTGCTTCAATCTGGAACTTAACTAAATAAATTCAACAGAGTAGAAATGATGTAGGAATTAAATAGAACACACCACAAGAAAACGACATTGGGGGGCCGGTCTTGGGCCGGCGACAGTAAGGTTTTGGCCGGCGTCGCCGGCCAAGTGGGAAGCTTTGGGGGTTTGGTCAATTGGGGTGTCTGCAGTATACAATTTGGAGTAGTTTGGTACTGTTGATTTTAATTAGTTTTACTGTAATCTAAATCTGGGAGAATATATCGGAAAAGGAATCGTAAAACGTTAAAAACGACACGACGAAACTAAGTCGGGTTTTAAATTCTGAAACTGTGCAGGTTTAAGCTAAAATCCAGCGAGACTAAGTGTGAAACAACTTGATATAACCTAATATTAGATAACTAGCAAAAGGGTATAACGTGTTTTTATTTCCGTTATGTCGGAATAGCTAGTTTGCTTATATACGTTATATTGGTATAATTAGACGCGGATACAAGGAATACGGAAGCCGCGAGGAAAGGGAAAGGATTAGCGATTCCGGAGTAGATTCGACTTTTCGGTGAGTAGACTAAACATCTACCGGGGAATTTAGTAGAGATGGCGTGTTTCGCCCATGGTTTTACATTAATACGATATTCATATCATCATGTTAAATAATTAGAATATCATTCATTTCATTACGTATATGTTGCTTAGTTGTTAGAACACTTCACAAGTATCGACGAGTCATGCCACGTGCACATCTTATATGCTACACACACCTCGTCGATATTGCCATGTCACATACACTTAAATATCATACTTATTAACATGGATTATATTGTTTTTCAAATGTTAAGTATATTGGTAGAATTTCTTATTTACATTTCGTCGCTTTATGCGTATTTCCATGTTGGATATGAGATAGATACAGAATTGAGGATTTATGATTTTGAGTTTTTAAATACTATTACATAAATCCCGTTTTCATGATTGATGTGACATGTCCACCCTGAGTTGATTTCTGTTTTAGGTTTTATTCCGGACCGAGTGGGGGAGATATACGGTCGCGGATTTACGTTATCCATACTGAGTGGGGGAGCTATACAGTTGGATACAGGGTGGACCCGGTCGAGACCGAGGGGCAGGATAGCCGTATTGAGACGGGGGAGCCTAGCGAGGTTACTCGATTCCGGATATTGGTTTTAGAAATATGCGGCGTGCATCTAGAGGATGACGACCGATATTATGGGTATAGGATCATTCGGGGAATGATGCCTATAAGAAATGAAAGTTTTGTGTCGTTGATGGACACCGAGAGATGATTTATATTGAGTTATGATTTCAGAAGTATGATGTGATTTATTGTTGGATTTCACATATACTCATATATCATATTGATTCATGTTCATTATCATGATTACCATATTTACTTTATTCGCCGTTATATGTTAGTCGTATTCACTGAGTTGGCAACTCATCCCCGTTGTGCCACAGTTCCTTGCAGGGATAGAGTGGACGGGTAGCTGCGAGGCAGGATCACTTTTGCTGTAGTATTTCATCTTTTGATAGGTAGGTTACATGTGTGGTAACCTTCCATTTTGTACTTTTGTATCTAGAAAGACTCCATCAGACTGTATTTTTGACTTAGAAATGAGAGATGGGATATAAATATATGTACAGTTGAAAAATGTGGATCAGTATTATAGTCTTTTCTTTATGAGATTCAGTGATGTTCATTATATGCATATTCATATTCTTATTGATATTGTTTATTCCAACTAGGAATACAACCACACTTAACCTTTATTACTTGTTTAATGAATTAACTTCATAAATCGAGATTTCTACTTAAAACTAAATTTTCATAAATAATTCCGAAATAAGGTATTTTGATCTTGGTTTTTGGCTTACTTGGACTTGTGCATATCTTAAGATATGATACAATCTAAGTGCCTGTCACATCCAAACTTGGGTCGTGACAAAGTTGGTATCAGAGCTTAAGAGTAACCTTACGGAATTCAGTAAGGGATTTCAATAGGTTGATCTAAGTCTGAGAGTTAGGATGACCTTTGGTTTGATGGAGTAGGTGAATTAGGACGAATGCAGTACCGTACGTATGTTCCGCGGCATATTTACGTTATCGTATTCAGCCTAACTAACCTTAGGATGTTTATCTTGATCTATTCTTCCGTTGATTCTCCGTTATTGAATTCTTCTGTTCCCACACCTTATCAACTCTCGTTTCTTGTTCCAGTTTCTATGGCTACGCGGGCTAGGCGAGCCGCAGCCAGGAATGCAGCTAGGGCGAGTCCGCCTGTGATGAGGACTGGTACACCGGACGTGCAGGAGGTGCATGAGCATGCTGATCCTCCTCCTCCAGATCGTATGACTAGGATCGAGGAGGGTATGTTGGGATTACAGCGAGTGGTAGGACAGTTAGCTGAGACCACTCGAGCTTTGAGATCAGATCCGGCACCGACCGCAGCAGAGTCCGAGGTACAGCCTACACAGACGATAGCACCAGTAGATACGAGAGTGATGGAGGTATCACTTGCGGAGTTTATGAGGTTGAGACCACCGGTATTCACAGGGACCGATGTGGCGGTAGATCCTCAGTCTTTTCTTGATAGAATGGCGAGGATATGCAGATCATTACGATGTTCTGATGCGAGGTCAGTTGAGCTGACTAGCTTTCGTTTGGAGGGACTTGCACAGGAGTGGTGTGAGTCGATGGAGAGAGGGCGAGCTACGAATCTTCCTCCGATGACGTGGACCGAGTTTTCTACAGTCTTTCTTGCCAGATTTCTTCCCGAGAGTGTGAGGGATGCTAGAGCTAGCAGTTTCGAAGCGTTGAAGAAATCAGCAAGCATGTCAGTAGCCGATTATGACTTGCGATTCACCCAGCTATCGCGATATGCCCCATACTTGGTACCTACAGAGGAGCTCCGAGTGAAAAGGTTCATAAGGAGTTTGGACACACAGTTGTATCTGGCGATAGGCTCCCAGCATTTTGATACATATGCACAGGCCTTGGATGCGGCGATACGAGTAGAGGAGCGTTTGAGCCAGTCAGGAGTTGTTCCGGAGCCAAAGAGGAGTAGACCATTCGTGCCGACAAATAGACAGTTTGGCCGAGGTAGAGGGTCTTATCCAGGCAGATATACTCCAGGCCGCAGTGTTGGACGAGATTGGACACAGGGCCAGATGTTCAGTTCTTATCCTGATGATCAGAGATCACCATATACTTGTTATAGATGTGGACTTCCCGGGCACTTTGCGAGAGATTGCAGATCTCAGGGCGGGACCGTTGCTCCACAGGCTGCTTTACCCCTTCCTTCTCCTACACCGATGGCTTTACTTCCTCCCCCAGTTGGCGCTACACGCCAGGCAGTTGCACCAAGAGGTCGAGGCTATGCAGGACGTGCTCAGAGAGGTAGAGGAGATAGAGGTAGAGGACGACAGGATGCGGGCAGGGGCCAGGCACGGGTTTTTGCACTGACTCCACAGGATGCCCAGGCATCAAATGCAGTCGTGACAGGTACTCTTACAGTATGCTCATTAGAGGCACATGTCTTATTTGATCCCGGTTCTACACACTCTTATGTATCTTCACGATTCGCACTTTTATTGGGGAAGGAGTCGTCATTGTTAGAGTTACCTTTGGTAGTGATTACTCCAGTTGGAGATTCCTTTATAGCTCGACACGTATTCAGATCGTGTTCGGTGCGTATTGGTATTAGAGATTCGCTAGTTGATCTGATTCTCTTGGACATGTTGGATTTTGATATACTTCTTGGGATGGATTGGTTAGCCGCTTGTCATGCCAATGTAGATTATAGAGGAAAAGCGGTTAGATTTTGTTTTCCAGGTGAACCGGTGTTGGTTGTGCAGGGGGATTGCAAGTTAACCCCTGTTAACATGATTTCTGCTTTTTGTGCGGGGCGGCTTTTGAAGAAAGGTTGTCTTGGGTTCTTGGCTTTTATTCAGGACATAGAGGTCGCTGAAGTTCCTTTGGACCAAATCCCGATCATACGAGAATTTCCTGAGGTATTTCCTGCAGAGTTGCCAGGATTGCCACCTGATCGAGATATTGAGTTTTGTATCGACTTGATTCCGGGTGCAGGGCCTATTTCTATACCACCCTATCGAATGGCACCGACGGAATTGAAAGAACTCAAAGGCCAGTTACAAGAGTTGTTAGATAGAGGACTTGTTCGTCCCAGTGTTTCACCGTGGGGAGCTCCTGTGCTATTTGTGAAGAAGAAAGACGGTAGTATGAGGATATGCATCGACTACCGACAGCTGAATCGCGTCACGGTGCGAAACAGGTATCCATTACCGCGAATAGATGATTTGTTCGATCAGTTGCAAGGAGCCGGATTCTTCTCAAAGATTGACTTAAGGTCAGGATATCATCAGTTGAGGGTTCGGAAAGACGATATTCCGAAGACAGCATTTCGTACGAGATATGGGCATTATGAATTTCTGGTGATGTCGTTCGGACTCACCAATGCTCCAGCAGCTTTTATGGATATGATGAACCGTATCTTTAGACCATTTATCGATCGGTTTATTATAGTATTCATAGATGATATTCTTGTATATTCTCGGAGTCAGACGGAGCACGAGCAGCATTTACGTATCACGTTGCAGACCTTGAAAGAGAATCAGTTGTATGCAAAGTTTTCTAAGTGTGCTTTTTGGCTCGATAGTGTGGATTTCTTGGGTCACATAGTTACAAGACATGGTATATGCGTAGACCCAAAGAAGATTGAAGCGGTACAACACTGGCCCAGGCCTATGTCAGTTACTGAGGTTCGGAGTTTCTTAGGTCTGGCAGGTTATTACAGACGCTTCGTGCAGGATTTCTCACGGATAGCGGCACCTTTGACAGGATTGACTAGGAAGGAAGTTCCATTTCAGTGGACAGACACGTGTGAGCAGAGTTTCCAACAGCTGAAGATGCGTTTGACGACTGCACCTGTATTATCTTTACCTTCCGGGTCAGGGGGTTTCGTTGTGTATTGCGATGCTTCTAGAGTGGGCTTAGGCTGTGTGTTGATGCAACACGGCAAGGTTATAGCATATGCTTCTCGACAGTTGAAGAGGCATGAACAAAATTATCCCACTCATGATCTAGAGATGGCTGCTGTAGTTTTCGCATTGAAGATTTGGAGACATTATTTGTATGGAGAAACGTGTCAAATCTTCACAGATCATAAAAGTTTAAAGTATATCTTTCAGCAGAAAGATCTGAATCTCAGGCAGCGTAGATGGATGGAATTGGTGAAAGATTACGACTGTGAGATTTTGTACCATCCAGGCAAAGCAAATGTTGTAGCAGATGCCTTGAGTCGGAGGCCTGGAGGTAATTTATATCATTTGAGCATTTAGCAGAGACAGTCTTCTACCGACTGGCAGATTTTATGTGATAGTCGTATACAGTTTGAGTTTACATCGACAGGTGGTCAGTTAGCACATGTTCGCACCAGACCTCAGCTATTGGATCGTATTCGAGATGCGCAGCCTACCGATACTCGCTTGATGGAGATTATGGATCATGTTAGGCAGGGCAAGGAGACGGAGTTCGTGATTGATGATTATGGAGTGTTACGTTTTAGGACTCGTCTCTGTGTGCCAGATTCTGACGGATTGAGGCATGAGATTTTGGAGGATGCCCACAGGTCAGTATACAGTATTCATCCTGGTTCCACTAAAATGTATCGTGACTTGAAGGATAATTATTGGTGGGAAGGAATGAAGAAGGATGTTACGGATTTTGTTTCACGATGCTTGACTTGTCAGCAAGTCAAAGCAGAACATCAGAGGCCAGCCGGAGAGCTGCAACCCTTACCCATTCCAGAGTGGAAATGGGAACAGATTTCTATGGATTTTGTGGTGGGTCTACCCAGGACTAGCAGAGGGTATGATTCCATTTGGGTGATAGTAGACAGGCTGACGAAGGCCGCTCATTTTCTTCCAGTGAAGACGACATATGGATTTGCTCAGTATGCACAGATTTATATCGATAAGATTGTACGTCTACATGGAGTGCCGACATGCATAGTATCAGATCGAGGTACCCAGTTTACGAGCAGGCTATGGCAGAAACTTCAGGACGCTCTTGGTACACGACTGAGTTTTAGTACAGCTTTCCACCCACAGACAGACGGTCAGTCGGAGCGGACCATTCAGATACTAGAGGATATGCTTCGGGCTTGTAGCTTAGATTTCGGTGGTAGTTGGGATCGTCACCTACCTTTGGTAGAATTCTCATACAACAACAGTTTCCAAGAGACGATCCAGATGGCACCCTTTGAAGCTTTGTATGGAAGGAAGTGTAGATCACCTGTTTGCTGGACGGAACTTAGTGAGAATTGTATATTGGGACCGCAGATAGTACAGGAAACTACAGAGAAGATTCACTTGATACGAGATAGAATGAAAGCGGCTCAAAGCAGACAGAAGTCATACGCAGATCGAAGACGACGCAAACTCGAGTTTGATGTGGGAGATCATGTGTTCCTTCGAGTATCTCCAATGAAAGGTGTGATGCGCTTCGGGAAGAAAGGGAAGCTCAGCCCCAGATATGTTGGACCATATGAGATTTTAGAGAGAGTGGGCGCTGTGGCTTATCGGTTAGCACTTCCACCTGGTTTTCCCGACGTACATCCGGTGTTTCATGTTTCGATGCTTCGCAGATATCTTCACGATCCATCTCATGCGATCCAACATCAGACTCTACAGCTTGAGCCAGATCTATCCTTCACAGTGCAGCCAGTAGCTATTCTGGATAGGCAAGCAAAGCAACTACGATCGAGGATACTGCCATCTGTAAAGGTTCTCTGGCAAGGAAAGGATCGCGAGGAGATTACTTGGGAGACGGAGGACGCGATGCGAAAGAAATTTCCACATCTTTTCATAGGTATGTGTAGTAATTAGTTTAAATTCGGGGACCGAATTTTATTAAGGGGGGAATATTGTAACATTTAGGAAAAACAAAGAAATAAATAAATTTAATTAAAATAAGAATAAGCTGATAAATCACAAAATGGTTAAAAGCTAATATGTCAATCTTTATAAGATATATGTAATACAAATTAAATTAGAATTTTAGAATGTAATTTTAATAAGTTATAAGGGTTTTTAAGATAATTTTAGCTTCATTTTAATAAAAGATGTGTTTTGTAATAAGTTAATTGTGAAGGGTTAAATTGCAAAGTTAAGTTTTTATGCAAATAGGGTATTGTCAAGGGTTTAAGTGAATAATTGGAATCATTTCAGTTCTGAATTAAAATTCAAATAAAAAGAAAAGGTGAAGATAATGCAAAACCACCTCATGCTTGCAAGTTTTCCAATCTCTTCACACCTCCTCCTTGCATGAATTGTGCACACTTTAGTTTAAGACACCTCCTCCTTCCCTTATCTCTTTATACCTTCACTTAAATAGCTCCATTTCAGTTAGTCTTCAGATTTTAAAACTTCAAATGAACTGAAAGAAAATCAAAAGAAAAGAAAAGAAAAGGAGGAAAGAAAATAAGAGGAAGAAGAAGAGGGTTGAGGAGCTTGTTCTTGGTGGTAGTTCTTCTTCAAGCTAGGAGGAGCTTGTAGATCTTTGGAGGGTTATTCCTACAACTAATGGGAAGGTAAAATTCTAAATCTTAGTAGGTAACTTAAATTCTGTAGCTTAATTAGTTAAATTTTAGTATATCACATAATATCGTATTCTAGGTGAAATTAGAGTCTGTTAAAATCTGCTTCAATCTGGAACTTAACTAAATAAATTCAACAGAGTAGAAATGATGTAGGAATTAAATAGAACACACCACAAGAAAACGACATTGGGGGGCCGGTCTTGGGCCGGCGACAGTAAGGTTTTGGCCGGCGTCGCCGGCCAAGTGGGAAGCTTTGGGGGTTTGGTCAATTGGGGTGTCTGCAGTATACAATTTGGAGTAGTTTGGTACTGTTGATTTTAATTAGTTTTACTGTAATCTAAATCTGGGAGAATATATCGGAAAAGGAATCGTAAAACGTTAAAAACGACACGACGAAACTAAGTCGCGTTTTAAATTCTGAAACTGTGCAGGTTTAAGCTAAAATCCAGCGAGACTAAGTGTGAAACAACTTGATATAACCTAATATTAGATAACTAGCAAAAGGGTATAACGTGTTTTTATTTCCGTTATGTCGGAATAGCTAGTTTGCTTATATACGTTATATTGGTATAATTAGACGCGGATACAAGGAATACGGAAGCCGCGAGGAAAGGGAAAGGATTAGCGATTCCGGAGTAGATTCGACTTTTCGGTGAGTAGACTAAACATCTACCGGGGAATTTAGTAGAGATGGCGTGTTTCGCCCATGGTTTTACATTAATACGATATTCATATCATCATGTTAAATAATTAGAATATCATTCATTTCATTACGTATATGTTGCTTAGTTGTTAGAACACTTCACAAGTATCGACGAGTCATGCCACGTGCACATCTTATATGCTACACACACCTCGTCGATATTGCCATGTCACATACACTTAAATATCATACTTATTAACATGGATTATATTGTTTTTCAAATGTTAAGTATATTGGTAGAATTTCTTATTTACATTTCGTCGCTTTATGCGTATTTCCATGTTGGATATGAGATAGATACAGAATTGAGGATTTATGAGTTTGAGTTTTTAAATACTATTACATAAATCCCGTTTTCATGATTGATGTGACATGTCCACCCTGAGTTGATTTCTGTTTTTGGTTTTATTCCGGACCGAGTGGGGGAGATATACGGTCGCGGATTTACGTTATCCATACTGAGTGGGGGAGCTATACAGTTGGATACAGGGTGGACCCGGTCGAGACAGAGGGGCAGGATAGCCGTATTGAGACGGGGGAGCCTAGCGAGGTTACTCGATTCCGGATATTGGTTTTAGAAATATGCGGCGTGCATCTAGAGGATGACGACCGATATTATGGGTATAGGATCATTCGGGGAATGATGCCTATAAGAAATGAAAGTTTTGTGTCGTTGATGGACACCGAGAGATGATTTATATTGAGTTATGATTTCAGAAGTATGATGTGATTTATTGTTGGATTTCACATATACTCATATATCATATTGATTCATGTTCATTATCATGATTACCATATTTACTTTATTCGCCGTTATATGTTAGTCGTATTCACTGAGTTGGCAACTCATCCCCGTTGTGCCACAGTTCCTTGCAGGGATAGAGTGGACGGGTAGCTGCGAGGCAGGATCACTTTTGCTGTAGTATTTCATCTTTTGATAGGTAGGTTACATGTGTGGTAACCTTCCATTTTGTACTTTTGTATCTAGAAATACTCCATCAGACTGTATTTTTGACTTAGAAATGAGAGATGGGATATAAATATATGTACAGTTGAAAAATGTGGATCAGTATTATAGTCTTTTCTTTATGAGATTCAGTGATGTTCATTATATGCATATTCATATTCTTATTGATATTGTTGATTCCAACTAGGAATACAACCACACTTAACCTTTATTACTTGTTTAATGAATTAACTTCATAAATCGAGATTTCTACTTAAAACTAAATTTTCATAAATAATTCCGAAATAAGGTATTTTGATCTTGGTTTTTGGCTTACTTGGACTTGTGCATATCTTAAGATATGATACAATCTAAGTGCCTGTCACATCCAAACTTGGGTCGTGACATTGTCTTTGGGTTGTCTATGAACCGTCGAGATTTGGCTTAGCTTTCTGATGGAGCCTGTTGGGAAGGTATGGTTTCCTCTTTGTTTGTGCCCCTGGATTGTTTACACGGATCGATGTGATCTCACCTGTAGGGCAAAAAGTTTCATTCTTTCATTTTTTTTATTCTTTCCGCGATGCTCTATCATTTCAGCTTTATATATCACGAAAATCGTGATTGCCCAATCATTTCGGCTATTTTTCGCGGTGCCCAATCATTTCGGCTATTTTTCTTTTTACTCGCTGCTTTTTATTGCGAGTTGCCCCATCATTTCGGCTATGCATACATTTTTACTTGCTGCCTTTTATTGCAAGTTGCCCCATCATTTCGGCTATTTTTTATGCATACATTTTTACTTGCTGCCTTTTATTGCAAGTTGCCCCATCATTTCGGCTATTTTGTAGGCATGTGTGGCTTGCTAGCTTTTTCGCCGCAAGCTTGGATTTTAGACACCGACTTCGACATCAGCACCGCTACAACTGGAATGTTGCTAGGAGCGAATCATCATTTGCCTTTGTCGATGATGAACAAAGGTGGCTCAGCAAACAGGGTTAAGGGTCCTGTCGACCAAGGCTTTTGACTTCATGAGCCGTAAGGGTCTCACAAAGGTATTTCTCCCTACAAGTCGTGAGGATCTTGCAGGTGTATTTTCTCCTTAGGGATCGTGAGGATTCCTAAGTGTGTGCTCCTCTGTAAGTCGTAAGGATCCTACAAGAGGGCTTTCTCCTTATGGATCGAGAGGACCTACAAGGGTTGGACTTTGCTGGGGAAATGTTTATTCGCGCCCGTGGATTGTATACAAGGGTCAGTATTGAGTCCCTTGTGGGGCAAAATCGAAGGTTATGGAGGATTTGCTTAAGAACAGGTTTAGGTTTCTGTAACTTAAGACTTTCAAATCTTATGAGCCGTGAGGGTCCCATAAGAGAGTTCTCCTTACGAGTCGTGAGGATCTCGCAAGTGCATTTTCTCCTTAGGAATCGTGAGGATCCCTAAGTGTATTGCTCCTTTGTGAGTCGTAAGGATCTCACGCAGGTGGTTTCTCCTTACAAGGTCGAGAGGACCCTATAAATGTCTTTTAACGAGGTTGCGCCCTTTCGGGTTTTCACAAACACTCGCCGGTAGTCCTGCTGTTTTTTTTTACTCACGGAGCCCTTTCGGGTTTTCATCCGTACCCCTTTTGCTTATGGGCATACCATTTTTTTTATTCTTTTTCGTATATTTTTTATTTTTTTCTTTCTCTCTTTTTTTTTTATCTCGTCAGCCTAAAGGTGCTGTGGTAGTAGTTTTAGGGACGTTTCGGTCCGTCGTTAGTTTAAGGACGTTTCGGTCCGTCGATAGTTTTAAGGACGTTTCGGTCCGTCGTTAGTTTAAGGACGTTTCGGTCCGGCGTTAGTTTAAGGACGTTTCGGTCCGGCGTTAGTTTAAGGACGTTTCGGTCCATTGTTATGGGAAGGCCGGCTGCTGCTTGTAAAGTCTGAGCTTAGGAAGATAGCGAGCGGACATAGTCATCGTCATCTATCATTGACCCAGGCTGTGGCTCATTAAGCATAGTATTTCTTTAAGAAGCGGCCGTTTATTGGCCTGAAAGGCCTTTCACCGTGCATGTCCATGAGTAGATAGGCTCCACCCTGGTAGACCTTGTCTATGATGTACGGGCCTTCATAGTTTGGCTCAAATTTTCCCCGCTTGGCATGATTGGGGATCATAGGTCTTTTGACCACTAGTACGAGTTCGCCTTGGCGGAATGTCCTCGGCCTGGTCAATCTTTCGAGCGCGTCATCTTTGATTTGTAGGCTTCTAGATGTTGTTGCGCTATGAGGCGGGTTTCGTCGAGGGCATCAAGCTCCTCAAGCCGAAGATGAGCATTTTCTTCGTCCGTCAGCTCGTGGTGGACTGCTACTCGTAGAGAGGGTAACTCTATCTCGAGGGGGAGCGCTTCTTCCGTCCCAAATACCAACGCGTACGGCGTTGTGTTCGTGGCCGTCTTGAATGTAGTTCGATAAGCCCAAAGGGCTTCTTGCAGCCTTTCGTGCCAGTCTCTCTTATTCTGAGAAACGGTCTTTTTTATGATCTTCGTCAGGGTCTTATTGAAGGCCTCGGCCAGACCGTTAGCTCGTGGGTTGTAAACTGAAGAATATCTCCAGTCTATATTGTGCTGCTGCGCGAAGCGGCTAATCTTATGGCTTCTGTAGGCTGGCCCGTTATCAGAGATAATCCGCCGTGGGGTTCCAAACCGATAGATGACGTGCGTCTTGAAGAAATGGAGGATATTCTCCGTCTTCACTTCCCTCAGTGGTACTGCTTCTGCCCATTTGGAGAAGTAATAAGTTGTCGCCAGGATAAAACGATGTCCCCGGGACGACGCTGGCTCGATGGGGCCGACTATGCCAGTCCCCCACATTTCGAATGGCCAGCTAGCCCACGTTGGGTGTAGTGGATTCGGATGTTGGTGGATAAAGTCTCCATGAATCTGGCACGAGTGGCATTGCTTCGCATACTCGAGGCAGTCCTGGATCATCGTGGGCCAATAGTAACCCATCCGTTTAATTTTAACTTCATCTTTGGGCCTGCTTGGTGAGAACCGCAAAGTCCGTCGTGAACTTCCTGAATGACTCTTTCTGTTTCGTCAGGTCCTAAGCATCTCAGCCATAGAGAATCAAACGATCTCTTGTATAGAGTATCGTTGACGAAAGCGAAAGATTGAGCTCGTTTCATAAGCTGATGTCTTGAGGACACTTCTTTGGGCATTCGGTGGGACTTAAAGTAATCTATGAAGACTTCCCTCCAGTCCTCAGCCTTCTCACGGTCTTTTATTTATAGGGTCGTCTGCTCAGTCGCCCCCTCCTCTTTATATAATTCCGGAGGTATTTCCGCCGGGGCGAGTACTCGACGGCTTTATACCACGATTCTTACATCATCGAGGTTTTCGTCCGCCAGCTCTTTAGCAAGTTTGGCCAACGCGTCTGCTTTGCTGTTTTCCGCACGCGGTATGTTCTCCAGAGTATAGGAGGGAATTTGGGTCAGTAGTTGTTGTACCTTTTCGCCGTACTTCACAAACTCCGGTTTGCACGTTTGGTAGTCACCATTTACTTGACCAACGACCAGTTGAGAATCCCCGTATATAAGGAGGTCTTCAATTCCCAGGTCGATGGCGATTTCGAGGCCTGCTATCAGAGCTTCGTATTCAGCTTCATTGTTTGTCCTCGGCTCTGTTAAGGAGAAGGCGAAGCGCATTATCCCTCCTTGTGGAGTTGCAAAGACGAGGCCTATCCCCGATTTGATCATTGGGATACCTTGTTTCTGTTTATTACGGAGGACGCTCCATCGAAATAGAGTTCCCATCGGGTGCTACTGCCGCCAATCGCATCAAATGCATGCTCGTCCGGCAAATCACAGTTCAGAGGAGAATCGGCCGGTATCGGGTGCTCAGCGTGGAAATCGGCAATGGCCTTGCCTTTCACTGCCTTGAGAGGTTGATGCGTTATCGAGAACTCCATCAAGAGCAGGGCCCATTTAGCGAGTCGTCCCGTCAGTATGGCTTTTGACATCAAGTATTTAAGGGGATCCACCTTTGAAATGAGACGGACTTCATGCGCCAACGCATAGTGCCTGAGCTTTGTTATCGCGAAGATTAACGCCAAGCAATGTTTTTCAATGGGAGAGTAGTTGCTTTCTGCCCCCAGTAGAACTCGACTTAAGTAGTAGAGTGCCCTCTCTTTCCCCTGATCGTTCTCTTATGCCCATAATGCGCCCAAGGAACCTTCGAGGGCGGTCGTATAAAGAATGAGGGGTTTTCCCTTGACCGGCGCAGCCAACACCGGAGGGTTCTGCAGGTACTGCTTGATCTCGTCTGGTGCACCTTGGCATTTATGATCCCAAACGAATGGAGTTCCCTTTTTCATCAGGTGGCTGTAAGGACGGCATTTGCCTGAAAGATTGGCGATAAATCGCCGGATGTATGCGAGCTTCCCTTGGAGAGACCGCAACTGTTTGAGGGTTCTTGGCGGAGGCATTTCCATGATCGCTTTAATCTTTGACGGATCTATTTCAATACCTCGGTGTCGAACGATGAATCCCAGGAATTTGCCCGAGGAGACTCCAAACGCGCATTTGAGGGGATTCATTTTCAAATTATATTGCCGAAGGCGTTGAAATACAGTCTCCAGATGCTTTAAATGATCTTCGTATGACATGCTCTTTACTACGAGGTCATCGATATAGCACTCGACGATGTCATGTATGAGGTCGTCGAAGATCTTTGTCATGGCCCTTTGATAGGTAGCGCCAGCGTTCTTTAGACCAAAGGGCATAACCCTGTAGCAGAATATACCCAAAGGGGTCCGGAAAGCGGTGTGCTTTTGGTCTTCGGGATGCATCTTTATCTGATTGTATCCTGACGAACCGTCCATAAAGGAGAAAACCTCGTGAGTGGACGTGTTATTTATCATTAGCTCGGTTACTGGTACTGTGAAATCGTCCTTTGGACAGGCTTTATTGAGATCCCTGAAATCCACGCATATGCGTACCATCCCATTCTTCTTCATTACCGGGACGATATTGGCGATCCAATCAGGATATTGGACTTCTTGGATAAATCCAGAATCGATCAGTTTCTTGACTTCGGCGTTGATGCTCATCTCAAGCTCGAGTCGAATCCTTCTTAGCGCCTGCTTGACTGGCTTGATATCTGGGGATATTGCTAATTTATGCACAGCAATCTCCGGATCTAATCCTGGCATCTCAGAGTAGTTACACGCGAAGTAGTCTTTATGCCGTAGAAGCACGTTCTTTAATGCAGCCACCCTTTCTTCAGATAGCAGCTCGCTGATAAATGTCGGTCGCGGGTCATCTGACGATCCCAACTCAATCTTCTTGAGGTTATCTGCAGTAGTGTGTATACCATCTTCCAGCTCTTTCGGAGCGGGCGAAAATTCTGAGATCACCTCATCATCGCTGTTCTCAAAGCACCGGGGAAGGTCATCCATGTTCTCGGGCTCTTCTTTTAATATCGTAATCATATAACAGGTGCGAATCCGCTCCCAGGACTGAGGTGGATCCGGTTCTGCTCTTGCGGCCTTGGGTTCGTGCTTTTGTGGCGGCGTTACCCTCCATCCGTTGGATAAAGCGAATCTGCCCATTTGGTACTGGTCCTCAACCCAGTTCTTGAAGGTGAAGCAGTCTTCGATAGGGTGTCCTATGGCTCGGTGATAAGAGCAATAGCTCGGATGAGAAGCCTTGTTAACTTGCTCAGGGTGTCTAGGCTCTGGAAGCGCGATCATTTGATGTTTTAAAGCTAGCTTGAGTAACCTCTCCGTCTTGTCTCGGGGGAAGGAGTACGCTCGACTCATCTTCTTCGTGAGGGACAAATCCGAGCCGTGCAATACTCGATCACGTAACCCTCTAATCCTGCGTCGTTGTTGTCGGCTCCTCTTTCCGCTTCTTGATTTATTTCCGTCTCCGCATCGGGCTTTTCGAACATCCTTGTCTTTTGCAGCCTGTTGAGATAGACGTTATGTCCTGGCCTTCTCATAGATGGCCATTTCGCGGTTGTGGTCTTCCCGAGCTTTCTGACCCACTTTCCTGATAGGCTTGCCCATTCGTTCTTCAAACGACGGACTCGGCGCTTCAATCGCGGGGTCTAGTTTTGATGGGGGGTTGGCATCTCCTGACAGGGCGTCCTCTTCTTCATCAAAGGTATATATGGCGTAGCTACTGTGGGCCCATTCCTATTTACCGGCTCTCACGTATCCAAGCCCAAGTGTTTCCATTTTCCCGTTGGGCAATTTGCGTTGAGTCCCAGGGACATCCCAAATCCTGTTGTAGAACCGAGCTTGTCGAACAGTCTGTTTTAAGGGTACCCCTTAGCGCTTCAATAGCCTCTTTAGTCCATTTGTGTAGTATCTGGGAAAACGGATGGGTTGGAGTCTGTCGAGTGTAGCATCCGCGCCATGCCAGATCTCTTTCTCTATTTTCGACTCTGAGGATCGGTAGAATAGGATCACCTTCTCACCCTTTTGCCTTGGAGGGACGTAAAACGTTTGCAGGTCCTGCACATTGTAAGCTTGAAGTGTGTCGAGATCCTTCTAGTGTTCTCGCGGCACCATGGTGATTTGCAAACTCTGATCATCGCTAGGGGGTGCTTGTATTGACGGCCGATTGGAGAACACGGCATTAACCTCATCTTCCGAGTCACTTCCGAAGACCAACATGGGGGCGGACGTCCCCGGGTTGTTGCGTTGAGATGGCCCAGCATAAACTATCTCTTCTTCTTCTTCAGTATCGCTCCCGAAAACAGGGATGGCGGCGGCGGCTTTGTTCTCCGGGTTGCGACACCTTTCTGTATCATCAAAATCTGGCAAAAAGTACTTCGCATCTTCGTATTTGCGGACTTCGTTCACGGAAAATGGGTTTAACTCTCCTGTTACGGTATACTCGAAACCATCCTTAAAGTACTTCATACACTGATGTTGTGTTGAAGGGATGATGTTGTATTCGTGTAGCCAAGGACGACCGAGCAAGGCGTTGTAGCAGGTCTTGGCGTCAATGACATGGAATTTGATGTCTGTGACGAGAAGTCCAAAGCGTAATGTTAGTATCACAGATCCGAGAGTCCACGACGATTGTGAATCGAAACCGGAGATAGTAATTTTGTCACGAGCGAGGTGTTGCACACTCATGCAGATTTCCTTCAACACCCGAACATTAAGGAGATTGATGGAGGATCCATTATCCACCAGGATCTTGCCTATCTTGATATCATGGCAGTATCCGGAGACATACAGGGGGCGGTTGTGGTCGCACATCCCGAGAAGGAGGTCTTCGTCACCGAAAGTGATGTCGGCTGCATGCACTTCCTCCAGTTCATCCTTCATCCTTTCAGTGGCGAGGAAGGCTTGGAATTGCTCAGGTTCTTGTAACGCCTTAATTAGTGAGTCTCGCGCTTCTTTTGATAATAGGAGGGCATCGAGAATGCTGAGCTGAGAAGGTAGCTTCCTTAGGTGCGCGGGGATGTTATAGTCCACCTTATCCTTCCTAGGAGGGTCTTTGGCAGCCAGCTCTCTCATGACTTGGTCATCTAAAGTGATATCTTCAGTAACCTTTTCCTTTCCCTTATCTTTTCTACTTACGGGCCCGAGATTCTTTTCTGGGAGGTGCGATTGCGCAGCTGGATGTTCTCGCAGGCCTCCGATTTCTCACCTTTGGGAGCGACTCTGATGAAGAAATGGCTCTGGGCCCTCTCTTTAAAGAAGCCGTTGCCAGTAGTTCTGTTGTGCCCATCGACAGTACTTCTTCGCTCCCGACGGATCTTGCGTTTCATGCGCTTAACATGTTGCCGACGAGCAACATATCCTTGCCACCATATCTTAAAGGCGTCGCACTCCTCCGTGGGGTGTGAGATTTTCCGATGATATGCGCAATAATCAGGGTGCCTCTCCACCCCATCATGCGTGTTTCCTTCCAAGGGTGGTAGCTTCATTCCTATTGACATGGCTTTGGCAAACCTTTTCCTCGTCTTGAATATCTTCTTGTCTACTTCGGATGCCTTTCGCTCTGGCAGGGGTAGTTCAACTCTTTCGTTCAGTCGCCCGCCTTTGGTTCCTTCTGACGTTGCCATCTCACGCTCCTGATCCGCTTTACTCTTTAGATGAATCTCGTCTAGAAAGGCATTGATCATTTCATTTGTTGGCCACACACGCTCTGGTGCAGGCTTTGCCTCCAGCTTCTTAGTGCCAGGAGTTTTCCCATCATCGGCAAACGAGTGGGAGATTACGTTACAACTCGCCACATACCCTTCGGATTCATCCGACGAGCTCTCTCCCTCATCTTTCTCTTGAAAGATGTGGTTGAGGAACTCTTGCAGTGTGACAGGAGTTCGCGCCTTTTGATTGTATTCTTCCAGCGCGTCGATTTTCTTCTGCAAGTTCGTGTGCTCGTTTCCAAGCTTCACGGGCTTCATGGATTTCTTCTTTTTCTTCGAAGATTTTGACGGTTGGGCGTGAGTATTTGGGCCCTTATCGCGAGTCTTCGTAGTTGGGCGGGGTTTCAGCATCCCTTCGATAATTTGAGGTTCAAGAGGGTCCTCCCATTCGATCGCAGGGCACGCATGAAGGTCTCTCAGCATTCTTTTGGTTTTAGTTGATAGCACGACCTCCCATGGAGCTTCTTCAATAAAGGATCAGGTTGCCCCCGGTGTATCTGCTTTCTTAGGAGTATGCGGCTGTGGTGGGTTTACCTTCCGCTTTTTGGACAGTGCAAACTTCCCCTGGAGGTATTGATCTTCAAGCCATCCTTTGAAGACGAAGCAATCCTCAATCGGATGACTTACCGTTTGATGGTAAGGGCAATAGTTAGGGTTATTCACCTCAGTGGGTTGTGGAGGTCGCCTTGGATTTGGTAAGTTTATAAGTCTGTTACGTATTGCCAGCTCGAATAACCGTTTCGTCTTGCCTCGTGGGAACGAGTAGGGACGCTTCATCTTCTCATTATAATACCGGCGTCTTTCTTCCAGTTGATCTGCCAGTTTCGGGGCGTTAGGTTGCTGTTGGGCATTCGCGACGAAGGTTGCTCTTCCTTTACCCTTGTCATTCCGAGGTTCCGACTTCGGGGGAGGTGGTCTATGACCCATCTGGTCCATCTGAGCCAACTTGTCGATTAAAGCCTGGAATGTGGTTGGCTTAAAGAACATCTAAACTGGGAGATAGTTGCGTGGGGGTCTAGGGTTCCCACGAACATGCCCACTGCGGGTGCCTCTTCAATGCGTTGCTCGCATCTCGACCACAAATTCCGCCAGCGTATAGCATACTGGACCCAGGTTTCACCTGGTTTTACCCTGGCGTTAATCAATGCAGTTATTGGGGTGCGTTCGCTGGCACTTGCGAATCGCTGAGTGAATAACAACTCCATTTCAGCGAACGTTTTGATAGAATCGTTCGGGAGTTCCGAATACCATTCGAACGCTGTTTCTGATAAGCTGCCCACGAACTGGCGAAGCAACAGTTTATCATCACCGCCGGTGTTACCGCAGAGGGCCCGGAACTGGGCAACATGTTGATGGGGATTGCCGGTCCCCTTATACACGTGGAATTTTGGTATCGTATAGCCTAGCGGGTATTTGATTTGGTCGTACCAGCTTGGATACGGCCGCCCCGTTTTTACGACTTGACCAGCTGCCTCAGTCGCATGATGAACCCGGATTTGCTGGGCTATGTAGTCAACCAAGTCAGCCTTAGAGATTGCCTCCTCCTTGGCCGTTGAGAGGGCTGGTGGTGGATTTGACGTTTCTCCTCGGTCGTCTTCAAGAACGATTGGGGGATCCTCGGCGGGTAAGTCCTGTTGGATCATCATTCCTATCATATCTTGTAAGAGAAGGCCCATACGTTGTATGTTGGCTGCCTGTTCGGCAGCCACTTTGTCTTTCTTCTCCAGTATCCGGCGAAGGAATTCAGCGTCGGTTTCTTCCTCTTGGCGTGCGTCTGAGGACGTTTCTGGGCTTTCTTTTGGCCCAGTAAGTGCGGCCAAAGCATTCATCATTTCTTGGAGCTTTTGCTGTTGCTCCTGGGCTTTCGTCACGGATCGGGTTAGCGGTCGGTGGCCCATAGAAATGCGGCTTTCCTCCTTTCCAGAAGCCATATAAACAGTGTGCACCACCATGCCCCCAGACCTCGGGTGTCTGGGCTCAGTTCTTTTAGCCGTCGTTGCGGGCTGGAGGATCTTCTCTGGCCTCCTCCTTTTATGAGCCATGGAGGTTGAGGGGGGCGTTGAGGTGGGCGTCCAGACAGCCTTTTGGGGTTTAGCCTGGTGACCAGCTTCCGGTTGGATTTTCTGCTTCTTGTGGCGGGAAAAGTTTGGATCGATGATCGAGTCTCGGGCCTGCCGCCAAACCTTATAGATTTTGGAAGACAGCCGTTGAGGAGATCGGGGCTGTTCTGGTTTTATTTCCATAACCTTTTTTAATGGGGGAGGAGACCTCTTTAGCACTGCAGTAGGAGAATTCCTTCGCACCTTATTTAGCATCTCGAAGCTGTTCCTAGTTGGAACAGCAGCATTAACTTCTGCCATCGGGGCTGATGGAGTCAGCCCGGAGGGGGAGTTGCCCCCAGCCTTCCTTACTCGGCGCCAATGGCGACGTCGAGCGTGTCGAGCGGACGGCGTTGGGTCAGCGGTAAGAATGGTTTCGTCTTGCCCCCTACGTGGGTGGAGGGTCGTTGCTGGTGTTAGCCTGTCAAAGACCGACGTCCTTTGGATAGCAGGAGCGGGAGCTGGAGCCGTCAATCTCGTAAAGACCGACTTTGTGGCAGGGGAAGTCGCTTTGATGTCTTCAGGAGCAGGACCGGTCACTTTCTTAGAAGCAGCCTTCTTTGAGATTGTAGGCCCCATGATGAGTTCGCAGGATTTCTGGCCTAATCTAGAGAAGACCGAGGCGTTGACGTTGGGCGACTCGTTGAGAGGAGCCGCGGCAGGGGTAAGACAATCAAAAACCGACTTCTTGAGAGCTTCCTTTGTCAGCACCGGCGCCGCGAAGCTTGTTGGTGGGAGTATAGTCCCAAAGAACAATCCGGTAGTGGCCTGAGTCACCTGGTCCACCGGCATTGTGAATAACGAAGAAGCTTGGGGTCCGTAGACTATACCTCCTGGCGAGGTAAAGCGTTGGTCGCAATTGCAGTCTGAGCGGTTGGAGGATTTCGCAGAAGTAGATGCCATCGATCCTTTGCTTTCTGCAATAAGCAAGACGCCAATTCTTAGTATCTTGAAACCCAAGGCAACCATTAGCGAACCGCGATTGGTTCGCGAGTCACGACACACGAAGTGTGGAGTGGAAAGAGGAAAAGGTCCCACCGGGCGTGCCAGAATCTGTTCCCCTCCGAACGGCGGCCGTGACGCGTGGGGCGTCTAAGCCTGGGGTTCGGGGCAGATGCTAATTGGTGCTATCCGTCCACCTCTCCGAAGATGCCAAGTTGATTTATGGCACCGTGCATCGGAGGTTTAGACGGATGCGGCCGATGTAGCAGACTTCGTCAGATTCCCCCTCATTTGAGGGGTTTTTGATTGTGGGGACGCTCTTCCCTGCAGGCGCAAGCCCCTGCAGTTAATTACGCTACCGCATCGCGGTAACAACTTTCTCCTTCTCCAGATGGTCACTTCGTGTCGTGTGTGTTTATTTTATGTTTTGTTGCCCGTGGATTGTTTACGGAGACCGAGTTATGTCGTCACCCGTAGGGCGTGGACTAGTCCAAATCCGTGTTATCTTAGATTTGGGTTTGGGGGTTTGGTTTGAGGATACGTTAGCCATACTTGAGGCCAAGATCAACTCAAACGGGATCGTTTAGATCCGACAAAAGAGCGTTTGGGCTCCATTGTTCCAGTTTAGGGACATAGTGGTCCATCGTATGTATGGCCGTCGGGACCCGTCACCTCTCTGACGACGTTGAAGGATTACAACGATAGATGTCAGAGGAGTTCAGAGATGTACCCTTGAACCAGAGTTAATTGGGAGGATTCATAGCCCAGTCTGTTTGAAGGTTTAAGGATACGTTAGCCATCTTTAAGGCTAAGATCAACTCAAACGGGATCGTTTAGATCTGACAAAAGAGCATGTGGGGCTCAATTGTTCCAGTTTAGGGACATTGCGGTCCATGGGTAGTTTAAGGACATTGCGGTCCATGGGTAGTTTAAGGACATTGCGGTCCATCGTTAGTTTTAAGACATCTCGGTCAAGGTTAAGGACGTCGTAGTCCGTGGGTTTAAAGACCCCACAGTCCATTGTTAGTTTTAAGACATCTCGGTCAAGGTTAAGGACGTCGTAGTCCATGGATTTAAGGACCCCACAGTCCATTGTTAGTTTTAAGACATCTCGGTCAAGGTTAAGGACGTCGTAGTCCATGGGTTTAAGGACCCCACAGTCCATTGTTAGTTTTAAGACATCTCGGTCAAGGTTAAGGACGTCGTAGTCCATGGGTTTAAGGACCCCACAGTCCATTGTTAGTTTTAAGACATCTCGGTCAAGGTTAAGGACCTCATAGTCCATGGGTTTAAGGACCCCACAGTCCATATCAATGTGTGGTCATCGGGACCCGTCACCTCTTTGAAGACATTGAGGGATTACAATGCCAAGTATCAAAAGAGTGAAGAGATGTACCCTGGAACCGGAGTGGATTAAATAGTCCTTGGCCCAATTTGGGATCAAGACTAATTAATTATGTTATGAGCCCATTAGCCCAGTTAATTACGAATTGAGGACTTATTGCCAGCTTGGGCTAAGTCCAATCATGTCTGGAATATTGGCTTCCTGTTGGTCCCTTGAAGGAGAGGCTTTGCCTCTATCCATTTGGCCAATTGGGCCAAAGCCTAGTGTTAAACACTACAGAGCAATCAGTGTTGAACACTGGGAATGAGATTGATAAGTTAGTGTTTAACGCTAAAAGATAATTGGTGTTAAACACCAGCAACAAGGCTTTCAAATTAGTGTTAAACACTAAAACAGATCAGTGTCAAACACTGGCAACAGAGATCTCAAATTAGTGTTAAACACTAAGGTAGTCAGTGTTGAACACTGCGAATAAAGTTCTTTGATTAGTGTTGAACACTAAGGCCCAACAGTGTTTTAACACTGGATTCGGGAGTTCCAATTTAGTGTTAAACACTAAGGCAAGAGGGGTCACGTGGCAACACGTGAAAGCGCCCTCCCTTCATTTATTCTGCTGAGATTATCGCATCTTTCAGAGCATCACGTGCCATCACGTGACGGGCATTCAAATGCTTATGTGTTAAAGCATCTGTCAAGAGTCACGTGGGTCACGTGGGGTGCTGCCTCAAAGGGGCTTTCCGTAGATCTTTTGGGGGGGTCACGTGGTGACACGTGACCCTACCTCTATATATGTTGTTTAGAGGATCTGTTAATCTTTTTTCAGGAATTAAATTCCTCGAGCTTTAAATTCCAGAGGAATTAAATTCCTACTTCCTTTTGAAGACTTATATTCTGGAATAGAGTTGAACTCTGAATTTTCTGTAGGAATTAAATTCCTCATATATGTGAAGAACTGAATAGGGTTATACCCTAATAAAAGCTTTTAAGGAATTGAACTCCCATTCTCTGTTAAATTATGATTAAGGGAATTAAATTCCCGCTGTTTCAACAGAACTAGGTTCTTAATTAGGGTTAAACCATGTTTCTCTTTGTTCTGAAGGAATTAAATTCCCATGACACAGGGTCAAGCCCTAATTTTATTTTAAAGGAATTAAATTCCTATAGTTCTGTGAGAATTAAATTCTCGTGCTTCCGTTCCCTCTCTATGTTTTGGATCTGCATGGCAGGATCTCGACCCATTGAGAATTAAATTCTCAACTTCAAGGGGAGATGTGCACTTTGCAGATCCTCTATCAAAGAGAGAAGAAATATGTTCTTCTGTTTTATATATCAGAGTTAAACTCTGTTGAGAATTAAATTCTCTTTTCTTTCAAGGAGCTTTCCCTTTCTTACCTAGGGTTTTCTTTTGCAGAAGATCCAAATTCCTCAAAGTATCAAAGCTCTCTCCCTCTTCTTTTTCTCTCTGCGTATATCTCCCTTTTTGTATCTCTTGGCTCCTATTTATAGGAGAAGCAGCCGAATCAATTAGTTTTTGACGAATCTTCATTGAGAGATTTGATTTGCATCCATCATTCGTTTTTGACCTTTGGATTATTAGGTTAATTTTATTCACCATTGGATTTCAAATCCAGGGATTCTCTTTTGTTATTTCGGTTAGATTTAAAGGGGAAATCTTTCCAAACTCCAGATTTTCCCATAGATAGATGATATTTCATCACCTCTGAATCTTTAATTCGATTGGTTCCAGATAGTCGCTTTCCTTTGGAAAGATTTGAATCTCTTTCAGAATTTAATTCTGTTAACAAAATGGGCTTTGAAAGCCGGTCACGTGTGACCACGTGACCCATGGTCACGTATGGGCACGTGACCCCCTTGGAACGAGCCTTCCTCTTTCTTTTTGCGCTCTGTCTTCTGGTTGCTGCTTAACCGTCACGTGCCACCACGTGACCCCTGGTCACGTGTGAGCACGTGACCCTTGTCTGGACTCTTTTTCTTGATTTAACTGGAGAACAATTCTGATGTTTTGAGCGTCACGTGCCAACACGTGCCCCCTGGTCACGTGGGAGCACGTGACCTCTTTTGAAGCTTTTTCCTTGATTTGATCAGGGAACCGATGTGCCTTTGAATCCGCTTTAAAATGTCGCGTGCCAACACGTGACCCTGGTCACGTGGGAGCACGTGACCCTTTCTGAAGCCCTTTTCTTTGATGTAGTCAGGAAGCAGAATCTGCCTTGATGATGCTTTTAGATGTCACGTGCCAACACGTGACTGCTGGTCACGTGTAAGCATGTGACCCACTTCTGAAGCTTTTTCCATAAGCTTTTCTGATTTTAAATCAGGAAACAATGCCCTATCTCGAAACTCCCACGACTAGGGACCATTTAAGGATGTGCTTATAGATTACCAGCTCCCACGTATATGATCGCCCTCATACTGCTGGTGGTCAAGCAAGAATCCTAGGGGCTTTATCAACGTGAAATAGTGACCTGTCAGGTCACCTAAAGTAGTACACGATGATAAAGATAAACCAGATAGCATACTATCATCTCGAGTAAGACTGTCCTATCGGGATAGGTCCTCCATCAATCATTGTAATCACGTGCCTGTGATCCAATAATTGACTCTGAGGGCACCATCTCCAACATAAAGTAACCCTAACAACACTAAAATAGGCTAGGTTAACTAACACAATCATCACTTAAACAACATTCCACACAAATCACCTTAATTAGCACTAAACTAGCTAATTTAACACTAATCGAAGCTAATTAACACACAAGCTAAGCAAACTAGGGAAAGGGTTCAGAAATATACCCTAAAGAACCCTAGAAAGTAGGTGAAGAAGTGGAGAAGAGCTGCTGAAGTGGCTGGGGCTGCTGCTGCTATAGGTGTTGCTGCTGCTTGCTTCTGCAGCTGCTGCTGATGCTGTTGCTGTGAGCTGCTGAAGCTGCTTCTGGTGTTGCTGTTGCTGGCCTCTGGTGCTGCTGCTGCCTTCAGGTGAGTGTGTGTGTGTGTTTGTGAGAGAGAGTGAGAAAGAATGAGATAAGAAAATGAGAGGGAGAATGAGAGAACAACAATGACCCCTCCCCCTTCTCACTCTCTTTCCTCATTAATGAGGTATGGTTCACACCATGCTCCCATTCCCTCTCTCTCTCTCTCACACAAAGTCAACATTCAACCCCAAAATAAAACCCTTTTAAAATTCATTTTCAATTTAAAACAACCATGCACACTATTAATCCCAAAAGCACCTAAACAATATTTATTAATTTAAAGAGAATGGGTTAATCCCTCATGCTTGCTAATCATGGCCTAACCCCATCTCTAAACCCTAGTTATCATGCATAAGTGTGTGTGTGCCTAGAAAAATTCTAATAAAATACTCATTAAATAGGATAAAATGTTTAAAACTTAATTTGGTAAACTTTTTATTAAAAACCATACATTAAAATATAATTAGCTACAAAACGCATTCTAAGGTGTTACAATCTCCCCCCCTTAAAAGAAATTCGTCCCCGAATTTAAAAATATACCGATACGCGTACCTTCAAAGGGAAGATTACAACTCCCAAATCTCGCTCGCAGCCTCCCAAGTGATTATCTCACTATACGGCTACGTCCAAGAAAGCCCTTCACAAATGGCAAGACCCTTGACCGACGTTCTCCACCTGCCGAGCCATTAACACAATTGGCTGCTGGTGAACGAAAGATCGCGTCCAAGCTAAGTGGTCTGGTGCCAAATCATATGAGAAAGGTCATGAAGGTAATTGTAAAGCATCATCACAAGGAATACGGGGTGGAAACTCAATAATCTGGGCAGAAGTGCCAAATTAAAGGCAACGAAACTAACTCGCTTATAGGATCTCAGAAGGACCTAAATCCTGGGATAAGCTTCCCAAAATCCAACACGTCATTTATCGGAAAGTCCGTAGGAATACATGATCTGTCCCTGCGAACTCGAGTCTATGACCAACACAGTCGGCATAAGACCTCAGTTCGCAATGGACAATTCCCATCCTGACCTAACACAACTGGACCATCTCCGAAGTCTCTAGACTAGCTGGGGTCCAACGTCCTACTTACGCAGAGTCAGAAAAACAACAGACTGGTGATCGACACGACCTAACCCCTAAACCTAAAGGTTGCCAATTGGAGTGTCTCCTGATAACAACTATCGAAGGAGAACCCTAACAATAGCGAGTGACGATCCCAAACTGCTGACAACAATCAAAACAAACACACAACTTAACAAGAAACAACTGAGCACATTGAGTATAACCGGACGACAAGAATCCGAATGGAGTCACACCCTGACTAAACTTGGGTAGAAACCATAACGAAATTCGTGGAGATCTGCTCCCACTCCTACTTCGAAACGGTTAAAGATTGCAACTCTCTAGCCGGCCTCAGATGCTCAACCCAAACACACAACAAGACAGACACCTTGAAACGAAACCTGAAACTTCTCCTTACATCCCTGTCCACCCGTAACTATCTCACAAGTCACGCTAAATGTTGGTGGAACTTGAATGCATACAGAAAGTTGACAGATGTGCATGTTCTAGGATTACACGTCTCTACCCGATGATACCAGGTACACAAACGCGTCCCTAACTTAGCACACCATTGTCACAAATCAAGGTCTCCGAATCATTACCCAGCCGAGTATGCTCAAGTATCACTGACGAACAAGCATCGGCGGCAGTGTCTCGCAAAAACGATTTTAAGGAAAGTGGTCGGGCGCGGACATGAGCAAGCTGTCCCCTCCGTAGAGACGAACTAAAGCTGTACTCGATGATCACACAAGAACTGTAAATCTGCAGAAGACTATCACAACAATCAAAATCTGCTGCAGGAAGATGTACATTAAGCTCTGGTGGTTCGTGGAAAATCTGACACGACTCTCGAACAAGTAGTGTCTCCAATTCTCCAACGCAAAACCACCGCGGCCATCTCCAGATCATGAGTGGAATATCCTTCTCGTACTTCCTCCAAATGTAGGGAAGCAAAATTGATAACTCTATAGTGTCACCTCAGTACACACTCAAGCCCCACTCAAGAAACATTACAGTTAAACAATAAGGTCGCCCGAACCAAAGGCAAAGAAAGAACTGATGCAGTTTTTAACAGAATCTTCAACTGCCGAAAACTCCACACACAAGCCTCAGTCCACTGAAAAGAAACCTCCCTTCCGGTCAATTCAGTCGACGGTGCAGCACTACTCTAGTAATCCTGCACGAAATGGCGGTAAAACCAGCTAAGCCCAAAAATCCGCGGACCTCCGGCCTACACACAAGTTTGGACCTAAGCTGTACGACCACGATCTCCCTCGGAACCATACGAAACCATCTCCCGTGACTACAAGACCTAGGAGTCAACACAAACAAGCCTGAAGAAACACTCCAAGAATCTAGCAAACTGCTGGTGCTCGCCCAGTATCTGCATAACAAATCCTCAAGTGCTGCTCATGACCCTCAAGACACATTAAATAGACCAGAACGTCGTAAATAACACAACAACACTGGTCGAGGAACGGCCTGAAGAAATCTGGTTCATCATACCTACGAATGCTGCTAGGGCACTAGTGAATCCAACGACTCACAAAAACACACAAAGCCCGTCGCACGCATAAGGCAGTCTTCGGAATGCCATCACCCCGAATCCGCAATGATGATGACCTGATCACAAACAAACTTAGAAGATGTCTCGCACTCTGGAGCTGATCGAAGAAATCGTCACGGTGAGGTGAAGGATACCCATCCGCACCGTAAGCCGGTTCAATTAACGATCCGTCGATACGCAACCCTAAACTGCCGTCTTTCTCCTTGACGAACAGAAATAGGAGCTCTCTAATGCGAAACACTCAGACGCACAAAACTCCCTAAACAAACAACTCTGCAGCTGGTCCTTAAGCTCCCTAAGCTTCGCCGGCTTATCCGGAATAACGTCGGAAAAACTCTCGCACGAAAGGAACCCGGTCCAACAATCCCACTGTGGCTCCGGTATCATAAATGAATGCCAAGAATCCACGACATCTCCTCAGTAGCCGACTAGCGAAAAAGGCTGAATTCAAGCTGTGAGAGGCGGCACAACTATCCACCTGCACAACAAGAACTGACCTGCCGGGAAAACAAACTTGACTGTTTCCTCACGGTAGTCCACAGACGCCTAACACGTAACTAAACAGTCCATGCCCAGGAGAACGTCAAATCCAACATCTCTAGAAGGATCAAAACGACGGACGAATCTCTATCCCCTATCCGATTGGCACACAACTGAAATACGTGTCGCGCAACAAAAGAATCGCTGACAGAAATTAGCACAAACTACGACTAATCTACCCAACCACGACACAAGCATGAAAAACAAACGAATACATCAAAAGAACATGCGAAATAAGGATACCTGAAAACTCTGCATTGGACGTCTGCGCGTCCCGTTGAGTAGAAGCGAACTCCTGTGTCTGCCCTCTGCTCGCAGCTGGATGAACTCCTCTGGTAGATTGAGCCCTCTGAGCAAATCTTCTACGTCCACGGCCTCTCTGAAAACGATCATGATGAGCTGCTAAGGAACAATCCCTGACGAAGTGCTGAAGGCTCCTGCATCGAAAACATCCACGCGCTGACTGCTGACCATCCTGGGGATGAGAGCTGAACGACTGTCCTCGTCCTAAGCCTCTGCTACTCCCGCGACGGCCACAAAATCTATCTCGATGACCAAACCTCTGCCTCTGGGCTAGTACGCTGGTACGAGTCCTCCACTGTCCTGGAATATGTGCCTCGTCAACTGGAGCTGCACCCACTGGTGCTATGTAGGTGATGGACTGCTGCATGCTGATTGCAACTGACAACAGAGTAACAGGGGTGACAACCTCCTGTCGTAGCTCCCGAACGACATCAACCAATGAACTCATAGTCTGGAGGAAGTCCTGCATCTCTGCCAAAATTCTACCAATAGTATATGTCGTAAGCTGATCCGTCTGCACCTGTGCAACTAGAGTGCCATCCTGGTCAGTACTCGTCTCACCCGAGCCAACTCTGACCTCGGCCCTCGCTGCATCACTCTGAGTCCCCATAGTCATCGGCGACAAGGCTATCAATAGATATGAGATAAGATTCGATAAGAACAAGGAAATCGAATCTCAAGGATATGAATCATCAAGGAAGGAATTTCAAGCAAATTGTACTTAGGTCACTTAATGCAAAGTACCGCATCGTGGGTATGCTGCAGACATACACACACTACGTTACTCTGCTTAAGCTACCTACTCCATCATACTAAGGTCATCCTACACTCCGAAAGGTAAAACCTAGCACTCTGATCCCAACTTTGTCACGACCCAAAATTGGCCCGTGACGGCCCTAATACTACGCAATGCCTAAAGACGTAACGCAGTAAAAGAAAGCAAAAACCCTGAAATCTAAACCATAAAAATACGGAAAAGATAATATAAGTTTTTGAAATAATTGAAATCGCAACCCAAATTCTTTAAAAGTCCTAATTTCTTTCTTTAAAATTTTGGCAACACCCCCTTTTTTGTAAAAACTAGCCAAGATGAATACAACACAAAAATATAACGCCGTAACGAAGAAATAAAGACAATAGAGAGAAAGCTGTATATAAAAGACAACAACCAACAAATAATATACAATATCGTCCTCACCATGTCTCTAAGTCAGCAACATAATAGTAGATGGAGAGTACAAGATACAACGAATGTACAATACAAAATACAGATAACCACCAAAACCCACCTAAGCAAAATAGTACTGTGAGCTGATGCGGTATCTGTAGCAAAAGAGGGTAGATGAATAGCTGAATAGCCTGCCTCGACTACTCTGGGGAACAACCTGAAACACCTGTTGCACAACGGGGGTGAGTTGCCAACTCGTGAATAGTAGATAACATATGCAGGTAATCGCAGGAATATACGTACAGCATGAATCTAAGGTATGTGATTACAGTAATAACATGTCATGCAAATTCTGAATAAAGGAAAGTACACTAGCAGGTACAATCAATATGTGAAGCAATAGTAACATGACCATAGTATGCAATAACCATGCAATAGGGATATGAGAATGTAGATATGCCACTATCATAAAGGTACACTAACAGGTACTACCAATATATGAAACTGTGCATAAGGTAGATAAGTGTGAGGTAGGGGGTGGAATATGTTATTTCCACGAAAACCTGACATCGTGGTAGGATCACAATCCATCAAGACACTCAAATCCCAAATCCTCAAATCAGCCCCCAAACTGGGCTCTCACATCGTATAAGTATCACATCACCTCAATGTACAGTATCGAATAGCTCTCCTATATCTCGAATGTACAAATCAACAATCTCTTTCATATCCAATATCCAATCTCAATGAATCACCTACATCCAAAGTCGAATCTCAAGTAAATTTCTAACATCCTAAATAAATATATATGCAGAAATAAATATGATGGGGTCAATACACATATATTAGCGTCCCATTCCACTAATATTGGTGTAAGGGTATATATAACAACGGCTAAATCCTCTGTTATATATACAAAGGTATTAAAGAAATATCATGAAAACAATGTGCCAAGCATCGACACAGAAATCCTGATAGGTACGTATCATACGCTGTCCCGAAAGCACGAGTGCCTAGCTCTGACCCTCGCCTTTAGATGTATGCATACGTGCATGACTCCCAACGGTGTCTCCATGACCCCCGCCAAGTCATCAGTACTGTCACCGGTAGGTACTAGCCCGCCTCCAGACTCAATCGGCAAAATCCATCGATCTTCTTGCCGAGGGGAACCATACCGGGCCCCACCATGTACCCTCTACGGCCTCGACGCCTCCTCGTAGGGGTATATATATAATCAGCACCGATAAAACCCATGGTGGATGCGCAAATATCATATCAAGGAAACCGGGTTTTTCAATGTATGCATAATTTCATGAACTCCCGCGGTTCCCAAATCCAGAAAACATCATGTAAAATCCAAATAATAATGCGCAATCCAGGAATAAATATACACGATATATCTGAAATGCGAGCATATAACAGAGAATATGTAGCTGAAACCAGATGCATGCGAAACCAATAAGATACAGCTAAGTAACATCAGTAAAGGTAAATATGTGACTGCAACTGAATATGCGCGTAACATACAGGTGTAGCAATGTATATGTATCTATCTATAAGGACTGATGTCGTATACCCCCCTGGGTATAAGCAAAACACGTGCAAGGTATACATGTAGCTGTAACGCAAGGTGTATCTGTACCTATCACTAAAGGTATGATACACTATAGGTATACCGATAAGCTAGATGTCATGTGTGATAAGCAAAAGTATCTATAATGGTTAGTGTGTGACATGGCAATTATTGACGGTGTGTGTGTAGCATACAATCCGTGCTCGTGCAACATGAACCGTCAATAATGTGTGCAGTGCCCTACGGCTACTAGTCACAGTACAACTATATCTAAGTAAATAGGTAAAGGCGCAATTCTAACAATGACTTAGAATATGCGACAAGTATTAGAATTCTAGCCCAGACGCATAACGCCATGCGGGCGATTTCCCTGTAGATGTTAAATCTACTCACCTACGCTCCACGCTAGGTGAATCCTACCATCTGCTCCCCTCTGTAGCAGTGTCCATAGTCCCTGCCAGCAAACCTGCAAATAAGACATGGAAATCATATATAAGCCAAATATTCCGCAAAACGCGATATCGAACCAAAACGAGAAACTCGCGTCGCGAACTAAACGCGCGTGCACGATACGCTAAAACGTGTGTATACACGTCTAAAACCATCGCGACACGCCGTGATACGCCGGATCACAGAACCCTCTCACGTATCGCGCGTATCGCGCAAACACAACGAACACCAAATACGATATTTGATCCCAGATTTTTCTACTGGTCAAATATTACAAAACTAGACATGCCAAAACACTACAAATCATTGCAGTCTACAGTGCCCAAAACCCCAAGACCCAACCCCTCTTCCTGGCCGCAATTTGCGGCCAATACGATTAAATCTGCGGCCAGGCCTTAGGGATAGGGGCTCGTGTTCTTGTGGTGGTATCTATACCTAGTGTACATGCTCCAGTATTCTCAAATTTAACCTGAAGGCACCGGGTCAAAAGCAGATTACAAAAAGTCACACATATCGCTTAAAAACACCAATTTGCACAAAAAGCAAACCCTATGGTATTTTAGTGAAATCTGGATTAATTCTCAGTTAAAGTAACCCTAACAACACTAAAATAGGCTAGGTTAACTAACACAATCATCACTTAAACAACATTCCACACAAATCACCTTAATTAGCATTAAACTAGCTAATTTAACACTAATCGAAGCTAATTAACACACAAGCTAAGCAAACTAGGGAAAGAGTTCAGAAATATACCCTAAAGAACCCTAGAAAGTAGGTGAAGAAGTGGAGAAGAGCTGCTGTAGTGGCTGGGGCTGGGGCTGCTACAGTTGCTGCTGCTGCTGCTTGCTTCTGCAGCTGCTGCTGATGCTGTTGTTGTGAGCTGCTGAAGCTGCTTCTGGTGTTGCTGTTGCTGGCCTCTGGTGCTGCTGCTGCCTTCAGGTGAGTGTGTGTGTGTTTGTGAGAGAGAGTGAGAAAGAATGAGATAAGAAAATGAGAGGGAGAATGAGAGAACAACAATGACCCCTCCCCCTTCTCACTCTCTTTCCTCATTAATGAGGCACGGTTCACACCATGCTCCCATTCCCTCTCTTTCTCACACAAAGTCAGCATTCAACCCCAAAATAAAACCCTTTTAAAATTCATTTTCAATTTAAAACAACCATGCACACTATTAAGCCCAAAAGCACCTAAACAATATTTATTAATTTAAAGAGAATGGGTTAATCCCTCATGCTTGCTAATCATGGTCTAACCCCATCTCTAAACCCTAGTTATCATGCACAAGTGTGTGTGTGCCTAGAAAAATTCTAATAAAATACTCATTAAATAGGATAAAATGTTTAAAACTTAATTTGGTAAACTTTTTATTAAAAACCATACATTAAAATATAATTAGCTACAAAACACATTCTAAGGTGTTACATATAGACCACAGGAGAAATACGGAGTGCACTGGGGACTAGGGGGCCGGCCAGGCCGAAATTATAGGCCTGCGGCTCGGCCAAAATCTGAGCCCCACTTTCCGTATTTCACCCAAGTTCATATATACTCCAATATATCATTCTGCACCTGATTGAAAAAATTTTAAAGGACTTTTTCAAAATTTACAGAGAGAAAAATTAGGGTTTCTTAATACCGTATTTCGGAGTCGATTTTTTTTTCGTAATTGTTTTAACACCGTATCAAGAATTCTAGTTTGGCTCCGATACCACAGTTGGGCTTCCCTTGTGTTAGTTGTATGTATGCCCTAGAGGCCAGTATTGTACAGATGATGTATATTATATTGGATGCTTGGACATATATAGAGAGGACTTTCTTGCTCGATATGATAGTATGCTATCTGGTTGCTCTTTATCTTAACATGTATACTTGTCTCTTTATACTGTCTTATGGTTACATGTTGGTAAAGCCCTTAAGATGTGTACTTGACTACCTGGACTATGATGCGGATCATACTAGTGGGGACATGGTAGTCCATAAGTACATCCTTCAAGGTCCCTAGTCGTAGGTGTATCGAGACGGGGCATCGATATACCAGTGTAGACTAGCGTATACGCTTCTCGACCCATAAGATGGGCGATGGATGATCCCATATCCATTGGTTTTTGACATCAGAGATGGTATACGGGTGCTCAGTGATGACTGGGTACACTGGACGGACTCACCGAGAACTCCCAGATGGTATTATACCTCACGTCAGATGGCAGTTCTCTGGTGAGACTTGTGCAGGTTAGTCTGTAGACCCGAGATCGTCATAGAGTCTTGTATGATTCCTACTGTGCTTTGATTTCCACCTTTCCACGTCCATGAGGGCATGCAAAACGGTGGTTTTTGGGTACAGTCCCGAGTCACATTTACGAAGAGTCCTACACAGAGGTTTCCTGGCTCAAGCGAAACGAAATAGGAGTGCATATGAGATATGTGCGGGACCGAGAATAATGCGCGTATGTGATACCGCATTTCATTCTCGCGATAAATGTTTCGATTGGTTATATTCGATATGACCTGGTTATCGAATCATTGATTCGATAAATCGATACATTGAATACTAGTCGGTTGTGTGCGACATGACCGGATCATTGAATCAAATGTTGATTTAATGATTTAATGTATAATTATATATATTTGATATATTACTTTGCATTAACTAGTATTGGTTCACTTTATATGGATTTTCTCACTTGATGTGCAAGTTGTATATGTGATATACTTTTGTGCACATATTTGTATCATGTTTGATGATACTTGATCATTTTGTTAAGTGTAAAGAATTAAAACCATGGTTAAGTGTTGATTAGGGTTTTGCATATTCATTTATTTATTTGTTCATTTATTTATTTGGAAATGATTTAAAGAGAATGGTGGCTTTCTTTTGTCTTTAGTTGAAGCTTCTTGAAGCCTTCTTTTTTGCAACCATTCTTGTCCTCATGCTTAACCCTAACTCTCCAAATGACCATGGTTTATTCTCTACACTTAACCCTTGTTAGATTATGATAAGTATGAATTTTTCTTTTCATTTAAAAATAACTTATCATAAACTAGCTTCTTCTTCTTCTTCATCTTCAAGATAGAAACCTTGATGCCATCAATGGCAACTTGAGTTCTAGTGAGAGAAATCCAATTCTAAAGTGAACCCACCTCCTATTTCTTCACCCTCTACCTCTTGCCAAGTTGTTTTGGGTGTTTTCTTCACAAGTTTCACCACTTGATGAAGATGGAGCTTGAACTTGTGCAACCTCGACGTAGATCATCTTCGGCACGAAGCCGACGACCTATTCCGCTCACTTCTCCGATGAAGCCGTCGCGAGAGTCCGAGATTCGAGATGGACAGCGAGAGGACACCCACGTGGAGCTAAGCAAGTGGAAATCCGGATCTACAAAGGTTGTAGCATCTAACTTTTATTTAAGTAGTTAACTAGATTATCTTTTCGCCTAAACATCTAGTCTACGATCCGTGTTAGGGTTTCTCGGCACCCATAAAATTTTAAATTGGTATGTTCGATGCCTTGTGAGACCTCTATTGTGTGCCTAGGAACCTTTCACTGGTATCAGAGCCTAGCTAGAGCCTTAGGCGAAGTCTTGACGTAATTTGAAACCCGAACGAACCCGAAACACTAAACCAAACATGCTCTCTGTACATTTTCTAAAATCTGGGATTTTTCAATATTAAAAATGCTTAAAAAATTCAGCAGGGAATTATAAGAATTACGATGCAAAATTTTTCCAATGAACAGTACATTGTGCGGCGGAACCGCGGCAGAAGCATGGCTTCTGCGGCGGTTCCGCGGCCTACTGATGACGTCATCCCTCCTCCTCTGCACAGTAATTCATAGTTTCTGCAGCTGAGTTTTATGGGTATTTTTAATAATTATTCCAGAGTTTAATTTTCTGGGGTGTTTTAGAGCTTCGGTGTTTCGACCGGATTATCAAATTTCGTCTTTGTGTATTTCCGGATAATTTATAGAATATGTTAAAAAGTTCGACCGGATATAAATACCCGACTTTTCCCCTGTCGGGAAATTTCCAAGTGTTGGATTTTTCCGTAGTTTAACGACGTTCTAAGTAGTGCAAGTAACGCGATGGACCCTCTAGAAGACAACAAACCTTAACTCGATTATGTGACCGTCTTGAACTGCCCTTTGAACCTTCGGGTTTGGGGCAGTACGGTGTGCCACATGTGAGGCGTTGGCTTGACCCTTCTACGGCTGGACCGTTGGTACTGAGGCACGAACTGAATGTTGTTAGACTTATTTCATGTGTTGAGCTGTATCGGGAAAACTTGGGTATTCGACTGTTCGATCGGAAAGTTTAACATTTTCTGTTTATCTGGAATGTGATACAATAATTGGAATTCACAAACAGTTATGAGATAACTGAATGAATGTTATAAATCTAGCAGTTTAGTCCCACATGATATTGAAAAGAGTTTTCGATAATGAGACTAAAATGCGGGATTTATATATGTTAGGCATGTGATGTCTAAGTATTTCATTTGATTAGGCATGCGATGTCTAAAGAGGTTGCGGATTCTAACTGTTGTAGTTTTACACTTTCTTTTCTGTGACCGTAATTGAGTATGTTCATATCGCCGGTTTCATTGCTATATGTCAAAGACAATTGGGGTATGCATACTTACTTACGTTGATGACATGTGATGTTATGTGTTGCTGGATATGTTATATTGGATCGTCGTGTTTGAATAGCCGGGGGGTTTTTATGTGAGATGAGTGTTTTTCATTTTCATTCATGTAAAAACTTGTATGTAATATTCTTTTTGGGGCACTTCCAGGTAGCGGAAGATGTCACCTTTTGTATATTATTTACTTTTCCGCATTAGGATAGACCCAAGGAGGGGAGCACAAGTAACCGGGTTCTGGGGTCCAGTGGGAGACCAACTCGAGGAGTCGAGTCCGGGTCTCCTAACCCTAGAATTGGCAGGGTTGCTTGCCGCTCTCGTAGGGGTCTAGGGGTGTGGGATTGGCTATTCATCACGACTGTGGAATCCGTGTTTTATACTGGCTCGTATTGAAAACACGGACGTCCTAGTATATCCAATATTTCATATGTTTATTCTGCTGCGATATCTGTGATGTGATTCTGTGATGGATATAGTATATAGTATATATGATATATTATATAGACGTTACTTATGTTTTACACCCGCGCTAGCCCTGCCCTGCTATGTCGTTAGTTACCTAACCTAACAGTGCACGAGGGGACATCGAGGCGAATGCGGATGGCATAAGTGTACGTCATATCTATCTGTGATGTTTAGGTATTTAAATGATGGGAATTCATTAATGTGATTAATGAAAGATAAGAAACCTAAGATGTTGTGGAATCGAATTTTAAAATAAAACAGGTAGCTACAGTTCTTGCTTTGCACAGCGGTATATATGATATACCCTGCACCTTATTCGATGAGGAAAGGACCGAGATCCCTTCACCGGGAGTGACTCCTTTAGCAATAACTGGCAGATACTACATACTCGGTTTGCTTTTGACTGCTTTTGGGTTTTTGCTTTGCACAGCGATATATATGATATATCCCACACCTCATTCGACGAGGAAAGGACCGAGATCCCTTCGCCGGGAGTGACTCCTTTAGCAGAACTAGAAAAACCTCAAAATCACTCCATTTCAAAACTTCATTTGATTCTACAACGATATCAAGTTCATTACGCAATAGGTTTTCGGAAAAACCTGCCGTAGCCCTCCGTCATTTCAGATTAGAACTGTTTAGTATTCGTACTGCATTTGTTGGCCTTTGTCAAGGCGTAGTGTGCGGTAGCTGAATAGTGCTTATCTGCTTATGCATGTGATGCAGATTGTTTCAGGGTAGTCGTACGACCTTGTTGGCCTTTGTCAAGGGTCGTGCGGGTGGGTTTGATTCAATCAAGAAATGACGGGTTGAACTTGACTAGCATCCTGTGATTTGTTGGCCTTTGTCAAGGTCATAGGACACTAGGGGAAAAATATTATCGGGAATTTCAAGTGTTGAAATTTGCAATGAGATTGCAAACCTTCTATGAGATAGTTGGATCCCGATACCCACTACGAGTAAGAGTTACTCCTGGGAGAGTTTTACACATTGCAATTAGCCGATCAGGTAGGTGTCTAGAAAGGTGTCAACGGGGTTACGCCTCTGGGAAAACGAGGTTTACATTAATTAGGTTCGTGCGAAAGCACGGGGCACCTCCCTCAAAGTACCGACACTGGCCTGGCTGAAAGATTAGCGAACTTGTAGTGTGTAATTAATCCCAGCTAGTCTTTCCTTTTAGGGTTTGGAGGAAGATTTGATAAAAAGCAGTGGGAGCCATCCTGATTAGATAAGATAATAACCAATCTGATCTTGCACGAGCATACGCTAAAGTGTTTTCATCTCTCTCTCTCCAGGTAGCGACCATTTCATGCCCTAATGAAGATAATAATATGGATGTATTGACCTAACGCGCATGTTATACTGTGCTGGGGAACGTTGGTTCCGTTCTTTCTTATAAGAGTTATTGGAATGAACAGGATATAGGGGAATACCAAGATTCCCATGCCACCCGAATGAAGAAAGTACATGTTGATGCATTTTCTTCGGGTGTGTTCGTTACTGAGAACTGTTTCTCCATTTGCTCTACGTCCTGGGTATTAGATACCGGGTCAGGATCCCATATATGTAATCAGTTACATGGGCTTAGGAAAGGTAGAGAACTTGGAGAAGGTGATAAAGACATTAGAGTTGGAAATGGTGCAATTGTTGCAGCTAAGACTGTCGGGGAATATCACCTTGTATTACCAACTGGTAATACATTGGTTCTGAACGAATGCTATTACATGCCGAACCTGATATGCAACATTATATCAGTTTCTTTATTTAGTAAAGAGGGATATAATTTTGTATTACAGGACAATGTTATGAACATTTTCCGTAACCAAAAGTTGGTTGGATCAGGCACGTTATGCAATGGCATTTATGTTCTAAATCAATCAACAGTTCTGAGCATAATAAACACACACAAGAGGAAGAGTTCAGAACTGAACGAATCCTTCTTGTGGCATTGTAGACTGGGTCACATCAATGTGACACGACTAGCTAAGTTGCATAAAGATGGATATTTAAATCCATTTGAATTTTCATCTTATGACACTTGCCAGTCATGTCTCTGTAAGTCTATGGTAGCGCCCCGGCCGTCTACAGACGCCAAATGCGGAACAAAAACTTTTTAACTGGCGCTATCGTATACTTTAACCCGGATCTGCCATTATTGCTAAACCAACAAACTGTAAAGAGTGTAGAAAGGTTATACCAAACGATCCGAGTCCTTCGTTCTTTAACCATCATCCCACGCTCCGTTGCGGCTGCTCCAATCTCGTTGATCTCCGATATCCTCGTCGAGGTGGCACCACATCATCGATTCTTTAAACGGGCTCCCGCCTCTGACTAGAGGCAACTCGATCGTCAAGTTTGCTAAAAGAGATGACCAAGAATGATGTAGAGAATGAGTAGATGACTTTGTCTCACTTCGTCCAAATCCGTGGACTATCGGTTAATGAAGTTGCCGAGGGAATCGGGTGATGGAATGAAATGAACTGTAAAATTCCATGCACCCCAAATACTATCATATCTTTTACAACCATATGAAAACCTCAAGTGAGAGAGAGTGTGAGGAGAGAGAGGGGGCCGGCCTCTTATAGCAAAGAGGGAGGTGATCGTAGGAGAGAGGGGTGACCATAAGAAAAATATCATGTGTGAACTCATGAAAATATCAAGCATAAAGATCTTAAGGAAAACAAGAATGTTTAGAAATCAAAGCATGAGTCACAAGACACCTCTCCATTTCTAGAACCTTCTAGAAGCTTCTAGAAGCATGACTCACTCTCATCCAAGAAAAGATAAATCCGTCTTTAACGGAATGTTAAAAGACGGCTGATAGAAAACTAGAAACTGGCAACTTCCAAAAGTGATCCTGAAACGACTTTCAAGATAACCCCGTAACTGTATAAATATACCCGCATTTGTATTACGACCGAATACAAATGCAACTGAGACAAAGATATTATACCTACTCAATATAATACTCGTATCCGGCTTAAACCAAAGCCGACCAGTATTATCTGCCCGAAAAATAACACGTGCGTAAACGGACGTGCATTTTCCGAACCCTGCCATAAAACCATACGGCCTCTACAACGTTTCGCCCGAACTTGGGAAACTGTCTGTGGGGGACTCAAATGACTCGTCAGTACCCTGGCAGTGGGTTTAACCACAAACCGTCAGCGGCACTAGCAATGCGTAACGGCTGCCCATGGACTGACCTCAAGGGATGCCGATGAGCGAACTCATCCGGAAAACCCTACTGAGCCTAACAGTGACAATGTATATACAGTCCGGTCCGTTCGTCTATGAGTATCGCATATCTGCCTAGGGGGATAGCAACGTCAGACCCCCAATAGCAGTATAAGTCGTGTCGGAGTGAAGCCCAATAACACCCTGAGATACTACTGGAGTACCTACCAGTAAATCTCCTGCAACGGCCGTGGGCTATGTGTAATGGCTCTCCTAGACACAGCACGATCTCGCCCCCAATACCGGGAGAGACGAATCCCCTGCCGATCCGCTCACGTGCCTCCATATGGCTCGGGACTGTACCCAAAAGCTACCTGTTTGCACGACTCCTTTGAGCCGTGGTAGGGTAGAAATCAAAGCACAGTAGGAACTCACACGAGACAAATGACGATCTCAGGTCGATGAACTAACCTGTACACATGTCACCAGGGAACTGCTATCTGACGATAGATATAATACTAACTAGCAGATTCCCGGCGAGTCCTATCCGGTGTACTCATAACCCAATGAGCACCTGTATACATCTTAGGTGATCCAACTGAAAACAGTGGCTTGTGAGACCGGCCACCGCCCCTCGTCGGGGTCTCGACTGTACACACTAGTCTACTCCGGAGTATCGATGCCCTGTCTCGAAACTCCCACGACTAGGGACCAAAATTAAGAATATGCGTATAAACCACCCAACTCTCACGTATATGATCGCCATCATACTGTTGGTGGTAAAGCAAGATCCTAAGGGCTCTATCAAAGTGTAACATGTAATCAGTCACCTGAACATGCACACGACTGATAAAGGCAAACCAGATAGCATACTATCATCTCGAGTAAGATTGTCATACCGGTATAGGTCCTCCGCAATCATTGCAATCACGTACCTGCGATCCAATAATTGACTATGAGGGCATTATCTCCAACAATCTCCTACTTGCACTCAAGGCTAATTATTGCAATGTCGTCTACTCACAGCCCGTGTGAAACCGAACATCCAACTCCTCCACTAATCAATATCACAAAGCCCGTTTGTAAAACTATAGTGTTCGAGAAATAGCCTTAGTGAGTGGATCCGCCTAGAAGTTTCTTTCTATATCTCTCTTAATCTCAAGTTCACGGAGAAAGCCATCTCCCAAATCGAGTAATACCTGTCTTAGAATATGTCTGGATATCTGATGGGACGTAGTTCATAAATGAACTCCAAATCCAAACTTCTTAGACTGTATCGATCACTGAACCTAATCAGTATCCGGCACCATGCCACCCACAGTATCCTCTTAGACCACCTGTCCATAATACTGTCCCTCTTTGTCAGAGGGAAAAACTATAACTCTGACAATCACTCTGTCAACCATGTCACCTTTGAAGCCTGGAATGATAATCGTCTCCCGAAGGAGGCTGCCGTCATCAAATCTGTAGAACATGCACTTATGTTCAAAAACTGCTTCCTTATGTTTCTCCAGGATTGGATTAATATAAACTCATCGCATCTAGTGCAAAAACAACATCTGGTGTGGTACTTAACATCTCATGATTGACTCAATTGCCTAAGCAAGTGATCTGCCAATCATGCACATCCCTCTCCCCTTTAGTCTATACGACACCTTTAGAGAGGGTGACTCCATCACCTGCAGGTACACCACCATGCTAGGAGTCAACTATTCCAAAAACCATTAGAATATCTGTCAAAGTACCCACATTGGGAAACTACCCAAATCCAGATCTAAAACTATAGATCTAGAAACCAGAATGTCAAATATTATATCCATATCCTGTCTGGAGAAACAACTGTGTGACGACCACAGTACAACCGATCGTAGTATAGGAATTTTACTTTCTACTCTGTGTATGTCATCCAGATACCATGACATCACACCCTACTACCTTCTTAACAGATCCATCCCCTATCCTGATTGAAGTCAAAACCATGACTGTCATATCAAAATTAGATGATCTATCTCCGCTATAACTGCTCAAGTCTATAAATAGATATAAGCTACTTGCCCACTATGCTTCCGATGCTCCCACTGACTACGACACCCTCCTACCGGGTCTCATATCCTGGAACATCAGTAGTGTCAAGTCTGGGTAGATTAGAACCTCCCTGTCACCGTCCTTGAGCCTACCGAAGTACCTCTCGGGTGTCTGAGGTTACCTACCATATCTGCGGAGTGGCTATTGGAATGTCAAACCTGATTGAATATATAGGTCCTATTAAATTTTCCGTAATCGTTCGCGGTTCTGGAATCACTTCCAGTTCTACCATACTCCCACTACTGTTTTCTGAAAAAGATCCATTTTACTAAAACTGTGGCGAGTCAAGAACAATATCACTATTGATCTTCCAAATGGTAGAATATCAACCCTCGTCATAGCCAGGGTCAACCCATAAACAGCCATTACAGAAACGTGCCCTGAGTTATCCAGAGTCTGGTTTTAAGCATAAGCTGGACAACTCCCCGTACCTTAATATCTTTTAAGGTATGAACTATTCTATATCCAATATAGAAACTTTGGCACTTATTTAATTGGAACCAAGATTCAAATCATGCAGCTGTCTCCAGTGCATATCAACTTAATGGAAAGAGGCTAATCAGAATTACTCAACTTAGGAATCCATCCAATTATGAGCAACCTGAAAGAGAAAACTCGTTTCTCAAAACCATCACTATCATCTGAATACCAATCACAAGAATCTACATCTTCGATCTCTTTGAAGAATCCCGATACTTGTGATACCTGGTTCTCTACTTTATTCTTATACCCATAACTTCTCAAAACTTAGATCTTGTATTTCTACGAAACACTTGTCTAAATACTAGAGAAGTTATAAGTAAACAGAACATAGTACGAGGACCTACCCCTTTGTCCTGATGGACACTGGACAACATACAATACTCTGTATAAGTCCGCTGAGTTAAACAACTCAAAACCTGTGCGTCGTAGGTTGAAAACTGTACCCTGGCGATTTCCTCAAATATCACCAATTACAACGAATTCCGATATAATGAGGATGATCACCTAATTCCCAATATCTTACTCCCACTCATCATCTGTAAAACCATACAGATATGAGAATGAAACCTGGTAAATACATACCCTTAGAGTAAGTGTCTAATCGGGAAAACGGTTTTTCTTTAACAATGCACTGAAACATGAAAATGTTTCGTAGGGGTATCCTGGTATTCATAGTAATGCCTCTTCCATAATCCAATTCATGACTTCAACCGTATATTTTATTGTCGTCTCTCCAAATCCCTTTATTTGTCTTTAGTCGTTACCTTCTGTATACCATCGTTAGGCTAAATGGTTTTCTTCCTTCCCTACTGTTCGGCACCAGCCTATGGTTCGGAAGAAGACTATCCAGTAAGCATAATAGGTGTACCCTCCTAAACCAAGGAGTACTCGCATCTCGAGAGAAGGTGATGATAAAAGACAACAGAATAATACCTTATTCTTTTAAAGGTGAAATAGGAGCGGCGATGAAGCACGCGGTTTTGGTCGTGAATGATATCAGTCGCAATTTACTTTGCCCTCTTTCTAATCCCTTTATTTTGTCTTTACATATTACCTTCTGCACACCCTACTTAGGCTAATTGGTTTTCTTCATTCCCTACCTTTCGGCACCAGCCTATGGTTTGGAATAAGACTATCCAATAAGCGTAATAGGTGTACTCTCCTAAACCAAGGAGCTCTCGCAACCTGAGAGAAGGTGATAATAAAAGACAACTGAATAAACCAATTCTATTTCTCCTGAACCTGAATCCATCCTTGAAGAAGTCCCTTCGAGTTCGTATATAACCATACGATGGATCTATCCAATGGAAGTGGATATCCGTAATAGTACGGGTGTTCTGAGAAATTCAAAGGGTAAAAGAAGGAGTGGCAATGACTTATGCAACTCAGACAATCCAAAAGCCAGTATTTTAAAAAGGTTCGGTCAACCTGGTCACTGAGTCATATTCTAGGGTCGGTCAAAGGTCGCTGCCAAAGAGAGAGAGAAAAGAAACACTCTGCGTGCACTCTAACCTAGATCAGAATGGTCATCACTTTATCTAATCCGGAAACCTCCCACTGTCCTGTCAAATTCCCCTCCAAACCTAAAGAAGAATCAATCGGGATCACCCGAAGAGTAAACCAACTCATCAGTGGGAATCAGGATCCAACTCTCATCGCATGATAACGTGACGGAATCCACTCGCGTTATCACACTCCAGAAGGTATGCGCATGCCTGGCAAGTTTCAATTTCTTTAGAAACTCCCGATATGATTTTTACCCCGTGTTCTTATGACCTTGGCGAAAGTCAACAAATCATAAGTCACATGTCAAGTTCTGCCCGTCATTATCTTGTTAATTTGAACCCACCCGTACATACCCTTGACGAAAGCCAACAAGGTAATACGACTGTCCCAAACCAACACATCTATCTATGCAACAAATGAATACCCCAGCAACTACCAAACACTATGCCTTGACGAAAGCCAACAAACATAGCTTGAATATTACTGACCATCCATAAGAAACGACGGAGGGTTACGGCTGGTTTTTGGCGAAAAACCTTTAACGTACTGAACTTGATCTCGTTGAAGGAACCTGATAGCTTTTTAAAATATAGTGGCGAAAACCTTTTGCTAAAGAGGTTACTCCCGGTAAAGGGATCTCGGCTCTTTCCTCGTGGAATGAGGTGCAGGATATTCCACTGAATACCGCTATGCAAAGCAACATGTAATCGACTATAGTGAAGTTATTACCCTGACGCAAACTTCTGCCCAAGGGGTCAGTCCCGGTGAAGGGATATCAGCCCTTGCCTCGTCGAATGAGGTGCAGGATATTCCACTGAATACCGCTATGCAAAACAAAAGGAAACGTCTTTGCAATAACACTTTTTAAATTTGTTCCAACAACATCCAAACAGGTTTGTTTTACTTTGCATTGATCAGAATCAATGCAGTCCCATCAATTAATCACACCAGAAAAGAACGAAAATAAAATGTACGTATATGCCATCCGCATTCGTCACTGGGTCCCGTCATCACCCGTTAGGTTACTTAACTAACGACAGAGCAGGGACTGGACTAGCGCGGGTGTAAAACATATACAACATCTAATAGTATATAAACCAATATAC